>CM018698.1:19192931-19812098 GCA_009363875.1 Mikania micrantha
TACATCAGTATTGTTTATAATTTAACAATGTAAATCTACCATCAGTATCATAAATCTCTATCTTGTATCTACACAAGATTACAAAATATATTGTGTATTGATGTTCCAAAAATATGCAGGTCCAAAATACTAAGTCTTCTATCTGAAGTCCTAGTCCAAAAGTAATGACTTCTTAATTGACCTGTTCGTCACCTGAGAAGTCATGCAAAAAGATCAAGTCAACACATGGTTGGTGAGTTCATGTAGTTTAGTTATTGAAAAATAGATTTGTGAACCTTTTAGGCAAAATCTTAACCTCATTAACATCACCTGTATCATCCAGCTCGGTATGCTTATGTATAGGGCATACCCCTGAGTCGAGCCTACGACCCGCCCAGACGCCATCCCACCACATACTAAGCCACATAGGACATTGGTGTTAATGATAATTAAGAACTTTACCTACCATTCCATCCTATGATCATCCGAGATTTAAAGCACTCTGTTTAACAGTTTAAAACACACATGATAACATTGATAACCTCTTCGGTAACAACCTTAACCTCATTAACATCACCTGTATCATCCTGCTCGGTATGCTTATGTATAGGGCATACACCAGAGTCGAGCCTACGACCCGCCCAGACGCCATCCCACCACATACTAAGACACATAGGACATTGATATTAACGATAATTAAGCATTCTTACCTACACCCACTTCTATGTTAAAAGCTTGATTTCCACAATTTGAAATACTCTGATTTCCTAGGTTCACCATGTTTTCATGATTTCCCAAAAATGGTTGTAGAAACATAACATTAAATGGTTAATTAAATTAATAATTAATCATTTAATTACAACTAAGACATGATGATTGGGCCTTATTTGACTCAATCAATTAGACTTAGTTGTTGGTGGTTGTCCAAGTTGTACCCTCTCACACGTGGCCCATATCAGGCATGACTCACAAGGAGTCTACCTGTATGCGTCGGGACTTTCAATGTTATGCCCATATCAGCTTGACCTACCGGTTTACTATATGCGTCGGGACTTTAGGATATCCTTTGCTTTATGATCTTCTTGATTTCCTTGATTTCATGCAATAGTTTAAGTTATGCCCATGTAGCTTGACTACAAGAGTCTACTACTGTGAAGGGACTTTCCGTGTGTTACACGTGGTCTCGATTTACATACAACTGACAACTCACCTTACTTTAGGTATTAATGATTTCATTAGATCATAATGAGTTCATTATTTCAATGATTCACAAACGGTTATGATTCTCTTGATTCCTTTGATTCTGATCTTTAGACTTCCATGATTCCACAATGATTATAGATTTATGAGTAGGATCCTTAGTTTATAGATCACACACTGGATTAGATTCCATTGCATTTGATCTTTAGCTTTGGTTCTTTCGGTTTCACTTTGAATTTAGATTCTTGAATTTGAACACGATAGACTAGGTTTGTTTAGAGTTTTAGAATTTAGATATTACTCACAAGAGTAATTTAATTAACTTGTTAGTTAATTTGGCATAACGATTACCTAGACAGGAGTCTAGGATTATAAACAAGTATATATAAAGCAATAATAAGTAAAAGCATTTACGTAAAACAATTTAAATAAAAAGATTTACGCATGCTTCTCAGCCCCGCGTTGAAAACAAAAATGTTTAGAAAAGGGGCAATGAACTCACCTGTGTTGCTCTGTATAGAATTACCACAAAATGCGCGCTCGTTACTTGTGACCTAAGTATCTTCAGTACCTGAGTTGTTTTAATAGAATTCGAATACGATAAGTATATACAGTAGTCGTCGTATCTAGGGTTTGGTCTCGGTGTGCAACTACGTGTCCTAGATACTAATGTGTTTCTAAAACTCCTTTTATCTAGCCTAAGACATTCCCCATAATTGATCCCCAATCCCACATTATTAATTATAAGTATTCATCCAATTATTTTAAGTTAACACATTTTAGGGTGAACATTTAATTATAAAATCCTTTATTTTAGTTTGAAAGAGCTTACCAATTAATTTCTTTTATTAACACATAAGTGATTTAAGGAATTTGAACTTATACATGTTGGGCCTTGGTTTAGCCCATTGGGCCGACTTCGGGCCCATCACTAGACTTTGAGTTTCCAAGTGGTTATTGATCAAGATTCTTGAATAATTCGACCTAGATAATTCGATTGAATCATCTAAGTTAGTTACATAACCTTAGATTAACCCATTGATCTCCAACTAATTTTCAAGTGAATTTAACTCAAATAACTCCACAACTTATGTTTAGTTGTCGATACATTTGTATGAAACCCTTGTTATTGAAAACTTAGTCCGTGGTTACCTTAGTTACATTTTAAACCATCCCCTATATGAAATAACCCATGATTTGATTTTGTAATCCTTAAAATAACATTAGTGTTAAGGATAATAAACTTCCCATGCACACCCAAACGATTTCTTATTCCATGCATGCACATACACATTTCCCATGCATTCACACACACAAGTCCCCTACCTGATTATGTATCCATTCATGTACTAGGTAGTATATCCCAACCAAAGTCCATGGCTCACCAACATTCGGCCGATTGTACCAGGTCCGACCGAGTGTAGATCGATAGAAGGAGTTTATTGGGTCGAATGAATGGAAGTCGGGTTGGTCGAGTGAGTCACTATCGAATGAACCCTTGGCCTAACCGTAAATTGGCCGAATGAGGTCCTTGTCCGAGTGAAGGCTGGTTCGGGCGAATGGTGCCCTGGCCCGACCGAATGGCCATGATCGAATGGAGGCCACCGAATGAAGTCTAACTGAAGGAAGGTGGTGCGAATAGCATAGCCGAAAGAGGGTAGGGACGAATGGGCTTTGGCCGAAAGGGAGTAGGGGCGAATGAAGAGGAGCCGATCGAATGAGATCATTCGGCCTGTGGCTGGCCATTCGGCCTAGGCTGCTTCGGCCATAGGCCATTCGACCCATCTGTGGTGTGCCATTCGGCCAAACGGTTCCTCGAACCTGCAACCCACTAAAATCGAGGTTTGGCACTAGATCGTAGTACCTCGCTTGTTCCTACACACTCTTGCAAGGTTTTGTGCAAATCTTATGGGTCGAAGTGGGGTATAGCCGGCTTTGAGGGGGTTCGAACCTAAGGGTTTTGGGAACCATAAAACCGAAAAGAATTCTTGGGTTTACCTCAAATCTGTTGGATAAGAGCTTAGATCTGCTGTACTTTCGTGTTCTACGTGCTGCAAGGGTCGTTTTGACACCAAGATAAGTCGATTTCGTGAAGAAATGGGTGAGAAAACTTAGAGAGAAGATGATGGTTCTAGTGAGAGAAAGCTTGAGAGAGAGGGTGAAAATGGGGGCTTGAATGGATGGTTGGTGAGGTTGGTGTGGCCATAAATGCCATCATAAATGATGGTAGAATACCCGGGTTCGTTCGGTTTCGCATGGTTTCGCGTAAAAACGTCGGTTTCTCGTCGTTTTTGTAACGAAACGACCCGGTTTTAAAGTAGAAGTTATAAAATTATCTTAGGTGGTTAGTCCTAGTAAATTAACTAAATATCTTTTATTTATTTTACATTTTTAGAAATAATTAATTTACGGTTTTAAATCGAATTTTACGGTCGTCGCGCGTATTCGTTCGAATCGTCACCCGTACGAACACGGCGATAACTATACTTTTCAATATTGTTTTCTAATTGTAACAACAGTGCCGAAATCGGTGCCGGAACAATGATCGCAACAGTAGCTTGAACAATAAACAGACACTAACTATACACAGTTCATTCTATTTCATGTTCATATTGATAGTCAAAGTCATTTCATGTTATCAAACAGCAGACTCATAAACATTTAGCAGAAACTAAGTACAGAACAATGGTTCTTGAGTCAGATAATTATCTGGCAACACTGAACCATCATGGGTTTATTTGTTAGGATCTATTAGGATAGCACGTATGCGAGGCTAATCAAAACAATACAATAACAGTTGTTGTTACGGAATGTTAAACCGACGGACTGTTCGTATAGGTGACGATCTGTACGAATGGATCTGACAGTTTAATGATCTGAAACGATGATTGTAAATTAGACAACAAAATCAGAAAGTGAAACGTACGATCGTGTTCGTACAGTTAGCGCTCCGTACGAAGACGCGCGTAAGTGACGTTTTCTGACGAAACGAAAGACGACTCGATCGATAATAATTATAAGGAAATAAAATATTTCCTATTTTACAAATTTGAAACTCATCATAGTTACAACTAAGGCAAAACTATTTTAATTTTAGACGCCTAAACTATAATACGCGAATAAATAATAAAACGCGTAATATTTAGGAGTTTCGATAAATAAATTAGGGAAATACTATTTAATATCATTAATAGAAGTAGCCACTTTCCAAACACCTAAAAATAAGCCTTTTATTTAAATTTCGTAATTTTACGCGTTACGATCCGGAAACGTGACGAAGACGTGAACCGAGCAACCGAAACGAACCCGAATACCCTCAGGGTATATAAACGTTGAAAGAACACCTTTCTTTCATTTTTACACATCTCTCTCTCTCTCTAACTCTCATTCCCGTCACCTCTCTCTCTCTAGAATTTTTCACCTTCAACTTTCAAGATCTCACTCGTTTGGGGACGGAATCGGGTGTTCTTGGTGTCCACGCGTAGCTAGGAACGAGCTCTACCTAGAAGTACAACCGATCTGAGATTTCGTCCAGCCATTTTCAAGGTATGATGTCTTAAACTTCACGAAAAATAGGGTTTTACATGGTTTTGATACACACACACACCATTCGTCGGCCTTAAACCCGATAGTGACCCTCAACCTGTTCGAGCATCACATGGTGCAAGACATTAACGTGTAACACGTTTAGAAGCAGTTAGATCGAAAGGACTAATGATGAAGAAGACTTAACAGGTTCGTGACCTGTTGGAACCACGTCGGCCGAACCTTTTCTGGGTCTTGGATCAACCGAACCCTCCCAAGAGCGAACCAGCTGCGAACCATGTATGTAGACTGACGAACCTAACCACCTACAAACCCTGGCGAACCATTAGGTTGAGACGCGAACCCTCAAGTCGCCACGAACCCTACACTTAGTTGGCGAACCCTCACGAACCATGCATAACCCACCTCAGCCGAACCCTAATCGGGTTGTGCTAGCCGAACCTAGAATCTTACTATGCTCACGAACCTTAGGAACCTGCTGTGAACGAACCTAGGACTAGAACCGAACCCTACCAGTCCTAAACTATTGGCCGAACCTAGCCCTCCCTTCCCAAGGGTTCGCTGCCCAATAGAACCGCTCAAGCTTTTCTCGACCAAACAAATTCGAAGCTCAGCAGGGGTATTTCGGCCCAAAGATTTCTCGGTCCAATGACCTTTGGCCATGGTTGCTAGTCGGCCCAATTTTCTACCAGCCCAACCCAACTGTTTAATACATTCGGCCCATGTAGGGGTGTGTTAATCGGCCCACTTGTGTAAGGGTCCAACAAGTTCCAATTTAAAGCATTGGGAATGAAACTTGCCCTAGACTTGACTTACGTGTAGCTCGTTTAATTTTATTTGGCCCACACAACTTTCTAAGGCCCAATAACCTTATGATTAGGCCCAATACCACTTAAATTGGCCTAATATCTAAGGTTGAACCGTTGTACATTTGATTAAGTTAAATGTTAATCAATTGGGTCATAATGGCAAGTTAGGTTTAACATAAGGCCCATGAGATCTAAACTTCAATAAAAACAATGCTAGGATTAATTACCGATCTAATTTAGGATATTCTAGCACCATTATCATATGGGATCATTATAGGGGATGATCATTCTTTTAGTCAAACACAAGTGAACCTCTTTAAACTAAGATATCAAAGGTCATGGAAGGATTACATTCGGGATGGAAAACAAGCACTTAAAAGTTATGGTTTGACTTAAATGTCAACACCTAAACCATTGGGAATTTCAAAGGCATGATTAATCTAAATGGTTATTTACACCATCTAGGTTAATGACTTAATAAGCAAACAAGTGATCATTTGAAAATCAAAGATTAAAGGGCCCAAGAATGGCCCAATGGGTTTAATATAAGCCCATCATGTTTAAAATACATTTTCTTAAATTAAATATGTTTTTCATAAAAGAAATTATATTATAAACTTTATCAAAATAATTAAATGATTTTCCTAAATAAATGATTTACTTAGAATGTTATAAATTGAAAATATTTTACTTAAATACTTTAAATGCTTTATGTGGGATTTGGGTTACTAATGGGTAATAGGTTAACTTAGATAGAGGAAATTCTAGAAACACACTAGTAATCTAGGACACGTAGTTGCACATCGAGACCAAACCATAGATACGAAAATTTCCGTATGTACTTATCGTATTCTAATTCTTTAAAATAACTCAGGTGATAAAGATACTTAGGCAACAATCAAAGAGTGCGCATATCTTTTGTGATTTATTGCACGGCAACACAGGTGAGTTCATTGCCCCTTTTCTAACATTTTTGTTTTAAAACGCGGGGCTGAGAAGCATGCGTAGACTGTTTACTTAAATTGTTTACTTTAAATGCTTTTAAATTTACATGTTTCATATATATAAATGTTATCCTAAACCATGTTTAGGAAGATTTTATGCAGGTTTTACTAAGCTTATTTACTTATATATTAAGTGAATAAACGAGTTAAACTAAACTTTTCAATAAGTCAAAACATTTCAAAGGAATCAAATCAAACATTTTGGGAAATCAAGTGGGTGAATTCAAAGGAATCAAATCAAACATTTTGGGAAATCAAGTGGGTGAATTCAAAGGAATCAAATCAAACATTTTGGGAAATCAAGTGGGTGAATTCAAGGAATCAAATCAAATATTTTGACAAAACAAGTGTGGGACTTCAAGACGTCAAACAAAACAATCTTTGCAAAGATAACATTCAATGTTCTACAAACCAAGTGTTTGTTGGAAAACAAATCAAGTGTACTACCGATCAATGAATCTTGTATTCTATGATCAACACATCAAGTACATCTTGTGACAGAATCAGACGATCATTAAATCATTTTAAGGGAAAGTCTGGGAAATATCAGAGATAGCATACGCCAAAAACATTGACGAAACATAAAATCCTGCATTTCAAGAAGTCCTAGCTAGACCGTTTGATTTGTAGGTCGTATGTTTGAGGATATTTACAGAATTCCCTAACTACTAAGTACCTAGATTGACAGACTAGTCTACTCGAGTATGACCATAGGCCCCAATCATAAGGACTTAGATTTTATTAAATGTTTATTTACTTGTTTAATTAAGCATTTATAAATGTTTATACAATTTTTGTGGTTGATCACTATTGTGATAAACTTAAGGAATCAACATAGATTCCAAATTGTTGTATTTACAGGAACAAAGGACTGACGAATCATTGGGTTAAAGGTAGGGGTAAAATGCTTAATTTTCATTAACACCAATGTCCCATGTGGATTAGTATGTGGTGGGACGGCGTCTGGGCGGGGTTGTAGCCTCGACTCAGGGGTATGCCCTATATATAAGCATACCGATCTGGATGATACATGTGATGTTAATGAGATTAAGGTTGTTACCCGGGGGTTAAACAAAGACTTTGTGAGAACATTTGAGTCATTGTGAACAAGAGTGTGTGATAGGTAAAGATGCTTAATTATCATTAACAACAATGTCCTATGCGGATTAGTATGTGGTGGGACGGCGTCTGGGCGGGGTTGTAGCCTCGACTCAGGGGTATGCCCTATACATAAGCATACCGATCTGGATGATACATGTGGTGTTAATGAGGTTAGGGTCTTTACCAAAGGAGGTTCAAATCATTTTCAAATCATTTTCAAACACTAAACAATATGAACTCACCAACCATGTGTTGACTTTATTTTTGCATGACTTCTCAGGTGACGAACAGGTCAACTGAAGAGTTATTTCTTTGGGATTAGGTTATCTGATAGAGGACCTAGCTTTTTGGACCTGCATATTTTGAAGCATCATTTTACAGTTTGTATAACATATCTTGTGCAGCTACAAGATTGAAGACGGATGATGTGATAGTGGGTTTACATTGTTAAATTGTAAACTTAACTAATATAATTTAACTCTGTAATCCTATTTTATTTTAGCAAAGTTTCTCATTTATATATATCATGTGCAATGTGAACAATCTGATCAATCCGATTATCATTTCGATATCGCGCCTCGGGAACCTTCCGCCCGTCGGGGAAACCCGATCCTACCCCGCCGGCTCGGGGTGTGACACTAATTATTGGATATCATTCAGAACGTTAAACTTTCAGATTTATTCGTACAGATCGTCACCTGTACGAATAATCCGTCGGTTTAGCATTCACGTAACGACATCCATATTGTTTTGTTCAATAAAGCCTCACATATGTTTATACGTAATAAAATCCTAACAATTAATCACATGATGGTTCTGTAATGCCAGATAATTATCTAACGGATGAACCATAGTTCTGAGCTTTAATTCTCCGAAATGATTCTGAGCTTGCGTTATGATCACATAAAATGATAATGATGCTTGACATGAATATGAAATACACTGAATTACATAAAGTTCATACCTAATTACTGTTCACGTTACAGTTCAGATCACTGTTCCAGTGACGTTTCCGGCACTGATGTTACAATTTGGCTTGATTAGGGCTTGTTGAAGTGAAGAAGGACCTTGCTTTTGAGTATTTTCTTTATCTTTACATGTTCTTAGTTTAAAGCAGTAATCTTTCATGTATTTAGACATATTTCAGACCTGTTTTGTTACTGTTGATATGATTGTTGGCTAGATCTATGGTTGTATCTAGGTTTGGGATGATAAAGTTGTGAACTTTGTTGATTTTGGACTTGATTTATGCTCATGGATGATATATGCTTTGCAATCAGCTGTAAAGTTTGAAACTATGATGATATTTGCATGTGTTGAATGATTATATTTGGTGAATGTTTGATCCACATGTGTTTAGCAAGGTCTTTCCACACATAGATGCATGTTAGGCCTACTACTTTGTGTTTTAGGTTAGTTTATGGGTTGTTGATAACATTCCATAGGATTAGACTTCATTAAGTATACTTATTTGCATGTGTGACCTCGCCTAGAAATCCGGGAGGTGATAGGTTAGATGGTTGGTCTTTTACACTTGGGATTTTTGAGTTAAACGATCCGGGAGGGCGTTGTCTTAGATCTACTTAGTGTTAGTGTCAATCCATGTCAAAGTTGTCAACTTTATAGCTCTCTAGTGTCTTAGGATACAAACGGGTGGAGAAATCCGGGAGGTGATTCAACCGTTAGAGTGCAATTGCATATCGGGAAATCCGGAAGGTGACCCGATAGACTAGAGCATATATTACAGCCTTAGGATTCCCATTGGAGTTGCATGGTATCTGATCTGGGTCCCATTAGGTATTCCTTAGTCTGTTCCTTAAGATCCTAGTCTTCATCCTTCATAAGTCAGTCCAGATCAGCATCTGTCATACTTTTGATTCCCAGCCTAGATACATCAGTTTTTCCTCACTGCAGTTAGATTCCAGTTTCATTATCAGTTTTAGTTTGTTGCTTTAGTGTAGTTAGTTTAGTGTTTCAGTCAGTTTCAGTCTGATCAGGTTATCAGTTTGCACCAAACCCCCCCCCCCCTCTTTTACCTTAGTCAGTTCACCGTCTAGGTTTAGTTTGTTATACTAGTGTCCATTGGTTCGATATCCGGACTTCCATCATCTATTCTGCCACCGACATGTACACTTGCCTTAGGAGCGTTCTAGTTTAGGTTTTCCGATTATTACTAGGTGTTTAGGTTAAGTATAGGTTTAGGATTAGATTTGGTGTCTTTATCTTAGGTTAAATAGATTAAATTTAGTCTTGTTTTTAGTATACTTACCAATCGCGTCATTGCCTTAACCTGAAACCCTTCAGGTTGCTCCATGTAGATTTCCTTATCCAAGTCACCATGAAGGAATGCGGTCTTGACATCCATTTGCTCAACCTCAAGATCAAGACTAGCAGCCAAACCAAGAATAACCCGATTAGAACTCATCTTCACAACTGGAGAGAAACTCTCATCAAAATCAATACTTTTTCTTTGACTGAACCCTTTGACCACCAATATAGCCTTGTACCGAGGTCGTTTTCTACAGTCTTTAGTTTATACACTCATTTTTTCTTCAAAGCTTTCTTGCCTTTAGGCAATTTTACCAACTCAAAAGTATTGTTCTCATACAAGGAATTCATCTCATCTTGCATGGCTTCAACCCACTCTCTTTATTTTCATCTTCCATGGCCTCTGCATAACATTCAGGCTCTCCCCCATCAGTGAGTAAGACATATTCATCAGCGAAAAAACGGGTGGAAGGATGACGGTCTCGGGTAGACCGCCTAAGTGGGACAAATGCAGGCATATCTGTTATTGGTAACTCTGGATTAAGAATATCACTATTTTCATGTTGTTCATCTACTTGAGTCTTATCTCCACTTTGTGGCTCAGAATGTTGTGGAGGAACCAGATCCAAATCCGTAAGATCATCACAATATTGAGGAACCGTTTGTACCTTCTCAATATCTTTCAAAGTCTGATCTTCCATAAACACAATGTCTAGACTTCTTACAAGTTTCTTCAAAAATGGATCATATAACATGTACCCAAACACTTCTTGGCCATAACCAAGGAATATACATGGCTTAGTCTTCACATCAAGCTTTGCTCTTTCATCTTCGGGAATGTGTACAAAAGCTTTGCATCCAAAGACTCTGAGATAATTATAAGGAACATCCTTGCCTCTCCAAACCCTGTCTGGAACATCAAAAGAAAAAGGAACACAAAGAGTAAGATTAATAACATGTACTATTGTATTCAAAGCCTTACCCCACAAAAGAATTAGGCAATCATGCATGTGAAAACAAACATCTAACTCTTTCAGCCAATGTTCTGTTCATCCGTTCGGCTAAACCATTCAACTGTGGTGTCTTCGGAGGAGTCTTTTGGTGTCGAATACCCTTCACTCTACAATAAGCATCAAAGGGACCAATGTATTCACCTCCATTATCTGTTCGAATACACTTAAGCTTCTTCCCAGTTTGTCTTTCCACTAAGGCATGAAACTGCTTAGGCACCGGAGTCGGTTGTTTTCTAGGCGGCATTCTGACCATAACCAAAGGATATTGGTTAGTGCAGTGATCGAATGCAGAAAACGCAATGCAATTCCTAAATCTTGTGTTCTCTACATGAGGGTCCCTAAGTTATAGTCTAGGCCAAACCGTTTAAGTAAATGACCTATTATTCTCTATAACCTTGAGCTCTGATACCAATCTGTCACAACCCGAGCCGGCGGGGTTGGATCGAAGTCCCCGTCGGGCGGAAGGTTCCCGGGGCGCGATATCGTGGGTGATAATCATGATGATCAGATTGTTTACATAGCATCAATGTTAAGAATAACTAACGCACAATCAAACATTAAAATAGGATTACAAAGTTAAATTACAATATCAATGTTCAGTAATTTAACTCAACAAACCTAACAAAAGAATCATATGTTTCCTATCTTGTATCTGTACAAGATATCAAAAGTGATTCGTATCCATAGCAAAATATGTGCTTCTCCAAAAGTCTACTAGGTCTGCTAACTGGCATCTTAGTATGCAATCCAAAAGCTTAAGCCTATTCCTGTGCGTCACCTGAGAAAGCATGTAAGAAAACAAAGTCAACACAATGGTTGATGAGTTCATGTAATTTAAGTATTTGTAAAATAGCTTTTGCAAACCTCTTTAGTAAAACCTTAACCTCATTAATAACACATGTATCATCCAACTCGGTATGCTTATATATAGGGCATACCCCTGAGTCGAGCCTATGACCCGCCCAGACGCCGTCCCACCACATACTAAGTCGCATAGGACATTGCTATTAATGATAATTAAGCATTTTACCTACCATTCGATTCATTCTTCATCATAGCTTTAGTTTACTGTTTCAAAGTTTACACGTCTATAGCATTTTTATATATTAGTTTCAATATAAGTTTAACAAGCATCATGTTTAAAAGTTTACGTTATTGACCCAAAAGCATTTATGTAACCCCTCGGTAACAACCTTAATCTCATTAACACCACCTGTATCATCCAACTCGGTATGCTTATATATAGGGCATACCCCTGAGTCGAGCCTACGACCCACCCAGACGCCGTCACACCACATACTAAGTCGCATAGGACATTGTTGCTAATGATAATTAAGCGTCTTACCTACCATCCATTTCGTTTATAGCTTTAGCATTTTGTTAAGTTTGCAACATGAGTGGAAAATGAGAAATAACTGTAAGGCAAGCACTGAGAGGCCATAAGTTTATTCCTCAGAATCCTGACTAAGTAGAATACCCGTTTGGCAAGCACTGAGAGGCCAAACGACCTGATTTACAATAGTCATAGCTACAAGAACACCCCCTGGCAAGCACTGAGAGGCCAGGTGGTCCATTCTAGATACCAACAGCTTTAGCATTATGTTTAAGTTTATAGCATGAGTGAACATTGAGGAATCACTGTATGGCAAGCACTGAGTGGCCATCAGACTACTCCTCAAGTCATGACTATGAAGGTCACCCTATGGCAAGCACTGAGAGGCCGACGGTCTGTTCCTTCAAGTCCCAACTATGAAGAACACCCCATGGCAAGCACTGAGAGGCTAATTTGGTATGTTCTACCATAGTTGATAGTTTTAGCATCCAAAGCATATAAGCATATAAGTGTTTAAAGCATCCGTAATTTTAAACAATTTGTATGTATGTATGTAGCATCATCCTAGAATCATAAGCTTGTAGCATCAATTTGTAGCTTTAGCATATGGTGTTAGCATGTAGCATTAGCATTTAGTATTTACATGTAGCATTAGCATCCGGTGTTAGCATGTAGCATTAGTATTTAGTATTAGCATATAGCATTAGCATCTAGCTTTAGCATTTAGTATTTGCATGTAGCATTAGCATCCGATGTTAGCATGTAACATTAGTATTTAGCATTAGCATTGTCTTTATCATAAGCACTTAGCATTCAGTACTTAGCATCAATCCATAGCATTTGCATTTAGTATATAGTTTCAAGCTTCCAGTTTATAGCATAAGCATTAAGCACTTAGTTTAAGCATCGAGTTTGTAGCATAAGCATCGAGTGTAAAGTTTAAGCCTAAAGTTTCATAGCATAAGTATCAAACATAAAGTATAAGCATCAAGAATAAGTTTAAGAGCATTTTTATAAATCATTTGTTTAAAATGTATAACATGCTTCTCAGTCCCGAAATAAAATCAAAATAGTTAGAAATGGGACAAATGAACTCACCTTGTGTCCGTAGTGTTTGACTAAGTAAAATAAGAATGTACGCGCTCTTTGTTTGCTCTTGTTTTGATGTTCACGCTCCTGTATTGATTTCATAATGTTGTAGTTTATAAGTATGCGTTTGTAAGGGTTTGTTGCGCGTGTAAGTGTTAGTCCTAAAGTGGACTAACACTCACGAGTCTTGTTTGTTATCCGACCCCAAATTCTTCTTTGTTAAAGGTTTCCTACTTGTTCATCAATCACAAGTTATCATTTGCATTTAAGACTTCTAAACCTTTATGTAATTCGTTTAAAACTTACTATCACGTTCATAAAAGTGCTTATCCTTTGTTTTCATTGTTTACAATGTTCATTCGTATGTTTTTCACTTATTCATAATTAATTGGGCCGGATAACCCCTTGGACCATTCGTTGTAAGATCGGGCCTAGAATTTGTGTGTGGGCCATAAATCAATGGTTTGGGCCTATCTATCATAATAGACCAATTCAATAATCCCTTGGGCCAAGAAAGAACATGTATTGGGCCGAAGGTTTATGTTGGGCCGATTGGTTTACTAAGTGGCATTGAATCGACATGAACCTAATTGGGCCGAATAGGACATTCTTGGGCTAATTAAAATGAGTTGGGCCGCTTGAATTGGCCATGAGTCGAGTGGATGTTGGGCTGGGCCGTATTAACGAATCTTAGGCCGGTTAACACATATATATGAGCCTATCTAAAACATTGTTGGGCTTGAAGGTATATTAATGGGCCAATTAGAAGTGTTAGTTGTTTAAGCCCACTAGCCGAGGAACATGAAGTGGCCGCAATCCACCTCGACTGGAAAATGGTCAAGATCGGCTCCCTTGGCGGCGAACCTTTAGATTAGGTTGGGTTGGGTTCGCCTAAAGTTGTACTAGGGTTCGGCTAATGTTCTGGTTATGGTTCGTGCATGTCCAAGCAGGGTTCGGCTGAGGAGCACGAGGGTTCGGCTGAGAAGAGCTGTAACAGGTTCGGCCATGTCTCACCCATCCTCACGAACCTGCAAGTTGTTTCATCATCTTCTACACCAAGTCAAGTGGTCCCAGGTGATTTCCATGATCATGGTTACACGACAGAGAGTTTAAAGAGGCGAGATGTTAAAAGATGATACCCTAGGACCGGTTTCATGTGAGTGGTTCGAACAACAACATAAAACCCTAATTTTCAGCCGCTTTAAAGTCAAATACCTCGAAAATGGCTGGTTGAACTTCCAGATCTGTTGTACTTTTGCGTAGAGGACTTCAAGACCTTCGTTTAGACACCGAATTTGCTCGATTTCATCCACAAATGAGGGAGATCTTGAGGTTAGAAGTTGGAAACTTGAGTGAAAATGGTGGTGACGGGTTTGAGAGGATTTTGGAGGAAGAGAGATGATGAAAAATGAAATTTAATGTTTCATTTAGGGTTTAAATACCCCGTGGGTATTCGGGTTCTTTTCGGTTGCTCGATTCATATTTTCGTCGCGTATCCGGCATGTTACGCGCATTTTCGTTATTTAAATAACAAGAGTTTATTTTAACTATTTGGATGTTATTAAATTTTAATAATTAAATTAAATTTCGTTTAATTAATTTATTTCTCGCGTTTCATTATTTTACGTGTTTCGTTTGTTTATTCGCGATTTAAATAAAATAGTTTAGTTTAATTTATTTACGATGAGTTTCAAAATTGTAAAATAGGAAATATTTTATTTCCTTAATATTATTATCGTTCGTATCGTTTTTCGTGTTCGTTTTCGTTTCGTCAGATCGCGTTGCCATCGCGCGTATTCGTTCGAATCGCCATTCGAACGAGCACGACGATTGTTTGGCTTTCTGATTCTTGTTTTCTACTGTTAAGTCATTATTTCATAACGTTAAACTTTCAGAATCATTCGTACAGATCGTCACCTACACGAATAATTCGTCGGTTTAGCATTCCGTAATAATAACCGTTATAGTTTAGTTCTGTTTAACCTCACATACGTTTACATACAATAGTATCAAATCAAGTATCTATGTTTCAACACTGTGTTGTCCGACATGTTTCTGACTATTAAACCCTAGGGTTTCAGTCAGATTCAGACAATCGTATAATAGTTTCATGTTAAGCACAATGTGTCAATAGAATAAACATAGTTTCACGCAATGTGTACCTGAGTTACTATACGGTTTACAGTGCAACTTACTGTTCCGGTAACGGTTCCTGCACAGATGTTACAACCACATACATCGGAATGCACCAAATCAAGTATTCTTTCCTTCCTGTAAGAAGGATGACTCTTAAAGGTAACTCTATTTTGCTTACCTTCAAGGCAATGAGAACACTTCTTCAAATGAACATCACACACACCTGACAAGGCATTTTTCTTCAACAATAAAGACATCCCCTTTTCACTCGTGTGACCAAGTCTCTTATGCCATAACTAAGTCATATATGTATTCACCAATGAGTGGACTGAATATTTATAGATCTTTGGATACGTCATGTAGAGATTTGAAGCTCTTTTACCTCTTGCCACGATCAAAGAACCACGAGTGAGTTTCCAATTACCATTACCAAAGTTACTATGGTAACCATCTTCATCGAGTGTAACTGTAGATATCAAATTAAGTCGCATATTTGGAACATGTTTTACATTGTGTAAAACCAACTCCATCCCAGTGTCAAACTTCAAACAAATATCTCCAACACCAATGATCATAAATACCCCACTATTGCCCATCTTAACACTCCCAAAGTCACCGGGTGAGTAAGATGTATAGAAATCCTTTTGTGATGTCACATGATAGGTAGCACCACTGTCAACAACCCAACTCGAATCATCATGTTCAATGTTCACCATACCATAATCACAACAAATAAAGAACTCGTCGGTAGTAGTATTTGCTTCTACACTGTCACTTCCACCATCATCTTTCTTATGGTTGTTCTTTTGATTGTTGTAATTAGTGTGACACCTCGTATTTTCCAGGTCAGCATTACATTTATTTTAATAATAATTTATATTATTATTACTTACGTGGCACTAGAATTAGATAATTTAGTGTGACACGTGGCACAACAGTCCAAACATGAACAACAAAACGATAATTCGAGGAATTATCGGAAACCGCACACTCGTGTCTTGTTTAACGAACTTTGGTGAATTAAACGAACAACAATTCAATTGAACTATAATTAAGCCTTAAGAAAACTTATAATAAGTTAAACAATGACAATAAGTCAAGAAACAATGATCGTAAACGTAAAACGGTCAAAAAAACAAACTTAAACAACTTAATTGGGCTAATGAGACTGGTCTAGGAGTCCTCGCGGTACGCCAAGGATCCCAGATTGGGCCTTGACGGTACGCGAGGGATGAGCAGGAGATTTTGAAATCTCCGAATTCCTTCGCGGTATGCGATGGATGATCATCCTAGCCTTGGCGGTACCAGACGCCATCTAGTCGATTATAACAGAAAGTAGACTCCATTGAAGTTCCTGGGAGGTATCTCACACTCATATGGAAGCCACATTTGAAGATTGAAGGCTAAGAACCAAGAAGGAAGACTTGTGGAAGCTTGACAACACCACCACCACGTCTCTAGATACTGATTTCACATCACTAATCATTTCCAGAAGCTTTACAACCTGGTCTAGACCATATCTGGTTGCTTTGGAGCTCTAAGAAGGTAGTTCTATGTTCATAATGATCTAAAAACACCCATACACGCACATGCAAGCCATCATGGCCATATGCATCATCAAATCAATCACACACATGAAATATTTAACTTATGAATCTGTTATTTGGGTCTTGATTCACTGATTTGAGTTATCCATATTGGTTTGTTGGTCATCTTTGATGCTATCTTGTGTATTTGTTGATTATGACCAACAATGGTGACTTTCAATGACATGCATGCATGATCTAGAGAGTTTTAGATAGTTTTGAATATGAAGGAATGATTATTAATGATATTGGGATGTTTTACAAGGTCCATTATGGTTATTTTTGTCAAGAAATGAGTATTTGAGAATATTGATATTTTTAGTAACTTTATTGTTACAAAATGGTGATAGTGGATGAAATAAAGGCATGCATGTTTTTAAAGGTGATAATTTATGATTAAAATGACGATTGTTGGGGTATTGGTTAGTTAAAATTGTTATAAAATGTGATTTACACACTTATTACTAAATATAGCAACTTTTAAGTTACAAGTGGTTAAGGAATGATGAGTTTGACTTGATTTTCATGCTAAAATGATTATTTGAATCTAATATGATGATATTAGGTGTATTTTCTCTATTAGAATCATTGAAATAGAAGTTTTAACATAAGTTACTATAAATAGAAACTTTATTATGACAAGTCAATGCATGATGATGCTCTAGTCCTAATAAGTATGTTTAAATGGTTATTTGGAATTAAGATATTGATTTTAGGTGAGCTTGATTTATTAAATTTGATGAAACATGTGTATTTGCTACAAGTTTCTATAAATAGAAACTTTGTGAATGTATAAAATGCTTATGTGATGATTTAACATGAATTGTAGTGATAAATGACACAATGTGACTTGTTATTGTTAAATGAATACTAATATGTGGTTCATCATAATGACACATGTTAAATATAGGAACTTTATATAAATAGAAACTTTTTAACAAGAGGTATGCTTATTTGATAAAATGTAACCATGTCCTATGTGATAACATGATCATATAGGATTAACAAGCATGTTAAAATAAATGAAAAGTGATTTTATGCGAACTTGCCTAAAATAGAAACTTTCATAAAATGGAAACTCAGTATAAATAGTAAGTTATCCTAAGAACGTAACTTATGTGTTACAAGTACCACACGACACTAAACACACGTTGAACGATCACTTAAATTAAACAAGTCACCAACGGGTCGTTAAGTCAAACACGGTCAACACGGTCAAACATGGTCAACACGACCAACACTACAACTTAGAGTTGTTTGGACACAAACAAGGTATATGTGAGACCAACACGAACACGAACTCACAACACCTATGTGATATAGATAACTGCTAACAACCAGCCACTTATGCAACAGCAAACAACTGCTAAACTCATGTGAGTTTACAGCCCCACTTTTACTCTTTAACTGTTTTGTTAAACTTTTGGGGTGAGAATAATATGCAACTATTTTAGATGTATGACTGGTATGTTATAAAACAACTTTTGAGTGTAACTGTATCGCAACAAAGCCCTCACATATCCTTACCGTTAGTTGTGTAACAAATGAGTCGTTATTACGTAGTACTACTGGGTCTAACAAACCCCACTCGACGACAACTGTGACTAGAGGTCACGACGAGTGTAATATCTATCTATGCCGTGGTTTCGCGATAAACCCATCGGAGGTGACAAACTGTCTAGTTTCGGTAAGATGAACTGACACACTCGAGACGATAGGTCTACAACTTAACATACCCAGTATATATCTCGTTACTGCTTTTAACTATTTAAACCTGTGAACTCACCAACTTTATGTTGACACGTTTTCGTATGTATTCTCAGGTAATTGAGCACACAATGCTAGGATGCACTTGGAGTAGGACCAATGAGGAGTCTTGCATGCATTCTGATCTTTATTTTGAACATTTTTATAATAATGTACTTCAAAACAATGTAGTGTCATAACAAACTAATTTCCGCTGCAAACATATACATTTCCGCCGCATAACTACTTAACAATTTCCACTGCAATATTTTACTACAACATGAACTTTTGTGTGAAATTGTGTATTTACAACTCATATAGAGTCGTTCTATATGACTAAGAGCTTGATTCCTGGCCACGTCACACCCAGCGGTTTGACACCGCATGTGGGAATTTGGGGGTGTGAAAATTAGCATTCTTGTTCACCCTTTTTAGTTTTCCGCAATACCGGACGGTATGCCCTTTTCTGCCACAATGATAGTACTCAAAATCATCATTTTTTCCTCTTGACTTGCTACGATGCTTCCCTTTGTTACTCGGACCTTTACTTTGACTTCTCCCCCTGCTTTCTGTGACTAAGACATCTGAGTGTGAAGAGGAACCTTGTGACTTTCTTCTCATCTCTTCATTTAAAATACTGCCCTTAGCCAGTTCCATAGTAATAATCCTATTTGCTGCAGAGTTGGACAATGATGTCCTAAAAGTCTCCCAAGAATCCGGTAAAGTACCGAGGAGCCATAAACCTTATATCTCGTCTTCAAACTTAATACCCATTCCTGCAAGTTGATTAATAACACCTTGAAAAACATTCAAGTGATCAGTAACAGGAGTTCCATAACGGTACTTCAAGTTTATCAATTGTTTAATCAAGAACAACTTATTTTCTCGGTCTTACGAGCATACAATTAGTCAAGCTTGTTCCACAAAGTACGAGCATGAGTCTCCCCGCTAATATGGTTCAAAAAATTATCATCAACCCATTGACGAATATACCCGCAAACCTTTCTATGTAGAATACTCCATTCTTCATATGTTTTGTTGTCAGGTTTATCCGTACTAAAGATACACAAATAATAATCCTTCACATGAAGAAGGTCTTCCATCTTGCATTTACAAACATGATAATTAGAACCATTCAAATTCATCATCCTACTTGTATTAGCATCCATTGTTCAGACAAGTGTTTATCAACTAACAAGAACAAGAACCTGGCTCTGATACCACTTTAATGGGAAAAAACACAACCCTGGTCAGAACGGTAAACAACAAATGCGGAATTATCTTTATTTGACCAAACTTTCCCAACCCAAATGAACCTATGAGGATGCAAACAAATAAAGAACTCTAAAACAACAAAGAACACCAATATTTTAGCATGGAAAACCTCTCAAAACAAGAATAAAAACCACAGGACTACTAGAGCCGCTTCAAATCCACTATCACCAAAATTTAGAGCAGTACAACGTCTTCTCTAGGTATACTAAAGGCATACAATAACCACCATACACTTGGAAACACTAACATCAAGCATATGGAAACAAATCAAAGACAAAAGGAAGAAATAACCACAAAAACGCCTGTTGTGAACTGGGGCTCGAAAACCCAACTTCTGGGCGTTATTAGACAAAACCCACCGTTGGATAAGCTCCCCTGGATGTGGCGAAGAGGCTGTCCAAAATGAAGACGATCCATCGGTTGAAACTCCGAGAAATCAACAGGAAACGTGACTAGGTCAAAAATGACGAAAAAAATTTTCTCCCCTTTTCTTTTTTATTGGCTGATGTTCTCTCAATCCCTCCACCAAAAACCAGCTGCCATTTTTACCCTTTTGAAACTAAAACAAGAATGTGGGTTTTATTTCTTATGGGCTAAAATAAGCCCAACACATGAATCATTGAGTATATTTAAGAATATTTGAATATATTTATATACTCACAAATACTCATTTTGCAACACATAAAAAAGACTTATAACTAACCAATATGATTATTTATTAATTAATAATATATTGATAGTCTTCTTGTTTGAAATAAGTATACATGTTTAACTAATCTTAACGACTACTCCTAAAGATCTGGTATTGGAAGTTCAACATGCATATGAACATGAAAGATACATTGTTGACAACTGTCACATGGAGAAGTCCAAATGCAAGCGGATTTCTAGCTGATAGTTCAGAACAACTGGGAAATAACTATTCTTGTGAATTTATGTATAAAAAGGAGAGACAATGATCGATTATAGGCATCTGCACACTAAACCACTACAATCACTTCTCTGTATTCACGTATTCACTTGCCATCGATCGCTTGAGCTCTCAACACTTGTATTTTTTTTTCATTTGTTCATTTAATATAAACAAGAGAGAATGACGATCATCACATCCCGAAGTTTTTATGCCGGCAATCTTAAGGAATTAAATGTTTTTCCTCGTATAAATCTCGTGTATTCTAACATTTATTTTCGTTCATATTTTCATTATCCCTAAGGATTCCTAGGAATAATTTTCTCAAAATATATAAACAAACTTGTTTTTCTGATTTACAAGCACGTTAAAACAAGTGCAGTTTTACTTTTGCTCTTGAGGGCTTACACACATACATTATATACATGCACCACAAATGAGGTGCGAAAGAACCAAGTAATACATTTGTACATAAAGCTTTATACAGTTCTCAATGGTTCTCAACATATTATTTCTACTCAAATGAACACCTATCTTTCTCTCTATAGTCTACATATAATCTTCTCATCAGCCTTATACAGAACTTGCAGATTATGAGCATAAGCATATTGTAAACCATACTGCAATGAGCACAGGGAGACACCAGAGGCCAAAAAGAAAAAAAGACAGCTAGTTTTTCGTCGATTCTGATGTTTGTTATCATGTGATAGCTTACAAAGAAACGCTTTCAACTGTACCGTCACAAAATAGTGACTATCATGGGACGATTCACCATTGAAAACGACCAGAAAGATGCATCTCGTCACAACACTAAAATCGCCTTGAAGATCATAATGAATGTTGAAGCTTCTAAAACAGTCATTGTAGGATATACATCAATAGTCAACACAATCTTCACTTTCCTATTCTTTATGGAGTCATGGGTTCTCTAATACAAAATGTCTAGTCAACACCTACATCAAAACAGTCACAAATATATTTAACTTCAAAAATCAAAATGAAGCTTATAACACAATTCTAGTAGAGACCAACTTACCGCCTGTAGTACATCCACCTTCTAAAAGTTGGTCCCTTCTGTCAACTAAAGTAGACCGATTAAGGTTCGCGTGTGCAATGTGGGACTGTTTCACATATGAAATTTGATTAATTCCACAAATACATCAAGTGACTTCATGAAATTGAAGGTGATTATGTGAAATTGAATAATTAGACAAGAAAATTAGCACTTAGAGATATAACATGCCTTAGGGCAATGGCGTACCCATGTTAATTGTTGGGGGGCAGCTGCCCTCCTAGAATTTTTTTTCCATGTAGTATATATATGTTAAATTCCTGACCGACTCCCTTATATTTTGCAATCACCCCCCTTAAATTTGCATAATCGGACTTGTGATGAGAATTTAAATGATAGTTGTACTTGTTTTTTTGAGAAAAAAGTTACTTAAAAAAGTCTCCATATGTGTTTTTTTTATAGATTTCAAAAAATAAAACCCCATAGAGAACAATTTTAGATATATTATATTTTTATTATGCTTTTATATATGAAACTTAGTTTGATTGACTTTTTTTACATGACCTGACCGATTCAACTCAACCCGACCTGAACATAACTGAAAAAAATTATTATATAGCATTCATCAAACGACCCTAAAAAATTTTCAGAAAAAGAATTATGGGTCCGCCATTGCCTTAGGAATAGTGTGTAGGTATTCTTAAGCTATTTGAATTTGTAATACTTATATAATATATAATATATAATATAGACCCTTGAAGAATTTGGCAAATTCTTAATATCTAATAAATTAATTTTTTTTTAGACTGAATTAAATTTCACTAACAAAAGTGAAAGATTACAATAAACTGACAGGTAGACGGGCAACTAGTTGCGCCGCAAAGATTTGTGGGGGACAAAAGAGATTTTTCATAAATGGGAGTAGGGTCTAGATAGGTATAGGTAATTGTATTATACCCTTAATGTAGTTGGTATGGAACTGACTATGCCACCCTTATATAATAGACAACTCTTTGACCACAATTTGAAAACTGATTATTAAGATTTCAAGCTGCAATTCTAAGATAATGATCTGATTTTTCAAGCTTCACTTATAAGTGAGCGCATGGAAATTCAAACACCCTTTTAGTCAAAACAAATAGATGGTACCTGGTCAGGCATCTGTGTCATTGCATGAGGATTCTTAATATGAGTCGGGTCCTTGGAGCTTGGTCCCACACCGTGAACTTCGACTTGCGTCATCATTGGCTGAACAGCAGGAATTGCGGCCATAGGTGGTTGAGGTATTATCATTGGCGTTCCTTGGCTAATATGCCCATAAATAGGCAGGGATGGGAAAGGGTGTCCTGGCCCGTGTGTAGGAGTAGAAAATGGGAAAAAATGTTGTCCAGCATTCATCTCCATTCCCATTCCATAACCCATTCCCATACCAATGCCCATCGGGGAGAAATGAGGATGCATATGTGGCATTCCAGTAGGGAACATCATTGGCGGCATACATAATCCAGTTCCCATTGACATAATCTGCATTGGTGTACAACGAAAACATAGGGACTAGTTATAAACCATGATGTCCCCAAGAAACATCCAGATGGTAAGGTGGTGTAACCAAGAGGTTGTGGTTTCAAATTCTGCTTAGTGCAGGTGTGGTATTTTTTTTTTTTATGACCATGGGAACCCATAAACCCCTGGGTCCCCCCAAAACCCGACTAACCGAGAGAAACAAGTAAAGCGCGACCGCAAGCAACCGGGTCGGTGGTCTCCAAGAAAAATTGCTCTAAGTGGGGATTGAACTGACCGATTAACTGAGAGGAACAGGTGTGGTGATTTTAGGACTAGAATAGGTGTAGGATAAAGAGTGTGCATGTTTGCAGGTCAACACACACACGCATATAAAATATTATAAGCATAATAATTTGAGAAAATTAAAAAAGGAAAGAAGAGCAGTTTGAAGTAAAGAATGTAAAAACACTGTACCTGTACTTGAAGTTGAAGTGTCTTCAAATACTCAATTGCCTCATCAAGCACTGATGCTTTATCCACCTTGTAATTACAAAACTAAGATGTTAAGTTACAAAATTTTCTGTTTTAGGTTGTGTTGGCAAATGTCATGTTACCATTTTTAGTAAGATTCCAATGCAAATAATCTATTTGTCTGCTAGTAAATCATTGTAAAATATCTAGGCCCGTTTGGGTTTAGAAGTTTCTTATTTTGCCTTCCTACGAGTGGGATTCACTAGGTATGGTTGTTGGTACCAATGTAGACTGATTCTAATAGAAAAGGATTGTGTACCTTGTTGCAATTTGGTATGAGTTCTTGTAATGCCCGCATCTTTTCATTTATCTTGTCCCTTCGTCTCTGTTTCAACATCAAAATCAAGAATTTATATTCATCTTAAGTTGATATAAATACACACCACCAACCCTATGTGCTTCATGAACCTTGTAGCCTAGTCAGGCTCAAGTAAAAGTAGCAATTTCAGCCCATTTACTTATGACTTATAAGTAAGACGATCGGCTTTTTTTTATCTCGGTTTAAAACAAAAGGTTTAGATAAACTTAGAATGGTAGGGGCAAATGCGCAAGTAGGCCAAAGTTTATTTTTAATGTATGCAAGTATGCAACCTCCTAAAGCGATCTGATTCAAAGATTATTTTTTTGTATAAGTATAATTTGTGTAATCATAGGCAACACAAACTATTTAAAGTAAGATAAACATAAGTGTTTAAGGGCCAACCAGACCCAATCTGTTTTGAACTGCGCTACAAAATGATATCTTTTAACCTGTTATCCAACTGCTGATACTGCCACCTCCAGGCTCAATGTGCCGGATACCATGGTTACGCAAACCACACACACACACACCAAATTGAAGATGGATAGATGAATTTGCTCACCCGTTCGGACAAACTATGAACATCAGCAGCACGGCTTCTCTTAGAACCTGTACCAACTCGAGAAGCATCTACTGTTTTAGTGCCTAAAGACTCTTCTTCAGCATCCTAATCAAAAGACAAATTATAATCAGTAAATGGAACTCTAACATCACAAATAAAGAAACGATTAAATAAGCTATCTACGTACTTGATTCTGGCAATCAAAATCTTTCATGTCACGAAATTTTCTCTTGCAATTTTTGGTCACATCATTAGATGCTCGCTCAGCAATATTCCCTGAACAAACAGAAGATGCACCACCAACTGGCTCATTGCTCT
The DNA here is from genome assembly GCA_009363875.1 of Mikania micrantha. Lineage (NCBI taxonomy): Eukaryota > Viridiplantae > Streptophyta > Magnoliopsida > Asterales > Asteraceae > Mikania > Mikania micrantha. The sequence continues at coordinate 19,218,154 of CM018698.1, forward strand.
TTACATGTTCTGAACCCCCATTATCTTCATGTGCATCATTGGAAGACTTGTCAACGCAATGTGGCTCATCAAGTGGCTTACTTGCTAAAGGGTTTATACATTTTTTGACTGAATCCAAACCAGGTTGACCAATTTCTGTCTGTGGTTCATGATTCTGAACAGTAGTTTTAGCCGTAGCCATTGCCATAACAGCTGGTCTTGAGAAATGAGAAAAATTCAACACGCTAGAAGTTGAACAAGGCAGTACAGAATCTTGTTTCTGCACCATGTTTTCAAGATTTCCCACCAGATCTCTATGATTTACATTATGGGCTTTACTTCCACAGTTACTATTACCTATATCCGAAGCTCTCGATCTAACTGCCGGATCCACAAACGAAGACAAGTGGCTACTACTTGAAACCTTAGACGCGTTTGATTGGCCTAAACCGACAAGTGAATTTGGGCCTTTCTTATCTATCTTTTCTATCACATCTAGACCACTATGCACAGGGGGTTCATGAACTGTCAAACTAGATAACTCGGGTAAAAGATCAGAACTAAATTCATCAAGTGAATAATTCAACCAAGGGACCATATCATCATCTTGATTCAATCCCATTTCAGGCACAGATACATCCAAAAGATCATCTTTTCCTTGAACTTTTGGTATTTGAAACTGAAAATTACTTGAAATTGGTGTCTTTTTAGCTTTATTAGACTGACCCTGTATCATGATCTGACCCTTTTCCCATATTAATTCTACAAACTCGTCATTCGGTCTGTACCACAACACATAAACATCAATCAAATAAGGATAAAAGTATTTGAAAAAAAAAACAATCAAGAAACTTACATATATGAAATACCAGATGATTTCTGTTGAGGGTGTTCATTCATTTCATTAATTGATCTATTCAACTCTGAAAGTGGCATCTTTGAATCAAAATTACAAGAATTCTCTTAAATCTTCATTAACAGCCTTCACTACTTGTATTAGTTGTAAAGAGTTTCAACCACTTGAAGCAACACCTGCAATATTATTGCATCAGATAGTGATACTTTTAATTTTTAGTCTATTTGTCTGACACACATAATCTTATATATTTATATTTTTTCCTGTACTTGGATGTCTTAATCTAACAAAATATAGTCTGCAAAAGCAATAATCGTATCATCGTCATCGTTCTTAGTATATCTCATCAATACCCAATCAATACCAATGATACCCCCAATTCATAATGCAACGCAATATTTTTAACGCTGTTTTCACAAAAAAAAATAAGTAAAATTACGTTACAATTACTCTCGAGGGCCGACATGTACATTATACACTCGCACAATCTGATTAAACACAATCTGATTAAGCTAATTCCAACTACAAAACTACAAACTAATATAATCTAAACATCAGTCAAACAAAAGTAAAACAAACCCACAAATGAATTCAACAACTATCGATTGTTTAAAGCAATTAACTACCCACAATCTATTATAAACTGAGCATCAAAATCAACAAACTAAAGGCATCATACCCAAATACCCACATCTGCAAACGAAACTAAATTAAAAAAAAAATACCCAAATAGAGACAATCAAAGATCAAGATCAGCTGGTTTAAGCAAGCATTTTGATTTAATCATAAACTTCAAGACGATGATAATCGTAATGAAGTGATAATCTTGAAGACCCAGTTGATTTCTGGCTCTAAAAAGGTGTAGGTTTCTTGAAAATGATGAAAGCGTATAGAGAAGAGAGAGGATAGAAGTGGCGAGTAGTAGTAGACGGCGAAAGGCCTGCGGAAAAACGGAGGGAATCATGGGAAGAACCACTTTTAAGTTGCAACACAACTATTAAATAGATTTTCTAAAATTTATTCACCATTTTTCATGAGATTAGTTTATTCTCACACTTTTTTATACTATATCAACCTTATACGTTTCTTATTTTGAAATTTTCATACGTTTTTTATGGGTCTATACGAGACGTGTCTCTTTTTTATTTAACAACGCTCTTTTTTATTTATTTGATTGTTCTTTACTTCTTTGCAGTGTTTGACCAGACTGGGAACTGGTGGGGTGGCTGGCTGGCCCAAATATAGCATGTGAACCGCCCTCTCAAGAACCGGCAAGTTAACGGGTCGAACGGGATTTAGTTTTCTTAACTAAAATCTAAAGAATAAAACATTAAAACCAAACCCTGAATATTTTTAAAATGATTATGTTTGTTTAAACATTAATTATGTTTGTTTTAAATGTGTTTATAATTATATAATTTTTTTATATATTTGCTTTGTCATCCGGTCTGACCGGTAACCAATAAGCCATCCGGTGCAACGTTCGACCCGGTTCTGAAAACATTATTTTTTTTTAATCAGTGTGTCATAGTATTTGATTTTGGCCACTAGTTCCTTTCTTTCGATTCTTCACGGTATATGTATCAGTGTCATATGTGTCATAGTGTTTAGTGGTGGACTTATTATTTTTATCTTTGGGAACTTTTTTTTCATATACTTTTATTTCTACTACTTTAATTTTACAATTTTTAGATCAGATACCGGTCGTTGGGTTGGATAAAACAATAACATAAGATATTATAATTGAAATACATTATTAACGTTTAGTTGGTATTAAGGTTGAGAATAGGTGGTGTTTGTTTTTAAGAGGTAAAATGTCTGCAGTCTATATACCAAATCTCTACAGCCTGCAAAAAGAAGATTGTTTGTTTGTTAACGTCTGTTGACTGTTAAAAAAAATGGTATTGGTGTAGGGACGGTGATGGTGGTGTTGGTGGTGGGAGATGGGGGGGTCGACGGTGGGGGTGGCGAAAGTGATGATGGTGGACAGTGGTGACGGACGATGGTGGCCGACGGTGGTGGTGGTGTCCGACTTTGGTGGTGGTGGTGACCGACGGTGGTAGTGGTGTCCGACTTTGGTGGTGGTGGTGACCGACGGTGGTAGTGGTGGACGATACTGGTGCTGGACGGTGGTGGTGGAGGGTAGGTGGCCAGTGGTGGCGTTGTGTGGGTGGTCTTTGTACACAACTCAGAAGATCTTAGTAGTGGTTGAGCCAAATATACAATAAAAAGAGTTCACGCAGACGTTTTTTTAATTAAACATCTTCGAAAAAACAAACAGTCTGTAGATGGAAATATCTGCGCGGTGCAGACATAAGAGCATGTGCAGATCTTTCAGGAAAAAACAAACACCACCTTAAAGTAATTTTATAATTAAACATGTCATATTAAAAAAACAAAGAGAAAAACGAACTCACTTGGATTGGAACTCTCAGTTTCAAGGACCAAGGATAATGAGGGCCTGGGGGGCCCCGGCTCTTGCTGTTTTTCGGCTCAGAAGCAGGTATGTAGTAGGATTTGGTCGGAAAATTTTATATTAATAGAGTCTGGCCAGCTTGGTTTTTCTTTCAAAAAATTTTATATCAAAGGTCGGCCCTCCTATACAAAAAATTCAACCTTCGTCCCTGCTCAGTTTATTTTAAAAGAATTCCTAATTCTCACTAGGGGTGTGCATGGGTCGGTTTGGGTCGGTTTTTGGCTTAGTCCAAACCCAAAACCGAAATTTCGGTTTTTTCGGTTTTTAAACCCGTTTGGGTTCGGTTTTTTCGGTTTCTATCTTTTCAAAACCCATTTGGGTTCGGTTTGGGTTTCGGTTTTTTCGGTTTTTTCTCCTTAGACATTAAATTATGCTTATAAAAAAATAAACTAAAAAATTATATTTGTATTAAAAATATTTTAAGTACAACACTACTTAATATTTAAAAATATATACAGAAATATTTAAATTTAGTAAAAATAATACGTGTTTTTAGTATCCTAAGCCAATAATAATTATAAAATTTTGATTTTTATTTAACTTTTGATATCAAGAAATAAGAAAATAAAAATAAACGGCTTATAAATTGTTGAAAATTTTCAAAGGTAATATATATATATGTGCATATACGCATGTATTCGGTTTTTTCGGTTTTTTCGGTTTTTCTTTAAGGTAAAACCAAACCCAAACCCAAACTTTCGGTTTTTAGAAAACTTACACCAAACCCGTCGGTTTCTATTTGGGTTCGGTTTTTTCGGGTTGGATTTTTCGGTTTTTAGGTTTTGGGTCGGTTTTTTTGGTTTTATGCACACCCCTAATTCTCACAGCAACCATTACTAACTTCAATTATATTTATGGGGTAATAAAAAAAATCTTATATGATGGAAAATCTCGCGATATATGTTCTGTCATGGAGTTGAAATTCAATTGGTATTTGGTTCCTCTAACTCTTAACTAAACGTATATAAGTTCACCCATGGTACTATGATATTAGTATCATATCATATTATCTAATTTATCTTTTCCTACTTTAAATTCTTGCAATGATTTCCAACTCTTGTATAAATGTGTGTGCGTATATTGTGTATGTGTGAGATTAAAGACATCATTGGTGGCTCTAAAGGTGTTTAAGAAAACCAAAAAACCGTTAAAAATTGAAAATCGAATCCTATTCATAACTGAAAAACCTAAATAGATTTTAATTCAATTCCTAACCTTATCCGAATTCCTAACTCGGTTTTCGATTCGATTATTGGTTTCAAAATTTTGTTAATACGGTTTATTCGGGTAACTGATTTAACCGAATTTTTAGACATAATTTATTGTTTTAATATATAAGAATGATTTCAGTTTATTTGGTTGTATTTAGTTTTAAACTGTTTTATTTAGTTTTTGATCGGTTTATTCATCTGAATTTTGTTTTATCTGAAACTGAACCTGACTTAATTTCCAACATGGTTCAGTTCAAAAGAATTTCAAAACAGTTTAAATTGAACCAAATAAACCGTAATACGTACCGTTGAACACCCATAGCTTATCTATGCTCAAAAGCCCACATCCTCGTTCTCCTTTCCTTTCTGCGTACATGGGGGAGTGTTTTTCTAGGGGTGTTCATTTTCGGATATCCGAAAATTTCGGATAGTGATTTTCAATATCAGAAAATTATCCGGATATCCGAAAAAAATCTGAAAATTTTCAAAATAGGTATCCGAATCCAAATTTTCGGATATCCGAACTTCCGGATATCCGATTTTTTTGAATATTTCGGATTCTTTTGAACACCCATATGTTTTTCATCAATGAACTTTGCTAAATCATCATTCATTCATCGAGACCTATTCACCCTAATAACATTTCTTACCTTGTAACATATAAAAGCAACTAGAGGCATGCCCACGTGCATTGTGGCATGCTAAACTGAGTAAAAAGTTAATGATGATTGTGACGATGACAATGACTTCATATAAATTACGTAAAATGAAACGCTTTGGAATTTTGTAAAATATCATATTTTAGATGGTTGGCTCTGAATTTTATTCCTCCCTTCTTCAGTTTCTTATAATGTGCAAGGGCATGTTACATGTAACAATTCTAAAAATGTTGTTGCACGTTGTAACATTTTGAATGCTATTATGCATCACCTCATTCTCCTATAAAATGCTTTCCATATGGGAGCACTAAATTTTCTAAATGGAATTCACGTTTGTTATTTGTTAATCAGGGGTGTAAATGAACCAAGTCAGCTCGTGAAATACTCGGGGTCGGATTGGTAAAAAGCTCGAACGAGCCTAGCCTTAACGAGCTCAAGCTCAAAAGTGTGGCTCGTTTAGTTATCGAGCCCGAGCTCGAGCTTTACATATCGAACTCGAGCCGGCTCGCGAGGATTAACGAATTTTTTGTTTATATAATTTTTATTTATTATATTAAGTGTTTATATATAAAATTATGATAAATATATTTAAATCAAATATTTTTATGCTAAATTTAGAAAATATAATTAGAAATATAATTAAATTATTAATTAAAGTAAAAATTAAATAAATAAAATCTAAACGAGCCGAGCCGAGCTAGAGCCTAAAAATTTTATAACGATCCGAGATCGAGCCTAGCAAATAAAGCTCTTAACGAGACGAGCTCGAGCCTTAACGAGCTTGTGATCAGCTCGTTTACACTCCTATTAACTCTAAAATACGGACACTAGAGATGTATATTTTAATCATGGTCAACTCATTCTTTCTATAGATTTCAGACGAAATTAAAATCCGGGATCTTTTTTAATGATTATCCTTAAATAATTTCATTCTTTATCTGGGTTTGACACAAGTAATAATAAAGTAAAAACTAGGTGGAGTTAATTTTTTTAATTTAGCCTAAAATGTTTAGATTAAATTCATTTTTTGGATTTCTAAATGCAATTTCTTTGATAGAATATTCATAATAACTGTCTTTTATATCTTTTTCATTTGGCAATATAAGTAAATCAAATATTCTTTGTTGTGGTACTATAGATCTTAAATAACTTTTTAATGATTTTAATTTGAAAAAATTTCTTTTATCGTAAGCAATAGGTTATAAAATAATTAACATAATTCAATAAACAATACATATATCTGGAAAAGAATTAAACCTTTAATATAATAAAAATATAAATAAGTATATTACTTTTTACGTGCATAATATATCTTATAATTTTATTTTAAAATAAATCTATAACATATACACTATATACTAAAAGAATACAAATATGTGATATGTCGTATTTCTATATTACCCGTATGACATTTGACACGTGTTGTCTTTCTAATCTATCCATATTACATATGACAAATTTAAGGATCGTTTTCATATAATACAATAAGTTAAACTTATAAATAAAAAAATAATATACATTTTCTTTAATTAATATAATGAAAATCCAAATATTTCAAACTTTCTATTTTCAATTAGTAATTACGAAATTCAAAATTTTCAAATATCATTTGTTTCGTTTAAAGAAGTGCTTAAAATTTATAAAATGTATTTAGCTTCCTTATTTTTAAAAATGTTAAAAAAAATTGTGTTATATGTATATCTGTTTTTGCAGTAATTTCTTTGTAATATTTATTTTTTATGTAACTTTATGTAAAATACATGTTAATAAACTAGTATCGTATTTTAAAATTTTTTTTAGATTAATATTAAGTGTATTAATTTACCTTTAACTTGTATCAAGTGTAAATCTAGCTGACTATTTTTCCACCATTGTTAGCCGTAAGGCTAGTGGTGCTATTATGTGTGGCTCTTTTGTCACACGTATTGCGACGTATCGGTCGTTTTTTGGCTGATATTAGAGAGAGCATGACTGAGAGTTATGTCCCGTTACTGTTGGGGCGTAACACAGTCATGCTTTTATGTCGATAGCGACAGAGATCCCCAGCGTGGGTCTGCGTTTTTTCTTGGATCGGCATACGGCTTGGGTGCATCTAGTTCCGCATCCAGAGCCGCATCCACATCAGGGGGTAGAGCCACACATAGAGCAGCCACCACCAGACCACCCACCACCACCCCATCATCATGTCGTTAATTGTTCGTCAGCCACGACGACATCCTGCTGACGTAGCGATCTTACGCGACCATTCTGCATGACTTTATCGCCTAGAGGACATGATGCGGTGGGTGGTTGAGCAAATGACTGCTGCTTTTGGTGTTGATGTTCTTGTCTTTTCCAGACAGAGACACGATCAGGGTGTGGATCCCGGTGGTCATGCTTAGTTTTTTTTTCTTTTAGTATTTTGATGTATGGACACTTCTTTTTATTCATATGTATGTATTGTTATTTCGTATGTATGTTGTGTATGGTGTAATTGTTTATTTTATCTTTTTATATAATTAAAAAACATGTGTATCAGTGAAATGATAAACTATAGTTAACATAACATCGCTTAACAAATTTATTTTAAACCGTCCAAATTTATTACGTTCAAAGAACTATTATTTTAAAATAGACATTTAAACACGATGACATTAAAATAATTTTCAAACAAAACACTTAAACGATATCATATGTATATCTCTTTCATAAAAGCAATTATATATACCTGTTAAAAAACAAAATTACGAAAATCATAACTAGTTATGTTAAAAAATTGTTATTAAAAGATAAACATCGTTACGTTAAAATAATTGTCAAACAAAACAAATAAATAATATTATTAAATAATTACGTTATAATACTTATTATCTTACAACTAAATGATTAAAAATGGTTACGCTAAAAATTATTTTTCGAACAATTAGAAGATATTACAAGTAATTAAACACGTACGTATACCGGTTTTCAAAACAACATTATGATTTTATGAAATAATTACTTTAAAATAGTTATTATTTTATAAATTAAAGATTTAACAATTGGATGATACTATAAGTAAATTAACGTTAAACTCGTTAAAGATTATAAGTAAATTATACGATATTACAAGTAATTAAATTAAACGCGTCACATACCGGTTTTCAAAACAAACTACGATTTTATAAAATAATTACGTTACAGTAGTTATTATTTTACAACTTAACGATTAAACATGATTACGTTAAAAACTATCTTTCAACCATCCAAAACACTTAGACGATGTTACAAATAAGCTAAAAGGTACGGATATCGGTTGTAAAAATAAAAGTTGTAATTTCTCAAATTTCCATACTACTCGTATGTGTTTTTCGGCCGCCAGACATTTGACTGACAAAAGCTGACACAATATGACACCTATACGGCCCGTGTGAGAGCGGGTGGTGTTAACTGATCTGCAGGTGATATCCAAATAACCAGGCCCATTGATAATTACCAAAACAATGTAATTATTGTATACATGATTATAATCCAGGACAATTATTGTAATGGTTTATTTATTTCTTTTTTTCTTATTAATTAACTTTATCACGATGAGTTTACAACTTTTTTAGATATATTACGTTTGTTTGATACGAGATTTGAACATTCAAACTTTTGACAATGGAATCATACACACATGACACATTGCCACATAATTGGGACAAAGACACTTTAGTGCTCACTTTATATTTTTATCTTTTATTTTTAACAACATTAATTAGGGGCCTAGGGCTGTCATAATGGGTCAGACACGACCCGTTAACACATGACACGAAAACTTATCGTGTATGTTTTTCCAAACACAAACACGACCCTTTTAAAACACGTAAACATGAAATGATCTGTTAATAAACATGTTAACAATTAACACTATAAATGACCCGTTAAAGTCTTGATAAAGAACATGTTAAAGAACCCGTTAAGGAACAAAGGCTTAGAGATAGAACTTTTCATAAGGTAATCAGTCATCCATCTATTTTATTATATTATTTAATTTAAATTATAAATTATAAATAGGTTTTAACATGTCTTAACATGTCTTAACGGGTTTGTACCTGTTTAGACACAAAAATAAACAGGTCTTAACATGTCGGCATGTCTTAAACACAAAACATGATGTTAAAGGTAAGTACGAAACATGTTAAAGTCATGTCGTGTTAACATTTTCGTGTCTTAAATTGTCAGCCCTACTTCTACTTTTATCTTTAAATTACTTCAAACTAATTGCATCTTTGTCTGAGCTTAAATACGTAGCCTTGCCATTTATAAAATAATACATTACTAAGTGAGTTAGTCTCACTTTTACTCTTAGAACATATTCTAAAGTAAACCGAATTTAAAAAGTAATTCACAAAAAAAAAAAAATAACTCATAAACTAAAAAAAATGATAAACAGTAACCCCTAGAACAATAACCATCCTCGTTTTAAACGATTTTGGAAGTAAACTTGTGAATTTTAACATGTTTCTCTGGAAATTGGTTGTTTGAGTGTTATTTTAAGTAACACTGTTAAAATTTAATACGTTTATATATTTAAACTTCCTAAATTATAAAATGTTTTCTTAAACATTTTTTTTTCATATTTAATATCTTAAATGTTTGCAGATTTTTAATCAAACAAAATTGCATTAATAGATAACACTACCAAAATTCATGATATGCATGTTATATATAGATTTTTTTAATACGGGAATGTTTATAAATATACTAGTTTATTTACATATGTTAACCACAAAGTTGTATAAAAATAAGTATTAATTATGAATCAATTACTGATAAAATATTGACATGCAGTAAAATTTATAGCATTTAAAAAAAAAAAAGAAAGTACATTTATAAATCTTTAACTAATTTTTTAAGAAATACAAATGAGATTTTAAAATTTTGAATTTTTCAAAATTATTAATTTAAAATGAAAAGCTTGAAATGATTGGATTTTCGTTAATATTTAAAGAAAATGATTATTGGTTTTTATTTTAAATTTTGAAGTTTGACTTGATTTTATTAAATGAAATTAATTTATGAATTATGTTTAAATGAAATATGATATTAATAGACTAGAAAAACGATATGTGATATATTAGAATTCTTCTATTATATAGTATACTAGTTTAGTTCCCGTGTATCACACAGATTAAATAAAAAAATATAACGAATAATAATCAATGAAAATTTAAAAAATATAAGATGATTTTTAATATAAAATAGGATTACAATTTCGTAATATTTAATATTTTAAGTATCAAAATAATATTATTATTTCTTTAAACAACTTTTTTTATAGTTTGTTTTTCCTTAAACATTGTGTTCAAATAATTGTTTTTAAAAATTTTATAATTTATAATAACTTTTTTTTTAAAAAGTGTGTTTTTAATACTAATATATTTTCATGTATTAAAAAACCTTTTTTATTTTAAAAATGCATAAAAAATATATTTAATATTTAATATTATTATTTAATGTTACATGTATTTAATAGGAGAGAGAAACGGAAAATGAATTTTGAGATGCTCTAAAATCATGCCATGTGGCACAAAAAAGCTTTATTTATTAGTATAGGTAGATATAAATATTTGAAACCTTAAATTTGGAATTAAATAAGAAGCAACTCGTATGATTTGTTTTATACACCATAAATAATCTTGTTGAAAATAAAGTATCCAACCAATCATATAATTTTCGATTTGATATAGCTAGATTTTGATAATGTTATATATATATATATATATATATATATATATAAAAAGTGATATTTTAATACTTGAGAAATTTATTAATTTAATAATTCACATAAAATGATGCAAATAATCGAAACCACAAAACAAAAGATGATGGTATAAATGTCACTTTCTTCTTTTAAACCTTTTTCTCCATTTCAAAGCATAAAATATAAAGAGCAATAAAAAGCAATCTTTCATTCATCATAGAAAGAAAGAAAACTAGACTCAATGTGATGTGTAAGACATTTGGAATAGTTGATTTTTTTTCAACTTAACCAATAAACTAACAAAATAGATTTGTAAACTAGACTGTGCCGGGTTTTAATATTTTTATATTTAACTAGACTCATTTTTAATTTCAGACTGACCGATCAAATGAATACTTAGGTTGTTGTGTAAGACGTAAATAACGCCCACTGGAACGCCCATGAATTTTATCATCAACTTGATGAATTAATTTCAAAATATAAGGCTTTCATATTATAACAGGTTGTTCAAAAGGAACCATGTTCGATCATCCATCAAATATTGATGTCGACGGAGCTTAGCTATAAAACTAACTAAAAACCGACTATAAACTAGACACAAAGTAATAAATCTAGACTCTCTAAAACCTAAGCTACCGACAGGCAAGTGTACCTATCGTATGCAGCAAGACAAAAGTAAGTCCGGATATCGAACCCACAGACTTCTACAGACTGTACTAACTAGACTCAAAGACTTATCTATACAAAATTTGTACTTAACTAAAATAATAATAAAGAAGGGGGGTTTTACTACCAAAACTAATAATAACTTAAATAGACTAAAACAGACGAGCAAACAAAGACTAGATCAGAGAAGAAAAGAAACACTACCTAGGCTTGAATCATATACATGCTTGACAAGGTTCTATCGGGGATTGGAACTAATGTGATACCGGGATCTTATGATACTAAACTTAAAGGAAACCTAGAGCACCCTCGACCCTTCTCAAGGATAGTCAACTAAGGGTCCTAAAAGCCGTTAAACCACCGGTTAAATGGATTTCCCTCACAGGCCATCCAATTACTTATGAAATATCCGCTAGATTATCTACCTCACATTACAATAATCTCAAAACACCTAAGAAATAACTGTCACACATTCTACCTCACGGCGCGAAAGTCACAGTTTACTTAAATGCTAGGGATAACTTGGGTTTTCCTATTGGACTCGATAAACATGATTTGATAGACATACTAGAAAGATCTTCTCACAAAGGCTCTAACTAGAAATCCAACATCCAAGACTTATCGACAACTTCTCACCTCACGGCTATTGAAGCAAGTTGCACATCTTAATCGTCTAAATCTTAATAAAACACTCCTATGAATCACTCGGCCAAAGCAACTCATCCACTAATCAAAAACACACAGTAATTGATTCTAGCATGCACCTATTATGTGACAGACAATCACCAAGACACATGAGGAACATAATATCAATCATTCAACCATAGAAGATACACATACACATCCAATATTTCAAACCAAGTCATTAAATCATAAATACATCACATCATAATGTTCCAACACCGAATCAAACCAAAATCAAACATGCATAATCATCCAACCTAGATAGTTCTAAATGTTTAGCCACTAAACATCATATGAAAACAAACCATAATCTGTTTAAAGTAAGAAAACATGAGAAACAAGAGAAACAAAGTAAACCGATCACGTTACACCCTTCGGATCACTCGTCTAGGGCTTCCCGATGATCAAAATCAACTCCAATCTCGTTCTCTAGCCTCTGGTCGCCTCCTAGGTTGTCTCTGGTTGTTCAAAAATCGAATGTATGCGCCCTCAGCCGTTTCCAAAGTTTAAAACTCGAAATTCTGAGTTTCTAACCCTGTCGCGTAACGCGACATGTGTCTCCAAATCCGTCGCGTAGCGCGACGGGTTCCGCTACCCGACAAAATAGTCGGGTCAACCGGCATCAATAAGTGAGGGGCATTTTCGTCATTTCCACCTGTCGCGTAGCGCGACAGGGTTTCCTGTGGTCGTCGCGTAGCGCGAGGGGTTGAAAATCCAGAATTCTTCTTTCTTTGTTCTTGTATCTGTTCTCGTTCAACCGGACACTCGTTTTCTTGATCTTTTATGCCAAAATGATGTGTTTATAACCTGCAAACATTAAATTCTAGAAATGTGAAGAACCAGCATCAATCGACTCTAAAATTGATTAAAACTGCACAAAACGAATTAAAAACAAATAGAAAAACAGATGTGTTTTACAACACATCACATCCCCACACATATCTCTTTTTCGTCCCTGAAAAAGGCTTATGCAAAAATCTGGGATCATAGCTAGACAAAATGGTTTCTACACAATTAAAGTAGTTAATTCAAAATTCAATGCTTTGGATGAGATTGCAAGTATTGTTATCCTATTAAACCCATACTGATTGTTCTTGTCCCTCAATCATGGTTCATTAAGTTCATGTTCTACATTTCATTTCATTTGACCCACACTTAGGTAATTTAAAATCAAATCAATCCTGGATTCTAGCTTTCAAGTCATCCTGACATATAAACTAACAAGAAATTTCTCAAATCAGATTTTTATGAATGAAACAGATGGAAGCGTGAGCATTTTTCTTTTACATATTGAACTTAACTCAGTGGTGTTTCAACCAGGCTGCAACCCGGCGTGTGACACATAAGTTTTCATCCAAATTCTTTCTTTTATTTTTTTCTTTTAGCTCAGCTTATTTGGTGAAATGGAGGCGCCATAAGACTCGGATTTATTCTCATAAAAAGAGTACTTATGTGCCAAACAAAAATCAGATTTTCAAAAACTCTCATTTGTTATTATGCAAAGATTCATTTACAACTAGAAAACGGTTTCATTAATTCCAAATTCCCAAGATGTTTCCCATGAAATTCATGCATTTAATTAAGATTATACCAATCTTACGGGAAAGAAACAATCAGTTGAGCCTACTTACACATCCCGTGACCAAAACATAAACCCAAACCAACAAGTTAACTATGAATAAAACCATCAAACCTAACTTTTCTATCATTTCCCATCATGCTTTTGCAACCAACTTAAACAAGGACAAGAAAGATTTAAGCCAAAGATGTAGAAACAAAAATAAAAATTTTCAAAAATTTTCAAAAATTTTGACTCAAGAACTTAAGTAAACTAAAACTAAAAAAAATCAAAAATTTACTAAAACAAAATTTAACTAAGTTTCCCATCCCCACACTTAAACTTTACATTGTCCCCAATGTAGAGAAAAAGGAAACCCAAAAGAAAAACTAACAACTAAAAACTGAAAATGACTTAGCTGGTTAACTAGAAGACTGTCGAGTGCCAATCTTTCCATGTAGCTCCACAATCTACAAGTTTGCTCCGCAGGCTACAAACAATAACATAAGATCTACAAAAACCAAAGATCAAACAAGCATCAACAAGTCCAAAGAAACATAATGATATCCATGATTAAGCCCAACCACAAACCGACCTTACCAATTAACTAAAATTAATAAAGAAAAACAAATCAAACAAAGAAAATAAAAAAAAACTAACTAAGAATTTGAAAAACATCAATTCAATGCAACAAGAATGAACTTAGAAGGCCACCTATGGTAATGAACACGATGTATGAAAGGAAATTGGGGTAAAATTTGAAAACTAGGGTTTTTAAACACTTTTAAGCATTCCCGGCCCCGTCGCGTACCGCGACAGGATCTCAAATGGCCGTCGCGATACGCGACAGAAGTTTGACCCGCGAAGTTGACCATATTATCTCGCGTAGCGCGACAGATGGCCCTGTGGGTGTCACGTGACGCGACGGGGTCATTTTTCCAGAAAGTTTCTAGAATTTTCATGCCTTAGCCAAAATTTTCACCCCAAATCATTCCCAACCATCCAAAACCCTTCTAAAGCTCAGAAATACATACCTGGTGACTCCAATTCATCTTTATGGCATCAAATTAATTAAAAACCTGCAAAACACATTAAAACACACCAAAAACGAAAGACGAAAAACAACGAAGAACAAAAACGAAAAATGAAAAACACACCAAAGAACACAAAGAACTACTAATTCTACAAACTCTACACTTGGGAGTTTAACCCAAGAGACTCACAAACCCGCAAACAAAAAAAAAATTAATCAAAAAGAAATAAATAAAATAAAATAAAACTGAAAACAAATATGCACAGATAAGACAAAGAACTAGTAAGCACAGTCGACTAAGAAGTCCCCGGCAACGGCGCCAAAAACTTGATGTCGACGGAGCTTAGCTATAAAACTAACTAAAAACCGACTATAAACTAGACACAAAGTAATAAATCTAGACTCTCTAAAACCTAAGCTACCGACAGGCAAGTGTACCTATCGTATGCAGCAAGACAAAAGTAACTCCGGATATCGAACCCACAGACTTCTACAGACTGTACTAACTAGACTCAAAGACTTATCTATACAAAATTTGTACTTAACTAAAATAATAATAAAGAAGGGGGGTTTTACTACCAAAACTAATAATAACTTAAATAGACTAAAACAGACGAGCAAACAAAGACTAGATCAGAGAAGAAAAGAAACACTACCTAGGCTTGAATCATATACATGCTTGACAAGGTTCTATCGGGGATTGGAACTAATGTGATACCGGGATCTTATGATACTAAACTTAAAGGAAACCTAGAGCACCCTCGACCCTTCTCAAGGATAGTCAACTAAGGGTCCTAAAAGCCGTTAAACCACCGGTTAAATGGATTTCCCTCACAGGCCATCCAATTACTTATGAAATATCCGCTAGATTATCTACCTCACATTACAATAATCTCAAAACACCTAAGAAATAACTGTCACACATTCTACCTCACGGCGCGAAAGTCACAGTTTACTTAAATGCTAGGGATAACTTGGGTTTTCCTATTGGACTCGATAAACATGATTTGATAGACATACTAGAAAGATCTTCTCACAAAGGCTCTAACTAGAAATCCAACATCCAAGACTTATCGACAACTTCTCACCTCACGGCTATTGAAGCAAGTTGCACATCTTAATCGTCTAAATCTTAATAAAACACTCCTATGAATCACTCGGCCAAAGCAACTCATCCACTAATCAAAAACACACAGTAATTGATTCTAGCATGCACCTATTATGTGACAGACAATCACCAAGACACATGAGGAACATAATATCAATCATTCAACCATAGAAGATACACATACACATCCAATATTTCAAACCAAGTCATTAAATCATAAATACATCACATCATAATGTTCCAACACCGAATCAAACCAAAATCAAACATGCATAATCATCCAACCTAGATAGTTCTAAATGTTTAGCCACTAAACATCATATGAAAACAAACCATAATCTGTTTAAAGTAAGAAAACATGAGAAACAAGAGAAACAAAGTAAACCGATCACGTTACACCCTTCGGATCACTCGTCTAGGGCTTCCCGATGATCAAAATCAACTCCAATCTCGTTCTCTAGCCTCTGGTCGCCTCCTAGGTTGTCTCTGGTTGTTCAAAAATCGAATGTATGCGCCCTCAGCCGTTTCCAAAGTTTAAAACTCGAAATTCTGAGTTTCTAACCCTGTCGCGTAACGCGACATGTGTCTCCAAATCCGTCGCGTAGCGCGACGGGTTCCGCTACCCGACAAAATAGTCGGGTCAACCGGCATCAATAAGTGAGGGGCATTTTCGTCATTTCCACCTGTCGCGTAGCGCGACAGGGTTTCCTGTGGTCGTCGCGTAGCGCGAGGGGTTGAAAATCCAGAATTCTTCTTTCTTTGTTCTTGTATCTGTTCTAGTTCAACCGGACACTCGTTTTCTTGATCTTTTATGCCAAAATGATGTGTTTATAACCTGCAAACATTAAATTCTAGAAATGTGAAGAACCAGCATCAATCGACTCTAAAATTGATTAAAACTGCACAAAACGAATTAAAAACAAATAGAAAAACAGATGTGTTTTACAACACATCACATCCCCACACATATCTCTTTTTCGTCCCTGAAAAAGGCTTATGCAAAAATCTGGGATCGTAGCTAGACAAAATGGTTTCTACACAATTAAAGTAGTTAATTCAAAATTCAATGCTTTGGATGAGATTGCAAGTATTGTTATCCTATTAAACCCATACTGATTGTTCTTGTCCCTCAATCATGGTTCATTAAGTTCATGTTCTACATTTCATTTCATTTGACCCACACTTAGGTAATTTAAAATCAAATCAATCCTGGATTCTAGCTTTCAAGTCATCCTGACATATAAACTAACAAGAAATTTCTCAAATCAGATTTTTATGAATGAAACAGATGGAAGCGTGAGCATTTTTCTTTTACATATTGAACTTAACTCAGTGGTGTTTCAACCAGGCTGCAACCCGGCGTGTGACACATAAGTTTTCATCCAAATTCTTTCTTTTATTTTTTTCTTTTAGCTCAGCTTATTTGGTGAAATGGAGGCGCCATAAGACTCGGATTTATTCTCATAAAAAGAGTACTTATGTGCCAAACAAAAATCAGATTTTCAAAAACTCTCATTTGTTATTATGCAAAGATTCATTTACAACTAGAAAACGGTTTCATTAATTCCAAATTCCCAAGATGTTTCCCATGAAATTCATGCATTTAATTAAGATTATACCAATCTTACGGGAAAGAAACAATCAGTTGAGCCTACTTACACATCCCGTGACCAAAACATAAACCCAAACCAACAAGTTAACTATGAATAAAACCATCAAACCTAACTTTTCTATCATTTCCCATCATGCTTTTGCAACCAACTTAAACAAGGACAAGAAAGATTTAAGCCAAAGATGTAGAAACAAAAATAAAAATTTTCAAAAATTTTCAAAAATTTTGACTCAAGAACTTAAGTAAACTAAAACTAAAAAAAATCAAAAATTTACTAAAACAAAATTTAACTAAGTTTCCCATCCCCACACTTAAACTTTACATTGTCCCCAATGTAGAGAAAAAGGAAACCCAAAAGAAAAACTAACAACTAAAAACTGAAAATGACTTAGCTGGTTAACTAGAAGACTGTCGAGTGCCAATCTTTCCATGTAGCTCCACAATCTACAAGTTTGCTCCGCAGGCTACAAACAATAACATAAGATCTACAAAAACCAAAGATCAAACAAGCATCAACAAGTCCAAAGAAACATAATGATATCCATGATTAAGCCCAACCACAAACCGACCTTACCAATTAACTAAAATTAATAAAGAAAAACAAATCAAACAAAGAAAATAAAAAAAAACTAACTAAGAATTTGAAAAACATCAATTCAATGCAACAAGAATGAACTTAGAAGGCCACCTATGGTAATGAACACGATGTATGAAAGGAAATTGGGGTAAAATTTGAAAACTAGGGTTTTTAAACACTTTTAAGCATTCCCGGCCCCGTCGCGTACCGCGACAGGATCTCAAATGGCCGTCGCGATACGCGACAGAAGTTTGACCCGCGAAGTTGACCATATTATCTCGCGTAGCGCGACAGATGGCCCTGTGGGTGTCACGTGACGCGACGGGGTCATTTTTCCAGAAAGTTTCTAGAATTTTCATGCCTTAGCCAAAATTTTCACCCCAAATCATTCCCAACCATCCAAAACCCTTCTAAAGCTCAGAAATACATACCTGGTGACTCCAATTCATCTTTATGGCATCAAATTAATTAAAAACCTGCAAAACACATTAAAACACACCAAAAACGAAAGACGAAAAACAACGAAGAACAAAAACGAAAAATGAAAAACACACCAAAGAACACAAAGAACTACTAATTCTACAAACTCTACACTTGGGAGTTTAACCCAAGAGACTCACAAACCCGCAAACAAAAAAAAAATTAATCAAAAAGAAATAAATAAAATAAAATAAAACTGAAAACAAATATGCACAGATAAGACAAAGAACTAGTAAGCACAGTCGACTAAGAAGTCCCCGGCAACGGCGCCAAAAACTTGATGTCGACGGAGCTTAGCTATAAAACTAACTAAAAACCGACTATAAACTAGACACAAAGTAATAAATCTAGACTCTCTAAAACCTAAGCTACCGACAGGCAAGTGTACCTATCGTATGCAGCAAGACAAAAGTAACTCCGGATATCGAACCCACAGACTTCTACAGACTGTACTAACTAGACTCAAAGACTTATCTATACAAAATTTGTACTTAACTAAAATAATAATAAAGAAGGGGGGTTTTACTACCAAAACTAATAATAACTTAAATAGACTAAAACAGACGAGCAAACAAAGACTAGATCAGAGAAGAAAAGAAACACTACCTAGGCTTGAATCATATACATGCTTGACAAGGTTCTATCGGGGATTGGAACTAATGTGATACCGGGATCTTATGATACTAAACTTAAAGGAAACCTAGAGCACCCTCGACCCTTCTCAAGGATAGTCAACTAAGGGTCCTAAAAGCCGTTAAACCACCGGTTAAATGGATTTCCCTCACAGGCCATCCAATTACTTATGAAATATCCGCTAGATTATCTACCTCACAGTACAATAATCTCAAAACACCTAAGAAATAACTGTCACACATTCTACCTCACGGCGCGAAAGTCACAGTTTACTTAAATGCTAGGGATAACTTGGGTTTTCCTATTGGACTCGATAAACATGATTTGATAGACATACTAGAAAGATCTTCTCACAAAGGCTCTAACTAGAAATCCAACATCCAAGACTTATCGACAACTTCTCACCTCACGGCTATTGAAGCAAGTTGCACATCTTAATCGTCTAAATCTTAATAAAACACTCCTATGAATCACTCGGCCAAAGCAACTCATCCACTAATCAAAAACACACAGTAATTGATTCTAGCATGCACCTATTATGTGACAGACAATCACCAAGACACATGAGGAACATAATATCAATCATTCAACCATAGAAGATACACATACACATCCAATATTTCAAACCAAGTCATTAAATCATAAATACATCACATCATAATGTTCCAACACCGAATCAAACCAAAATCAAACATGCATAATCATCCAACCTAGATAGTTCTAAATGTTTAGCCACTAAACATCATATGAAAACAAACCATAATCTGTTTAAAGTAAGAAAACATGAGAAACAAGAGAAACAAAGTAAACCGATCACGTTACACCCTTCGGATCACTCGTCTAGGGCTTCCCGATGATCAAAATCAACTCCAATCTCGTTCTCTAGCCTCTGGTCGCCTCCTAGGTTGTCTCTGGTTGTTCAAAAATCGAATGTATGCGCCCTCAGCCGTTTCCAAAGTTTAAAACTCGAAATTCTGAGTTTCTAACCCTGTCGCGTAACGCGACATGTGTCTCCAAATCCGTCGCGTAGCGCGACGGGTTCCGCTACCCGACAAAATAGTCGGGTCAACCGGCATCAATAAGTGAGGGGCATTTTCGTCATTTCCACCTGTCGCGTAGCGCGACAGGGTTTCCTGTGGTCGTCGCGTAGCGCGAGGGGTTGAAAATCCAGAATTCTTCTTTCTTTGTTCTTGTATCTGTTCTAGTTCAACCGGACACTCGTTTTCTTGATCTTTTATGCCAAAATGATGTGTTTATAACCTGCAAACATTAAATTCTAGAAATGTGAAGAACCAGCATCAATCGACTCTAAAATTGATTAAAACTGCACAAAACGAATTAAAAACAAATAGAAAAACAGATGTGTTTTACAACACATCAAATATTCTGCTTTTTTCTTGAAGAATCAGGTTCAGATATCCATGAATTTGTTGTTTGCTTATTGGTTCATATAATTCAGAAAACACAAGTTTTTTCGAAGCTTCTTTTTCATATCTCTCGTCAAGCTAACGTATTGCTTGAAAGCGATGAAACATCATACTTTTTGGTCGATGAAGCCGAATCACGTGCTATATTCTTTGTCACGATGCACCCATTTCCAATCAATTGATTTTACTAATATGGGCCATGGTGACACAATTAATGTATGGTCTATTGCCACATGGACCCAATTCTCAACAAGATACGGATGTTCTCCTATCCAAACGGGTCCCTCTTATCTCCTCTCAATTCGCCATGATAATCCTAAATTATTCTCATATTTTTAGAAAAATTATAAAAATATCCTAAATTTTTAACAAAGTAAAACATTATCACTATGGTATAAAAATCTAAAGTGTTATTACATTATAAAAATGATTATCACTTGGCCGTAAAGCCGAAAGAATTTAATATTGTACTACTCAATCAGGAAGACGGCAGTGGCGGACCCAGAAATTTTTTCCATGAGGGGCGAAAAATTTTGTTTACCCAATCTATGCATTTATCTAAAATACAATATTTGTTTACTCAATCTATGCATTTATCTTGTTACGAGTTAATATTTTCAGACCTAGTTGATCTCTACTTGGTTTTATTTTTTAGAATCTATCCAAAACAATATATGTGAAGACTTTTTAGGTAACTCTTTTTTCCAAAAAAACAGGTATAACTTTCACTTAAATTCACATTACAAGTCCAATTATACAAATTTAAGGAGGGCGCTTGCAAAATATTAAGGGGGTCTGTCAGGATTTTAACATATATATACTACTGAAAAAAAAATTTCTAAGGAGGGCGGCTACCTCCTTCCCAAAGGGTGGATATGCCACTGGAAGATGGTAGCTTGATCTTTAATATAAAAACACAAGTTAAAAAAATACATTCCAACAATTGTCATTTTATCATAATAACATAAGTTAAGATGATTAACTTAAAAAGTATGTGAATATAATATTTGAACGTATAACGATGGTCAATAACATATTTGATGAGAAAAATACTAAAAATAACAAAATAAACTATTTATTTAATTAATACACATTTTAACTTGAACTAAATTGTTTTTTTTTTTATAAAACGACTCGTCTTGACGCGCACTTATCCTAACCCGAACTTGTTCTCATCTGTTACCAACCCATCTATTTTGCCAGACTTATTCAGGTTGTCTTCTCCACGTGCTAAGAGTTGAATAAAAAATCAAACATGACACATGATGATTCATTGTATCTTATCAGCCAATCTACCTAGACCTAAAGTGCACAAATCAAAGTTGGTGGCATAATTCTACGACAATCATCAATTCTACGACAATGGATGATGTGAGAATTACTAAAAGTTGTTTCTAGACACTATATACAACTACTACAAACACTAATAAGTGTTCGTATTATTTACTAATCAAAGTATTCACATACACAAGTAATAATATAACCAGGTAGAATCAAGTCAAATAAGATAGGCATGTGATTAAAATTAACCATATTATTTAATCAATTTATTATAATATTTTTCTAACTACAAGACATTATTTTATGTAATAAAAAACAAATTGGCTACAATCGTTTACGTCTATAGACTAGGTTCATTATTAAATTAAGGTATTTTAATTCAAATTTTTAGTTGTATTTTAAATTCAAAAAAAATCAATGTCTTTATGTTAATTAAAAAAATTCAAATTATTATAGATACTGTAATTTAATTGTTTTGTTAATTTAAAATTGAAGTTGTTTCATCTTATGCAAACATCAATTTAGGCTCGATATCTCCTTCAATCATATATTTTGGTTCATCTCATATATTATTAAATTAAGATATTTTAGTTCAAGTTTTTAGTTATATTTTAATTTCAAAAATTCAATGTTTTTTTTAATAAAAAAATTCAAATGAATTATAATAGATATTGTAGTTTAATATTTTTTGTTAATTCAAAATAGAAGTTGTTTCATCTTATTAGGTTAAATATCCCTTTAATCATATATTTTGGTTCATCTCTTTAACTCAGCATCAAAGCAGCAATCACGAGATCCTTAGCTTGGGAACAGGGGCGGTTTTAGTGCCCGGGCGAGCTGACATAGAAAGACCCCTTGTGAATTATAAAATTATGTTTTTTCAGTTTTATATTTTTAAATATAAATAAAATCTACCTATACTAATAAACAAAGGTTTTGTAGTGCCACATGTCATGTTTTTAGAGAATTTCAACCTTCATTTCCCTCCTCTCTCTCATATTAAATACATCTAATATTAAATAATCATATTAAATATTAAATATACTTTTTATAAGTTTTTAAAATAAAAAAGGCTTTCTGATACATTAAAATATATTAATATTAAAAACACACTTTTTAAAAAAAATAATTATAAGTTATAAAATTTTCAAAAACAATTATTTGAAACATAGTGTTTAAAGAAAAACAAAGTTTTTGAAAATTTATTGTTTATAGGAATAATATTATGATTTTAATATGTAAAATATTAAATCATACGAAATTGTAATCGTATTTTAAATTAAAAATCATCTTATATTTTCTAAATTTTAATTGATAATTATTCGTTATATTTTTTTTAATCCCGTAATATACGGGGTACTAACCTAGTATATAATATATAAAATATTTTTAAAATTTTTGTGCCCTAAAAAAGTGTGCGCTGCATGGAGGTCGGATTTGCCCCTCCTTAGGGCCTCCCATGCTTGGGAATCCCTTAAGAGCTTAATAAGTAGCGCTTGTAATTTTATAATTACTTTTTTAGATTTTATGTTTTTGGCTTGCAAGTCTTTTATCATAATCTTCTCGGATCAACAACTTTTGCTTTCAAGAAAGAGTTTCTCATATAGCAAGATTAAACACCAAATATCTTGATTCAATCTAATGAAAGGTTAATGATTAAGTTTCTGAGTTAACTACTCTATATTGGTAAATGCTTGCCTCTTAGAATGGGAGGTCATGGGTTATATCCCATACAAGGTGTAAATATGGTGTAATTTAGGTACGAGTAAGCTTAGCCGTTCAAAAAAACTACTCTATAAGATCACGTTATCAAATGATATACATATATCAAACACACATGCATATATGTGTGTGTGCACGCACACCGATTATTATATAAAAAACAGAAGACTAAAAAAATATACGAAGACATTTGGGAGTGACATGTCTTTGAGGACCGGAGAAGGGTGATTTTGTTCGTGAAATACTAAGGCATAATTACATAATTACGCATGCTATTAATAATTAATTTGGATAATCACGTGACAATGTATAAAAAATTATCTCAATAATTACAAAACCTATATAAATAATTGTGCAAGTTATATGATAATTACACAAACTATGTTTATAATTACGCAACTTATATTCATAATTACAGGATAATAATCACGGAAATTATAAGCATAAGACAAGACATATACGTAATTATAAAAGAGTCCGCTATTATAAACATATAGAAATAATATATTCAAATTAAAAATAATAAAATATCTGTTATTATTGTGTAGTTCTAAAAAAATAATATAAAAATATTAACAATTGTAAGCTATTCCAACTTTATTCAACTGAGACATTTCACCTTTTCATTTCAATCTATGTTTCACTAGATTAATGATATAAATTATTCTTACACTTGTATGATAATGATATATTTTATTTTAAACCTTTCTATCTACATACACCAATGTTATGCATACACATATATATACATATATACACATAGAAATGGGGGACGGTTAACATACAAAGGATTTTAACGTGAGAAACCTTAGGAATTTGACATGTGTCATCAGGGTAAGAGACATTATCGTCCATTTAAAATTACACACCGTGATTCATAAAATTACACACCGTGATTCATAAAATTACAGACCGTAATTTAGCACACATAATCAATGACCACCTGCATAATTACGGACCAATAATCACGTATCACGTTATATGAAAATTACATGCCATCATTTAACATGCATAATTAAATGACTAACTGTATAATCACGTACCAAACATTAAAATCACGGACCACGTAAAAAAAATCGAAAAAAACTATAAAAATACCATACTCAAATTAAAGATAATAAAATTCTCAATTTTATGGTGTATTTTTTTAAAAAAAATAATTAAACGCTTAAAAGTTATTCGATTTTTAAAAAAATAATGAAACCTGATTTAACCACAAAAGAAATCAATAAAGGTATGTTATTCCTTTTCTGCCTTTTCAGATTTAAAATCAGGTAAGTTTTTAATGAAAAACGGGGTCCACTAGATCTTAACCGTTGATTAATTTAATCAAGGGCTTAAAATCCTTCATATCATTCTCACGTTAATTTCCTTTGTATTAGATTTGCCTCCTATAGATACGTGATGTATTCAATCTTTTAACCTTATTTCAAAGAAGTTCCTTGTCATTTTATTAGTTAATTATATTTTATGCTTCTAATAAACATATAACTAGATTAACACATGTCACATTCTTAACTTCTTTATAATGTGTCGTATTTTTTTCACTTCATCTTTATAATGTGTCATATTTTTTTCACTTGATTATCTCTGCTATTAAATAGTTATATATTTTTTATTATATAAGTAAATTAAAATAGTATAACTAATGATATAGTTATATATTTTTTATTATATAAATAAATTAAAATAGTATAACTAATGATATTTAATATACCTTTTTTATTTTAAAAATAGATTATAAATTAAAAATCAGATATGTTAATCAAAAAACAAACTCTAAAATAAGAGTTTTATAAAACTAATTTTTTATTAAAAGAAGATTTCAAACAATGAAATTTATATAAAAAAAAATAATGCACTATCAAAACAATCTTTTAAAACAAAATAGAAAACATAAATGTTTTAATAAACATAAGTTAAAAAATAATTATTTTTTATTACTTAAACTACGTATTTATACATAGATATATTTTGTTTCAAAATATCGTTCTGTAATTCTTAAAAATTTATTAATACCTATTTAATATTTTATTTTTTGTAATTCGTATAATAACTTTAACTGTCAGAGTGTACAAATCAGTTGATTTGGTTTAGGTTCAATTATTAAAATAGTATAAAACATATATTATCTTCCAAAATTTATAACCTAGAATCTACCCATTAGGTTTAGAACATTAATGGGGCATGAATCCGCATGATCGAAGGGTTTTTTTGCCCCTATAATGGGCCACTCAGTAACAATTGCACGTGGAGTTCACATGCCCTTGCCAAAGCCTTTAAATCATGGTGGTTAACGTGTGAACATGATAGAAAGGCATTTATGCTATATTAATTTGTCTTTGATGTTTAGGCCTAAGAAATTATACCACGTCCCAACAAAAACATTATTTGTCGATTATATATTGTAGATATCTACATAAAGCTACCTAAGAACCAAGGGCTTCTAGCCTAATGGTTACCCCTTTGGCTTTTTTGTGGAAGGTCACGGGTTCAAATCCCTCCCAAGGCGGAATAGGGGTCCTTAGGAGGTCAGGGGGTTTTCCGATACGGTTTCCTCTTGGGTGGTGGTGGGGTCTCAACAGAGGTCATGATAACCAGACCTTGGTGACGTGGCCTGGAAATCAGTGGTTCACACATTGAGATCAAATGCCGTTAAAAAAAACATAAAGCTACTTAAGATCAACTACTTGAAAAGTTTGCACCAAGATAAACCTAACAAGTTCAAACATGAGATCAAGCCTAAAAAATCTATAATTTTTATATTTGTAAATAAAAACATATGTATGTATATGTGTGTGTATAAAAGATTGGGATTAAATAATAATTTACTTTTATTGCGTAAATCCGTACAACTTTAACAAAATTAACCCAAATATTTGTTTTTCTTTTTTAGAATATTATTTTATACACACAAACAACATTTTTTTTCCTTAAATGTGCTTGTAAATTTATCACTGTTTAAGATTTAAAGACAATGTAAGTTTATGTTACATTGTACCAAAAATAATGATATTTAAAAAAAAAAGAAAACAAAGTTTTGCATTAATTTTGGTGGAGATATACAAATTAGCACAATAAGAGTGAGTAAATAACAAAATCTTCCTCTATATGTATGTATTGTGTGTGCATGTGTGTTTGAATACATTCAAATGAATGAGAATCACTTAATTGAATATATCCCTCTCTATATATAAATATAACAATGTATATTCTCACATATACATGGTTGTAAAAATCCTCGACTAGGCCGATTAATAGTTAGTCCCATAAGGCGACTAGGCCCAACCATCTAGACGAGCTTTAATTGATTCATGTTTAAGTTTGAGTCGTTTACGTCAGTGTCCTAAAAGATTATCACAGCCATTTGTTTAAGCAAACACGATCTCGTATATGAAAACAATGTCACAAACTTCTAAGACAAGCTCCAATTCTTCTCCTCCTTGATCTCTCCCTACTATCATTTCATATTTTCTCTAATTTTACTCTTGTTTTTTACGAAGATATATATGCATACTATTGAGTATTGACTTGATCGTTAGAGGATGCTCATCAAGTTTATAATTTTAGGTCTCAACTGACCTTCTAATAGTTACGTAATTCATATGTATACTTGAGAATGCTAGACTTGATTAAACTTGCAACAACTAGACCTGTAAAAAAATCGAACAGTTCGTGAACTGTTCTGCGGAAAATTCGTTTATTTAGTAAATGAACGAACACAACCATAATATTTGTGTTCGTTAAGTTTAATTAAATGATTGAACATGAACATACCTAGTGTTCGTTTATTTATGTTCATGAACTGTTTGGTTATGTTCGTTTATTTGTATTCGTCAATGTTCATTTATGTTCATTAACTATTTAATATTAGTTTAAGTTCGGTTAACTATCTAATTTACGAATGATATGTATTTACATTTAAGAGACTTGTCGATTGTGTTCGTTTATGCTTGTTCAATTGTGTTCGTTTATGCTTGTTCAATTGTGTTCGTTTATGTTTGTTCAATAGTGTTTATGTTCGTTTATGATTGTTCAATAGTGTTAAATAATGTTCATTTATATTTGTTCGTTTATTTTGGTTCGTTTGTGTTCATTTATGTTCATGAACAGTTCGCTTAATTTATTAATGAACGAACACGGACATATTCATTTTCTTAATGAACGAACACAAACACAAAATTCATGTTCGTTAACGTGTTCGTGTTCTTCGGTTCGTTTACAGGCCTAGCAACAACCCTCTACTCATAGATACTATTTTTAATTAAATTTTTTAATCATCCAAGAATTTAATAAAAAATAATAATATTAAACATTAGTCTACTACTTGATGCAAATTAATTTCGTATATGATCAATAGTTTGTAACTTTGTATGATATGAAAAACATGAGATACGATATGTAGAAAAAGATGTATCATGTAACAGAAATATTGTATCCGTTTAATGCAATCTATAATGACAAAAAAAAAATTACATTAGTTTTTTATAACGTGTTTTGCATTCTAAATTATAGAAATATAGTAAAACTAATGCTGATGTTAAAGAATATGTGAAATCGGGATTTACACACTAATTATAAGTTTTTCTGGATGAAATGATAAAGCAAAAGGGCAAAAATTGATCATAAACTATTAAACATCAAGACTGTTAGACATCATCATTATCATCGTACTCAGTATATCTTTTTATTAGCAAAGTTAAGGTAAGGTCTAATGAGAGTAAGATATAAACAACCTTACAACTATCCCGTAGAAAAAGAAATGTTACTTCCAATGGATCCTCGACTCATAATGTCTAATTAACGGACCAAATCAACACTTTTTAAATTATTTTCACAAAAATTAAGTAAAAAACGTTAGAATTAGTGCAAATTTACGCTGGCCTCTTAAGGACATATACTTGTATACATTATATATGTTCATCACAAATGTGTCATAATATTGACAAAACATATGCATTCAATACATATACACTTCAAGTACAACCTCGTGCTCCTAGAAAATCACCCATCCAATGCAGATGCATTGTCCTTTCGATGCAATGTGCACATGATTTTAGTCATTTTAATGTTAATAGAGGTGAAAAAAAACAATTTTGAAACTGGACCTGGTTCTACTTGAATTGGTGGGTATAGTATTCTCAGAGAAATCATAATGAAACCGTAATTGGAATTATAGGAACCCGTTCCACCTATACCCAGTCAAAACTGAAACTGGAACCGATAAAAAACTGATAAAAAATGGTCAAAACCCGAACCAAACTGGGAATGTTTTTTTACTTACCAAAAACGAAACCTGTTTGGAACCTAGAAGAACTCAAAACCTCAAGAAAAGTTAAAAAGTTGACTAGAAGCTTTTGATATAGCTTGCATAATCGTGTTAATTGCTAATAGGAGTGTTCATGGTCTGGTTTCAAACCATGAAACCGTTCGTTTTGCAGTTGTTTTTAAATAATTTGTCGATTGGTTTTAAAGAACTGAAATTGTAATGAACGGTTTGATTTATGGTTTTATTAAAAGCTGGTCGTAAAAACCAAACCTGACCATATGTGGATATGTATGTATAAATATATATACATGGCTTGAAATTACTAATAACTAATATTAAATCATATAACTTATTAATCAATTTTGATTGTTTGATTTGTATAATATAATTAATATGAGTGATTCATATTAATTTTAATTATGATAAAATGAGTAATTGAGATTTCTTTAAAATTATTTTGAACATTTGCAACCTATGCATAATTTCATTTTTTTTTTAAAAACTTTACTTGTCTTATTTTTATATTTTTTTATAATTTTATATACATTGTTTCTTTTCATAAAAATTACAAAAGTAAACTTATCTCATTGTTGTATTTAATTCAAGTATAGCCTTGTCAAAAATTTTTAAAATGTTCATAATTACACTATTATAAACAAATGTAACGTTAAGTACATGCATATCAAACATTGGTGTAATTACAACTCGTTACTTAATTAAAGTTTACCATCTTTTTTTTTAAATCCATTGTAACTTTTATATACATTATTATTTTTTATAAAAATTATACCGTTAAACTATCACATTTTTACATTTAATTAAAGTATAGTCAAATCAAATTTTTTCAAAGTATTCACAATTAAAAATAATTCAACTGAGATGTAACATTAATATTATATGTTTTCATTATTTTTGAAAAAGGTCCTTCTATTTTGAAAAATTCTCATTTAAATGTGCCATTTTTAAAAATGCTCGTAACTCTTTTATACAAATGATATCTTTCTGTAAAAATTATGTCAATAAATACATATTGTTACATTTGATAAATACAACTCGCTCAGTAATTCGTAGCTTTTATAAATATTATAGATCGTTAAATTGATGTAATTTATATTGATGTTACAACTTGTTATATTTATCGCATCTTTAATTTGTATTGATGTAAATTTATTTAAAGGTCTATTTTTCATAGAAAATAACATTGTAATTTATATTCAAGATGAGTTATATTTGATTCTCATTCATATATAAACATATATATTTATTTATGTGTGTATATATGTGTAATGTGTATGTGTATACATATAGAATGGGATCATGATTATGCTTCATTTATAAATATTATATTTGGGCTTGATTTGGTTTTTATTTTTAATAGACTCAAAAGCCCAAACCGGAATCAAACTGTTGATAACGATTCAGTCTGGTTTGATTTCATTTTAACAATTCGGTTTCATTTTCCATTATTCAAAAACCATTATTAACTATTTGGTTTGCAGTTGCACCTAAAAACCATATAAACATGGTCGTAAACACTAGGCATGTCCATGGTGTGATTTGGGTAGTTTTGCAAAAATTTCGAAACCAAACCAATAATTGTGGTTTCAAAAAATGACAAACCAAACCGATCACGTAAGAAAGGTAAACAAAACCGACTGATTGATATTGACAGTTTCGACAAATTTGTGTAATCGTGTATATATACATACACACACTATGTAAGACGGGTAACCAAAATTAGTCCAAAAACAGCAATGACATGTTTGACAAAGTCATGAATCATTACAATAGTTTATAATAAGCTTTAAAGTCATACTCCATCTTGTATACTTCTTGAGCTACACCCCTAGTTAGCTTTTAACCATTTAATTATTGATAGCGAAAGGTATGGATCAATGTTCAAACCATATCGGACTGCCGTAGTAGGAACAAGTGAGGTAATAAATTGAGACCGATGTCCCCTGACAACATTGATTTTTCAACGTATATGGGCATTTATGGATTGTGTTTTTAGTGTTGAAAGATTTTTTTTTCCAATGAAGCATGTGAAGATAGAATTACGTAACATGATGATAGACGGGTACTTGAATGATTCTTGCATTTGTTATGTTGAAAAAGAGTTATTCTACCAAATTTGGTCGAAGATGCAATCTAACATTTTCAAATGATGAAAACTTGCAAGGAACAACTCTAAGTATTTTTTTAATTTGTAAAAACAATCGAGTTTATAGCATGCGCTTATTTTTTTTTATTCTATTCACAATTATTATTTGATCAATTTTTATTATGTGACGGGCATTTCTTGAACCGATCAGTAAGATCAACTTAAAAGTTTTAAGTCCGGTACTATGAAACTAAAGCATACAAATACAGTGACATCATTGGAAAAAATTCTTGGATTCGCCACTACTCTCCACCTTAATAAATAGTGGTTTACCTAGTGTATCATTATGGGGTGTGCCAAACCTTGTAATTTTTTTAAAATTAGGTGGATTCTATTAAATTTTGAGACTCATTTTATAAAAAACTATATGTGGTTTCATAAATGTAAATCGAATACATTTAAACAATTAAAACGGAATTTACCCAAAGACTCGATCATTTATTAAACTTTTAAGCTCACGTTTATATTTTAGTTCAATCATTAACTCATTAACAAAACCGATTTCTAATAATCCTACCAACGGCAATTCAAATATATATATATATATATATATATATATATATATATATATATATATATATATATATACTAGTTTAATACCCCATGTATCACACGGGTTGAATATAAAATACATATAAATAATAATAAATGAAAATCTAAATTCTAATATGAAATATCATTAAAATTTGGTATAATTTATTACTTTAAGTAATAATTATATTATTTTTTAAACATTAAGTTTTTAAAGTTTGTTTGTTTAAACATTTCAATTTAAAAAAATAAAAATTTTATAATAATTTGATTTTTTTAAAAGTATGTTTTAAAAAAAAATGTTTTAAATGTATTAATTTTTTTTAATTTAAGAATGTAAAAAAAAAATTATATTTATAATGACATGTATTTAATATGAAAGAGAGAAGGGAAACCAAATGTGAGGTGCTCTAAGATCATGACATGTGTCCTTAAAAACCTTTATTTATTATAATATATGTTATTAACCCGTGTATTACACGGATTAACATAAAATATTAAATAATTAGTAATAAAAACTTAAGAATTATAAAACAATATTTTGGTATAAAATGATTAAAGTAAGTATAGAAAAAAATCTTATGTAATAAACTAACAATTAAAAACTCTACTAACTAAATACTTATTATCTAATCTTCTTAGTTTGTTACAGCGAAGATTTTTAAACTATTACGTTGAAAACGTCATATCGTTTTTTATGCCAATGTATAGTTTTCCATATCATTTCTTTAAAACTTTTGGTTTTTAAAAAAATCTTTTTTAAATATTTTGTTTAAAAAAATGTCAATTGTTTATAAAAATAATATTGTTGAAAAATTTAGTTTTATAGTTAATTTCATTTTAAAAATATCATCTCTTTAAGAAATCTTGTTTTTTACAAAATTTTTAATTTCCTAAAAATAACGATTTTAAAAATTTCTTATTTATAAAAGACTTCTAATTTTTAGAAAAAAGTACATATTTTTAATAAAAATGAAATTTTAATTTATTTAAAACTATTTTAATTCTTAATATGAATAAGGTAAATAATATGATTAATTGTAACATTTGTACATTTAGTCATGTAGTAGTGAACAGTGTTAGAACAGTGTGTATCCATGTTCAGTTAGTCAATGTGAATCATGGGTCATTATGTGCTTGTGTGTTAGAATTTTTATCATTTAACAAGTATGTATTATTTATTTACAGTCGAGTTCACTAGGCAAGAACAGTATTGTGTTATATCGAAACAGTGGTGGGCAGCGAGAGTGAGCCCTATACATATATTGAGTTCGGTATAACAGGATAGTGTTGGTGCGTAGTGTTAAGACGAATATTATGACAATTAATTCAACAAGAATCGTAATACGTAAGCGAGACTGAGTATAGTTATGGGTGACGATCCATAATGATACGAATGTTGAACTTATAATTATGATTAAACGGCTTTAAATATTTTATACGATCGAAAAACGTACGCGATTTGCGGGTATACACGTAATTGTGAATGTTTAACGATCTGTCAACACACGAAGAGTAAAAATAATTATATTAATTATTTTACATTTTTACAATTTTGAAACTCATCATTTAAATGAGTTTAACAACTCTTTTATTTTTTAAACCGCGTAAAATACGCGTTACGTTCCGGAACCGCGAACCGAGCGATCGAAACGGACCCGAACACCACCCGGACTATAAAAGCCTTGAACAAGGCTTAAATCCTCATTTATTTCACCTACACCACTTTCTCTCACTAGAATTTTCGGCTAACCCTTTCTCTCTCTAAAAACCAAGCTTTAATCATTCGTAACTCACTCGTTTCTCAACGGATTTCGGAGTTCTTGGTGTCCACGCGAAGCCCTCGACATCCTCTACACGAAAGTACAAGAATTTTGCAGGTTCATCCAGCCAAAAACGAGGTATGAGCCAAAGAAGTTGCGGGAATTAGGGTTTTTGTGTGTAGGGTTTGTTAAACACACACATAACCGGTTCTCTTGCACCACTTTCTGATTTTCGCACATGTATTAACCTTCCTTGAGATTAGAATGACCTGGATCGTGGCCTAGAGATGATGATGATGATGGAGTTACAGGTTCGTCGAAGGTTCAGGGGTCGAACCCCCAACCAGCTCTTGGCCGAACCCTTGTGAACACATCAAGCCCTACGAACCCTGCATGGTTCGTGGAGTTATCAGCCGAACCCTAGGGGTCCTCACGAACCTGTGCCGAGCCTTCATGCCTTCGACGAACCATTCTAAGGCCACGAACTCTTCTGGATCAGACGAACTTTGTTCAACCCCTAAGGCCGAACCTTCCTTCGATCAGAACATACCAGGCGAACCCTGGCTTTATTGGCGAACCATATCTGATCCAACGAACCCTCATTTGCAGCTGGCCGAACCCTGAGGTGCCTCACGAACCATCACGAACCTTTGGCCTATGACTAATCTTCACGAACTTGCATGGTTCGCAACTCACTTAGCCGAACCCTACTGTTGGATGGTGGATCACGAACCTACATTTGGCTAACCTTCACGAACCATTGATGACCACCGAACCCTCTACAATGGACGAACCTTTGCATGGTTCCTTAACATGTAGCCGAACCTTAGGTCATCAACATGAAGGGTTCGCTGCCTAAGGTGGCAGCCCAAACCCATTCGGCCCAATCCAGTTTTTCAAGGCCCAATTCCATTTACAACTTGGCCCATAGGTTTAAATCAAGCACAATTGGGATAGCTTGGCCCATTAAGATATTCAATTGGCCCAATAACACCTTGGAACCTTACTTGGCCTACATATACATTGGACGGCCCAACACAAATCCCTTAGGCCCAATCCAAGCCCATACGGTTCATTATGATCCTAATTAGCTCGATATTAGCTTGGGCGCGTTACGAGGCCTATATGCAAGTTGTTGGGCCAACATCACACTCAATTGGCCCAACACCACCTTCAATTGGCTCATGGTTAACTTAAATGGCCCATGGTTGGCCACAACTCAAAATGATTGTAAATTCATCTTAGTTGGTTTAAGTTGCAACTTAAACTAATCATGGGATCAAGTCACAATCTCAAGAACTTAAACAATTGGAACATCTTTTCATAAGTCATGATTAATCAATGGTTATCAAAGTCTCAAACAATTATCATTTTATGCATAAGATTTATGCACAATGGAACATTTCACATTCGTTTCTTGGACCCATGATCAATCAAGTGATTCAAATCATAACTTTCAAGTTTTCCCAACAATCAAATCAGGAGAAAACAAGTCAATCAATGAATCAAAGTCTATACAATTATAAATCCTATATCTTATGTATGATTACAATGTTATAGGAATCAATTAGAAGTCCTGTTTACTACTTGCTATCTGTTTTAGTTCAGAGTCTACTGCAGACAGGTGAGAACTTTAGCCCCTCTTTTACTGTTTTTATAACTGTTTTGGGGTGGAACACGTGATCAAAACAATCGTTTACAATCATATTTTATTACACAAGGTGTGTGTATGCTTATAAACATTATGGGTTCATTGTAAGAATCCTAGGAATTCATCAACTGTTTTAAAGGACTTATCAATTACTAAACTCTTTTCACTAAAAAGGTTTTATAAAGGATTTTTAAACTGTTTTGTAACAGATTTACTCAAATGTATTTATGAAGGATAAACACTTTTAAATAAATGATTTTGTAAACTCTTTTGTTATAAACCTTGTTGTTACACAAGGTCACTATTTTATGGTATTCAAATCAAGTGGTTCAAAACATGGTATTCAAATCAAGTGGTTCACATCATGGTATTCAAATCAAGTGGTTCACATCATGGTATTCAAATCAAGTGGTTCACAACATGGTATTCAAATCAAGTGGTTCAAAACATGGTATTCAAATCAAGTGGTTCACATCATGGCATTCAAATCAAGTGGTTCAATTCATGGTATTCAAAACAAAGGATTTAATTCGTGGAATTAAATCCAGGTTTTCATTTCATGTTATCAAATAAGGCATTAACACATCCGGTTAAAGTAAGATTCAGAAACATGGTGTCTATTGTTGTAAACAAACTTGTAAAAGCATCAAGTATCATTTTCATTAGCGTTAGTACTGGGTGATCACAACAAGGGAAAGCGGACACACACATTGGGGCAGGCCGATTGCTGCAGTTAGCTTTTAAATATGTTTTATAAACTAACTGCAGATTTCGGTTACATATGGTTTTATCAAAACTGTTGACACATTATCTAACTCCAAACGTGGTTTGGGACTTGATAGTATATGTTGACTCTTGTGCAAACATTGATTGGATTGTTTACACTCATTTTCTTACTTGATGTTAGTTTGGGTTGCAGCTCATCCGTGTGAATCTTATGTAGCTTTAACTTACCTATGCCTTATATCATATGCTCATGTTTACAAATGATTAAACCTATTGTTCTCACCAACTACGTCTGTAGTTGACAGTTACTTTTCACGTGTTTCAGGTAATCAGGTTTAAGACATTCTCAGGGACAACTAAGGAGACCACTCTAAGATAGAACAAGATGAAGAAACATGCTAGAATGGATTAGAAACACACTAAATCCTAATTGTTTAATTGTCTTGTTTGAAGTCTTATTTTGTAAACTACATTTTGGGTCTGTAGTTGTCTATTCTTTTGGTAGATAGAATGTCTGTAACTAAACAACTGTCTAAACATTATGAAATGTAGTAATCCATTGTGGTTGTTCTTATTCAATACTTGTGCATGATTCAACTGTTCATACGTCACCGCGCCGTGGATTCCGCACGCGGCGCAGGGGTGTGACATTAATATTATAATTATTATTTAATAGTAGATATGATATAACTATTTATTAAGAAAGAGAATTAAATGAAATAACAATAAAAAGACATGTGACATTAACATTCTAAAAACATGACAAGTGACAAAAATGATTTTTGTTTATTATATTAGTAAGATAAGATATATATATGTATATATGTGTATGTATGTATGTATGTATGTATGTATGTATGTATGTATGTATGTATGTATGTATGTATGTATGTAGGGGATGGTTCGAATGTTAACCATTCCTTATTATGTTAACCGGATAACCGCATCTTATTACTTTGGGGACCACATTAAAGTAAATCTAAAGGTTTGTGTTTTTTCATCTTTTTTATCAATGTAAATGGACCCTACATTAATTAAAAAAGAAAAAAAAACATATACCTTTAAATTTACTTTAATGTGAACCCCAAAGTAATAAGATGTAATTATTTGGTTAACGCAATAAACATGGGTTAACATTTGATAATCTCCATATACACACAGACATGCATAGATTATAGGGTCAGTTAACTTAATCCTTTGTGTTTTTACAAATTTTCAAAAATGGATATTTATTTTCGAAAATTTCAAAATCTGTCCTCTAAGTTTCCAAATATTTCAAACTTGGTTATTTCTCTGTTAACTTTGTTAAGTATTAACGTAATATATGACATAAATGCCAAAAAAAAATCATATAAATAATTGAGTAAATTTCACATTCGATCATTTATGTTTATATAAATTTTTATATATGGTCCTTTATTATGTTAATAATTAACAAAGTTAACGGAGAAAGACCCGAGTTTGCAATGTTTGGAAACTTGAATGACTGATTTTGACATTTCGAAACATAAATGACCATCTTTGAAATTTTGTGAAAGTATAAATGATCAAAAGGGAAATTTACACTTTATACTATTTTTATGTTAATTTTCTTACGCGTTTCGATTTAGATTTTATTAATTTCATGTTATTATCTTTTTTAATACTTTCCAAAGAATAATTTTTACGTATTATTTTAGGCATTCTTCTATAGTAATTTAGTTTTATGTTAGACCTATAGTTTTGTTTGCGTTCTTATTTAATTTTGTTATTATATTAATAAGATACCAATATACTAGAGGGGTATAAAACTCGGGTATAAAACTGGTTTCAAAAGTTGACGAACCTAATCGAGTTTTAAAAAGCATCAAATATTAAGAAAAGATATTATTTTAAAAAAAAGTTCCTTTAAATGTTACTTTAATGTCAAATTAATTGATCTATAATTTGATTATTTGTTAATTATTTATATGTTAGATTCGTAATGATTTGACGGCATGTTAAATTGTTTGTTGAATGTTACTTGATTTGACTATTTGAGTTTGAATTTGTTGATATGACACAACCTAATCCAACCAAACTTGAATTAGATCAAATAAATTTAATATTTAATGTTATATAATTGATAT
Organism: Mikania micrantha; assembly: GCA_009363875.1. NCBI lineage: Eukaryota > Viridiplantae > Streptophyta > Magnoliopsida > Asterales > Asteraceae > Mikania > Mikania micrantha. Next base: position 19,256,035 of record CM018698.1, read on the forward strand.
TGATTACTTTAGACCATAAAAAATCGCGCATCCACCAATGACATATGAGCCAATCAAGTATTAATTAAACCTTTCACTTGTAACTTAGCAAGCGTGTGCTCAAGACAAGAGTATTGTATATTTTACAATTAAGAGAAATATACTTTGAGCTTGAAGTATTGTTTATGTTAGATATTTTAGTGTAATTGAGATTAATTTTATCTATCAATATGAATCATGAAATTCTTTTAACAAGTTGGGTGCGGGATACATGTTTGTTTAATGTTTCATGATTCAATGAGGGTTCTAAGGGGGCAACGGTGGGGGTTCGGGGGCAGCGCCCCTGGCTAGGGTCGTAATGATAGTTTAGTGGCAATTTTGTAAAATTGAAAACTGGTTGAAAGCAGTTTCCAAAAACCTGCGAAATGAAATTGATCGATTATGAAGTTCTTTGGTTCATTTCACGAATTCACAGAATTCAACAAAATTCATACTGGTTCTTGATTTCGAATTTAATTTTATCTGATCAAACATTTGAGTGAACCACAAATAGTTTGATCTGAAATTGTGATCCATGACTTTCAATTCATCCGGTGATTATATTGTGTTCGTTTTCTGCTATATTCTCTAAAGTCTATGTTCTTTAACTTTCATTGTTATTGTGTGCGTGAAAAGATTGATAGAGATTTCGCATCTGTCAATCTTATAAAAGATAAATTGGTCAAGTGTTGTGCAAGGTGCATAACCCGATCCAACAAGAACATGAAACCACCTGCGATCCGTGTATTAGTTCTTTAGCCGTCCCCAATTTTTTTGAATTTCAAATTGTAATTATATGATTCACATACCCTATTGATGAAGTTCGTGTACCAGAATCATCAAGTTTGTGTACCGGACAAATGAAATTCATCTAACTAAAGATTAATTATCTTTTCACACTTTAATTTGAACAAATTAAATGTCAATTAAATGTCAAAGCTATTGTATGACTAAATTTAAAGGTGTCTATAGTTCTTTTATATGTGAAATCAAGAAATGCTATTATCTGATGATTTTGACAACATAAAGTTTACAATATGTATGCCCTTAAAACAATTTTTACATGTTTATCATGTACAATAGGTACATCTGAAATTTAAGATGTTAACATAGGAAAGAGAAGAATCACAATATAATCAATGAATAATACTTGATCTTTAATCATCACCACCGCGTTCAATGTCATCTTCACGCTGATGACTAGAGTTTGATCGATTCGGGCTAAGGGATGGTGACCTTATAGCTGGGAAGGCGTCTAGTCGAGTCAAGGTACGCTTTTGGGTAATCACATTTAAATCTTGAACATCGATGCCTCTGGTTTCGATTTGTTTTTCAAAGGAACCTCTTTCCAACTCGCTCGTATCGGGTGTCAAGTTTTTATATTTCCAATAAACAATGAATTGTATGGATCCTATTAGTATCCCTAATGCATTTGGCACCTGTAGTAATGTTCACATAAGGGATATTAGTTCATATTATGCTTTATAAAGAGAAAAAGGAGAGGATAACAAGAACACTTACAATGATGAAAATATCTGTGACCAATAAAGCAAAAGTGAACCAAACACACCCATTGAGAAAGAGTGAGAACACAAGGAGGATAGGCATATACTTCACACTCTTAGTCTTTATTGTTGTTCTCTGCATATGATCATTGCTTAATTAATTAGGTTTACTAAAATACACTAAGAGTCTAGATTAAGAAGCATGATCGAGATCTGCTCACAAGCAAAAAGGCTCTCTAGAAGCAGTCTCTTTTTCTTCTGGGATAGAGGTAGTGACGGAGGATAGAAGGGGCCCGGGGTGCCCCGCCCCCTGTTTTTCGCTTAGAAAGGTCGATATAATAGTATTTCATCGGAAAATCCTTCGGTTCCTTTCGTTTTCTTCCTAAAAATCCTTCGGCCCCCTCCGTTTTCATCCTAAAAATCCTTCGACCCCTTCCGTTTTCTTCTTAAAAATCCTTCGGCCCCCTTTGAGCTTTTTTTCAAGCTCCGTCACCGGATAGAAGGAAGTCCTATCTATATCACAATTTTCCTAGACTATACAAATAGTCATGCTATGAGTAAAATTTACTACAAACATGAGATGTGTTCTGTTAAAAATATGGAATATTTTATAATATACTTTATCAATTTTATATCTTAGTTATTAATATTAATTTGTTTTCTTTGTTTTAATTATGTATGAATATTTGTGGACTGCTGGGCTGCTACCGGTAGTATTTGTGGACTGCTGGGTCGTGGGCCGATGAGTTCGTGGGCTGCTTCAGATGAATTTGTATGCGTATAATGTGTTAGAGGAAGGATTGAATGATTGATAGAGATCAGATTCTTTGTTTCTCTTTTTTCTCTAAGAAGTCTTCAGAAGACTAGAAGTCTTTTATTTTTCATCTTCTAGGTTTTTTTTAGTTTTCAAATCTTATCTGGATTTGATAGTAGGTTTACAAATCATGTTTTGTAGTTTTTGATTTGTATTGTTTATCTAGATTCTAGATGTGTATGGTTGACATTTTTTTTTACTCAAGATCTTTGGTTATCTTTCTAAGATCTTGAGTTATTAAAGAAGATTATTCAATTTTCTTGACATGTTCATTAGCTGAGGGTCTCTCTATAAGCAACCTTTTTATCCTGTGTGATAGAGGTAAAGTTGTCTATATCACAACACCCTCAGACCATATAAATAGTCATGCTACGAGTGAGATTTACAGGGTACGATTGTTGTTTATTAAGAAGCATGAGATCAACATACCAGTGCAGCGAGAGGTGCAGCATACATCATTAGGGTGAAAGTTGCACACAAAACGCCTGTGAATGTACGTCTTGACCCTTCTCCAAATGCAACAAGTGTGAAAGCCAATACAATTCCAAAAAACACAATGTCTAAGATCACGAACCCAAAGTATTGAACCTGAAAAAATGTTAAAAAATATGTGTTTGTAGTAAAATTAAATTTTAAATTATTTTATTATTGTTTGGCAGCATACACTTCATTTAGAGGAGAGTATTAATATGTAACAGTTGACATTTTAAAATTTTTAATATACACTACACATCTATTTTATTATAAAGTCACATAATACCTTAGAATTAATTATATTGTAAGATCTAAAATCAATATATCTAATAATGTATAAATCAAGTTGTTTTAATTTAGCATAAAAATAGGAGCTATTAGTTAAATTGTTTTTAATTATAATATGACATGTGTCAATAATCATTTTAAATTAAACCTAAAATTGACATGTGGAAATATTTTAAGAAGATTTGTTGTGTTATTGACACATAAGCAAATTTATTTTCCTTTATTATAAAGTATAGATTTATGACGTTATTTGATTCTTAAATTGAGTCAGTCCGACTCCTGACCATTAAAGAGACCGATTCAATGTCTGGTCTCGTTTTAAAAACATTGATGTCTTTTTCTTATTTTATTTATAGCAAATTAAACAAGTCAGAAGTGAATAGCTATTTAATCTATAATTTTGGTTACCCTTTTTTCCTTGGAGGAATAGATGAAAAGTAGAATAAGGTAGAGGGCTTGCATGGTGGCACCAGCCGCGTTCACCGTGACAATAAGCAGACCATCATCAGGGTCAAGTATACCATACAAGATCCACAAAGAACAACTCAACAAAGTTGCTACATATGGTGTTCCATTGTAATTTTCAGCAGATTTTCTTTTCACAATCTGCCTAAATTGCTCTCTGCAACATTAAACATCTACGTTAGTACGTTACTTCATTTCAACCGTCTCAATTATTTAACGCTCTAGGCCAGGCTTCTCAAATGAAACGTCAGAGGGGTGTCAGTTGAGCTCGGTTGGCCTATGTTTTTATCATTTATAAGCAAATAAAGTAACACTCACATAGGAGAAGCAAAAGTCAGTATAGAGATGATGTTTCCTGCACCAACAATCAAACAAACAATAATTAAATTTAAACTTGTGTCTCAAAGAAAGAAACCGTTTCTTGAATGTGTTGTCAACACTAATTAAAGTTGGCGCCAATGTAGGACGAGCCCACTTGGTAGAGGCTTCCTTTTAGAATGGGAGATGTATCATGGGTTCAATCCCGTACGAATGTGCAATTATTGTGTAATTTAGGTGGAGAGTAAGCTTAGCTGTTCAAAAAAATAAAAAAATAAAGCTGACCTAAAATTCCAACCACAAAGTCTGCAGCAACCATTGTGTCACTTGATGGATGGATGGGTTAATTAGATCATATCAGAGAGGATGTGCAGTTCAAATAAGAAATGAAATGAAAAGAATTAATGTGTGGTTTTATGGGTTCCCCAATGAATGCCTATTGTTGGATTTTAGCTTAGATATATTCGTCTTCTTATTCTTTTTTTATGTTTGACCGTCAACTCTTTGTTGGTGTATAAGAAGTCATATCAAAGGTTCTTGGCTTTGATTTACATGGGGTTTTAAATCAATATAAATATTAGTTTCTTTTTTAATACTTAATTTGAAGTTTAATGTGTAAAATATAACCATATTGCAGTCATTATATGTATATATGCCAATTATAGTGTAAGGGGATGGTTTCTTTGTTAACACTTCCTTATTGCGATAACCGCATAACCCTAGCACTTTTCTTGCGTTTTTTGTCCGAATCTTTGTTTTTTTTCATGGTCTTTATTATACATAAATATGAGGGTTTCTTTTTTGTGTTTTTGCTAATTCATCACCGTTTAGAAGTTATTTACAACCGTAAGTAAGTATAACGACTTACAGTTACTTACATCACACTTACTTACGGTTGTAAATAACTTCTAAACGGTGATGAATTAGCAAAAACACAAAAAAGAAACCCCCTATTTATGTATAATAAAAACCATGAAAAAAAAAGGAAAACGATTTGGGCAAAAAACGCAAAAAAGTGCTAGGGTTATGCGGTTATCGCAATAAGGAAGGGTTAACATTTGATCCTTCCCCTATAGTGTAATATATGTATATATGCTCATGTTATTCTCACTCTCTTGTTTTTATATCCCACCGACCCTTTATGCGTCTTGTATGAGTTAATACAAGGTGCCATGGGTGAAGGTTTTAAGGGACCGGAGGGGGTGACTGTCCCCCTCTTTTTCTCGTCAGTAGTGTTAATTTTCGGGCAAAAGGTTAATTTTTTTTAAAAATTTAGATTTCACCCCCCCTCATTTATTAAAAAAATTATATTACCATCTTTTTTAAATAAAAAACAATTTATTTTTGTAATTAATAGATAAAAAATTAACTTTAAAAGTTACCCACATATTAAAATCTTTAATTTTTTTTGTTGGCTCCCAAACTTGACTATTTTAACGGTTTTTGACCCCAAACCTAACTATGGTTAGGGGCCAGAGCCGTTAGTTTTTGAAACCACAAGACTTCATTGATAGAAAATTTTATTTTGGGTTGATACAAATCAAGATAAACGCAAAAAATCCTTAACCAATCTAAAAGGTTTTCGAGTTGAAATGTAGGTCTTCTTTCAGGCACTAACTATTTTTTCACGCATAATGATAATTATTAGATACTTGTATTTTTATTGTTTGATCCGAATCATTGATCCGAATCATTGATCCAAAAATTTAAATCGACTAACCGAGACATGTCGATTGATTGAAAAAAAATTATGTCACGTAAATTTTTGCCTCCCTTAAGAATCCTGTAAAGCTTCGCCACTGCAAGGTGCAAAGGTTCACATCACACACTTTTTTGATAATAATTGCTCTCATATACACTTAGTATGAGACATATACGCTTCATATATGTATATGCAAAATAAATCATTAATGCTGAAAATTCTGAAAATTATTGGTTAATCCTGTATGCGTTTTTTATAAGCCTACGTGGGACATATGAATGATTTCAAAATTTTTTTTGGGTATATTTATAACAAAACCCTTAATATATATATGCTTGTTAAAAACAATATTTTTTTTCTTTAAACATAATAAAGTTTGTGTGATGACTAATATTTTGTCATTTAACAATGGTAACAGGCAAGTATTCTTAAGCTACGACTAAACCTTCTCTCGAATAACTACTTGCATTTATCTATAGAAACTTATATGATTCTATTTTCTTTTCTATATTTCTTTAATCGGCTTGCAACATGTTTTGAACTTTACATTATCCCACTGTAATACACAATTTCTTTCTAATACTTCTACAATCGATCTTGTTTTTTATACTTCTGAACTCCGACAGTACATAATGCTCCGGCTATTGTACCCTAGGAGACAAACATTGTTACAAGCCAAACAGGAGAGCTCAACCCAAAAGACTAGTCTGATGGGTGAGAGAGTTCATTTGACTTATAAACCCCACTTCAATTTCCCATACAACCGATGTGGGACAAGTCTCATACCTTGCAATGGTTTCGATCCGTAACAATCGACCCTCCTTAAGGGCCAACGTCCTCGTTGGTCACGGCTGGCTCTCTCCAGGCCACCACTCCGAGTTGGCTCTGATACCATTGTTACAAGCCAAACATGAGAGCTCAACCCAAAAGACTAGTCTGATGGGTGAGAGAGCCCATTTGACTTATAAACCCCACATCAATTGCCTATACAACCGATGTGGGACAAGTCTCATACCTTGCAATGGTTTCGATCCGTAACAATGTTACAAGCCAAACAGGAGAGCTCAACCCAAAAGACTAGTCTTTTGGGTTGAGTTCTCTCGTTTGGCTTGTAACAATGGTATCAGAGCCAACTCGGAGTGGTGGCCCACGGAGTGGTGGCCTGGAGGGAGCCAGCCGTGACCAACGTGGCCGTGACCAACGAGGACGTTGGCCCTTAAGGAGGGTCGATTGTTACGGATCGAAACCATTGCAAGGTATGGGACTTGTCCCACATCGGTTGTATGGGCAATTGATGTGGGGTTTATAAGTCAAATGGGCTCTCTCACCCATCAGACTAGTCTTTTGGGTTGAGCTCTCCTGTTTGGCTTGTAACAGACATGATTCACCTTGGTGGCCCGAAATTTGTTTTAAGGTACATCTGTTAAACAAAAATCCTCAGCAACACCTGTTCTTTTTCTTGTTATTGTTTTAAATCTTATGTTTTCATTGTAATTCTATTTTATTGTAAGGGTTTTAGCATTCATTTTTATTTAAAATTGTATTGTAATCTGAAATATTAAATTAATAAAATATTTATTTTAATTTGTGAACGGTGCTCCTACATATAATGCATGTAAATTTATAGTCTGTAGTTCCTTGAACATATCTCAATACTTTCATAATTTTCTTCTAATGATTTAGGTTATGATTAAATTGGTAACAAACTAGCATTCCAACAATATATGCAATATCAGAACAAAGTATATATTTGATCATACATAGGTTTAATCTCATTTGCTCCTTCTCAACCTCTGTTATCGAACATGGGAAAGAACTGAAAACTTCTTTCAACTACTAGATCTACCCAAGGAAAGCAATGTTGTATGTTGTAGCGTGTTAGGACCGACTCAAAGTAAGCCTTTTGGGATAGATGTTGCAATTACGTTTGAGAATTACGTCATCAATGAATGAGAGCACATGTCATCGTGCTTGAAATCCACGTCAATTTAGCAATTGTGATTCCAACACAACCAACTATTCAGAAAAGAGAAAGGAATTACAGAACTCTTACGAGTTGAAAGTATGCGAGAAATCGTGAACGTGGGTGAAAACCGTGCGTGAAACGGAGTTCTAAATTCTCCGAAATCGTAAAACGAAGAAAAATTCAAAAATATCGCAATCTGAGGACCCGCGCGGTATGCCTGGCACCACTTCGCCACTCTAGGCGATACGCGCGGACTCAAAATATCTGAGGCCTCAGTAATCCTTCACTGTACACCTAGCCCCAAACTGCCCCGCTTGGCGGTACGCGAGGCATAGGACGGTTTGACAGATCATAATGAAAGATCATATTGCATGCAAAACATAAAATTTTGATCTTTCTCGAACTTTAGCTCCAAAACTCTCAACCAGACGAACTTTTGATCATCAAATCTCAATTTTAAAGCCTTCTAAACGTCCCGATCGTACCAGGGAACGATTCTACAAGTGCTGATCATCATTTCTGTCCGAGAAATCCGTCGAATTAGGTAACGATTCGTTTCATCCTACTAGTTTGATAATGGTTTGATTAGATCTTGTTTTTGAACGTAATGCAATAGCTAGAATTGTTGATTATTGCCTAGATGATGGCTAGGAATGGTTATAAACGAAAAACTTGATATGTTAACAGTTAAATTCTTGTTTTGATCTGTTGTAATGTTCGGTTATCATGAAACTATATCTATGATTATGATGGTTTAAACCATTGATTGTAACAATGTGTGTGATTATCTTGATTAATCTTTGGAATAATGCTAGGTTAAATCCAAGTGTTTCAAACTAATGACAATCATTAAGATAATCAATGGAATAACGATCTGATGTTTATGATAACAGTCAGATTAGTATGTTGAACATGGTTATTAAACATATTCCAATGTCACATTATGATGTTTCATGATATCTAGGTAATTAGTAACAAGGATTTACCATTCCTAAGCCATAAATCCATCTAGAAATTGTTTTAGTAATATAATCAACAACAATACCTAATTGGTTAATCTAAGAATATTCTGATTAATCTAATGAGTCATCAATCTCATATTAGGAACCTAAATCAGTATAGGTTCCCACATTATCATACATTGTATGATATTACAATTTACATTAAAACAACTAGTTAAAGACTTAACATCAGTTTGAAGACTTTCAAGGCAATGTCTTTGACATTAAACGTTAAGAAAGATCTAATCAGTAAGTCAAACATAAATAACTTATTAAACATAAACTAATGCAGAATTAAGCTATCATTACCAGTCTGCATGTGATTCTGCTATCTTGAGACTTCAGGTGAGTTTCGTACCACCCTTTTATCTTTAATGTTTTACAAATACCGGGGTATCTCTGTGAAACCATTTCTTGAACATATGATATGCATCGTTGTTATCTGTGTGATTTCATGTGACCTTTGCAAGATTTCATGGGATTTTGCCGTTAGCTCGTTATCACATTATCGAAAAGTCATCATCTCTCGAAATTGTATCTAGTGAACCCATGTGGGGCCGAACATGGATCAATGATAGTACTATCGGCTCACAACCCATTCACTGGGAGGTTTGCTTCTCCCCTGGTGTGAATGTTAAACACTCTCTTAATGTTAGTGATAGACATTAAGATAATGAGGCATCAAGATATTTACCGACGGTGTAACATTAGTGCCGGAATAGTGACTTGTATAGTAGATCAAGTACAAACTATGTATATTATTGGTGTATTATTATCATTTGATGTTTAATACAAAACTATTACAGATCTATTTCAGAATCATATCACGAATCCATGGTTTAACAGTCAGAATCAGATCAGACAACACAAAACTATTATGTGAATGTTAGTTAGGATGTTATTATGTATAAACGTATGTGAGATTGTACAGAACAAAAAAATAATGGATGTCGTTATGTGAATATTAAACCAACAAAGTATTCGTGTGGGTGATGATTCGCACGAATATATCTGCAAGTTTAATGTTCTGAACAATATCTAATAATTAGAAAACCTTATTGGAAAGTAACGCTGTCGTCGTGTTTGAACGGGTGACGATTTGTACAAATACGCGCGAAAACGATACGATATGATGAAACAATAAAAATAAATGTTTCTGAAATTCTTAAAAATAAATGAAAGATATTTAGTTAATTTATTATGAATTACCATTTTCAAAAGTTAAAAAAACTTCTATCTTTATGAAGTTATGTAATATTACGAAAACTACAAAAACGACGCGCGAAACCGAAACCGAGCGAGACCGAACACACCCGAACATACCCGGGCTATAAAAGTAGGGTGTAAACGAGCCGAGCCAATCCCGAGCTCGTTAAGGCTCGAGCTCGGCTCGTTTAGACTAAATAGGGCTCGAGCTCGAGCTCGGCTCGTTAAGGGTTTTATTTACGAGGCTCGAGCTCGGCTCGTTAACAAATTTTTAGGCTCGAGCTCGGCTCGGCTCGTTTAGATTTTAATTATTTAATTTATTTACTTTAATTACTAATTTAATTAGATTTATAATTATATTTTCCAAATTTAACATAAAATATTTTATTTAAATATATTTATCATAATTTTATATATAAAAATAATTAATTTTATAAATAAATACTTAATATAATAAATAAAAATTATATAAAGAAAAAGCTCGTTAAGGCTCGCGAGCCGGCTCGAGCTCGATATGTAAAGCTCGAGCTCGGGCTCGTTAAGGCTTGGCTCGTTCGAGCTTTTTAACGATCCGATCCCGAGTATTTCACGAGCTGCCTTGGTTCGTTTACACCCCTATATAAGAGCTCTTAATTTCTCTTTTTCTCCCGACTTTTGCAACCCATACATCTCTTCTTCTTCAAGAAATCCGGCCACCACACCTCACCCCCCATTTTCAACTTCAAATCATCGTAACTTCTTCGTTTCTCCATCAAATTCTATGATCTAGTAGTCAAAACGACCGTAAGAACGAGAGGAACAAAGTAGTACACCTGATCGGAGCTGAAACGGACTGATTTGGTCGCAGTTTTAGAGAGAAGTTGTTGATTTTGAGGGTTTTCTATTATTCATGTAAGAAACGTGTAGGTCGTGTTAAGAGGAAGAAATCATGCTTTGAATAATCAAAAACAGACAAAAAACGAGCTCAAACGAGCTGATTCTTTGGATGGTACTGTTTTGGTGCTGAAGATACATAGTCTACAATCAACGAGCACACATATATTGTGTGGTTCATTTGCATAGCAACACAGGTGAGTTCATTGTCCCTTTTCTAAACATTTTGTTTTATAAACGCGGGGCTGAGAAGCATGTGTAAATTATTTTCCTTGGTCTATATTTTACTTAAATGCTTTTACATCATATATGTTTTATATGTATAATTGTTATCCTAGATTCTGTCTAGGTAAACTATTTACAGGTTTAGAAAAGAATTAATTACTCATTATAAGTAGATAATTGTTTCATTTTCAAAGAACTAAGGATCTATTTCATTAACAACTGTTTGTAATGATCTATTTTCAAAGAACTAAAGACCTATCTCAACGAACTGTTTGCAACGATATATTTTCAAAGAACTAATGATCTATCTCAAAGAACTGTTTGCAGCGATCTATTTTCAAAGAACTAAAGATCTATTTCGAAAAACTGTTTTCAACGATCTATTTTCAGAGGAATATTTGGGAAATATTCAAAGATTAGCATGTGCCAAAGAACTAAACGGTCTATACGAACAAGAACGAACAAGGACGATCTAGAACGAACTATAAAATCCTATACTTCATGAAATCCTAGCTAGACTGATTGATTATAGGTCGCATGTTTGATGATATTTACAGAATTCCTCAGCTACTAAGAACCTTGATTGCTAGACTAGTCTACTCGAGTTTGACCAAGGCCCAATCATTAGGTCTTAGATTTTTAATTAAATGTTTATTTATTCATTTATTTAAGCACTTTAATTACATGTTTCTACATTTACTATGGTTGTTCATGTGTGTGATGAGATTGAGAAATCAAAAGAACTTCCACCTTTTGTTGAAACTAACAAGGACTAGCGTGTTGATGATGGAGAATGAAACGCTTAATTATCATTGACAACAATATACTATGTGGTTCGGTATGTGGTGGGCTGGAGGCTGGGCTTGACCCTACGTATGCCCTATATATAAGCATACTTGACTAGATAGTATAGGTGGTTGTTGGTGAGGTTAAGGTTGTCATTCGAACATGTTTGTACAAATTCATTTATTTTAAACAAAACTATATGAACTCACCAACCAAGTGTTGACTTTATTTTTGCATGACTTCTCAGGTGACGAACATGTTAACTAGGAAGTTCGTGTTTTTGACTAGGATGCCCAGATAGCGGACCTAGCATTTTGGATGTGCATTTCAAACTTTGAAGCAGAAACTCTGTGATGCTCCTGTCTTGACACTGCCTGATGGAAATGATGATTTTGTGGTTTACTGTGATGCATCCAACCTAGGTCTCGGTTGTGTTCTTATGCAACGGGGAAAGGTTGTGGCATATGCATCTAGACAGTTGAAAATTCATGAGAAGAATTACACTACACACGACTTGGAACTTGGTGCAGTCGTGATTGCTTTGAAGATATGGAGACATTATCTTTATGGCACCAAATGTGTAGTCTTTACTGATCACAAGAGTTTGCAGCATATTCTCAATCAGAAAGAGCTTAATATGAGACAACGGAGATGGGTTGAACTGTTGAACGATTATGACTGTGAAATTCGCTACCATCCTGGTGAAGCGAATGTAGTAGCAAATGCGCTTAGTCGCAAAAGTCAAGTTCAGATTCATAGTGTCCGAGTGCACACTAATCTCCGTAACGATGTTCTCACAGCCCAACAACACTCATTGGCTCAGGATAACTTGAAAAATGAGATGTCTTGCGGGGCTGAAATATTATTGGAAACTAAAGATGATGGTTTGATGTATTACTTGAATCGGTTGTGGATACCGAACCGGGGTGATCTTAGGATGGTGATTATGGATGAAGCTCATAAGTCTCGTTACTCAATCCATCCGGGTGCTGATAAGATGTATCAAGACCTTAGAGCCTTGTACTGGTGGCCTGGAATGAAGAAGGATATGCTGAGTATGTGTCCAAGTGCCTTAGCTGTGCTAAAGTCAAGACAGAACACCAGCGACCTTCAGGATTGCTAATACAACCAGAAATACCCATGTGGAAGTGGGAGAATATCTCTATGGATTTTATTACTAAACTCCCACGAACCGCAAACGGTAAGGATAGTATTTGGGTGATAGTTGATAGATTAACCAAGTCGGCCCATTTCTTACCGATACGAGAGACGTACCCTGTGCGGAAGTTAGCTCGTATTTATGTTGATGAGATCGTCAGCCGACATGGAATTCCCTTAAGCATAATATCGGATCGTGATGCTCGTTTCACGGTACGATTTTGGGAATCACTTCATGAAGCTTTTGGAACAAGATTGGATCTTAGCACCGCTTATCATCCTCAAACGGATGGACAAACGGAGCGAACGATTCAGACATTAGAAGATATGTTGAGAGCTTGTGTAATCGATTTCGGTGGCAATTGGGATAGCCATCTACCATTGGTCGAGTTCTCGTATAACAACAGTTATCACGCGAGCATTGGTATGACGCCGTTTGAAGCTCTTTATGGCAGGAAATGTCGGTCACCTATTTGTTGGATCGAGGTCGGTGAATCGCAGATCACTGGTCCCGAGATTATTCAAGAAACGACTGACAAGATCCGCCAAATCCGTGACAATCTGTTAGATGCACGCAGTCGACAGAAAAGCTACGCGGATAAACGACGAAAACCCTTAGAGTTTGAGGTTAATGATAAGGTATTACTCAAAGTATCGCCCTGGAAAGGAGTGGTACGATTCGGGAAGAAGGGTAAGCTTGCTCCACGATATTTTGGCCCTTTTAAGATCCTTGAACGGATCGGGAAGGTTGCCTACAAGTTGGAACTTCCTCCTGAACTTAGTAACGTGCACCCAACGTTTCACGTGTCCAATTTAAGAAAATGCTTAGCGGATCAGGATCTTCAGGTATCACTCGATGACATTCGCGTCGATGATACCATGCACTTTGTTGAAAAACCAGTTGAGATAATGGATCGCGAGGTCAAAAATCTCAAACGCAGTAGAATTCCAATTGTCAAAGTACATTGGGAGTCGAAGCGTGGTCCATAATTCACCTGGGAGCGGGAAGATCAGATGAAGCTTAAGTATCCACATTTATTCACTACAGTTACTCCAAGTTGAATTTCGGGACGAAATTCCCTTAACTAGGGGAGACTGTAACATCACTGTACTTCAGGTTGTCCGTACATATGTACGACTGTACTGTTACGACCTGAGATGACTATTAATATTAATGATAATGCATTAATTGATGTTATTACTGATATTGGTATACATATTGAGGACTTATAATTATTATATGCATGAACCATGGTGAGTTTAGTTGAAACCCAACTAAACAGAACCAGATAGTTTATCGCAGTTGAATACACGGATTATGGATTGTGGTTTGGAATGGAAAGGGATTGGGATTTGTTATTGTTTGGTTACTAAACATAGTCAAGGACACATGGTCATGGTTTATCGAAATAGCGGTGGGACGGTGGCTGGGGCAGTTGCGACTGACCCCTACATATGCCCTATACATATGCATATTTCGGTCTATCATGGATAATAAAACAATGGAAGCATTATTGGAAACAAGTACGCGATGGTGAGGCTTCGAACATAATTTAAATCCGAATATTAAATCAGAAATGTTAACTTAATAATATACTCGCGTGGGTGACGATTCACACGAATATAATTATTAAGAATAATATTCTGAAATGATATTCCATAAATTGTAAATCAAATCGAAATACGATACGAGCGTCGGATTCGCAAAGGTGACGATCTTTACGAATACGTACGTAAGTAACGCATTTCGACGAGATAATATAATAATATTTAACGATAATAAAATAAGAAAAGAAAATTAAAAACGTTTATTAGAAATCACAACCTAAAACAAAAACCAAATAATATTATTTATTAAATAAATAATTTAATGTAAACGAATTCATTTTTTTTCGAACCGATCTTAATTAAAACCCTTTTATTAAAACGAAACATGTTTAATTGAAATGATTTATGTTTAAACATATTCATAGGTTAAACCTAATATTTAATAAGATCTATCGCGATGAAAACGAGACCGGGCGCACGGGGATGAAACTAAATAAAAGAAGGAAGAATCTCTTCTTCCCCCTCATTTCTCAAACCCTTTCTCTCTCTAAGAAACACCAAATTCGTCACCCAAATTCTCCTCCCACTTCTCACTAACTTTTCTTGCTCGTCTCTCAACGGAATTGCGAGATCTTTGGCTCTAAACGACCGCGTGATCGGGGTGAACAAGAAAGTATGAAGAAATCTTGCATTTGATCGTTATTTCGAGGTAAACATGATGTTTTACTTTTCGGTTTTGCTAAAAAAGTTCATGTAAACTTAGATGCTATCCTAAACCGAAATTTGGGTTGTTTATTGTGTAAATCGAGTTATTATTGAACCGTGGAGAACCATAGACGACCTTATAACCCACAGAATTTTGAAGATGAAGAGGATGGAGATGTTAGCTCGACACACAGCACTTGGCCGAACCTATTTCGAGCTGAAAGGAGGGCCACGAACCTGTACTAAAGGTTGGCCAAACCTTTTGTCACCAACCCTCCATGTAGCCGAACCCCATTGAGGTTGGACGAACCTTATGTCGGCCACGAACCTCCTGCTGGTCGCGAATCTCTTCCACGCGAACCCTAGTCTCTAGGCGAACCTGTTGAGTTGTGATTAGCCGAACCTTGCAGATTGATGGGGAACCTTGGTCTTAGCCGAAGCTTTCTAACCCTACGAACCTTCATGCATGGGAACTATGAATGTCACGAACCTTAGTCACCACACGAACCTTAGGCTGCTGAACATTATCCAGCCGAACCTAGACCTTAAACCGGCTAGAAAGCAGCGAACCTTTCCCTTCTTTTGGCCGAACCCTAGTCTACTTAGAACCTAGCAATGGGCCACGAACCTTGTAGCTGCAAGGATGGCCGAACCTTTAAACGTTATGACCGAACCTAAAGGAAAAGGGGAATAGGTTCGCTGGATCAAGAGTAACAATGTCACACCCCCAAATTCCCACTCGTGGTGTCAGTCCACGTGGGTGTGACGTGGCCAGGATCACAGCTCATGGTCATATAGAACGACTCTATATGAGTTACACAATTACACATGTTTGAGAAATAAACATGGTTTTCATAAGTAAGAAGCGGAAAATGTTTTAAACATCTTAAGTAACAAAGTTTGCAGCGGAAAGTAAAATGTATCAGACACTACATAAATCCAATTGTTTTCAAAACGAACACATCAACACAAAGCCTAGGATTCTAAAATGCATGAGACTCTCTTGTATTCCTTCTTCTGGTCCTAGCGTGTGCTCCATTAGTTACCTGAGAATACATGCGAAAAGTGTCAACTAAAAAGTTGGTGAGTTCACAGGTTTAGACAGACAGAAATAATAAACAGACATATACTGGGTATGTTAAGTTTAGTTGTTGGATACTACGATCCGTGGAGTGTGTCAGTTCATCTTACCGAAACTAGACTGTTCCCATTTGCCTCCGCAGGTCATCGCTGAACCCGCATTCACATCGAAATTACA
The DNA here is from genome assembly GCA_009363875.1 of Mikania micrantha. NCBI lineage: Eukaryota > Viridiplantae > Streptophyta > Magnoliopsida > Asterales > Asteraceae > Mikania > Mikania micrantha. The sequence goes on from CM018698.1 coordinate 19,272,345, forward strand.
CTCGTTATGACCTCCAGTCAACATTGGTGCCGAGTGGGGTTAGTCAAACCCAGTAGTACTACGTAATTACGACTCGTTTGTTACACAACTAACGGTAAGGATAAGTGAGGACTTTAAGCGATAATAGTTACACTCGAAAATGGTTTTCACAACATACCAGTCATATATCTAAAATAGTTGCAATGTAATTCTCACCCCAATAGTTTATCAAAACAGTTAATGAGTAAAAGTGGGGCTGTAAACTCACCTGAGTTTGAGTAGAGATACCGTACAGGAATCGTGTAGCTCGCCGGCTAATGTTTACCTATATCACATAGGTGTTGTAAGTTCGTGTTTGCATACATGTGGGCCTCACAGGACCGTGTTCGTGTTTAACAACACCAAGTTGTTAAGTGGGTCACGTTGACCGTGTTTGACCTAACGACCCGTTGGTGACAGTTTTGGATCAAGTGTGTGTGTAACGTGCGGTTTAGTGTCGTGTGGAGTGTGCGGATACCAACAATCATTTTCGTGAGGAAACTTACTATTTATAGTAAGTTTCTATTTTAGGAAAGTTTCCATATTTGGCAAGTCATGCAAGAAATCATATTCCGATTATTCTAGCATACATTTTTATCCTAAGTGAGCATGTTATCACATAGCACATAGTTACACATAGTTAGTTTAGCATGGTTTGCACGTAAAAGTTTCTATAATTAGAAAGTTTGCACAAATAAGCATATTTCATCAAGTTTAACAACCGATATCATCTAACATCATTATCTTAGTCCTAAATAACCATTTAATTATAACCGTTATGTCTAGCATGCTCCTATTCCCAAGTTTGCAAACATAAAGTTACTATGTATAGTAACTTGTGATAAAAAACACATTTTTCACCCATTTTAGGACATAAAATCATTTCCTAACATCCTAACAAGTTTAAATAAGCACACTAAACGTATAATATCTTTCAAATCCATCATTTCTAGCAAACTTACAATAAAAAGTTTCCTTTTATAGTAATAATTACAAAAATCATACCTTTGACTATTCTAACAATTCTAGTACCTCAAGAACCCTCACATTAGTTTTAAAACATCATTTTAAAACATAACTTGTGAATCTAATCACATTCATGAAGCCATTTCAACAAAAATCACCACTTTGTAACCTTAAAGTTACTATTTTTAGTAATAATTCAAAAATGACCACTTATTGACAAATCTATCATTCTAGACCTCGTAAATCATTACCAATATCACTTATGACAACATTTCTATATGAAGAATCATACTAATAGGCTTAGATCATTCATGCATGCTACTACAAACACCCATTTATGACCAAATCATCAACATGCATATTGACATTATCATGGATTGTCACAAAACTTAATCTAAACATCATAGATCATCAAATATCATGTAAACATCATCAAACCCAGAACTAAAATTCGTGCATGTGCATCAAGGGTGCTTGCATGTGTGTTTAAAGTCATGCATGTGAGTGTGATAGTGAAGAAAGAGTGTTTTGGGTATATAACTACCTTCTAATGCTTCAAGAACTCCTGAGATGATAATTTCTTTGCCTCAACAGCTTCTGGACAGCAGGTTCTTGCAAGAATGAGATGGTTATGGTGGTGGTTTTGAGTTCCAATGGGTCTTCAAGCTCTTAATCTTCAAACCTTGAAGCTTGAAGCTTCAATGGAGGTCTCCAATGGCTTCCCAAGGGTCAAATCAGGTGGTTTCAGAGAGGAATGGTCGAGAGTTGGCGTGTAGAACCGGAGAAATGATGAAGGGTGGTGTTAATAGGCATGGTGGTCTTGATTTTATAAAGATTTGTCGTCAGGACTCCGTCGCGTACTGCGGTGGATGGTTAAAAGAAGCTTCGCGTAGCGCGACAGATTTCGGGAGTCAAAACCCCGCGATGCCTGTCGCGTACCGCTATAAGTCCTCCTGTTGGTCCCTCGCGTACCGCGATGGGTTCCGGAGAAGCCCAGTAAGCTTAATTTTGTTGTTTCGAGCCGATTTTCGCATATTTTTCAATTACGATTCTCGTCTCTCGACATTTGAACATTGTTCCCAATATTTTAGGTTTCATAGAACCTAAGTGTAGTGAAAATGTACTATGGTTTCACCAACGATCGTTATTCAAGACACGTGCGTTGCGTTTTGCGATAATTCCATGAATTATCGGTGCGTTTGGTCTGTCGTGCCACGTGTCACACTAAATAGTAATTATTCTAGTGCCACGTATGCAACAGTAATATATATTATTAATTTAAAATAAAGAAATTGCTGACCTGGAAATTCCGAGGTGTCACATCATCCCCCAGTTAATGGGAATTTCGTCCCGAAATTCAGTTCGCCTTGCCGGTGTTGGTCTGGTCGGGGAATAAGTGAGGGTATTTTTGTTTCATCTGGTCCTCCCGTTCCCAGGTGTATTCCGGTCCACGCCGTGAGTTCCATCGAACTTTCACAATGGGTATCTTACTGAGTTTCAACTTCTTGATTTCCCGGTCCATAATTTCCACCGGTTCCTCAACGAAGTATAATTGTTCATCAATTTGAATTTCCTCTAAAGGAATTGCGAGCGTTTCTTCTGATAAGCATTTCTTGAGGTTTGATACGTGGAATACATTGTGCACGCTACTCAATTCTTGTGGTAGCTGTAGTTCGTAGGCCACAGGGCCTATTCGTTTAGTGACTTCGAATGGTCCGATGTAACGAGGATTTAACTTTCCCCGCTTCCCGAATCGGATCACTCCTTTCCAAGGCGAGACTTTAAGAAGTACTCGGTCTCCCACTTGGAATTCCAAAGGTTTGCGCCTCTTGTCGGCATAGCTCTTTTGTCGATCCTGAGCTGCAGCCATTCTGTTACGTATTTGCACGATCTTTTCAGTTGTTTTGTGCACAAGCTCGGGTCCGGTCAGTTGACTTTCCCCAACTTCCGCCCAACAAAGTGGTGATCTGCACTTGCGTCCATAAAGTGCTTCAAACGGTGCAGCTCCGATGCTAGTGTGGTAGCTGTTATTGTATGAGAACTCTACCAAAGGTAAGTGAGTCTCCCAGCTGTTACCGAAGTCAATCACACATGCTCGAAGCATGTCTTCCAAGGTCTGGATGGTTCGTTCGCTCTGACCATCCGTTTGCGGGTGATAAGCAGTGCTCATATCCAACCTCGTCCCGAGTGCCTTGTGTAAGGACTTCCAAAAATGTGCCGTGAAACGGCTGTCTCGATCAGATATTATGGATATTGGGACTCCGTGTCTGGATACAATTTCCTTTAAGTATATTCGTGTTAGCTTTTCCAGTTTTTCAGTTTCCTTAATCGGTAGGAAATGTGCCGATTTCATGAGTCGATCTACGATAACCCAGATGGTATCACAGCCACTTTATGTCTTCGGCAGCTTGGTGATAAAATCCATGGAAATATGTTCCCATTTCCATACTGGAATTTCCGGTTGTTGGAGTAACCCTGACGGTTTCTGATATTCGACCTTGACCTTGGAGCAAGTCAGGCACTTACTCACATAGGTCGCGATTTCTAATTTCATGTTAGGCCACCAGTAAGTTGTCTTCAAATCGTGGTACATCTTGTCAGAACCTGGATGTACTGAGTATCGACTCTTGTGAGCTTCATCCATCACTACTTCTCTCAATCCCCCGTAGCGTGGAATCCAAATACGATCCATTAGATAGTAAGCTCCGTCGTCTTTTTGTTTCATCTGTTTATCCATACCTCGCATGGCTTCGAGGGTAAGGTTTTCCTTTTCCAGGGCTTCTTGTTGTGCGACTCGGATCTGATTAGGTAGCTCAGAGTGAATGGCAAGTTGTAGTGCACGTACGCGTTTGGTTGTTTCCTTTCTACTTAACGCGTCGGCCAATACATTGGCTTTCCCGGGATGATACTTGATTGCACAGTCATAATCACTTATCAGCTCGACCCATCTGCGTTGTCTCATATTTAGCTCCTTTTGGTCGAAAATGTGCTGCAGGCTCTTATGATCAGTGAATATAGTGCACTTTGTGCCGTACAGATAGTGTCGCCAGATTTTTAATGCGAACACTACGGCTCCTAACTCCAGATCATGAGTTGTGTAATTCTTTTCGTGCACCTTCAGTTTCCGTGACGCATAAGCTATAACCTTCTCGCGTTGCATCAGCACACAACCAAGTCCTTGCTTTGATGCGTCGCAGTAGACTACAAAGTCTTCGCACCCGTCCGGTAGTGATAGGATAGGTGCACTGCACAATTTCTGCTTCAATAAGTCGAAAGCAGCTTCTTGTTTTTCTCCCCATTCAAACTTCTTGTCTTTGTGCGTCAGGGATGTTAATGATTGTGCAATCTTCGAGAATCCCTCGATAAATCGCCTGTAGTACCCGGCCAATCCCAGGAACTGTCGCACCTCGGTTGGGGTTTTTGGTGCAGTCCAGTTCTTGATTGCCTCAATCTTGGCTGGGTCTACGTGGATCCCTTTCGTGTTTACTATGTGCCCAAGAAACTGAACTTCGCGAATCCAAAAATCGCATTTGGAAAATTTCGCGTATAGTTGTTCCTTCTTCAGTAGTTCCAAGACACATCTCAAGTGATCGGTATGTTCTTCCTGAGTCTTGGAGTAAATCAGGATATCGTCTATGAATACGATTACGAATTTATCCAGATACGGCTTACACACCCGATTCATGAGATCCATGAATACTGCTGGTGCGTTGGTCAGTCCGAAAGGCATGACAAGAAATTCGTAATGTCCGTACCGTGTTCTGAAGGCTGTCTTCGGTTTGTCTTCTTCTTGTACTCTGATTTGATGGTAACCGGATCTTAAATCGATCTTCGAATAGTAGCTTGACCCTTGCAATTGGTCAAACAAATCGTCTATTCGAGGTAATGGATATCGGTTCTTGATCGTTACCTTGTTCAGTTCTCGGTAGTCTATACACATACGGAATGATCTGTCCTTCTTCTTCACAAACAATACCGGTGCTCCCCAAGGTGAGAAACTTGGTCGGATAAATCCTTTATCCAATAACTCTTGCAGTTGATTAGATAGTTCTTGCATTTCAGTAGGAGCCAATCGGTATGGTGCCTTGGCTATTGGTGCTGCTCCTGGTGTTAGATCTATCTGAAACTCCACTTGTCGTGCTGGTGGTAGTCCCGGTAGATCGTCAGGAAAAACTTCTGGATAATCGCGAACAATAGCGATGTCCTCGATCTTCCGTTCCTTCTTTGGTTGTTCGGTGATAAGAGCTAGGATAGCCGTGTATCCTTTCCTCAGATATTTGCTTGCCTTCATGCAAGACATGATGTTTAATGGTATTCCGCGCCGTTCTCCTTGAATTGAAATCTGCTCTCCACTTGGCAATGTAATTCGCACGATCTTCTTATTGCACACGATCTCAGCGTGGTTTGCAGATAGCCAATCCATTCCAATCACCACGTCGAAGCTTCCGAGAGTTACCGGCATCAGGTCAATCACCAGTTGGTGGTCTGCTAACGTCAGAACACACCCTTTGATGATATGTTGCGTTTCAATCAGCTTGCCGTCTGCTAACTCTACGGTGTACTTATAGTCTAGTGGTGTTGATGTCATATTAAGCTGTTTACTAAAGTTACTAGAGATAAAACTCCTATCGGCACCGGTATCAAATAATATACTAGCATAGACATTATTTAAAAGAAACGTACCGGTGACGACGTTCGGATCATCCTTAGCTTCTCCCGAGCCAATCACAAAGGCTCGTCCTTTCGCTGCACCTCCTCCACCCTTTTTCAGTTGCGGGCAATCCCTCCGCATGTGTCCCGGTTTACCGCATTCATAACACCCCTTGAGTGTGTTTTGGTTATTGTTGTTGTTGGGGTTGGATCGGCATTCCTTGGCCATGTGTCCATTCCTTCCGCAGTTAGTGCATTTGACCCTTTTGCATGGGCCAAAGTGATGGAAGTTACAGGTGTTGAATTTTGGGCTGTTGCCCTGGTATCCCCCCTTGTTTTGTGCATTTGGCTGGGTGGCGGTAAAGACCTTAGCAGGTGCTGCTCGGTGTTGGGTCGGTTGCTGAGGTGAGAAAGTTCGGTTATTGTTGGGCTCCCACTTCTTCTTGGGCTCTTGGGGTTTCAGATGTTCACCCCTCTTTGGCAGCTTTCTCTGTGCTACTGCCTGATCAGTCAATTTGTGGGCAAGTCGGATCAGTGGTTGTATGGTAGTGTGGTCGGAAGCAGTTACTGTGCTCTGGATTTGTTCCGGAAATCCACTAATGAATTGCTCAATCTTCTTGTACTCCGGCGTCACCATTGCCGGGCACAGCTTGCACATCTCATGAAATCGAGTACAGTATTTCTCGATTTCGGATCCTACCATCTTGTGCACCCAAAACTCTTCCTCCAGTTTCCTGATCTCATCACGTGGGCAGTATTCTTCGTGAAGCATTCTGGTGAAGTCTCCCATGGAATAGTGTTTGCAGTCTCCAGTCCTAGGGTTTGGACATGGGTATTCCACCAGGTGAGGGCAGGTCCCTCAAGAGTTCCGGTAGCATACTTCACCCTATTTTCCTCAGCGCCTTCAGCCATGGCGAAGACCGATTCCAGCTTTTCAATCCAGCGGAGCAGTCCCACTGCTCCTTCTGTCCCTTGGAACTTGTGAGGGTGGCAGCTCAGAAAAGCTTTAAACGAGCATCCCTTTGCTGCGCTCCCTTGGGATCCTGTGCATCGGGGTTCAATGTAACGTGTTAGTGTCAGCGATGCCTATGCTAAGTTAGTCACGTTAGGTAGGCGTTAGTACCGTTATTGGTGCCGCTTGCCTGGATCATGGCATGATTCTCTTCGTTGGCGTCCTCTACGGCTGCCAATCTTCCAGCGCCCATGTGTCGCAGCGGCTAGGAAATCCTGCTGCTCCTCGAGCAATGTAGTCCTGTCACGGATGTAAGTGACCTCAGCTACAACCTCCTCCTGTCGCTGGATCACGTCCTGTGTCCTAGCGACTAACCCGTCCTGTGTCCCCTCGACACGTGCAAGCCTTTCCTCTAAATGCTCCACACGACTCTGGAGACGCTGACTATGCTCCAAGAGATCCCTAAACTCATCAGTCATCACGCGTAGCTGACAGGACTCACGTTTATAACGCGAGATCAATGCAGCGAATGCCTGCTCCATGGGCATTCCAATAAGTGGTAGTGGTGGTCCAGTAGATGCGTCACCTAACGAAGGTAACTTAGGTACTCTCTCTTCCCTCGCCCAAACAGCAAGGGTAGTAGGGTACCAGTCCCATGGTCCCCTGCTGCTCGAGGGTCGAAGCCTCTTGGACTCTTGAGCATATACCTGCTCCACTATATCCTGAATCTTCTGCTTGTCCTCCTCGGTAAGCTCGTACTCATACGAGCGCTTCCTCGTGTCCTTTCCTTTCTGGTCTTTGTTATTGTCCATTCCTGCGTTTAAATCAAATAAGTAACAACATATGATAACAGAAAATTATTGTTGTGTAATTTCTAAGTGTAGTGTCCAGTGTAGAGCGAGGCTATAGCCTAAGTTCACTATATGCAAACCTAGTTCCCTATAACCAAAGCTCTGATACCAGTCTGTCACACCCCCAAATTCCCACTAGTGGTGTCAGTCCACGTGGGTGTGACGTGGCCAAGATCACAGCTCATGGTCATGATCACAGCTCATGGTCATATAGAACGACTCTATATGAGTTACACAATCGCACATGTTTGTGAAATAAACATGGTTTTCATAAGTAAGCAGCGGAAAATGTTTTAAACATCTTAAGTAACAAAGTTTGCAGCGGAAAGTAAAATGTATCAGACACTACATAAATCCAATTGTTTTCAAAACGAACACATCAACACAAAGCCTAGGATTCTAAAATGCATGAGACTCTCTTGTATTCCTTCTTCTGGTCCTAGCGTGTGCTCCATTAGTTACCTGAGAATACATGCGAAAAGTGTCAACTAAAAAGTTGGTGAGTTCACAGGTTTAGACAGACAGAAATAATAAACAGACATATACTGGGTATGTTAAGTTTAGTTGTTGGATACTACGATCCGTGGAGTGTGTCAGTTCATCTTACCGAAACTAGAATGTTCCCATTTGCCTCCGCAGGTCATCGCTGAACCCGCATTCACATCGAAATTACACTCGTTATGACCTCCAGTCAACATTGGTGCCGAGTGGGGTTAGTCAAACCCAGTAGTACTACGTAATTACGACTCGTTTGTTACACAACTAACGGTAAGGATAAGTGAGGACTTTAAGCGATAATAGTTACACTCGAAAATGGTTTTCACAACATACCAGTCATATATCTAAAATAGTTGCAATGTAATTCTCACCCCAATAGTTTATCAAAACAGTTAATGAGTAAAAGTGGGGCTGTAAACTCACCTGAGTTTGAGTAGAGATACCGTACAGGAATCGTGTAGCTCGCCGGCTAATGTTTACCTATATCACATAGGTGTTGTAAGTTCGTGTTTGCATACATGTGGGCCTCACAGGACCGTGTTCGTGTTTAACAACACCAAGTTGTTAAGTGGGTCACGTTGACCGTGTTTGACCTAACGACCCGTTGGTGACAGTTTTGGATCAAGTGTGTGTAACGTGCGGTTTAGTGTCGTGTGGAGTGTGCGGATACCAACAATCATTTTCGTGAGGAAACTTACTATTTATAGTAAGTTTCTATTTTAGGAAAGTTTCCATATTTGGCAAGTCATGCAAGAAATCATATTCCGATTATTCTAGCATACATTTTTATCCTAAGTGAGCATGTTATCACATAGCACATAGTTACACATAGTTAGTTTAGCATGGTTTGCACGTAAAAGTTTCTATAATTAGAAAGTTTGCACAAATAAGCATATTTCATCAAGTTTAACAACCGATATCATCTAACATCATTATCTTAGTCCTAAATAACCATTTAATTATAACCGTTATGTCTAGCATGCTCCTATTCCCAAGTTTGCAAACATAAAGTTACTATGTATAGTAACTTGTGATAAAAAACACATTTTTCACCCATTTTAGGACATAAAATCATTTCCTAACATCCTAACAAGTTTAAATAAGCACACTAAACGTATAACATCTTTCAAATCCATCATTTCTAGCAAACTTACAATAAAAAGTTTCCTTTTATAGTAATAATTACAAAAATCATACCTTTGACTATTCTAACAATTCTAGTACCTCAAGAACCCTCACATTAGTTTTAAAACATCATTTTAAAACATAACTTGTGAATCTAATCACATTCATGAAGCCATTTCAACAAAAATACCACTTTGTAACCTTAAAGTTACTATTTTTAGTAATAATTCCCAAATGACCACTTATTGACAAATCTATCATTCTAGACCTCGTAAATCATTACCAATATCACTTATGACAACATTTCTATATCAAGAATCATACTAATAGGCTTAGATCATTCATGCATGCTACTACAAACACCCATTTATGACCAAATCATCAACATGCATATTGACATTATCATGGATTGTCACAAAACTTAATCTAAACATCATAGATCATCAAATATCATGTAAACATCATCAAACCCAGAACTAAAATTCGTGCATGTGCATCAAGGGTGCTTGCATGTGTGTTTAAAGTCATGCATGTGAGTGTGATAGTGAAGAAAGAGTGTTTTGGGTATATAACTACCTTCTAATGCTTCAAGAACTCCTGAGATGATAATTTATTTGCCTCAACAGCTTCTGGACAGTAGGTTCTTGCAAGAATGAGATGGTTATGGTGGTGGTTTTGAGTTCCAATGGGTCTTCAAGCTCTTAATCTTCAAACCTTGAAGCTTGAAGCTTCAATGGAGGTCTCCAATGGCTTCCCAAGGGTCAAATCAGGTGGTTTCAGAGAGGAATGGTCGAGAGTTGGCGTGTAGAACCGGAGAAATGATGAAGGGTGGTGTTAATAGGCATGGTGGTCTTGATTTTATAAAGATTTGTCGTCAGGACTCCGTCGCGTACTGCGGTGGATGGTTAAAAGAAGCTTCGCGTAGCGCGACGGATTTCGGGAGTCAAACCCCCGCGATGCCTGTCGCGTACCGCTATAAGTCCTCCTGTTGGTCCCTCGCGTACCGCGATGGGTTCCGGAGAAGCCCAATAAGTTTAATTTTGTTGTTTCGAGCCTATTTTCGCATATTTTTCTATTACGATTCTCGTCTCTCGACATTTGAACATTGTTCCCAATATTTTAGGTTTCCTAGAACCTAAGTGTAGTGAAAATGTACTGTGGTTTCACCAACGATCGTTATTCAAGACACGTGCGTTGCGTTTTGCGATAATTCCATGCATTATCGGTGCGTTTGGTCTGTCGTGCCTCGTGTCACACTAAATAGTAATTATTCTAGTGCCACGTATGCAACAGTAATATATATTATTAATTTAAAATAAAGAAATTACTGACCTGGAAATTCCGAGGTGTCACTAACAAACACTAAATTGTTGAGTTAAGGTTAGGGGGGATCAAGGAATAAGGAGAAATAAGTACACCCATGCATGCATAATGATTCTAAAGAACCACCACCTTTTTATAATGAGTATGGGATTGAGTTATGAACTTACGAAATTTGAAACATTTTATAAGTAGGACATAGTTATTATTTTTCTAAACATGAATTTAGATTTTTATACTTTAAATTTTAGGGATTAATGTTATTGAACATTTTCCTAAGATTGGTGTATTAAACATAAACTAGAATTTTATTTATAATTTCAGTCATGGTGGTCACTTGATTGAACATGCATGCAATTATAAGCCTAGATGAGTTGTGATGAGGATTATCACCTTTAAGTAAACATACCTATGGGAATTACACCTAAGGTGTCATAATCTATTATTGTGGCTAGGCAATTTAAAAACTAACAAGTAAATTATATTTTAATAGCACTTATCTATGAAATCCTTAGGGTTTGACTTTGACTTAGGTAAAATAAACTAAGGAAGTAAAACACTCCATGAATTAAAAGTGAACGAATATGGTCACTGAGTTGAAAAGAAACATATATACTTATGAACATGAACATATGATAATTACAGGTTGATTGTGTTGACTTTGAATTTACTTACGTGAGCGCGCATCATACGAAACCACTTATTGCAAGGACTCAGGTGAGTTCTCATAATTTCTTTTTTAAATTGTTTTGTTTTGAACTCGGAGGTGAAACATGTATACCAATTTTAAATATTATTTTGATAACACATGTATGATACATGTTTATCAATATGATATTCATATTATGGGATTATCATTATTTATGGATTATCACTGATTATCATATATCCGTGTGACATTGTCATTGACTCCGGTCATTAACAATGATTACATGTATTGCCACTTGGATTATCACAACTCCATCAGTCGTTACTGTTGACTTTGGTCATCCGCAACGATTGCATGTATTGTCACGTGGTTTGTCACCACTCCATGAATCATTGTCTTTGACTTCGGTCATTCTTGTTGATTTCATGTATTGTCACGTGGTTAGCTACCACTCCATGAATCATTGTTTTTAACTCCGGTTAATCACATTGATTTCATGTATAGTCACTTATACTATTTGAGAACATTGATGATTGAGATTGGTTGAATGTTTATGTGATTGATTATCTATGATTACTTATGATTATCTATGAATATTTGATATATGTGATTGCATGGCTGTGATTGTGTTTGGATTATGTGTTGGATTATCACGCAGGTGCTCATGTGGATTTTCTCAAGAAACTTTAAACTTTTATACACATTTTAAAAACATTTTTTTTAAATATAAAACTTACGATTACTCACCAACTACTTCGTAGTTGACACTTGATTTTCTACATGTTTCAGGGAATGAAGACAAGTAGGTTGAGGAGGATGATCTCTCATATTTTGGACATCATCACATAGGATTCTTGGACTTAGCTAAAATAACTGAAATTCTGGCGAATAGAGTTTAGTTAGTTTAACTAAATCCTTTTTGTATTTGATGTAACTAATTCATGCTGAACACGATTTTTGATGTAATTAATTTGGTTGACTAATTGTTATGTGATGAATTAATTAGATTCCCACGAGCTTATGAACAATCTAAACATCCCTCGTGGCATCCCGACGTTTCCACCATCGGTCGGGGTGTTATATGCATATTTTGAACATCATTATACATATTATTTTGTACATCTTGTGCATATACAAGATGGAAGATTTGTGATGTTATTAGTAGATTTACATTGTTAAATTATAAACGATACTGATGTAATTTAACTTTGTAATTCTATTTCATTTAGTGTTTTCTCATTTTATATCATGTGCAATGTAAACAATCTGATCACTCCTATTATCATCCTGATATCATGCACCGGGACCATTCCGCCTGATAAGACATTCGATCTGGCCCGCCGGCTCGAGGTGTGACAGATGGGTAGTATCTTCGTAAAAACATAGAATTGTCCGAAAAAAACTAGATATGGGTCCCATGGTTATCTTGAACATTGTATATCAAAAACTTGCATATCATATCATATTGTTTAACTTAAACATTACGAACTCACCAGCTTTGTGCTGACTTTTCCAACTCAAACATTTTTGCAGGTAGACAATGAGCATCGGCGAGTTTGCTTGTTTAAACACTTGTAATTAAATAATTTGGTTGTGATAATGATACCTTTGTAATATATTGCATTTAAGTTGATCTGTGTGTAATGATACCAGATCAAGTAAGTTACACCCCATCTCTGAGACATCACCACTATGCTTTCGCGACCATCTCAGTGTATTCAGTGACATCAGCAACAGGTGACGAGAGGTGGGGGTGTGACAATAGACATGTCCTATCTTGGAGTATTTTCAATGCATATGACACAAGAGGCTTATTCGAGGTCTTTTATATCAAAATTATGTTAAAATAGTTTTTTTTAACTCAGTGCAGTTCTCACATTTCGTCACTGTCTACCTACAAAAGTTTGTAAGTTTGAAAAGTCAGCACAAAGCTTGAGTTCATACACAAGACCCGATACAATATGATATGTTAAGTGTAGTCAAGAACACATAGTGATACAATTGGAATAATCATGTGACCCACATCTAGTTCATTTCCGACTGTAAGATATGACAATACCTAACGGTAATCATATGTGCATCATTAGAACGTATACACGTTGATGTTGACATTGGAAACGGTTAACCAACATTCACACCAGTAGAGATGCAATCCTCCCAGCAAATAGGGTTTTCAGCACGATAGTATTACCATTGTTTACTCGTTCGGCCCACATGGGTTCATTGGATACAATTCTCAAGAATGAGGACTTTTTGATATGTCACTTTGATACCCACGGTTATCCCATGATATCCCAAAGCCGGCACACAGTTATATAATCATATCATAAGTTTAGAAAAGATTCCATAATGATACCTTGAAGTTTAGAAAACATTGAAAATAAAAAGGGTGGCATGAAACTCACCTAAAGTGTTGGTGTCAATGGTTAAATCGTAAACTTGTGTTTGTAGTTCAGCTCTGCATTAGTTAAGGTTTTATAAGTTATTTATGTTTTAATTTGCTTATTAGATCTTCTTTAAAATTCAATGGCATGGACATTGCAACTCAAGCCATTGAACTGATATTAAATCCTTATTCAGTTGTCTTATTTGAATATCATACAATGTATGATAAAATGGGAACCTATAATGATTTAGGTTTCTATTTAGAGCTTGATGACTCATTGGATTAATCAAAACGTCCTCAGATTAACCAAATAGATGTTGTTGTTGATTATATCATTGGAACAGTTTCCCGATTGATTTCTGGTCTAGGAATAGTCAATCCTTTTTATTGATCATTTAGATATCATGAAACATAAGAATATCATATTGGAATATGTTTAATAACCATATTCAACACAATAATCTGACTGTTAACATGAACATCATATCGTTATTCCAATGATTATCCTAACTTCCTGTTATTAATTTAAAACACTTGGATTTGATCTAGCATTTTAAGGAATGATCAAGACAACCACAACCATTGTTATGATCAAATGGTTAAAACCATTATAATCTATGATATGGATTCATGATAATCGAACATTATAACGGATCAAAACAATAATTTTTTCCGTTAACATATCGATATCTTCGTTTCTAACTATTCCTAGCCATCATCTAGTCAATAATCAACAACAATAACTATTGCATTACGTTCAAAAACTAGATTTAATCCATACATTATCAAACTAGTAGGAAAAAACGAATCTTTACCCGTTCATACAGATTTTTGGTTGCAAAACGATGATCAGGTGTTGTAGAATCGTTCCCTTTCTTGATCTTGATGTTTCTGTGGCTTTAGAACAAGGTTTTGGTGGTAGAATTTCGATCAGCTCGTCTGTTGAAGGAAGTATATTCAAGAGGATGAAAGAAACTATGTTTTTGCATGCAATCTGCTGTTTCTAGCTAACTTATCTTAACCGACCTATGGTCATGTATTGCCAAGAAGGCCTGATAGGAGCTTGGGGTACCGCGAAGGAATCTGGAAAATTTTAGATATTTTGGACTCATCGCGTACCGCCATGGGGACTCAAAATAGTCTTGGTGTACCGCGAAGAGTGCCGGAGTAATATATCTTCGAATTTTTCTTGTTTTTACAATTCCGGAGAATCGCGAACTCAGCTTTTCGCATGATTTTCACCCACGTTCACGATTTCTCATGCATTTTCAAATCGTGGTAATCACGATCGTATTATTAACGTGAATTTCAAACAAAGATGACGTGGACTTTTAACGTAATTGTCACAAAAGACATTGTCAAATTATATTAAGAGTTCTAAGCTGTCACAAAGCCAACAAAAAAAACTAGGTGAATACATTTAACTTGCCTTTAAATATAAATGAAATTTTTGAGCATGATATGTTAAACTTTGACGCATAAAGTAACACTAGGTGACCATCATTTAAGCTGTTAGTATACATATGATTTGCAAATTGTATCCGCATATGGGTTAAATTTCTATGTGTGGCTAGTATAGGTGGGCTAGAAGATTATACATAAGACACACTCCGCACACAACGTAACCAGTGATCAGCTATGGGCTAGAGGGAACAGAACGTAATACGCGTTGCGCTGTAGTTCCAAATCAGTGCCAGTTATATACCAGTGTATGCAGTAATTATATCAATCAGTGAAATAACATGTTAAATTTGTAGTATTGCCAATATTACTTATGGTTAAAGGATCGAACAAGTTATGCTTACATATCGAGTCTGTTATTTGTATTCACCAACATTAAGTTAACATTTTATTTTCAAAAACTTTCTAGGTAATAATGAATGATGAATAAGAAGCAAGATAAGAAATTTAAGGCTTACGATGCCTTAAATAAAGATGTTGTGGCAAAACTGATGAGCTATTGGAGCTATATCTCCAAGTCTTCATAAATCGGGATATGTAAATATTTGTTAGTGAAAATTTGGTTTAAAACGAACTTAAATGAATATGTTCATATCTATGCATATGAAACTTTATTATACCCTAAATAGTTATTTACTAATGATGAAATTGTGGTTTCCATATCTATGCGTTTGAACTATATATATAAACCATGAAAAGCGGTTTTTACATCTATGCATGTGCATTATTTACAAAATTATGAAAAATGTAAAATAATGATTTCCGCTGCGTAAAATTATGAAATTCATTAAACAAAGCATCTGTTTTAAAAATAACATTAAATTCTTACAGAAACATGTCAATCAAACCAATCGAATCACAGCGCCTGGGTTGTCGAGAGCCTGGGGTGCGACATACATGAACCATAAAAACATATTCAAACCAACATATGTTATAGGAACAATAATATTAGAGGTCCCAATTATCAAGTTTAGATGATTACCTCTCTAAAGTGGCCATACCTTAATATTGAAGCAATTTCATGTTTATGCCCATTTTTATTCAAAAATATGTACGGGATGTAATCTCACTCATATATACAAGTACGGGATGCAATCCAACATAATTATAACTGAGGAATGAAATCCCACTATACCCTATAACACAATTGCAACATTTATCATTATTTGCAATAATCAAGAAGTAATCCTATTATATAATCATGATAATCAAAAAGTGATCCCACTACATAAATATGATATCAACAATTAGGTTTTGTAGTCTCAAACTATGTTTTAAACATTATACCATGACTTTGGGGTTTAATTTGTAACACACTAAAATCTATTTATCAAACATTTTCACTTATACATGAATCATAAACCTACGAACTCAGCAACTCTTAGATTGATTGTTTTCTAACATTTTTTCAGGATTCAATAATCAAGGAGCATTATGACAAACAGTATTGCTATTAGACTTATTATGTATAATTTTAAATGTTTGCTATGAAAAAAATGTAGTATTATCATGTAAACAATGTATTCTACGCAGACAATTTCATGGCATTTATCGTGTTTTCACCTCAAGAGAGGGTGTGACATTCTATATTATGAAAATTTTTGCGGTCGTATGTGTGATATTATAGTGGAATGTGTTTAGGATGTAAAACGACTCGTTAACTCTGTCCTTTCGAAGGTAAGACAGAAAACAAAGATTCTGAAGATAGCACCATGTTGCAGGCCTTAATGATTTGTGAATAAGAAGAACACAACATGTTTCAAGCCACAATGATTTAGAAGACTAGTATCTTACAAAGGCCTTATGATGATGGAAAGACTTGGAGAATGCTCAACAACTCTTGATACAAAGATTTCCAGAGATATTCCTCTGTTGAGGGTGATTTCCTATTTAAGAATGATTCAAGGTTGCTTTCTATCATCATAACCAAATCAGAAGACTTCTCATGTTAGTCAACAACATGATGCAACTATCATATCAACAGAAGATGATTTTCATTAATGTCTTTTGTAGTCTAGATAATTAACGTAAAAGTCAACGGAGTCATTTGTATTAATTGTAGTTAATATGGCTTGGCGTGTCAAGTCAAGTCAAGTCATAGCTAAACACTAAATTTAGCATTAGTATTTTTCTAGTGTTTGTCAAGCCTTGTATCCCTCTAAGGATACATATGTAGCTTGTAGTATATAACATTTCATTTGTAACTTAGCAAAGCAGAGAGTTCTGGCTAAAAGTCTTGTACGCTTTGAAATTGAAAGAAATATATATTGAGCTTGAAGTATTTTTTTGTTTAAATATTCTTTATTACCATTGCTTTTTGAGAAAGAATTGATAGAGTATTCTGAATATATCGATTCAGGAGAAGAAATTTTGTCTATGTGTTGTGCAGATCGCATAACCCGATCCAACACATTTATAATAGAAATGTTGATTGAGATAATCTATAAGTGGTGTGAACATTTATATTAAATAATGCTTCTTGATGATTTGCATGAGTGTCGGCATATCTTAGTATTAATATAGGGGGCATCATTATAAGTATGAGAGAATTTTGATGAAAACAAATTGTTAACAAAGTCTTGACTTTGATACTAGCAAAATGTAATTTGATTTGATTTGATTGATTATGTTATTGATATATGTTATATGGTTATCAAGACTTGTTTTCGGGAAGTCTGAAAAGGTCAAAGGCGTGATTGGAGTGGATTAACACTTGGAAATGGTAAAAGTTGCATGTCTGTCATATCATACGCCACCCAACATATCATACACTCGATGTTGTGCAACATGGGAATTTTTTTCGTTTTAATCATACACATTCTGGGGTACGGACAAGTTCACTTCCATTGTTCTTATGAACTTATGGGTGGCATGTTGTGTATGTATTCACATTCAAATAGCTATTAGATGGCAGATTATGGACGAGAATAGACGTTAGGATCAAACAAATCATTTTGGGGATTTACTAAAATTTAATATAGTTGAAATTTAAATGGTTTCATGCAAATTTGTACAATGAAAACCAATCGTATTTAGGTTTTGAATGTATTTGAAAGGTTTAAATAGGTAGACAAGTATATTTTGTAATAATTTAAATTGAAGTTTTTTGGGACCATTTTTTAAAGTTTGTAAAATGCTAACAGACAAGTGGTCACAAGTTGGTACCAAAGCCCTTTGTTTGAAGGATTCATGTGCTTCACTGTGATAATTGCGTTTGAGGATTACGTCATTAACAAACGAAAGCACATTTCATTGTTCTTGAAATCCACGTTGATTTAGCGATTGTGGTCTCGCGCACTACGCCCCGTGCCACACCCACGCTAGGCGGTACGCCTAGCTTATGGCGGTTTGGTGGATTGGAATAGAAGATCAGATTTCATGCAAATGTTATAACTTTTCATCCTCTCGAACATACTTCATTACTAGACGAACAAAATCGAATTTTTACCATCAAAACTCAGATTTTAAGCCACCAAAACCCACGGATGAACGATTCTACAACATCTGATCGTTATTTTACAACCAGAAACCCGTCTGATCGAGTAATGATTCGTTTTAACCTTCTAGTTTGATAATGGTTGATTAGATCTTGTTTTTGAACGTAATGCTATAGTTAGGATTGTTGAGTATTGCCTAAATGATGGCTAGGAATCATTATAAACGAAGAACCTGATGTGTTAACGGGTAAATCTTTATTTTGATCCGTTGTAATGCCCGGTTTTCATGAAACCATAGCAATGATTATAATGGTTTAAACCATTTGATTGTGACAATGTATGTGATTAGTTTGATAAATCCTTGAAATGTAAGGTTAAATCCACGTGTTTCAAGCTAATCACAATCATTAAGATAATCATTGGAATAACTATCTGATGTTTATGATAACAGTCAGATTGGTACGTTGAATATGGTTATTAAACCTATTCGAATATCACATTATGATGTTTCATGATATCTGGATAATCAATAACAAGGATTGATCATTCCTAAGCCATAAATCCATCTAGAAACTGTTTCAGTACTATAATCAACAACATTACCTATTTGGTTAATATGAGATTATTCTGATTAATCAAATGTGCCATCAACCTTGTATTAGGAACCTGATTCAGTATAGGTTCATACATTGTCATACATTGTATGATATAACATTAAATTAATTAATTAAGCATCTAATATCGGTTTGATGACTTTCACTGCAATGTCTTTGACATTGGACGTTTAGAAAGAACTAATCAGTAAGTTAAAACATAAACAACTTATTAAACATAAACTAATGCAGAATCACCCTATTATCACCAGTTTGTGCGATATTCTGCTATCATTGAGACTTCAGGTGAGTTTCGTACAACCACTTTTCTTTTTAATATTTTATAAACACCAGGGTACTGCTGTGGAACTTTTCTCGATCAAATGATATGTATCACTGTTATCTGTGTGGTTTCATGTGATTTGTTGAGAACTTGTGGATTTAATGTGATTTTTCCTGTAGAACAAAACTCTATCACAGAACTTAAAAATCCTCATTCCTTGAACTGTATCTAGTGAACCCATGTGGGGCCGAACGGGGAACAATGATAGTACTATCGGCTGACAACCCATTTGCCTGTAGCTTGCAACTCCCCTTGGTGTAAATGTTTGTTACCTGTTTCCAGAACTTCTTAGTGTAGTGATAGAGAATGAGGCACTAAGATATTTACCAACGGGTAGTATCTTTATAGAACATAACAGAGTAGTTTGAAAGGAACTAGATACGGGTCTCATGGTTATCTTGAACTATATATCTTGAGAACTTGTATATCATATCATATGGTTTAACTTGAACTTTACGAACTCACCAGCTTTGTGATGATCTTTTTAAACTTAAAACTTTTGCAGGGAGATAGTGAACATCGGTGAAGATGCACTTTTGGAAAACTTGTAATTAAATAAGTTAGATTATGTAATAAACTCAGTTTGTAAACTGTAAGTTTGGTTGTGATTACGAAACCCTTATAATATGTTATCTTTAAGTTAATTTGTGTGTTGTGATACCGGATCAAGTAAGTCACACCTTATCTCTGAGGCATCACCACTATGCTTCCGCAACCATTTCAGTGACATCATCAACAGGTGACGAGAGGTGGGGGTGTGACATTCATGAACACTTGAACTAAAACCTTTGTGCTCTTGATGAAGAGAAATGTTCGATCCAAGACCCGATCACAAAGCCGAAGACATAATATTTGTGTATATTACATGCAATGTGTATTGTTATATTGTTGCTAAATTGTGATTGTGAAGGTTAATGTGTTAAGAACCAAAGCTTTGTTCATGATATGAGATGTTATGTAAGGAAGCAGCCGGTATCGTGAATACACAAATGTAATTATAATGCGTCCTTAAGATCATCATTTTGTATGTGAATATGAAATACTATACATTTTGTTTAGTTGTGATATCAAGGTCTTATTTTGATGTTGGTCATAATGTGTTTTAGTTGTGACCTTGTTGTATATATGTGTTATTTGTGTGGGTTAACATTGATCGCAAATGTGCAAGAGTATTATGGAATTATATTTCGATTGTATAAATGTGTCATATAAACACAATTGGTTTATCCATTGTTGTGAGTGGACATCTATATTGGTAATGATCCACAAATACGTAGACATGTATGTTATATAGGTTCTGAAAACCTATTTGAAACCTATATAATTTGTTACGATGTGGGAAAATAATTGATGATGCACATAAGTGTAGACATCCGTGTTAGATATCTATCATGTTTCAAACCTATGTAGTATGTTTATATTAGATTTAAACCAAATTCGTGTGAAGGTTTATGTAATTCCACATCCGTGTGGTGTTGGTGATGATCCACGTTCGTGTGGAGATATATGTAAGTTCACATTTGTGTGGCATTGATTATGATTCACATTTGTGTGGATGGCCTTGTGGAATCTACAATTCGTTGCAATATGCTTGCTTTTTTTCTCTACATTTCTGTACAAATTTTCTTCAGAAACAAGCCGTCCTATGTTTTAACATAAATTTTATTCAAGACCAAGTTGAATAAAAAATGATATGTTTTTACCCTTTTTAAACAAACTTTTTGTGTTTCTGAAGGCTCATTTATTGGACAAAGTGTTTTTTTTCTTGATTTCAAACATAATGTTTTCACATGTTTTTTTAGTATGTGTTTTGATATTCGGACTCGAGTCATTACAACTTCATACGCTTCTATTTCCATACTTAATTACGTCAATATAATCGTTGACTATTGTAACTTGTGGATTGATATGGTTATATTTCTTTTTTTACTCTTCTAGGTTTCCTAACGCTTAATTTTGCGATGACGTAAACTTTTTTTGATTTCCAACTATACCATTGTGACATTTTTTATCTACATTTTGATATTCAAGAACAAGTTGTCACAACAAGCAAAAGTGTCCATTAGTTAGGACTAAACATCAACTTCCAAACATTCTTTGGAAACCACTACACATTTCCCCTATAGATTTTATTTGTATTAAGTTGACATGATTAGCATCTCAACTTCAAGCTTTAAAATTATATATAGTTGTCTTACTGCTGCCAATACTTTCACAACAAATTCATGTGATATCTTAATTTGTTTCCAGTATTCTCATATTTACTAGTCCACATCTCTTGATCTCTATCTTCAATAAGTACTTCAGTTTTCCTTAAATAATAAATTTGCTATGGATAGCTCAAAATCAGTTTTACTTCAATAGTAAAACAACTAATTTTTATAGGGGCATGGTTGGGTTGGTTTGATTGACACAAAACACTTACAACCAAATTCTTTGATATCCTTTTTGTCATATAACTAGTGTCAAATATGATTGTTATAATATACCAAATACTTTTTGAAATTCACTTTGTGGCACCTCAACTCGTTGGGCATGTCTACAAATAATTTAATTTTCAGTATACCCACTCGACATGTTAGAGATAAATGTAGCACCCAATTGTAACTAAATGGGTTGAAATCGTCACCTTTAGCAATTTGTCTGCGAATATATAGATCCAAGATCGATTATACCAGGCAATTTTCGTGTATGAAATTGTTAGGTCTATCATTTGGGTACATTTAGTTGATGTTGCTTTCTTACTGAGTTGTAATTATATCTTTCTCGGTCCATTATATATTGGTTGTGGATTTTCGGTATCATGAGCCGAAGGTCTTATTTGAAGTTGTCTCTATTTTCTGGAGGGTAGAGGTAAAGTTGTCTACATCTTACCATCCTTAGGCTCTACCTTAAATTTGCTAATGGTGGAATATACTGAGTACGACGATGATAATGATATTTGGCATCTTAGAAATGTAAATCTTAATGTAAAGATGCTAGTTATGATGTAAGAAGTGCTCGGTGACAAGGGACAATCTGTTAGGATTTTGTCTTGAGGGTGTTAAATTTTGTTTTCTACTACTAGAAACCATGAAATGGGAAGAGATACAATGTCAAGCTCTATTATTAGACAAATATTTTAATAACGAAGACTTCCATTCACAACCTTTCATATTCATAACCTCCTAACTTCTCTAATTATGTCATTTACGTTTTCTATAATTTATAGCATGTTAGGTTAATACCCCGTGTATTACACGGGATGAATAAAAAATATAATAAATAATTATCCTTAAAAATTTAAACAATATAAGACAATTTTTTAATATAAAATAATTATAATATTTTTTTAAACACTATAGTTTTTTCAAATTTTGTTTCTTAAAATTTTATTTTAATTTTCTTTTTGAAAATTCAATATTTTATAATAATTTGTTTTTTTAAAAAAGTGTGCTTTTTGATAGTAATATAATTTTAATGTATTAAAAAATATTTTTTTTCTTAATTCAAAACATGTATTTAATAAGAGAGAGAGTAGGAAAAAACAAAATTGAGGTGGTTTAGGAATATAACAAGTGTCCCTAAAAACTTTTATTTATTATAA
This sequence comes from Mikania micrantha, assembly GCA_009363875.1. Lineage (NCBI taxonomy): Eukaryota > Viridiplantae > Streptophyta > Magnoliopsida > Asterales > Asteraceae > Mikania > Mikania micrantha. The sequence continues at coordinate 19,295,180 of CM018698.1, forward strand.
TAGATAGATTAGTTACCTGTAAGATTAGTATATAATACTTGTAATTTATGATCAAAATATGAATACACATTAACAATACAATCACATTAACCAAAGGGCTTATAGCCTAATGGTACCCCATTGACTTTCCGAATAGAAGGTCTTGGGTTCGAGCCTCGGCTGGAGCAAAAAAAATACTCTAGGTTGAGCTAGAGGGTTTTCCTAGTGTGGGTTTCCTCCTAAAAGGTGGTGTCAATGTACCCATTTAAACAGTGATACTTGACGTTAGCTGTTCAAAAAAAAAAAGTGAAACTTCTAGTTCAATTTTATAACTGTATGTTATGTTTGGAATCAATACTGTTCTTGGTTGTATCTGGATTCTTGAAAACACCAAATTGATAGTATATGCCATCAGTTTCTTCCATTTTTAATAAAAATTTCCAGAGGTTAGATTGTTCTGGGAAATAAAGGAGTTGAATGTTGTATGGTTATGAGATTCACCAATGATGATCAAGTTTGTAAAAGAGAATCCATATTCTCAAAATTTATGTACACAAAGTGGAGATAATGTAAGGAACATGATCAAAGTGATTCCCAGTATGACATTGTACATCTAAATCTCTATGAATTAACTTCCATTTTCACTATGAACAACAAAAACTATAATATATACCCATCATTCATGTAAATTCAAAAATCCTTATGGTGAAACTTTAGTAGAGATAAATGCCATAAAGTCCTTCCTAACTAAATCCACCATAAAATATATAAAAAAAAACTTACTTTCCAACTTTTTTCTTACTATCAACAGCAGATGTCTTTCCGCTCTTTGCAGCTGGCGAACTACCTGCAGCAGCTTTCTTTGCTGGTGTTGTTGCTGGACTAACCCTGTTATGGCAGAAAAATTACGAGGGAAGTTGTATTATTTATCTTGCACATTGAAAAAATTTTGAAAAAATCAAAAAATGTTTCTAAGCTTAATGACAAGCAACAATGCAAGTTAAAAAATTTAGACGTGTTAATCTTGTGTCCGATTTGTGACCATAGAGTTACTAGGATTGAAAACATTCAATAACTTATAAATTGAGATATATCTTGACAGATACAATTGCATCTTTGGCTTCTTTTTTGAAAAAGAATATTTTTCTTGGGATGGATGGAACATGAATATGCTAGAGGGGAAAATTTCTACTCATTTACAGATTTACTTATGAGTGGGTCTATTTGGGTTATGGTATTGGGTCAAATGGCCCAAATAAAATATAGCTAAAAGAGAAGCATGTTGAATGGGTTTAAAGCCGCCCAAAGAGTAGTTTTAATGCTTACAGCCTCCTAAATTGTTTTACTTCAAAAGTAATTTTCTTGTTGTAATAACATAATATTTGTAATCATACTTAACACAACAACCATTAAAAAAAGATGCGCATTTGCGGTTCCAACCACCCAACCCACCCCAAATCTGTTTTGTAACATTACTCCACCAGACTCTTTTGCCCCCTCTAGTGTATGCTATTTAATTGAACACACACACACTCTAGCAAGTGTTTGTCATGTCATACTTGCTTAATGAGCTCTTTCCAGGCACTTGACTAAGCTTCTTGACATTTGAACCCGCACCACCATTAGCAACTTTCTGTGGGCTTGAGTCTACTTCAGAGCACTCACTGGACCCACCATCGTCATAGTATGCACCATCACCTACCTCTATATTACCTTGTATATCTACTCCATCTTTGGCCAATGATGCCTTCAGAAAAGCCACCTGTTCTTTCAACTGCTTCAGATCTATGTCATCTTTGTTAGATTTAGCAGCGCCAAGCTCAACTGTAGACACTCTCTCAGCAAATTTAAGTGTGCTAATAGTTTCTCCAACAGTATCCGGATCAGGACTGACATGGATAAACATCAGTGTCTTGGCCTGCCCTCCTAGTAAATTAACCTCACTGATTTAGTGAAATAAATAATAAAAAAAAAAAAGAAATACAATCTGTTACCCAAAATAAGCAACTTAAGCCATTACATGTTACAATTCTAGCTCCCCAAAATTTTCTTTTCCCTCTTCTTTTTTATTTTAGTCATCTCCACTAATTTAGGATTGTAATATGATCATTATAGATTTCAATTTTTTATCTAAAGAATTTCTAATTCAATAATTTAAATATCATCAATTCAAGATCAAATTTCTTATTCATTACATTTGGATTGATTTCAGGTTTTTGTTCCAGATAGGAACCGCTAATTTTCTTTTCCAAAAAAATTCCAATTATGTGACACATATTGCATATGCTATGCTGAATCTCAAGAGATGTTTCCATATGATTATTTCATCTAGGTAAATATATGAAGTTTCTTAAATAAAAAGATCAAATACTTATTAGCTTATTTGATTTTTTCTCAAAGTAAATCTTTAATTATTTATTTGACCGACGTAATACTCAGGTTTCTAAGTTCTAACCTAGTAATATGATATACAAGTAAAGGAGTTTACCAAGAGCATCTTGGAGCAATAGGGTGAGTTTACTGTTCCTATACGGAACATGTGTGCTTTTTTGGGCAAGAGAAGCGATAACGTCCCCCAAAGCAGAGAGTGATTTATTTATGAATGTTGCTTCCTTTAATCTATCACCTGTAGCCTCGGTTTTGTCTGCTCTTTCACTTCCAGCAAGATCAACCAGATGCATACAACCTCTTACCATTGAACCAGTTGTCAAGTCTTTTCCACTAACATGAACCGTAAGGCAACTGCAATTATATATTTAGCATCACCTCTCATCATTATTCACATTATAAAAATTCACTAAACCAGAAAACATTAGAAAATTTAGCAAACATGCCTATGCTATGTTAAACATGTTACCGATTTATTTTTCATATTTATTCTTAGATGTTTCAATGCTGAAAAAAAATATAAATGTTTGCAAGATAAAACACTACACATGCAAGCCTTGAAGACCCTAAAAGTTGTTTCAGGAAGCCTTTTCATGTTTATTCTGTGAGATAACTTGAGCCGGCCAGATGGGTGGGTTGTGGGTTAAAAAGGACCGCATCATGTTGGGTTGATCGAAAAACATTTTTGTCCACAATTTATAAATAGAGATTTTGTCGATTATGATTACACAAAAACAACAATATAATAATAATAATAATAATAATAATAATAATAATAATAATAATAATTATTATTATTATTATTATTATTATTATTAATATTATTATCATGATAATAATAGTAATCTTTGACAAAAAAAGTTTACAAGGTTGCATGCATTTACATATTAGGAAACTTTCAACCAGTTCGACTGTTTCCCTGTTAACAAAAGTTATTTATATGACCTGTTGGAAGTAAAATGCAGGCCTGAATCAACCCATTTATAAGTAAATGGGTTGAAGTTAAGATGGAGATAACAAAATCACTAATTTATAACATAGGGTATTTCAATAACCGAAAGAATAGAAGATAAGGATGAGTAGACACCTATGAGAACGACTACTGCGTTGGTTCATTGCGGTAGAACCTACAGCACGGTTTTTGTGACCTAGATTCATTAAACGTATAACATCATCTGTTTTTGATACAGGTATAAGAGCGGCATCTGGTACATTTATTCCGTCTTGTGTACCCAGTCGTATTTCTAATGTGTTCAATGGTTAAAGATCACAAAAACTAGACATGTAGTGATTAGTAAATTTCAAGCAAGCTATAACTGTAAAAAGGATATTTCTTGTTAGCACCATCTGAACTAAGGAGATCTCTGACCATTTCATTGTAAATTTCAAGCATCTGAACACGAACTTCATATGCAATCATGTTCTTCCTCTGCTGTTGGATATCAAACAAATCATTTAGTGACCTGTAATTTACTCCCATGGTTTCTGTTGTAAAGACATCTGGCCCAGTCTGCAAAAATGTATAGTAACCATATATAGTTTAGCAAGAAAGTACATGTATTATTTTCATTGCAGTTGTAGTGAACTTCTTGTTACCATTGTGAAAGTTTTCCCTGATCCTGTTTGACCGTATGCAAATATGCAAACATTGTATCCATCAAGGACAGAACGGATCAATGGTTGGGTGTCTACATATACCAAAGCTACAAGAAGAACATGAACAAAGGTAAGATATATAAAGAAAGAAAATAATAATAATGATAAATAAATCAACTTTGGAGATATTAGTGACCTACATTGAGTTGCAGTTGGACCAAAAACTCTATTATAAGTGAATGTTTTGCGAGTGTCTTTTCCTCCTTTTCCAGGTGTGATGACTGCCATATTTGTCTCATCTATGCAATCCACACAGCTTGGTTTTTTTACAGTTCCAAAAGCGGGTCTCACTCTGCAGTACACCCTTATACTTCCTTTTAGGTCCTGCACTTGATTATATAACTTTCGATTTTCATCGACAACTTTACGGTACCCTGAAGCTGCTTGAGCCAGGTTCAACAAGTGTTTGCCTGATCATAAATCAGCATTTTTATATTATTTTTCGAATAGTCAAAATTTCAACAAAATCAACCATGTTATCAAAGGTGACAGAAAAATGGAGCATGGGATGGATTGGGTTAGTGGGTGATCATTTTGTAGTGTAGGGTCGTAATGGTCTGGTCATGTTGAGTTGCCACTGCAAATATTTTTTGCCCATTTTTCTATAGTAACTAATAATAACAAAAACAATATTATTATAAAAATAACCTAAATCTTTGAGGAACACAGTTTAGGAGGGATCATGCAAAAATGATATTGAAGCTAAACTTTTAAATTTTAAATGTTTGATGTATAGCACAACCCAAATCAATTTATTCATAAGTAAATGGGTCAAAAAACTGCCACCTCCACTAGTTCAATTTGAATAAATAGTGAATACTGTACCTAAATTATTAAGTTCCTCTTGATAATTTGTTCTCAGTAACTGCATATCTGCTTTTGCAGTAGAAAAGATATTTTTCAATGCCTGTGTGATATCAAAATATTTAATGAAAACTCCTCAAAAAAATAAGCATTATTATCAATGGTGAATAGTATACTTGTAACTCTTTATGTTGGTGCTCAACCATCCTATGTTGTTTCGCAATACTGCATTTCAATCTCTCACATTCGCTATTAACCCACCTGTAGTATTGTTCTTCCTTCTCATCTTGTGCTGCTTGCTTTTCCATCTCCTTTTTGCTTTCCATCTCTCTCTTCATTTTAATCTCTCTTCTTTTTTCCTTTATTGTTTCTCTTTCCATCTCTTTCTTCTTTTCCAGTTCTATCATTTTTTCAATCTCTTTCTTCTTTAGTTCTATTTTTCTTTCTATCTTTTTCTTCTTTTCCAGCTCACCATATATATCACCATTGAGCTCCTCCCCATCTGCACTTGCTTCCTCTTCCTCTTCATCACTTAAATCATCACTACCGGAATCCATGGTTGTATCGTCCACCTCAACATTTACATCATCACCAATGAAATCCAAGGCTATGTCCTCTTCCATCTCATCATCATCAATGGAATCCATGTCTGCATCCTCTTCCATCTCATTGTTTACATCATCACTAATGGAATTCATGGCTTCTTTGGTTGCTTTTACTTCCTTATTTTTATTTACATCACTAGCTGGCTTCATGGTATCTGTGGTACTTGTAACATTCTTTCTGATCGCGTTGTTTATATCACTAGTGGACTTCAAGGTATCTGTGGTTACATTCTTTTCGATCTTCTTGTTTATATCAATCGAAGGTTTATTTATATCTGCACTTGCTTTCTTTCTCATCTCATTCATTATGCTACTAAACGACTATCATGCGGGTGAATTAAATACAAAAAAAGAAAGTTTAACAGGTAAGTGAGCCTGAAAGGGTTGTAAGTTAAACCAAAACCACAACTTAGAATTCATACCTTTTTTTCTTCCTTTCCCTGGGTCTCTGTGCTCTTATTTTCTTCCTTATCATTAGTGAATGGCTGTTATGAATACGAATCAAATATTTGATGTCAAATGAGTCGAACTAGTCAGACAGCTCAAAAGCCGCTCAAAGTGAATCTTTAATAGATAAAACAATATAATCACTTTAACAAATATAGTTATATTATTAGTGAAGTAATATAACTTTTGTAGCCATATTTGGCACATAATTATTATAAAAAATTTGCTCAACAAGTGCAACCTTACCCTCCAAAATACCCCATTTTGACCCCTTACATGACCCACACATTTTTCCACATGTGGTAGTAGCGTATAAATTGATATATGGCAACAATATTAAGAGCTAAGTCATACTCTCACCTTTAAAAACTCGTCTCTTTTGAGCATCGATCTTGATTTTAATTCCATCTCACTAATTATATTCCTAGGAGATGACTGCCATGCCATCAATCAAAGGCTTTTCTAAATTAGAAAATGTGAAGTACTATAATTTATGCAGATTTTGGATGCTAGTCACATATATACCTTTACTTCTCCAGGAAGACATTTTTTCATGCACGTATCATTCTTGTTGGTTTTAGGGTTTGTCTTAGCATCAATCTGTTAAAACAACACCACAATCAATTAGTTATGTTTGATGGAGTACTTGCATATATCATTTTTTGTTATAGTCATGGTGATTGGCATTTCATGTAAGCATCTCTCTACGTGAACCACAAAACATTTAGTTCTTTTAGTCATTGGGCATGCTTTGCCCTCAAACCTAAGACCTTGTGCCATATTGGACACAAGGTCCCATGTTACCGATGGCAAAATGGAGTGGGTTGGGCGAGGTGTCAACAGGTCAAGGGTTACCATCTAATATGGGTCCAAACAGTTTAGATCAAGTTGTATAGACCCACCAACAATTACTTCTAACTTTATATTATATAAATTTTTATTAAATTATGTAACATTATGAAAGTATAAATTTTAAATAATAATCTACTTTATCAAAGTTATATAGAATGTTTTAAGCATATGCAAACACTTTATAGAACTTTTGGCCTGTTTGGCGTATTTGACACATTTGACCCATCTCCGGTTCTGCTAAGCTTTAAAATTTAACCCCCTTGACCTGTTGTAGATAAAATACAACCAAAAATCAACCCATTTTTAGGTAGCTGTGTTGATGTTGCCACCTCTATTCTTAGGGGATTGAGCAGGTTTGCATATATATGTGCAGTCTTTGTTCATTGTCAATGGTATGCACCTTCATCTTTTCTATGTGCTTGGCTAATCTTTGTTCAAAATCTTCTGTGAGTTTGCATAACACAATCTCAACAATCTGTGGCACAAGAGGCAGCATAATAAGTGCACAAATACCTTCTTGAGCTTGTGATTATAGGTGAATACACATAATTTTGAATTTTCCAATGCTAACTTAGAAACGCAGTAATGAATACTCACCATAGGAATATCTTGTGGCTTCTGATCCGTAAGAAGATCTCGAACACGCGTGTGTATAGGCTTACAGATACAAGAATCACATAATTATCAAACAGTTTTACTCATCAATGCATTTGCATAATTTTTTACTAGTGAAACTAAAATGCGCTAACCTTATCTTTAACTTTTTTCCACAATGTACCACATGCCGCCATATCCAACGAGTTACAAACCATTTCTTTCCTTTTTGAGGAGGGTTTCCGATTCCCTACATACCTAAATGTCCCATTGCCACCTGTCCTTCTCCATTCACTGTATGCTTTCAAGGCTAGTACACAGTTAACAACTCTAGATAACCTCCCCCCCTGTATGTTACAATCAAATAACCAAACGAAAAAAAACAGCATTCAAATATGTGCAAACAATAGTGGTTTGTTTCAAAGATAACTTTTACCTGTTCTAAATCAGAACCCTCAAAAGTTGGAAGACCCCTTTCTTCTACAGCTAGTAGAAAATTTCTGATATTTTCGTAGTACGGGCTTGTGGACAGAGGTGGTCCATCAGGTATTATAACAGATTCAGAGGGCACTCCTACAACCTAAGAAACCAACATACAAAATTCAATACCTTTTTCATAGATGGCATTATTTAGAATAAAGAATCAACAAGCAGGTAAAGTAAGTTACTTTAGGAATAGCGCCGGGTTCGGTCTTGTTTAGAGCGCTGCAAAAGATAAGCCCACTCCTTAATCCCATTCTAAAATTTTGTTCTGAAGGCTCAGCTGGCAGATCTTTTGCAGCCACCACACCCACAGACTTTCTTAGCCATCTAGTAGCTTCATTTCTTTTTGTTGCTGAGAATTGCAGACACTCACAAAGTCATATATCTTTTAACCAAATCAACCCCACAATTAGCTACATAAATCTCAAGAACACAATGTACTAAGTCAAAGTAGATAAACTCTTGTTTCTTTTTCGAATTGGCATTAAATCAAACAACTTCAGTGCATGAATTCAAATGCTACAAATTGATAAATCAATCCCACATTTTGCCCAATTCACATACACAAAACTCAAGAACGCAATGTAGATAGTTCTTTTTTCTTGTAATGACATGAAATCGAGCATGAATTCATGAAATTGTAAACACAATTGCTACAAGGAATACCAAACGTACATATTTTTACGTCGCTCTTGGATGTGGTATGGACATCGGACAACTGAGGCCCGTGCTCCATAAGAACATCTTCAATCATTGACGCTACAGAAAACCCAAATTCGTCTTCAGGTCCCGCCATTTTTGAATCCAAAAAACGCCTAACAGCCCCTTTTTGATGGCACGAAATCAACTTGTGGGTCGTGTTGAATGTTGTCTAGCATGGTGAAAACGATGAGTGGGGTTTGTGATTTCTCATTATTCACCGTCACGAACTCATGTTTGTGTCGATCGATCGTTTGATGTCGTTGATCGAGGTGCGAGGAAGAACGGGGAAAGGTAATGATAACCGAATCTTGTTCCGTGTCTGTCGCCATGGAAAGAAAGCTCCTGATGGTTTGTAATTTACAATCGCTCATGCATGCCTATTTTATTTGAGGTCGTTTTTCAATTGAAGTCAAACAATGTCATTTTAATTTAGTTATTATTACAACACAAATGATTTTATAATAATAACTATTATTATTATTATTAGTGTTAATTGAATAAATGGTACCTGTATAAATCGTCCATATGTTTTGATCAGGTTGCAGATTTGGTCCCCAAGTTTTAAAAGTTGCAAATTTAGTCCAAACAATTAAAGTTAATTGTATAAACTGTTCATGTGGTTTGAGCATGTTGCAGATTTGGTTCTCAACCTTTAAAAATTGCAAATCATCCGTAAAAACCAACCTATAGCAAAAAATTACCATTACTGCATTCAAAAAAAATCATTGTTTTTATAAACGCATAGAAAATTTTTAGAGTAAATTGCACTTTTGGTCCTTTATGTTTACACAAAATTTCAGAGATAATCCTTTATATTTCAAAATGTCAATCAGTCCTTTAAGTTTTCAAATGTTGCAAACTCGGTCCTTTCTCCGTTAACGCCGTTAAATATTAACAGAATAGGGGCATAAATGTCAAAAAAAAAATAATATAAGTAATTAAGTAAATTTCACTTTTGGTCCTTTATATTTACATAAATTTTCAGATACGGTCCTATATCATGTGAGTACTTAATGGCGTTAACGGAGAAATGACTGAGTTTGCAACATTTAAAAACTTGAAGGACTGATTTTGACATTTTGAAACATAAAGGATTATCTCTGAAATTTTGTGTAAACATAAAGAACCAAAAGTGCAATTTACTCAAATTTTTATTTTGCAAAACCTTATTAATAATAACGGTTTTCGTTTATGAAATTTACAAAACCTGATAATTTTCGTAAAATTTGAGGATTTAAGCCTATTTCTTTAAAATAATATAATAGAAGTATGATATAAAAATTGGAATTTTGATATTTTTTACATTTTTTATTTAATTGAAAAAAAAAAAAACTTTTCAAATGTCTTGTTTTTTAATGTTATATTAATTTGAGCCGCCTACCACAAAGTTAAGTTTTGCACACTCACACGTATGCTCATGTCAGATACAATGAATTTATGTAAAATACGTTGTCACAAAGGATTCTCATGATCATTAAAAAAAAAGTTCTCGTGTGTGATTAGAGACCAAATTTGCAATATGTTCAAACCATAAGGACATTTTATGCAATTAACTTTAAATATTTGAACTAAATTTACAATTTTTAAAGTTTGGAGACCAAATCTGCAATACGCTCAAAACACAGGGACCATTTATACAATTAACTTTAAATATGTGAACTAAATTTGCAATTTTTAAATTTTGGGGACCAAATCTACAATCTGATCAAACCACATGGACCATTTATGCAATTAACTCTTATTATTATTATTATTATTATTATTATTATTATTAGAGTAAATTACACAAATCGTCCTTTATATTCACTCATTTTATGGATGCCATCCTTTATTAAAAACAGTTTCAGAAAACATCCTTAAAATGGAAATTTATAATGGATTTCATCCTTTATATTACATAAATCGTCCTTTAATTACATAACATAAATCGTCCTTTATATCAATGAAAATGATGAAATCCGTTATAAATTATCAATTTTAAGGATGATTTATGTAACTATTTATAATAAAGGACGACATCCGTGAATTGAGAGAATTTAAAGGACGATTTATGTAATTTATTCTTATTATTATAACAAAAGTCATTATTCTAACAAATCAAAATAATTTGAGACACGTGTTAATTTCTATGCATCTGTATTCTTTTTTCACATATTTATTTTTATTCATGTCATCAATAGGTTGTTTCGCAAACTTTGTATCAAGTGTTGAATTAGTAAGAGATTTGAATGGATAAAAGGCTCTGAGCCAGTTAAGTGTTGAACGAGTAATGTTGTTTAGTTAAACATCTAAACGAATATGTAAAATGATTATTTTACCCTTCTAAACTACTTTGTGTTTGATAGGGGGGGTACTAGTAGTTGAAAGCCATGGGAGACGAGCGTCCCCATGACCTGGCCATGCGGCCCGGGCGCAACACCATTTCTCGGCCAAGCGGCTGAATGGCGGCCCATCGCATGGCACAATGACACGAGGTTTAGTGGACCTCGGCCCCCCTGTGGTTGCCTTATTCCTGATGGTGGCATAGTGGTAAGGGGGTGAGAATCTGTAATGGAGGTCTAGGGTTCAAAGCCCGGCACCACCCAATTTTCCCTGGGTCACGCGATTTACCTCCCTCATGTTGGTCGTGGGAACGGTCGGTGAGGGGCGCCTAATGGTGGCGTTCACCATTTTTTTTGTAATTGATGAAATGCATATATTTGATGAGAAGTTTGAATAACAACACTAAATGATAAATACAAATAATTAAAAAATACAAAAATAATAAAATAATAAAATAAAGCATTTCAAATTACAGATCAATCATTCAAAATCCATGAAAACATAACAAAATCCAAATTTAAATTAATATCTTTCGATCACGCAAACTATTCATATACTCAACATGTTGTGAACCCCATTCTATATCGTGAACAAATTGGTCATCATTTTCTTCGTTCTGTGTTTCAAAAAATAGTGATATCATCATAGGCCATAAATAATTGATCATGAATATTGGATTTTCCAATAAAATTATGACGTATGAGCAACAAAGCAAGTTATCATAATGCATCTTTGTATCATAAAAGAAAAGGAAGTCGTTTAATTCAGGATAAGGAATATCGCTTTTAAAACACCATATGTGTACTCAATAATATTTATCAGTTGTGCGTGAGCATGAATGAATCTTTCTTCTCTAGTTAATGCATGTTGACGTCGAAAATCGGATAACCAAAATCTTGCATTATGATAGGGAGTCATAAATCCACATGTGTATTTAGTTCTTTGCCATCATCTTTTTCAATTCATAAGTTCTTTATTATTGCAAAACATTTGTTTAGATCTTTCGATCATTAGTTCGTTTTGTCCAACAGTTTTAGTTAGTTTTTACTCTTATACTTTTTTTCCCATAAATATGTAGTTAGTTGTTACCCTAAACTACTCCTGGCACTCCTAAGAAAAGTAATACCAAGAGTATTTATATAACTTCGCCTCATGATACCGACCACACCCATGATACTCAGTTCAAAGCTCGTTCACCGTTTTTTTACACCCTTGATACTCATGATACTAAAACATAACTCAAGGTTTAAATAACATAAAAAATGTCTAAACCACACAAATTCAGTAAGTGAATTATGAAATCAGCTCTTGTATATATATATTTTTTAAACAAATTGAGTGTATATCCTTAGATATGACATGTCATTTCGTTTGATAGTTTTTCAACTTCTCTCTTTTAACTATTCACAATCACTTAGACTAAAAATCTTACATACTCAACCACATATGTTATCTTTATTAATAAACATTTAAATATTGAAAAAAAAATGATGTTACAAATCTACCATCCTTGCAACATATTACATGGAATATAAGAGAGGATAATTTTCCTTGTATTATATTCTATTTGGAATTTTTTGTTAAAATGGTGTACTGTTTGGAATATAAATGGAAAATGGGTTGGTCAACAAGCTAATTTGGTTTATGGATGTTCCGCTGACACCACCAGCGGATCTGAATTTGGTTTCTAGAGTCCACTGCTCCCAATAACGGATCCCCTATTGCCATTAGCGGATCCCATTTTTTTAACATTCGGTTTAAAGGAGGAAAGCTTCTGCACTTGCCACAAGGGGATCCGCCTCTCACACCAGCAGACTCAAGTCCATAGTCATGCGCATGTTTTTTTGGCTTTTTTGTATTTTTATTTGTCAGCTTTTTTTCTCCTCTTTATTCTTTTTATCCCATACATAAACAAATTATCTTATGTCTCATGTTTTCAAACCTAACTCCTCCCTCCTCTCTCTCTCATATGTGACACCATTATTTTTATGTGTATATACATTAAAAAACAATTATTATTCTTATATAAGAATTGTGGTAAGTGTTGCAATTTTTGTTGTGTGAAAAAATGTCTAACAAAAGAAAGAATACATTTTTTTCCTCCAAAGCCATCTCCTGAAAATGTATTAGAAACACATGGTAGTGAGGAAGACATCCAGCTTCCGCTATGCGCATACCCGCGTGTAAACCCACTTGTATTTCATATGATACCTACAAACTTTCCAAGCATTGAGTGTCACACCCCGAGCCGGCGGGGTAGGATCGAATTTCCCCGTCGGGCGGAAGGTTCCCGGGGCGCGATATCGTGAGTGATAATCGTGAGGATCAGATTGTTTACATTGCACATGATATAAATGAGAAAATGCTAAATAAAATAGAATTACAGAGTTAAATTACATCAATATCGTTTATAATTTAACAATGTAAATCTACCATAAACATCATAAATTTTCTATCTTGTAACTATACAAGATATACAAAATAATTGTATAATGATGTTCCAAAAGTATGCAGGTCCAAAAATACTAAGTCTTCTATCTGAAGTCCTAGTCCAAAAGAAATGACTTCTTAATTGACATGTTCGTCACCTGAGAAGTCATGCAAAAAGATCAAGTCAACACATGGTTGGTGAGTTCATATAGTTTTAGTAATTGAAAATGATTTGAAAACCTCTTTCGGTAAAGACCCTAACCTCATTAACACCACATGTAATATCCACATCGGTATGCTTATATATAGGGCATATGTAAGGGACAAGCCCTAGCCAACATCCCACCACATACTAATATGCATATGACACTGTTGTTAATGATAATTAAGCATTTTTACCTAACACACCTCTGATTTAGATTATGCTTTCCAAAATTTGATTTACCTTTGATTCTCTTGAGTTCATCATAGATACATGATTTCCCAAAAGTCAGTGATAGAAATATAATGTTAATTATTTAATTAAATAAATAAATAAAACATATGAAATACAACTAAATCATGATGATTGGGCCTTATTTGACTCAATCAATTAGACTTAGTTGTTGGTGGTTGTCCAAGTTGTATCCTCTCGCACGTGACCCATATCAGGCATAACTCACAAGGAGTATACCTGAGCGTGCCGGGATTTTAATGATGCCCATACAGCTTGACCCAATGGTCTACTGTACCTGAAGGGACTTTACGGATATCCTTTGATTCTTGATCTCTTTGATTCTCTTGATTTTTGATATTGATTTCGTTTGATAGTTCACGTTATTGCCTATATAGCTTGACTACAAGAGTCTACTATTCATGACGGGACTTTATGTGTGTTACACGTGGTCTTGATTCCCTATACAACTGACATCCACCTTAACTCAAGTATTAATGATTTCATTAGGTTGTAATGATTTCATTATTTCAATGATTCACACACATTTATGATTCCTGATTCCTTGAGTCTCTTGAATTGATATTTAGAATTTCCATGATTTCACACTGATAATTGATTCTTGAATATGATTCTTTGTTCCCAGATCACACACTGAGTTAGGTTTCTTTGAACATGATCTTTTGCTTTAGTTCCCTTGATTTCACTTTGAATTTAGATTCTTGAAATTGAGCTTGATGGACTAAGGGTTTGTTTAGAGTTTAGAATTAAGGTATTACTCATAAGAGTAATTTAATTAACTTGATAATTTGATCTGTATAGTAATTACTTATACAGGAGCCTAGGAGTATCAACAAAACATAAGATATGACATATGATAAATAAAAGCATTTAAGTAAACAATTTAAATAAAACAGTTTACGCATGCTTCTCAGCCCCGCGTTTTAAAACAAAAATGTTTAGAAAAGGGGCAATGAACTCACCTGTGTTGCTGTGCAATTGAATCACAAAAGATAATGCACGCTCTTTGATGGTTGCTTATGTATCTTTAGTACCTGAGTTGTTTTAAGAGATTTGAATACGATAAGTACGTATAATAGTAGTCGTATCTAAGGTTTGGTCTCGGTGTGCATCTAAGTGTCCTAGATACTAATGTGTTTCTAAGACTTCATCTAACTTAGTCTAACTTATTACCCAGTAGTAATCTTAATCCCACATTAATCATTTAAAACCTTTACTCAATATTTTAGATTATCTCATTCTAGGTTAGAAAAACATCATTTAGAGTAATTTAACATAGTTATTAGTTTAATTTCCTTTATTCAAAACGTAATTAATTTAAGTGAAAGCTACTTAAAATATGATGGGCTTAGTTTAAGCCCATTGGGCCAAATTCGGGCCCATAACTCGACTTTGATTTTTAAATGGTTTCTTGGTAGTTCCTTGCTAAACTAAGCCTAGATAGTTTAGATAAACCATCCAGGTTAGTTTCACGTCCTTACGAATTTTCCTAAGGGTTAGATGTTGATAATTAACTCAACACTCGAAACCCTAAGTTGTTGTTTGATTCTCATGATGTCTCAAGTATGTTAAACCCGAATAATGTTCACTACTTATGTGTAAATGATACTAACTTTTAAGATACTCTTGTTTGATCTCCAAGTTCACCCTAAGATTGTTTGAATGGATGAAACCCTATCATTTTTCCCTCCCATGCATACCCATGCACGTAATCATACTCACCTCATTCACAACCATCCTAACCCAATTCCACTAACCCAAACTACCAAGGGCAGAATAACAGCTGGGCCAAAGGTCTTGGGCCGTAACATGCATGTTGACCGAATGATACTCCCATTCGGTTGAGTTCCTGGCCGAAAGGCAGCCGACCGAAAGAAGCTAGGCCGAGAGAATGCTGGGCCGAATGAGGGCCGACTGAGTAGCCTTGGGCCGACCGAATAGGCAGGCCTCCTGAAAGAAGAAGTTGGGCCGGCGAATGAGTATTGGGCCTGCGAGCGAATGGGCTGGTGAAAGAGTTGCTTCGGTCGAAGGCCTTTCGGTGAATGAGGGGTGTTTTTCGGTTAAGGCCATTCGGCCACCTGGGTGGGCCATTCGGCCGATCGAGCCTTGATATCCTCGATCCATAAATTCGAAAGTTGAGACCCACAATGGTTATGTCACTTGTTTATACAACATCCTAAAGTGTTTTGATAGTGTTTCCCTAAGGTTTAGTAGGATATTAACCGAGAATGAAATGGGTTCGAAATAGGGTTTGAAAACCCTAGAAAAACGAACTTAAATCCGATCATTACCTCGATTTGGCTGGATAAAACCTCAGATCGTTTGTACTTTTATAATCTACAAGTGATGGTGGTGATTTTGACACCAAAATGGCTTGAAATGATGAATAATTGAGAGAGATCTTGTAGTGAGAAGGTAAAAATTTTTTTGAAAAAGAGTTGAGAGAGAGAGAAGTGAACGATGGTGGTGTTGGTGACTGGTAGGTTGTGGTAATTATGGCAAACAAATGCCATAATAATGGCTTTAAAATACCAGTGTGTGTGTTCGGGTTCGTTTCCATTGTTTGGTTCGCGTATTCGTTACATTCCCGGAATATAACGCGCGTTTTTGCGGTTTTAAATAAAGATAGCTTATTTATTTATTTTTGATGAGTTTCAAAATTGTAAAACATTAAAATGTTTTATTTCCTTAAATTATTGTCGTTCGGCTTCAAGTGGTTTCGCGTAAAAACATCAGTTTCTCGTCATTGTCGCAACGAAACGACTCGATCTTAAAATAGAATTACTAAAATTATTTTAGATTGTGATTCCAAATAAATTAACTAAATATCTTTTATTTATTTTAAATTTTCAAAAACAATTAATTTACTGTTTAAAATCGAATCATACGGTCGTCGCGCGTATTCGTTCGAATCGTCACCCGTACGAACACGACGATAACTATACTTTTCAATATTGTTTTCTAATTATCGAATATCATTCAGAACGTTAAACTTCCAGATTTATTCGTACATATCGTCACCTATACGAATAATCTGTCGGTTTAGCATTCACGTAACGTCATCCGTGTTGTTTTGTTCTGTAAAGTCTCACATACGTTTATACATAATAAAATTCTAACACATAATCACATGATGGTTCTGTGATGTCAGACAGTTATCTAACTTACGAACCATTGTTCTGAACTTGTTTTTCTGAATTGAATATGAAATTGTGTTACGATAGCATAAAATGATAATGATATATGAATGCTAACTGTAATGTACCTGATTCACTGTTCATGTACTGTTCAGATCACTGTTCCGGTGACGTTTCCGGCACAGATGTTACAGTCTCCCCTTGTTAAAGAAATTTCGTCCCGAAATTTAAGAGTTGTTATCGGGCACAGCTTCCTCTTCAAACAGTTGGGGATACTTTAACTTCATGTGATCTTCACGTTCCCAAGTAAACTCGGGTCCGCGTCTTGAGTTCCATCGAACCTTTACAATTGGAATACGGCTTCGCCTCAGTTGCTTGACTTTGCGATCCATAATCTCTAAAGGTTCTTCAATAAAGTGTAACTGATCATTAACTTGAATTTCTTCGATTGGAATGACGAGTGATTCGTCAGCAAAGCATTTCCTTAAGTTCGAGACGTGAAACACGTCATGTACACCACTGAGCTCATCTGGTAGTCTCAGTCTATACGCTACAAGACCAATACGTTCGATGATTTCGAAAGGTCCCACGTATCGTGGTGTTAACTTGCCTTTTTTTCCAAAGCAGACTACGCCTTTCCATGGAGAAACCTTCAACATGACACGGTCTCCCACTTGAAATTCCAACGGCTTACGCCGTTTGTCGGCATAGCTTTTCTGTCTGCTTCTTGTAGCTTGTAGTCTTCGTTGAATCTGGGCAATCTTGTCAGTGGTTTCCTGAATAAGCTCTGGCCCAGTGATATGGTTATCTCCAACTTCAGTCCAACAGATCGGTGATCGGCATTTCCGACCATACAAAGCCTCGAATGGTGCACATCCGATGCTACTGTGATAACTGTTGTTGTAAGAGAATTCAGTTAGTGGCAAATGAGAATCCCAGTTCCCACCAAAATCTAACACACAGGTTCTTAACATGTCCTCCAGGGTCTGAATTGTACGTTCGCTTTGACCGTCCGTTTGTGGATGGTAAGCTGTACTCAAATTTAACTGTGTCCCTAGAGATTTCTGTAATGATTGCCAGAACCTTGATGTGAATCTGCTGTCTCTATCAGAAATAATAGACAATGGCACACCGTGGCGTACCACTATCTCAGTGATGTACAATCTCGCCAGTTTATCCATCGTGAAAGTCTCACCCATCGGCAAGAAATGAGCAGATTTCGTCAATCGATCAATGATAAACCATATCGTATCATGACCACTGGAAGTGCGGGGTAGCTTGGTAATGAAATCCATAGCTATTTGTTCCCACTTCCAGAGCGGAATTTCAGGCTGTACCAGTAAACCAGACGGTTTCTGGTGTTCCGCCTTTACCTTCGCACACGTTAAACATTGACCAACGTACTAAGCTATGACTTTCTTCATTCCCGGCCACCAATAAAACTCCCGTAAGTCTTGGTACATCTTATCAGCACCCGGGTGCACAAAGTACTTGGTCTTGTGTGCTTCATCAAAGATAAGTCTTCTTAATTCATCTACTGCAGGAATCCATAAAAGAAACATTAAATCCTAGGTACCACCCGGGCATGGCAAACACCTCCAAAAGTATATTTAGTCAGCCATGAAGCGTCTGTAGGCTATGCACGACTCCCTAAATTTATTAGTTATGTTCAACTGTTTGCCACTAACCAAATGCTCCATTAACATGCAGATAGGGTTGTAAATGAACCGAACGAACACGAACGAGCCCTTGTTCGTGTTCGTTCGTTTAACTTTTAACTTGTTCACGAACGCTTACCGAACGAAAATTCTTGTTCATGTTCGCTCATTAAGGATGAAGGTGTTTTCAATACTCTCAAACCACTGCAGCAGACCAATGGCTCCCTCAGAACCCGTGAATTTTTGCGGGTTGCAGGATTTGAAGTGTTTGAACATGCAAACTGGTGGGTTTGCAACACCTCTATTTTGATTGAGAGTTCGGTTGGCTTGATTCAGTTGAGTCACCAACCCGGAGATAAGGTTTGCTAACTCTTGAAAGCCATTGTTGGCATTGCCGTTGTTAGCTTCTCCGTCATTTGAGTTTGTAGTATCTTCGTTGTGACGGCGTGGCGACATGTTTCCGAGGATGTTAGAAACATGTTACTACCGTTTACAACGTAAGTCATACAAACAATGGTCAAATAAGTTCATTACAACAGTTAGGATTACATATAGGAACTATATTTTTCTCCTATCTGTTATCAAACTCATAACAAAGTAGTAACTTCCTAATATTATACTAAAGTATCCTAATTGGTCATATCTAATATTAACTAAGTATTCCTAAATTTCAAACATCTCCCAGCCTATACTTACACTGACAACCTCCTGATGCAGTGCAACAAGCTTATATATAGGGCATACGTAGACTTGACCGCAGTCGCATCATCCGCCGTCCCACCACCGTTGCATTGCACCACGATTATGCCCTTGTTAGAATTTAGGGTATTCATATGTTTCTCCAAAGCGTTCCACTTCACAGCCTTATCATATGGAGGTTAATTGTGAGGGAAGTGTATCCAAGTACTTCTGACATCTAGGTTCACCTAATGTCTAATTCACCTTAACACTAGGTTCACCTATTTTCTAAGTTCACCTAATGTTTAAGTTCTCCTGACATTTAAGCTCCCCTAATGTCTAAGTTTACTATATGTTCACCTCATTATCAAGTGTTCATACCATCACTAAATGTTAGTATCGTCACTATGCGTTCATATTGTCACTAATTGTCCATCTCAACACTAAATATTCAGTTCGTCACTAAGTGTTCGTATCATTCATTGATCCTATTCACCCCACGTGTCCAATAAGTGTGTTCATAAGTGAGTATATATATATATGTCCATCAAATAAGATCACCGAATATGTCAATCAAACGCAATTTAACCAACATTCCATCATCAACAACTTTCCAACATTTCCTAATAATATCCTAAGTTCCTGACACTGACAGACCCCCAATATACTACAAATGGTATATGTATAGGGCATATGTAGGGGTAGGTCGCAACCGCCCCAGCCACCGTCCCACCACTTTTGTAGTATACCACGAGTGTGTCCTTGTCTGGTGATCAATGATCAAATAAGTAGTTCCTAAGCAAATAATTTCCTAGACAAGTAATTTCTCAAACGAGTAGTTTCCTTCTTCCTCAATACTGACATCCACCTGATGTACTGTAAATGGTATATGTATAGGGCATATGTAGAGGTCAGTCGCAACTGCCTCATCCACCGTCCCACCACCTTTACAATACATCACGAGTATGTCCTTATCGAGTCATCAGGGCACAATCAATCAAATATATAATTAGCAAATAACATATGTAAATCAGATATATATATCAAGAGTTCAGTTAACATGTAATAAACACATAAGCATGAAATCCTGAATATAATAGCTAGTGTATGAAATAGTTTCATACTAAGGTATCCTACGGTTATAGACTAGGTCAACCATTTCTAGTAACCTAATTCCCTATAACCCATGCTCTGATACCAATCTGTAACACCCCGACCGATGGCGGAAACGTCGGGATGCCACGAGGGATGTGTAGATTGTTCATAAGCTCGTGGGCATCTAAATAAATCATCAGATATAAATTAAATCAACTAAATTCATTACATCAAAAATCATGTTCATCATGATTTAGTTACAGTAATTACACAAAAGATTTAGCTAAATTGACTAAACTCTAGTCTTCAGAAATCCAGTTAATTTAGCTAAGTCCAAGACCCTAAGTGATGATATCCAAAAGATGTAGAGCTATCCTGCTCTACCTACTTCTCCTCGTTCCCTGAAACATTTAGAAAATCAAGTGTCAACTACGAAGTAGTTGGTGAGAAATCATAAGTTTTTATGTTTCAAAAATGTTTATAAAATTGTTTATGGAAGTTTATAATTTTCCGAGAAAATCCACATGTGCACCTGCGAGATAATCCAACACTGCCAACACACAAACACAACCACAACAATCACATAATCCAAATAATCGCAAATAGTCAATCACATATATTTAAACAATCTCAACCAACAATATTTCCAAATAGTATAAGTGATAATACATGCAATCATTGTGAATGACCGAAGTCAACGACAACGAACCATGGAGTTGTGGTAATCCACGTGACAATACATGCAATCATTGCGGATGACCGAAGTCAACAACAATGACCCATGGAGCTGTGATAATCCTTGACAATCCATAAACAATGATAATCCAATAATATGAATATCATAATGATAAAACAGGTGTCATCCATGTGTTATCAGAATAATATGTAAATATGGTATACATGTTCCACCTCCGAGTTTGAAAACAATATAGTTTAAAAAGGAGGTTATGAGAACTCACCTGAATTCCTTAGATTTAGTGTTCTTGTAAAATGCGCGCTCACGTATATGAAATCAAAAGCAAATCAACAACCTGAAATTTTCGTGTGTTTCATATTCATAAGTATCTAAATATGATCATTATTAAGTTATCAAATCCGCTCGTCTTTTAGTTATTAATTGTATGACCAACTTAGGTTTGTCATCTAAGTTATAGTGTTAATCATTAAGACTTCCTATTCTCATAGGTTCACTACTAATTAGTTTATTCAATCACTACATCATGATCCTAATGAAGATATGAAATTATTTATGTATACCTGTAAAGGTAGCGACCTTATGCATATACATAAACTTTCATGTGCATGCATGCATGAATTATTTGAGCTAACCAATACGTTTGTAATTTATTAAATCATAATTGGGTTTGAGAAATCGTAATTAGGTTATCTGCCCAAAATACTCATCGTATATCAATCCATAAGTTAAGTATTATGTTTTTTAGAGAGAGAAAAGGTGATGGTCATTATAATTCTTCATGTATGCATGATTATCCATGATTTCCCATGATCTTTGGTTCCCCATTAACCCTAGTTCGACATTTTCGGTTTTGTTAACCATGATTCCAGCGAACCTTAGGCCTGGTTACCCCCTAGGTTCGGCCAAATGACTAAGGCTTGCGTGGCTAGGGTTCGGCCAATACTAAGGGTTCGCACGGTTATGGTTAGGCCAATACTAAAGGTTCGGCCAAGAGGAGGTTTGGCTACTTCCTAGGTTCGCAGGTCAAGGTTCAGTTGCCCAATGGTTCGACCATAGTGAAGGCTTGCAGCCAATAAGGTTCGGCTGGCTCAGCTTCGTTGCCCTCAGGTCCGGCCACCTTAAGGTTCGTGAGTCCCTGGTTTGTAGCAGGAGGTTCGTAGGTCAAGGGTTTGACTCCTTCAAGGTTCATGGCATAGCATGAGGGTTCGTGGATGCTGAGGGGTCTGGTGAAACCAGGTTCGTCTGGCAGAAGGGAGGTTCGGCTAGTCCCTTGCCCAGCTCATACAGGTTCGGCCGATCGGTTTCCTTTATGAACCAGGTGTTTTTCATCATCATCTTCGAATTTCTTCAACATACAGAGTCATTCATGGTTTCTCCATACACACACACATTCGTTTTTAGGGTTTTCAAGGTTTAAAAGTTGGTTAAAGTATAGAGGTGCCAACCAATTAAGTTTAAGTGAAAAACAAAAAGTGAAACTCGAGATTTACCTCCTAATCGCGATCAATTGATGAGTTTCTTTGTGGGTTTGTGTTCTCCTCGATCACACGAACGTTTAGACACCAAGATCTCTTGGAATGGTTATGTTTTGAAGAAGAAAACTTAGAGAGAGAGTGGGTGACGTTTTGTGGTTCTAGAGAGAGAGAGGATGATAGAAAATGAGAAAGAAAGAGGTGACTTATCCCTCTAATACCCTGGTCGATCCCCGCGTGCTCGGTCTCGTTTAATACACGTTAAAATTTATTAAATGATCGGTTTTGCTCATAAAATATATTTATAACACAAAACGTTTATAGGATTATGTTTCTTTAAAATAAAATGATTTTATTTAAAGTCGTTACGTAAAAATGATTTCGTTTGGTTTCGTTAAATCATTTATTAAATAAAACGATTTATTCAAATCCAACTTAGGTTATCATTTCTAATAAATGTTTTGAAATTTCTTTTCTTAAATTAATATCGTTAAATATTATTTTGGTTATCTCGTCGAAACGCGTTACTCACGTATGTATTCGCAAAGATCGTCACCTTTTCGAATCCAACGCTCGTATCGTATTTCGATTCGATTTACAATTTATGGAGTATCGTTTCAGTATATTATTCTTAATAATTATATTCGTGCGAATCGTCACCCACGCGAATGATCTATTAAGTTAATATTTCTGAAATAATATTCGCGTTTAAATTATATTTGTAACCTCACCATCGCGTAATATTTCCAATAAAGCTTTCATTCTCTTATTATCTAGAATATTATAATTTCCCAATCCAAATCCCACTAAACCATATCACTGACACATCCATGATAGACCGAAATAAGCTTATGTCTAGGGCATATGTAGGAGTAGGTCGCAACCTATCCAGCCACCGTCCCACCACCATTTCAATAAACCATGACCATGTGTCCTTGACTATATTTAGTAACCAAACAATAACTAACTCATAATTCTTTCCATTCCAAACCAACAACCCATAACATATATGTTCTACTGCAATAAACTCTCTGGTTCTGTTTACTTGTATTTCAACTAAACTTCCCATGGTTTATGCTCACAGTTGTATGTTCTCAATATGTATACCAATAATAGTAACATCCAATAATTCATCATAATTATCAATTATCATATCAGGTCTTAACAGTACAATTATTCATGTAATGTATTGCCTGAAATACAATGATGTTACAGTAATGAAATGATTTATTACTTCTTGTTGTTTGGTAGACATGATAAGATAAAAGAATGAAATACGAATTATGAGTCGAGTCATGGTTTAATCATTGTTCGAATTATGGGTCGGGTCGTGTGTCATGGGTCGAGTCATGGTTCAGATTATTAGTCCGTTATTGTTTAGCACATGGTTCGATCATGAGGCATTTCATGGATTGGCTCATAGTTTGGTTTGTGGATCAGGTCGTGGTTTGGGTCATGCGTCGGATCATGTGACGGGTAATGTTTTTGTTAATGGGTTGAGCCATTGTTTGAGTCAAGGGTCAGGTAATTGTTTGAGTCATGGATCAGCTCATGATTCGGGTCATAGTTCGAGTCATGGTTTGGGTCATGGTTCAAATAATGGTTCGGGTCATGAGTCAGGTCAAGGGTCGGGTCATGGTTTTGGTCATGGGTAGGGTAATGGTTTTGGACATGGGTCAGGTGATTGGTCAGATCATTCCTTCAAGAGAATGAATGAAAAAAACACACCCCTACTCCAAGGAATGAAATAATCAAAAGTGAAGGAATCACATTCCTTGTGGAATGGTACATTCCATTCCTATGTGGTAACCAAACACGTTTCTTTGCACTCCAACATAATGATTCATTCCATTGCACCATTCATTCACGCATACCAAACGCTACCTTAATGTTAACCAACAAAGCCATAAAATATACTAAGATCTTCATCAATTTTGGGTGGACCGCCCATCTGTACTTTTCGCTTGAAAAGCTCTCACTACAATACATCACCAAATGGACCGTTCGTAGGTCCATTTGAAAAAGCAACCACTTGTGATTTTCAATATAGAATGGAAAATAAACATAATCAACATCAAAAAAAAGACGGAAATGGGCTTGACTTCCCGTTTGCAAAGCTAACGGCATTTTTGGTACATGAATCTACCATATAATCATAAAACTGAGGTGGCAGAATTGACCAACGCATATCACTAGCTCCCTCTTTTAGTTGTTGTCTTTGTCTCCATTGCATCATTCTTCCAACCCAACCTTGAATATGCTGAAAACATAATGTTCATTTAAACAAAAAGATGTTAATTGTTTTAAATTTAATTTATTAAAAAAATATGAAAATCATGTATAATATTTGTAACATTCGGTCTAAGGTATCCATGACAAATGTAACCTAAATATGTTCCCCAAACACTGCGGTCTAGCTGTAGAGCCGTATTAAAAACACCGAAATAACATAACAGAGCGTCTCTATTAACATAAAAGTCTTCCGCATTTGTAGACAATTTTTCAAGCTCATCGTCTAAAATGGTCCATTTGCAAACACGTTGACGGCGTACACTATGTTGGTTTTGAGCATATTCTATAGATCGATTGTTGTGTGTGTACTCTGGTTCTTCCGGTGGTTGTTATTCCTGAACTGATGGTGTTGATGAACTTGCATTCTTAGTTGTACGCCTCCATTCTTGAAAACCCAAGTTTAAGCCTTTTGAACATGTAACATTAATATTAATGAAAATTCGAAAATTCTTATGGTCTGAATTCACAAATATTATATATATGTGTGTGTGTGTGTGTGTGTGAGTGAGTATATATTTATTACTCAATAATAACATGGACATATATGTAAATATAATAATAACACTTTTGATTCTTAAAATGTTGTAAAATAATAAAAATAATAATAATAAATAAATAAATAAATAAAATCATTTTCAAAATACTTAAATCTTTTATTTATACAAATACTAAAATTTTTGGTAAAATTTTATAACTTTTATACAATTTTAAAAGGTTATGATAAACATGAGAGGTTAAACCTGCCAAATCAAAAACTGATTTCTAGAAAGAAAAAGAGAGGGATCATTCCTGTCATTACCCCATAATTGTTTTCTTCTCCACCCATAATCATATCATGGATGCCCATTAACCCGTTTTTGACCCATTTCAATCTATAGCTAGTTTTAGTAGATATAATCAATAAAAAATTCGAACTTTAAACAATCCCGAACATCATGGAAGAGCTATCTACTACAAATTCATCGATTAGAGACCATATCAATACGAACTAAACTCCTAAACATCCATATTCGATCGGTTACTCAAACCCTATATAAAGGAAAATGACAATCAAATTAAATCCACCCATTCGTTCATTCTAACATACGAACAACTCTGTGCACTCGAAACACATCTAGAAGATCCCAGTATCGCAAATCAAGCCACGATCCCGTTCGGTGTTCGTCCTCTTGTTCAAGTACTCGAAAACCAATCATTCGTATACTAAGGTTAGTGTTTTGAACATCATAGTGATCTGTTTTGTATACCCAACCATAGCCCATGGTTTTGAAATCCAATCAGATGCATAATCGATCGATTGGGGATATTATTTGGTTTATGTTAACTTTAATTCAAACGGCTGTCTATCACGGGTATATCCGTAGATCAACTGGTTAAAGCTTGTGGGATTCAGAAGAATGGCCGCGGGTTCGGATCCGGTCAGGGCCAGGTTTTGAACCATTTTTCAATAACGTTTTATTTAAAGCTTGTTTTAAATAGTTAATTTCAAAGAAAATTTTTATAAATAAAAACTTATAATTTTGTTAAATAAAACATAAATATTCTATAAATATATATATATATATATATATAATTAATATATGTTGCTTTTAAATATTTATCAATTAAATCATAAACTTTAAAGTATTGAAACAATGATAAAACTACAAAATACTTTTGAAACAAATCTATTTACATTCACATATGCAATCTAGTTACAATATTGTAGTGGTATTAGGAATTTCATATAAAGACATAGTTACATCACCTTACACATGATTGAACAAATTTAGGTTGATTGATTGTGTTGGATATTGCTATGCTTTTATTTTTTGGGAGAAACATGTAAACTTGGTTTTAATTTATTATCATGTGATACTAGTTTGATGACATCAAACATATTGAATTTTAGTTAACAATGAACATTGATCACCTTTAGTGACTATGATAGATTTATTGAACCGGCCATCCTACTGTTGTTTGATATACATTTTATTCAACTATTTTTGGTGTGTGCGCTTAAAACATATGAATCTCACCAACTTTATAGTTGACCTTTTTGTTTAAACATGTTTCATGTGGAAATATGTAACATCAAGTACCAGATCGTCCAGCAAGTCCGTACTGTACGTGTACTTTCACTATTTACTATGTGCAAGTACGTATATGTGAACAGTGTATGTGATAACAGAATTCAAAATACACTAAACAGTTGTACGTATTTGAGTGAAAACTTAAATACTGTAAGTACAACACGCACAATAAACAATAGTTGTTAGTATTTAGGTGAAAACCTAAGTACAAATAACACAACGAATCAAGAGATACAACGGTGTTCAAGTAAACGACAAGTACAAGTCAGTTGCGATCTGATATCCCCAGATGACAGGAATCAGATGGCCGACAAATCAGAACGAAAACAATGTAAAAACAGGAAGTTTAGTTGAGTCCGTCAGTTAGGAAACACAATTCGAACACAAAAGCAGTGTTATTTTAGAATAACGAACTGACAGTGTGCTTGCGTGGGTGACGATTCACACAAACATATCTGTGAGTTTGGAGTTCTGAAATAATGACTGAAAAGTAGAAAGCAAAATCATTGTCGTGTTCGTTCGGGTGACGATTCGAACGAATACGCGCGAAAGCGACGCGATCTGACGAAACGAAAACGAAAATACAACACGAACGAATTTAAATTAATAGAATAGAATATTTAATGTTTTACAATTTTGAAACTCATCAAAAATAATTAAATGAACCATTTTTATTGAAACCCGTAAAAGAGCGCGTTACGTTCCGGAAATGTAACGAAAACGCGAACCGAACGACAAAAACGAACCCGAACACCCTCGGGGTATAAATACCCTAAATGAGGGTGATTCCCTCACTTTTCCACTTCATCTTCTACATCAAAACCCTATTCCCGGTTTCAAGACCCACACACCATTTTTCACCTTCTCTCTTCCATATCTCACTCATTTCTTCACCAAATCACTCCATTTTTGAACCTACACGAAGCTCTCATCACCCTCTACACGAAAGTACAACCGATCTGAAGCCAAAACCGTTCGAAATCGAGGTAATGAGGCTAGAACATCACGAAAAATTAGGGTTTTCAACCCTTTATGCAACCCACACTCTAACCGGTTAGCCACCCCTCGAACTTGAACCCCATGACCAGTTTTAACATACACCACCATCGAGGACCACCACCTACCTTGGCAAAACTTCGACCTAAACTCCCTATGGTAGCCCGGCTAACAGCCACACGAATGAGCAGTTTTTGGGCGAATGGGGGAGGAGCAACCTCCGACCGACTGAGCTTGGGCGACCGAAAGGACCCATTCGAGCCTTCTCATTTGCCGGTTAACCGGTGACCATCAACTTCATTCGGCCAACAGGCCATTCGCTCAAACCATTTCCATTCAGACTAGGTTAGTCGGAGCTGCCATTCGCCGAGTCAACTTCATGCGGCCACCCTCATTCGGCTGACCCACTTGTACCTCCTTTTGGCTCAAGTCTCATTTGCTGCTACCCCCATTCGTCCCTTTTCAGTTGCCAGCCAAGCCCCATGCGCCTGTCTTCATATGGCTGACCAACAGCCCTTCATTCGGTCAAGAACCCTAAGGCAGAAGACTATTTGGGCTCAACAACTAACAAGGCCCAAACACAGTTAGTGGGCCATTTTGACTCAACCATTCCATGAGGATGTCCTAGGCCCAACATCAACTCTTAGCACTATAGTCGGCCCAAAAATCACTTATACAGCCCACCCCTCATTCTGTTAGCTTGAGGCCCACTGTCACGACCCAACAGCTAGGCCCAACAGCCTACAAATTCAGCCCTTAGTTTACCTATTGGGCCCAACATCAAATGAATCAGCCCAATAGCCATCAGTCGGCCCGAGACCTGCTGTGCGGCCCAATTTCTATACTTCGGCCCACGTACATATTATTCGGCCCAAGAGGCTAATGGGATCCACTTAACTCAAGACTTTGAACCAACACTTAACCACAATGTCGTAAAGGATAACATGCATGGGTGGGGTAACAAATACTACAAAGGTGGCAAGGTTGGGTTTGGGTTCCTCAAGTCTAAACCAATGTGTTATTGAATAGGTCAAAGAGTAATTTTAAGAAGTCGCAACAAAAGAAACAATTATAGTATAAAGGCATATTACAAGAGGCTAAGGATTAATAATAATTAATCTAAAACCTAAGTTTTATACTGAGAATCCTTTTATTATGACATTTACTCAAGAGGATCATAAAATCAATAACAAAATGTGCGAACCTAAACCTAGTGGGTTAAGTGTTGACAAAAATCCATAACAAGTAAACGAGGCCGAATAACGACCGAGACTTACGCGTGTTAGCCAAGGTTTATGGCTAACACCTACACACACACAAATCCCTACAAACGTATACTTATAAGCTAAGAATCTCGTGAAATCAATACAGGATCGTGAAAACAAACTCAAGAACAAACAAGAGCGCGTGCATTTCTACTTAAGCTAAGTCAACCCCCAACAACTACAAAGTGAGTTCATATGCCCCTTTTCTTTAATCTTAACTGATTTTAAACTCACGGGGCTGAGAAACATGCTTTACTTTTAATTACTTAAAAGTTTTGCTTACAAATTGCTTATACTTTGATTTAGATAATGCTTAATTGTTTATTATCGTTTATCATTGTATGCATGCTTGTATGATTATGACATGACAGGGATAATCAGATGAACAAGATAATGTATCTTATTAATTTATCAATACATTAGAATAATATAGTTATAAGATTTTATCTTATAACACTCAATTATTCTTACATAAACAGACAGTGGAACAATTGCAAGTAAACATATGAATGTTATAAAGATATTACATATCTTTGTATTAACATTCGATACAAGAGTTAAGCAAGTGTAATAGGACAAGTCCTTTTAACACTTAGCTTTACAACTCAATACATATTACAAAAGTACAAGGAACAAAGAATGATAATCATGATAATGTAACTTCATGATAACAACATCATTCACTCAAATAATTAACATAACTTAATAAGACAAGTTCTTATTTAACTTTGTTAATATCATGGAGAACATATGACAATGAGAACAACGATACAGATGAACACAATTACAATTAGTTACTATTGACCTGTTGTATTATATCACTTCAATCATGTGCCACATTGTACAAGTTGATCATGTAAGCCCCTTTAATTCGCTGACCAGTTAGTTTGACGTGACTAAACCGACGATAGCATAGTGTACCATAGGTTTGACAAACCTCTAGCTTGTAGGGCTAGTATGTTGATCGTATTGATTCATTGGCCGGTAACGTATGACCGGTGACAGGGCTACCTCAAGTCAGGTTCTGGAAAGCGACACATGGTGATATCAATCTGCAGTGATAAGTAATTAATCCAGCGGAAATCCTGTTGACTAGTAGGTTGAGAAAGTGATCTGCTCTCATGTTACACTACTAGTAATAGATTTCGTTCAAGAACAAATTACAAGTGGTTGACTAACACTCTTAATATTTAAAAGTGTAACAACAGTTAACCCCCCCCCCCCAAATATAGAATAATACAAGGAACATATTACATTAATCTAAACCCCTTAATACATGGAGGGTTTATCAATACTTCGGTTTGATAACTAATCCCCTCACACTATATTATTCTATAATTGATACAACAGACGAATACATATCAGACACGTTGAACAAACGGGAAATGGATATCTTTAGTTGTATCGCAAGTGGTGTGGAACTTGACTGAGTATGTGGTGGGATAGCATCTGGGCTTGACCCTTTCGTGATTCCCTATATATAAGCATACTTAATCAGGTGATACACTACTTGTACATATAACTAAGGAGAGGCCATTGGGTGGAACAGGTGAATCAAGTATTACAAGTAACAAGTATGACATTGTGGATGTGTGCATGATCAATTCAATGATTTCAATTACTAAACTTATG
Source organism: Mikania micrantha (assembly GCA_009363875.1). Lineage (NCBI taxonomy): Eukaryota > Viridiplantae > Streptophyta > Magnoliopsida > Asterales > Asteraceae > Mikania > Mikania micrantha. The sequence goes on from CM018698.1 coordinate 19,325,890, forward strand.
AACTCACCAACCTAGTGTTGACTTTGTTTAAATTGCATGTTTTCTCAGGGGACGAACAGGTGTAGATACATATGTGCAAGTGCTAAGCTAGTGGACTTTTAGAAGACCTAGCTTACTTTTGATTGCATACTTTTGGAATGACAAAACAGTGAATCACTTTTGTATATCTTGTACAGTTCAAGATATAAACTCATTGATTCTTTTTGATTAGATTTACTTTGTTAAATTATGATGTACAATGTAATTTAACTTTGTAATTCTATATCATTGTCATGTTTACATTTCTCAATTATATATCATGTGCTATGCAAACAATCTGATCAATTTGATTATCACTCAAAGATATCGCGCCCCGGGAACCTTCCGCCCGACGGGAAAACCCGATCCGTTCCCGCCGGCCCGGGGTGTGACAGATTGGTATCAGAGCCTTGGTTATAGAGAAATATAGGTCATATTACTTAAACGGTTTGGCCTAGACTATAACCTAGGGACCTCATGTAGAAACTATGTCACATAGGATCCTATTTGCATGTGTCTTCTACTTCTGATCACTGCACTAACCGATTTTCTTTCGGTTATGATCAGAATGCCGCCAAGAAGACAACCACCTCTATTACCGCTGACTCAGGGTTTAGCTCCGCACTCATCTACACCGACACCACCTGACTCTCTTCCACCTCCACCTCCTCCTCCACCACCACCGACTTATCAGTTGGATCCCGCTACCATTGCACTGGCCACTCTGTTGACCAGTTAGCTGAGGGAGGTAATCCCAGACATGATGAACCGAATCAACACCAATAACAGCAACAACATTGTTAACTCATCTGGAGAAGGCAGTGGCAACACCCGAAACCACCAAGACTATTCCTACAAAAACTTTGTAGGATGCAAGCCACCGAGTTTTAGTGGCAGTGAAGGAGCCGTCGGATTGATCCAATGGATCGAAAAGATGGAAACAACACTGGAGATCAGCAACTGCCCAGAACAGTATAGGGTAAAGTATGCTGCGGGGTCGTTTCACAAGCGAGCGTTAACTTGGTGGAATGCTCAGGTTACTACCAGAGGCAGGGATGAGGCCCTGTCAATGCCGTGGAATGATTTCAAGGCATTAATGCGGGCAGAGTTTTGCCCAAGAAATGAAGTCAAAAAGGTTGAGACCGAATTACTCAACCTGGTTATGATTGGTGCTGGGCATCTGGCCTACACCACAAGATTTCATGAACTGGCAGCATTGGCACCGGATATAGTGCCAACATTGGAAAAGAGGATAGAGCGGTACATTGGTGGATTACCGCCCAGTATCCGAGGGCATGTGATTTCTGCTCACCCTACTACTATGGAGTTAGCTGTTACTCTGTCAGCATCTTTGACAGACATGATGGTTGCCTCTGGGGCATTCAAGAAAGAGGCTGACTCAACCAAAACTGGAACCTCAAGGAAGCCGGATAAAAGGCCGGCGAAGAAGCAAAAGGTGGCTAGAAACTTTGCTGCTACCACTCAAGCCCCAATGCTTAACCAACCACCACCACTACAAGTCAGAAAGCCCTACACTGGTACTGCACCTTTGTGCAACACTTGCCAGTATCATAACGCGCCAAACACTCAGTGCATCCAGTGCACAAACTGTGGAAAGTTTGGTCATTGGGCAAATCGCTGCAGGAGCACGGGAGCTCCAAACAGAAACAATAATGCAGCTACCACTACTGCTGCTGATCATAGGTCCTGCTACAACTGTGGCGAACCTGGACACTTTTCTCGGGATTTTCCCAAGAAGAATCAGCAAAGGGCTCAAGCACCAAGAGGACGAGCCTTTCAGATCGGAGCAGCTGCTGCTAGGCAAGACCCGAACGTGATCACGGGTACATTTCTCTTATCTGATTTCTATGCATCCATATTATTTGACACTAGTGCGGATCAGAGTTTTGTCTCATCCGATTTTGCTAGCCATCTTAAACATGTTGAGGAAGCTTTAGACTCCCCTTATACTATTGAGATAGCTAACGGCAAACAAATTACAGTTGACACAGTACTTAGGAATTGCCCACTAATACTTGGTGCTCATACATTTTCCATCGACTTGATACTGATGGAATTGGGCAGTTTCGATATCATCATCGGAATGGATTGGCTATCTCTTAACCGAGTTGAGTTCATCTGTTCCGAAAAGCTATTACGTATTCCAGTGGAGAATGATCAGATTTTGGAGATTCATGGAGACCAAGCGAAACGCAGTGTCAAGATAATATAGTGCATGAAGGCTCGCAAGTACGTTAGAAAACAATGTGTCGCATTCCTAGCTCATGTGGTCGAGAAAGACAAGAAAGCAATCATGAGTCAAGACGTACCAGTGGTGAAGGATTATGCGGACGTGTTTCCAGATGATTTACCGGGGCTGCCACCTGAGAGATCGGTGCAGTTCAGAATCGATTTGATTCCGGGAGCGACTCCTGTGGCTAAGTCTCCTTATAGACTTGCTCCATCAGAGATGCAGGAGCTGTCTAATCAGTTAGAAGAGCTACTCGATAAAGGATTCATCCGACCGAGCTTTTCCCCGTGGGGAGCTCCGGTTCTTTTTGTGAAAAAGAGGGATGGAACTTTCAGGATGTGCATTGATTATCGAGAACTCAACAAACTCACCATCAAGAATCGGTACCCGTTACCGAGGATTGATGATTTGTTTGATCAGTTACATGGAGCACATTATTTTTCAAAGATAGACCTGAGATCAGGTTATCATCAGCTCCGGATACAAGAGGAAGACATACCAAAGACGGCCTTTCGTACCCGATATGGTCATTACGAATTCATGGTGATGCCATTCGGATTGACGAACGCACCGGTTGTGTTCATGGATTTGATGAACCGGGTGTGCAAGCCGTATCTAGATCAGTTTGTTATCGTCTTCATTGATTATATACTGATTTATTCAAAGAACGAGAAAGAACATGAGCAACACCTCAAGACAGTCTTGGAACTTCTAAAGGAGGAACGACTCTATGCCAAATTCTCCAAGTGTGAATTCTGGTTAAGAGAAGTTCAATTCTTGGGTCACGTGATTAATAGTAATGGTATTCATGTGGATCCTGCCAAGATTGAAGCAATCAAGAACTGGGATGTGCCTACAACACCGACAGAGATCCGATCATTCTTGGGATTGGCATGTTATTACAGGAGATTCATTTCGAATTTTTCTAAGATAGCCTTGCCTCTCACCAAGCTCACACAGAAGTCTGAACCTTTTGTGTGGACTCAGAAACAAGAGGAGGCATTCCAGACACTAAAACAAAGATTGTGCAATGCTCCTATCTTAACACTCCCAGAAGGCAATGATGGCTTTGTAGTATATTGTGATGCTTCCCATCAGGGACTCGGATGTGCTTTGATGCAACGAGACAAAGTCATTGCTTATGCCTCACGACAGCTGAAGATACATGAGAAGAATTACACGACACACGATCTCGAACTGGGAGCTGTTGTTTTTGCTTTAAAGATATGGAGACACTACCTGTATGGTACCAAATGCACTATCTTCACAGATCACAAGAGCTTACAACACATATTTGATCAGAAGGAGCTTAACATGAGACAGAGACGTTGGGTTGAGCTCCTGAACGATTACGATTGTGTGATCAAATATCATCCGGGCAAAGCAAATGTAGTTGCAGATGCTTTGAGTCGGAAGGAAAGAGTCAAACCTTTACGCGTTCACGCCATGGGAATGACCGTGCAAACAAGTCTGAGAGATCACATTCTACAAGCACAACAAGAATCAGTGGCAAGAGACAATTTGAAACGCGAGCTCGATTGTGGAGCCGAGAAACATTTCAAGACAAAACAGGACGGAGTTATCTATTATCTGGATCGTGTTTGAATTCCAGCAGTAGATGAACTTCGAACACTCATACTTGACGAGGCACACAAGACACGTTACTCAGTTCATCCTGGTGCCGATAAGATGTACCAAAATCTTAGGTCATTTTATTGGTGGCCGGGTATGAAGAAAAACATTGCCACTTATGTTGGTAAATGTATTACATGTGCCAAGGTCAAAGCAGAACACCAGAAACTTTCGGGTTTGCTGGAACAACCAGAGATTCCACAATGGAAGTGGGAACAAATAGCTATGGATTTCATTACCAAGCTACCCCGCACTTCCAGCGGATATGGATCTATATGGGTCATCATTGATCAATTGACCAAGCCCGCTCATTTCTTGCCGATCAGAGAAACGTACAAGATGGAAAAACTAGCAAGACTATACATTGATGAAATAGTAGTGAGGCACGGTGTGCCATTGTCTGTTATTTCAGACCGGGACAGTCGATTTACTTCGCGGTTCTAGCAATCATTGCAACAATCCTTAGGGACAAGCGTTAACTTGAGCACTGCTTATCATCCACAAACGAATGGACAAAGCGAGCGCACCATTCAAACCCTAGAGGATATGTTAAGAACATGCATCCTAGACTTCGGTGGAAGTTGGGATACACACTTACCACTCATTGAGTTCTCCTACAACAATAGCTACCACAGCAGCATCGGATGTGGTCCGTTTGAAGCACTATATGGTAGAAAATGTCGGTCTCCAATTTGTTGGACCGAAGTGGGAGACAACAGAATAACTGGGCCTGAGCTTATTCAGGAGACTACTAATAAGATAGCCCAGATACAACAGAGATTACAAGCAACACGTAGCCGCCAAAATAGTTACGCAGACAAACGGCGCAAGCCTTTGGAATTCGGTGTGGGTGACCGAGTTATGTTGAAAGTGTCCCCATGGAAAGGCGTAGTTCGGTTTGGGGCTAAAGGCAAGCTAGCACCTCAGTATGTCGGACCGTTTGAGATTACTCAACGCATAGGTCCTGTGGCATACAGACTCAGACTCCCTGATGAACTCAGCGGAGTACACGATGTGTTTCATGTATCAAATCTCAAGAGGTGCTTAGCAGACGAAACATTAATCATACCGTTGGAAGAGATACAAATTGATGAACAATTACACTTCATTGAAGAACCTGTAGAGATTATGGAACGTGAAGTCAAGAGACTGAAACGAAGCCGTATCCCTATTGTAAAGGTTCGATGGAACTCCAAGCGTGGACCAGAATTTACCTGGGAACGCGAAGACAACGTGAAAACAAAGTATCCCCATCTGTTCGAGAATTGAAGCCCGATTTTGATGCATAAATTTCGGGACGAAATTTCTTCAACAAGGGGAGACTGATATCCCCAGATGACAGGAATCAGATGGCCGACAAATCAGAACGAAAACAATGTAAAAACAGGAAGTTTAGTTGAGTCCGTCAGTGAGGAAACACAATTCGAACACAAAAGCAGTGTTATTTTAGAATAACGAACTGACAGTGTGCTTGCGTGGGTGACGATTCACTCAAACATATCTGTGAGTTTGGAGTTCTGAAATAATGACTGAAAAGTAGAAAGCAAAAGTCAGAAAGCAAAATCATCATCGTGTTCGTTCGGGTGACGATTCGAACGAATACGCGAGAAGGCGACGCGATCTGACGAAACGAAAACGAAAATACGACACGAACGTATTTAAATTAATAGAATAGAATATTTAATGTTTTACAATTTTGAAACTCATCAAAAATAATTAAATGAACCATTTTTATTTAAACCCGTAAAAGAGCGCGTTACGTTCCGGAAATGTAACGAAAACGCGAACCGAACGACAAAAACGAACCCGAACACCCTCGGGGTATAAATACCCTAAATGAGGGTGATTCCCTCACTTTTCCACTTCATCTTCTACATCAAAACCCTATTCCCGGTTTCAAGACCCACACACCATTTTTCACCTTCTCTCTTCCATATCTCACTCATTTCTTCACCAAATCACTCCATTTTTGAACCTACACGAAGCTCTCATCACCCTCTACACGAAAGTACAACCGATCTGAAGCCAAAACCGTTCGAAATCGAGGTAATGAGGCTAGAACATCACGAAAAATTAGGGTTTTCAACCCTTTATGCAACCCACACTCTAACCGGTTAGCCACCCCTCGAACTTGAACCCCATGACCAGTTTTAACATATACCACCATCGAGGACCACCACCTACCTTGGCAAAACTTCGACCTAAACTCCCTATGGTAGCCCGGCTAACAGCCACACAAATGAGCAGTTTTTGGGCGAATGGGGGAGGAGCAACCTCCGACCGACTGAGCTTGGGCGACCGAAAGGACCCATTCGAGCCTTCTCATTTGCCGGTTAACCGGTGACCATCAACTTCATTCGGCCAACAGGCCATTCGCTCAAACCATTTTCATTCAGATTAGGTTAGTCGGAGCTGCCATTCGCCGAGTCAACTTCATGCGGCCACCCTCATTCGGCTGACCCACTTGTACCTCCTTTTGGCTCAAGTCTCATTTGCTGCTACCCCCATTCATCCCTTTTCAGTTGCCAGCCAAGCCCCATGCGCCTGTCTTCATACGGCTGACCAACAGCCCTCCATTCGGCCAAGAACCCTAAGGCAGAAGACTATTTGGGCTCAACAACTAATAAGGCCCAAACACAGTTAGTGGGCCATTTTGACTCAACCATTCCATGAGGATGTCCTAGGCCCAACATCAACTCTTAGCACTATAGTCGGCCCAAAAATCACTTATACAGCCCACCCCTCATTCTGTTAGCTTGAGGCCCACTGTCACGACCCAACAGCTAGGCCCAACAGCCTACAAATTCAGCCCTTAGTTTACCTATTGGGCCCAACATCAAATGAATCAGCCCAATAGCCATCAGTCGGCCCGAGACCTGCTGTGTGGCCCAATTTCAATACTTCGGCCCACGTACATATTATTCGGCCCAAGAGGCTAATTGGATCCACTTAACTCAAGACTTTGAACCAACACTTAACCACGATGTCGTAAAGGATAACATGCATGGGTGGGGTAACAAATACTACAAAGGTGGAAAGGTTGGGTTTGGGTTCCTCAAGTCTAAACCAATGTGTTATTGAATAGGTCAAAGAGTAATTTTAAGAAGTCGCAACAAAAGAAACAATTATAGTATAAAGCCATATTACAAGAGGCTAAGGATTAATAATAATTAATCTAAAACCTAAGTTTTATACTGAGAATCCTTTTATTATGACATTTACTCAAGAGGATCATAAAATCAATAACAAAATGTGCGAACCTAAACCTAGTGGGTTAAGTGTTGACAAAAATCCATAACAAGTAAACGAGGCCGAATAACGACCGAGACTTACGCGTGTTAGCCAAGGTTTATGGCTAACACCTACACACACACAAATCCCTACAAACGTATACTTATAAGCTAAGAATCTCGTGAAATCAATACAGGATCGTGAAAACAAACTCAAGAACAAACAAGAGCGCGTGCATTTCTACTTAAGCTAAGTCAACCCCCAACAACTACAAAGTGAGTTCATATGCCCCTTTTCTTTAATCTTAACTGATTTTAAACTCACGGGGCTGAGAAACATGCTTTACTTTTAATTACTTAAAAGTTTTGCTTACAAATTGCTTATACTTTGATTTAGATAATGCTTAATTGTTTATTATCGTTTATCATTGTATGCATGCTTGTATGATTATGACATGACAGGGATAATCAGATGAACAAGATAATGTATCTTATTAATTTATCAATACATTAGAATAATATAGTTATAAGATTTTATCTTATAACACTCAATTATTCTTACATAAACAGACAGTGGAACAATTGCAAGTAAACATATGAATGTTATAAAGATATTACATATCTTTGTATTAACATTCGATACAAGAGTTAAGCAAGTGTAATAGGACAAGTCCTTTTAACACTTAGCTTTACAACTCAATACATATTACAAAAGTACAAGGAACAAAGAATGATAATCATGATAATGTAACTTCATGATAACAACATCATTCACTCAAATAATTAACATAACTTAATAAGACAAGTTCTTATTTAACTTTGTTAATATCATGGAGAACATATGACAATGAGAACAACGATACAGATGAACACAATTACAATTAGTTACTATTGACCTGTTGTATTATATCACTTCAATCATGTGCCACATTGTACAAGTTGATCATGTAAGCCCCTTTAATTCGCTGACCAGTTAGTTTGACGTGACTAAACCGACGATAGCATAGTGTACCATAGGTTTGACAAACCTCTAGCTTGTAGGGCTAGTATGTTGATCGTATTGATTCATTGGCCGGTAACGTATGACCGGTGACAGGGCTACCTCAAGTCAGGTTCTGGAAAGCGACACATGGTGATATCAATCGGGCTAAAAGGTTAATTTTTTTTGCAATATTTGATTTCGCCCCCTGAGTGAAGAAAAAAATTTAACTTCGTCCCCTGATTGAAAAAAAAATTATATTACCATCTCTTTTAAATAAAAAACAAATTTTTTTCTAATTAGTAAATAAAAAAAATAACTTTAAAAATTACCCACTTATTAAGAACCTCAATTTATTTTGTTTTTCCTATAATTCCCCTAAATATTTAAATTCCTCTTTTATTTCTCCCTTCCTTCCTATCATATTTTCTTTCTTTTTCTTTTTCTTGTTCCCGATCAGAGGTCCACACCGCCCGCCCCATTCTACCGCCACAGATTCCAGCCATCGCCCCATTCTCATTTAAGTGCTTAGCAGCAACCATTTCACCGACTAATCTTGACACAATCTTAGTTGGTAATTTGTTTTTCTTCTTAAATTATTTCAAAAGCAACCTATTTTAATGTCAATATTCATAATTTTCTTTCAATATAACTGTGAAATTTAGATTAATCAAATTAGTCATGTTTAATCTAAAATACTGTATTATCTTCAAGATGAATGTTCCTTATTATTTGACCCGACTTGACCCGAATCACTAACCCGTACATTTAACCCGACTAACCGAGACATACCAATCGAATGAGAAAATTTTTTTTGACTTCACGTAAGTTTTTGCCCCCTGTCAATTATCTGAAGCTCCGCCCCTGCTTGCTAGATGATTAGACTTAGTTTAGTAGTTTTGTTTTCTTTAGACTTTGTTTTGGAAGTTAGTTTTTCTTTTATAATGTAATGAATTATGAATGTTTGAGGCTTGAATTGAATGTTAAGTTTGAATTTCTTTTAATGAAACTATTTGGATTATTTACACTATGAACCTTGTGCTATTGAACAATCTACACTATGCGACTATATGTGCCACATCTTCATATGTCCGTCTGCCAGATCATGATTTGTTCGCAAGCCACATTACTACTAAACGAGTATGTGTTACATCTTCATGTGAATATATGTCTTATTACAATTCAGACACTTGTTACATCATTATTTGGATGAGCGGCACACCATTATTTTGGCTTTGTGATATATTGTTATTTGGCTTTGTAAGCCTAATCGTTATAAGGTCACGTGTCAAATCATCCTTTGGCAATGCACCAGAATACATTACGCGCTGCATCTTCATACGTATATATATGGTATTATCATAGAGATCGACATGTGTTAATTGCATTATTAATCAGATGAGCACCATACCAATTTTGGTTGCACATCACATTTGGATGTATGTCGCATTGTTTTTTTAGCTATGTGTAGAGGCGGCCATCCAACCCGGTTCCAGGACCCGACCGGTTCCTACCCGGTAAACCCAAGATACCCGAAAGATTGTAACCGGTTCCACAGTTTTCCCATTCGATCGGTTAGTACCCGGAACCGGTTTGGAACCAGTTATAGCCGTTATAATCGATCTGAACGTTGAAGACCCCTTTCTAGCCGTTTTTTGACCGTTTGGAGCTCGAATCTAGCCGTTTTTAACACCCTAAACTAGTATATATAGGTATTGGGTGGTATGGAGTGATCACACAACTCAAAACGCAATCCCGAACGCGAAAAAACGCAAAAGAACGCAATGTTGGATAATTCCGAGCTATGTGAGAACTACACGGTGGCAGTTCCGAGTCATAAGGTGGTGACATTGTTTCGGATGTTATCTTTAAAGTTTGTTTTTATTAATCTCTTTGTTAATTTAGATAAGTATGGTTTAAATTAAAAGATAAGAGTATTTTTGAATAGGTGGATAAGATACTTGTTCCACAAGTAAGGTTTGCCTATAAATGCATCTACCAGGATGTGGTATGAGCATTGAACTTGTTTTTTCTGTTTTGAGTTATTTTCAGAAGTAAATTGAAGAGTTATTTCAATTGCAAGTTGAATTTTTGTGTTATATGAATCAAGGATTTGAATTGGTATCAGAGCCATTCAAGATCTAAAATCTGTATAACACAAAGAAGGCTTACGTAAGGGTACTGGTAGTGAAAGACGATCCTCATCAAGACGATCCAACGTAAGAACTAGTCTCGAAGTCAAGGGATTGGAAGAAACAATGGCCGAAGGAGGAGTAGTCAGAATAGGAACCCCGACAAGAGAACCGAGCGCACCATCGCTGCAATGTCCAATGTTGAACAAGACCAACTATACCATCTGGACCATGCGACTGCGAGCCATCTTCAACGTCCACGGCGTTTGGGATCAAATAGAACCAGGCACAACGATAGACGCAAAGAAGAACCACATGGCTATCGCACTGCTATTCCAGTCAGTGCCTGAAGAACAGTTGCTGCAAATCGGTAACTTGACCACGGCTAAGGAGATGTGGGAGGCCTTGAAATCTCGACACCTAGGAGCAGATCGCGTGCGAGAAGCAAGACTTCAAACCTTGATGTCTGATTTTGAAGCCCTAAAGATGAAAGAAAATAGCACTGTTGATGACTTTGAGATCATGATCTCGGGGCTAGCTTCAAAATCGAGTGCACTAGGTGCCTTCATTGACGAACAAAAGCTGGTTAAGAAATTCTTAAATGGCCTGCCAAGAAAGTTCATACATATGGTGTCCTCAATAGAACAGATGGTTGATTTGAAGACAATCACGTTTGATGATGTGGTAGGGCGCTTGAAAGCTTATGAGGAACGAATTAAAGATGAAGATGTTCAAGAAAGCAATCAAAGGAAGCTCCTGTTCCACAAAAACCAACCGTCATGTTCCTCTAAGCCTCAAACAAGTTACCAACAAGGGCTTCAACAGCGAGACAAAGGGAAACAACCGCTCGGGGCACGATCAAAAGAGAAGGGAACCTCAAGCTACCAACCGAAGAAGACACCAGATGGTAACAAGAATGAAGAAAACCATAAGCAAAAGAAGGATAGGTCGAAAATAATGTGTTATCGATGAGACAAACTTGGGCACTTTGCATCTGTATGTCCGGACAGGAAACAAGCAATTCATCAAGCTAACTTGAATGAAACCGAAGACCTGGATCTAGCTTTGTTTATGGCAGAAGCCTTGCTTACAACAGATTCCGCTTCAGCACCGCTATTCCTTAACGAAGAAAAGATCATACCAAGCAATTATGGGATGTATGTGAAGAAGAAGCATGGTATCTAGATAATGGTGCCTCAAACCACATGACCGGAAATAAGAATTGCTTCTACGAACTAGACAGAAGTGTAAGAGGTAAAGTAAAGTTCGGTGACAACTCGTGCGTAGGTATAGAAGCAAAAGGTTCAATCCTGTTCAAAAGCAAGACCGGAGAACATCGGTTGTTAACCGACGTGTACTACCTACCTAGCCTAAGAAGCAACATCATAAGTCTCGGACAAGCGACCGAGTCCTGATGCAAAATTGTAATGAAAAACGATGTACTGCTGATCTTCGATCGAACCGAAAAACTCCTGATGAAGGTGCTGCGATCAAGAAACAGGCTGTACAAGATAAACCTTAAGATCGACTCTCCCGTATGCTTGATGTCAAAATTAGACGAACCGGCATGGCTTTGGCATGCACGAATGGGACACCTCAATTTCGAGTCCTTAAGTCAACTGAGCTCCAAAGACATGGTACGTAATCTCCCTAAGATAACACATGTAACTAACGTCTGTGATGCTTGCCAGGTAGGAAAACAAACGAGACTGCCGTTCCCGATCCATGCAAGCTTTCGAGCCACCAAACCATTGGAGCTCGTACATGCAGACCTATGTGGCCCACTAACACCTGAAACATGGAACAGTAACAAGTACATGTTCGTAATGATAGACGAATTCTCCCGCTACATGTGGTGTAGCCTGTTGAATTCAAAAAACCAAACCTTCAGCAAGTTCAAACGAAGCAAAGGGCTGATTGAAGCTGAAACAGGCCAAAAGATGGGGACGTTAAGGACCGATATAGGAGGAGAGTTTACCTCAAGAGAATTCAATCAATGGTGCGAAGATCAATCAATAAGAAGACACTTAACAGCCCCGTACACACCACAGAAAAACGGGGTCGTAAAGAGACGCAACAGAACCCTAGTTGGCATGATACGATGCATGATGACAGCCACCAAAGTCCCGCTAAAGTTCTGGGGGGAAGCAACTATGATGCAATCTACGTAATGAATAGAAGTCCAACAAAGGCACTGGTTCATCAAACCCCGTACGAAGCACTGTTTGGAAGAAAGCCAAGAGTGGACCATCTACGTGTGTTCGGTTGTATTGGATATGTTAAACTGCCTGCAGTAAACCAAAAGAAACTGGATGACCGAGGCAAGAAAATGGTACACTTTGGAGTCGAAAGTGGATCAAAGGCCTACCGAATGTACGACCCAGTCAGGGAAAAGGTGGTAACAAGCAAAGACGTGAGGTTTGAAGAAAAACTGAGTTGGCCGTGGGAAGAAATAAGCACCAAGGAAGACACAGAACACGAGACCATCGAAGTTGCAGGAGTATTCGATCAACACCTCCCTACAACAAAAGGCATGTCTCACAATAGTACGAATGAAAGAACCCCGCCCCACCTCGAAGAACCAAGGCAACCAGAACCACAACCTCATGAGATACCTCCACCAAACGAAACCACCACTAGACATCCTCCACCAAGAAGATCCACACGAAGACATACCATTCCTGAACGATTCAAGGATTATGTAATAGAAGACGGAGTTGATCGAAGGGGGGAGGAAGACTTATTACTAACAGTAGAAGATGAGCCACAAAACTACTCTCAAGCCAAAACACAAAGACATTGGATAAGAGCAATGGAGGCAGAATTAGAATCCATAGAGAAAAACAAGACATGGAAGCTGACTAAGCTCCCACACGGCCACAAACCCATAGGATTAAAATGGGTATTCAAGCTCAAAAAGGATGCAGATGGCAAGATAATTAAGTATAAGGCCAGGCTCGTGGCAAAGGGTTACGTACAGCAACAAGGTGTCGACTTCGAAGAGGTGTTTGCTCCGGTGGCACGCATGGAATCAATTAGAGTGGTACTAGCAATTGTCGTACAAAGAAGTTGGAAAGTGCACCATCTAGACGTAAAGTCGGCTTTCCTAAATGGGATGCTAAAGGAGGAGGTATACGTAACACAGCCAGAAGGTTTCTTGGTAAAAGGCGAGGAAGACAAAGTTTATCAGCTAACCAAAGCTCTCTACGGACTACGACAAGCCCCACGGGCTTGGAATCTCAAGCTTGACGAAACATTGAAAGGATTCAGATACAAAAGATGCAGTCAAGAACAAGCAATTTACGTGAAGCCAGAAGGAAAGAATCTGACTATAATTGGTGTTTACGTGGATGACTTACTGGTAACCGGATCATGTGCAAGAACAATCGAAGGATTCAAGCGAAGCATGCAGCAAGAATTCGAGATGACAGACCTAGGCATGCTAAACTACTATCTGGGTGTTGAAGTCCAACAATCTGTACAAGGCATAACTCTTAAACAAGAAGGGTATGCAAAACGAATCTTGAAAGAAGCTGGAATGTTAGATTGTAACCCATGTAAGTGTCCCATGGAGCCTGGTATCAAACTAACGAAAGATGAAGGCGGAGTTCCTGTAAATGAAACGGGGTACAGAAGACTAGTTGGATGTTTAAGGTACTTAGTTCACACGAGACCTGATCTAAGTTATGCAGTAGGAATGGTTAGTCGATACATGCAACAACCAATGGAATCCCACATGATGGCAGTTAAGCAAATCCTTCGATACATAAGAGGCACTTTAAGCTTTGGATTATCATACAGTTGTAATGAAGATCAGTTGCTAATAGGTTTCAGCGACAGCAGCCACAATGCTGATAAAGACGACGGCCGAAGTACAACGTGCCACGTATTCTATTTCGGAACCTCTCCAATTACATGGTGTTCACAGAAACAAGCTACCGTGGCATTATCCTCGTGCGAAGCTGAATTCATGGCCGCTACGGAAGCGGCATGTCAGGCATTATGGCTTCGTGGATTGCTAGGAGAACTAACGGGTCAAGGTAAACAGAAGGTGGTGATAAGGGTTGATAATAAATCTGCCATGGCCTTGACGAAGAACCCGGTGTTTCATGGTAGGAGCAAACACATAGATACAAGATACCATTTTATTCGAGAGTGCATTGAAAACGAACAAGTCACAATCGAATATGTGAGCAGTGAGCTGCAGAAAGCTGATGTATTGACGAAGGCTTTAGCAAGGGTAAAATTCAGGAAGATGCGCGAGATGCTTGGAGTAAAAGATCTCTCAAAACCGCTCGGAAGTTAGGAGGGTGATTGTTGGATAATTCCGAGCTATGTGAGAACTACCCGGTGGCAGTTCCGAGTCATAAGGTGGTGACATTGTTTCGGATGTTATCTTTAAAGTTTGTTTTTATTAATCTCTTTGTTAATTTAGATAAGTATGGTTTAAATTAAAAGATAAGAGTATTTTTGAATAGGTGGATAAGATACTTGTTCCACAAGTAAGGTTTGCCTATAAATGCATCTACCAGGATGTGGTATGAGCATTGAACTTTTTTTTTCTGTTTTGAGTTATTTTCAGAAGTAAATTGAAGAGTTATTTCAATTGCAAGTTGAATTTTTGTGTTATATGAATCAAGGATTTGACGCAAAAAACGCTTTTTATACGTGCTTGTTTAGTCTCCAATCTCCATCTCTCGTTTTGGGTTTTCGTTTTCTTGTTTTCTAAAGTCTCAATACTCTTTTACTCTTCTAAATTTCTTTTTCTTATCATGGATGCTTCACATTCTTCAGTTGGACAAGGTTCCAACACCGAACCATCATTTGTTCGTGTTATTGAACACAATCGGAACCGGGAGATTTGATGCAATTGGGATTTGGTCGAGCTAAGTGATGGGTCTCTAATAAAACCTTAAACTTATCAAACCTTTAACTAATAATTAATTAATAAACCCTAATTAAACCTTAAACTTATCAAACCTTTAACTAATAATTAATTAATAAACCCTAATTAAACCTTAAACATAAACCTTAAACTAATCAAGCCTTACACTATTAATTAATAAAACCCTAATAAAACCTTAAACTATTCAAATTAAATAACAGTTTAAGGTTTATTTGTTTAAGGTTTTATTAGGGTTTTATTAAATAATAGTTTAAGGTTTGATTGGTTTAAGGTTTTATTAGGTTTGATTTGTTTAAGGTTTATTAATTATTAGTTTAAGGTTTTATTAGGGTTTATTAATTATTAGCTTAAGGTTTTATTAGGGTTTATAAATTATTAGTTTAAGGTTTTATTAGTTTAAGGTTTGATTAAGGTTTAGTAATTATCTGTTTAAGTTTTAATTAGTTTAATGTTTTATTAGGGATTTAGGGTTTTAATAATTATTATTTTAAGGTTTGATTAGTTTAAGGTTTTATTAGGATTTTATTCACGTCTAACGGTCAACAAGGTGGGAAGGAAAAAAAGTGGAACCGGTTCTTAAACAGGAACCGGAACCGGACCCTACCCTAACCAGGTACACCGAATAGGGTTATTTGTGCGTGGAACCGGTTCGGGTCTTATGTGGAACCGGTTTGGAGGAACCGATGGGTCTCAGGAACCGGTTTGGCCACCTCTAGCTATGTGCAGGGGTAGGGGAAAACGGTTTTAAATCGGACCCGACGGTCATACCCGAAATCAGAACTGACATTAAGACTGTTAATGAACCGAATGTTCAGGGAACAGTTCGTGAACTGTTTTGCAGGAAATTCGTTTATGCTCATTCGTTTAATAAACGAATGAACACAAACAAGAATTTCCGTTCATTTAGTTAAATGAACGAACATGAACACAGATTGTGTTTGTGAACGTTAGGTAACGTGTTCGTTTACGTTTGTTTACGTTTGATTATTATGTTCATTTATTATATTTATTCATTAAATGTGTTGTATATTCTTAATTTTTTTTTTAGTTTAACACCATAATATTTAAATTATTTTTAGTTTAATAGTATAATATTTAAATAAATAATTATCTATAATGCTTGAAATTAAGAATTATTTATTGTTTAAATAATATATGTTTGTTTGCGTTCGTGTATTATACAATTAAATATTAAATATATACATTTTCTTATAAGAAAATTTCAATTATATAATATATTAAAATATAATTTTATAATTTTTAAATTTTTGTTATTTGTAATTTATTATTTTTAATCATTTGTCATTTATTATTTTATCAACAATTATTGTTATCAAACATATAAATCTTCATTAAAAAATAGTTTATAACATATTATATTTGTTCAACCTATGTAATACATGGGTTTCTAAACTAGTTCCTTAATAAACGAACACAAACATGGATTTTCATTCAATTAGTGGTCATGAACCGTTCATAAACAAGTTAAAAATTAAACGAACGAACACGAACAAAGGCTAATTCGTATTCGTTCGGTTCGTTTACAAACCTAAGAACTCTTACTACCCAAATCAATGGGCACAGACGGTTATCATTTATCAAAGAAATCATGACCAAAACTAGAACCAAACTGAAATTACCGGAACTGGTTCCAACTTTAGCTGGCCGAGAACCAGTCAAAAACCGAACTTAAGTGGACCTGATTCTTGACTATATTGACGAAAACCAAAACTGGTTCCTACTCAAAACCATTTCTTAAAAACTTGGTTTACTCACCTCTAGCGATGTGTGTCATATCTTTATTTGGCTATGGGCCACACCAACATGATATTCATCCTTCCCACATAGCTTGCATACGGGTATGGTGTGTTGTTTGATGAATTTTTTTTTCTAGATGGTATGCAATACCATGCATGGAAAATAGGTAGTTTTGAGAGTTTGTTTGGAAAATAGGTGATCCGCCATTTGTGATAGCGAATGTATGTCATGCGGACAAAACCTTGTACTCTTCCACCACCTCAAGTAGTGGATGCTAATTAATTCGGGTAATCAAACCAGAACCCATTTAATACTCCAACTCCCAACTACTCATCTCAATTTAATAAACCTGCAAACGTTTACATGCATGCAACTCCTTGCACTTTAATAATCCAACTCCCAACTCCTTACACTTAATAATCCAACTCCCACTTTAAATACAATAAACCTGCAAATATAACTAATTTATATTATGCTATCAAATATAACTAATTTTTATTATTATTTTGATTATATTTGACCGTCTAAATATATTTATTTGGATGTAATTTAAAATTTTGGCAACTTTAAGAGACAGGTTTTCTTATTGAGACTATTTTTATTTAATTTTAGCATGTGACTTGTTAGAAATACAACATAACCTAAAAAAATTCTTGTTCCTAAGAAAATGAGTTGAAGTTGCCACATCTATGAAACATATGCAAAAATATTTAAAAAGCTAAAATAAATCATGATATAAACTTGTCTTAAGAAAAGTCTCAACTGACTCAAAATTTTGAATTCAAAATCTGTATATAAGAATTCAAATGAATATTATTCTCCTTAGTCTAAAATTAAAATTATCCATAAAATAACTATCTATAATACACATTTATTTTTTTGAAATTGATGATAAACATAAAAAATTATAACTACTTATTTAGTCAGTGATGTAATAACGATATATGTTTAAATTTATATTAAATTTTTAACAAATATATATTTTTAAACATCATTATTATTAAATAAGAAAAAGAAGTAAAAAAAATAATTATTTAATGTTTTATTTAAATAAGAGAGAGAGAAGAATTAAAACTAAATTTTTTTCAGAATGACAATTTAATCAATGACGGGTCATATACTCACTTGATAACATCTACAACCAATAGTAGGAAACTCATCTTAGGTAAAAGAAAACCCTCTAGTCTAGTATCAAACTTCTATTTTGTCCATATCATTACTTGAATCCGTGACCTACTCAGTACTGAAGACAAATCTTACCTCTCATAACCACTTGAGTAGAGAATTATTATTAGTTAGAACTAAATAGCTATTATAGACCAATAGGCTTGTAGCCCAACTAACACTTCATTATTCTTATAAAGTTTATGTTTTATGAGGTCATGGGTTCAAATCATGGCCAAAGCGGTCAGTAGGGGATTTACCACATAGTGGGTTTCCTAGGTGGATTTGCTCGATTCAGCGCTCGCCAACATCTGGCTTTAGATACCGAAGAGTTGGTAGCGGTGGTCGCAGGCGTAAGTTGTTAGGTTCGAGGATCCATTTGGGCTATGAAGAGGCATGCCGCTGAGCTCTCGTTAGCTGTTAAAAAAATTAGTTATTATAGTTCTTTTTTTTGAATTAAAAATATATATGGCATTTTGAATTTTGAACGTTAATAGCCGTTTCAACGCATGATAAGTATTGATGCATACTTTGAAGAAAGAACAAGAAAACACTATTGTTTGGCCCGCCCAAACACTCGCTCATTCCTTCTGCAAGTGATCATCTTTCACTAGATTGATCAAAAGCTCAAATTCTTGTTGCAAGCATGTCGTTGAGGCCTAGTGCCAGGACGGAGGTTCGCCGGAATTGGTACAAAAGTGGCCGTCAATGCGGAGGAGGGACGCCGGAGGAGAGAAGACAACATGGTTGAGTTGAGATCCGTAAGAACCAGAGAGAAGAGAGTTTGCAGAAGAAGTGACGTGAAGGATTTACTTCTAAGCAATTCCCTGTGTCTCATCAATCTGCTTCCGCTGCCGAGAAGAAGGTACACAAATGTTACTTATTGTGAGCTATCGAGAGTTTCATGTGTTGTCATGTGTCTGAATTTTAGGGTTTCTGTTAATCATGTAAGAAATAATCAGAAAATTATAACCTGATGAATTGAAAGTAGGATCACATTTCAGATCAAACAATTTAACAATTTGGTGGTTAACATTTCAGATCAAACAATTTAACAATTTAACGATAACTGCATATACTGGTTTCAGTCTTACGCCCTAATCCCTCTGATGAAATGCGTTATTGTTTTGACATTTTGTGGTTTATGTTGTTGTTGAACATAGGGGTTTTATATATGGGATATATATCTGGTGAAATGATAACTAATTTCTGTTCTTTGATATACAAATCAAGACATATATGAGTCATTGAGTCCCTCATGGGAGTTTTTTTTAGCTTTTGTTTCCTGTACTTTTTAGCATGTAATTATGACTATATAGAACACTGTTGTTTGAATATATATTGCGCTCATCATTGTAGATGTTTTGATGCACACTTGATTTTTATACAAGTGTTGTTTTGACTGTATGTTGCTGATTGCAGTTTGATGGCCTACCTGTAAAGGTTGCAGGGGTCTTGTCAGATGATAATAATATGCAGCTTGAGGCTACGACCCAGTTTCGTAAACTGTTATCAATAAGTATGCTGTTGTTTTTTTAGTTTCTTAGTTATGTTTTATCAAATCTTTTGCTTAATCAACTGTTGTATTACATTTCTAATTTCAGAATTTTTTTTAAACAGAACGCAGCCCTCCTATTAAAGAAGTTATTCAATCTGGTGTTGTTCCTCGTTTTGTTGAGTTTTTTGTGAGAAGAAACATTACATGATTGACTCTTTTTTTGGCTTAATTTGGTAACTAGAAGGTATGATTTCATTTATGCAAGTTAATTTAATATATCTTCTATGTGCAATAGTTTGAGGCAGCTTGGGCTTTGACAAATATTGCTTCAGGGACATCTGAACACACAAAAGTGGTGATTGATCATGGTGCTGTTCCGATACTTGTGAAACTTCTTGCATCTTCTAGTGATGATCTTCTGAAGCATGATTGGTTATTTGGTATTCTATGCACTTCATTTTACATTTTTACTCACTAATGGTCTGTTAAGCATATAACAAACTCATCTTCATTTTAGCAGTTGGAAAGGGTTTAAATCTTTAATGCCTCCTTTATTTTTTTCATTTAGGCTGTATGGGCACTTTCGTATCTTTCAGATGGTACAAATGTATGTCCCAGATTGATTGAGTTGCTAAAGTGAGTGTGTTAATTATTTTTTATATCTAGTTATGATATCTATTTGCCTGTTTAGTCTCTAATGTTCTGCAACTTGGATTGTTGTTGCCTTTTGGTTTCAGTCACCCATCACCTTCAGTGCTCATCCCTGCACTTCGTACAATTGGTAACATTGTTACTGGTGATGATGTGAAAACTCAGGTACTTGTGTAAAACTACTTTCATAATACTTTGCTAATTTAATTGTTGGAATTTTGTGTGAAAAGAAAAAGGAAAAAGAAAATATAAACATTTCATCTACCAATTCATTTGTCATGAATTAGTTAATTAACTAAGCCATGAATTGGCTTGTTAGTGGGCATAATGGCAACATTTGAAATGCCATGTCTACAAGTATAAATAGAGGCATTTGGCCTCTTGTTGAAGATGCTAGTTTTTAAGATCTCTAAACCACTTGAGATATATACACACAAGCTTCAAAGGTTCCAAACACAATCATATACTTTGTTGAGTTCTCAACAACCTACAACGATCGGTTCCTCGTGTGAAACAAACACTCTTGTTTCAGGTGAAGTTTCGGGTTTTCGGTTAACTCCGGCAGTACACACTGCTTTGGCTGTTGTACCATGGGAAACAGTCGGGTTCACATCTGATCCACATCCCTCCATTTAGTTCTCTTCATCAGATCCATCAACATACAGTCAAGCCCAAACCACTTCAACCGAAGCCAATGAAGCCACTACTACCTTACATGTTCTGACTCCTCATATCACGGAAACTCCACTTCAAGTTTATACCCATCGTCCTAAATCCACAACCACAACCACTACTCTTCCCCCACAACAACACCCTACCTCCCCACCAGCCCAAACAACCCTTTCAACACCACCTCCACTACCCCAAACATCTCTTCCATCGGCCCAAACCACACCTCCACCCCCACCACAATCACTACTGTGTCGTACTATGCTCACACAAAGTATGATTGAAAATTCTAAGGCCAAACCATGGTTGTAAAAATCCCCGACTAGGCCGATTAATCGCTAGTCCCCTAAGGCCGACTAGGCCCGACTATCCGACTAGGCCGATTAGTTGGCCGATTAATCCCGATTAATCTCGATTAATCCCTAGTCCCCACCCCACCGCCCGACTAGCGGCTAGCGATTTCTACAAGATTGGGCCAAACAGCTCTTAAACCTACATACCACAACCACCACAACCCTTTTAACCCTTTCCCTCCGCAACCGCATCCTACCTCCCCACCGGCCCAAACAATCCTTTCAACACCACCTCCACTACCCCAAACATCTCTTCCATCGGCCCAAACCACACCTCCACCCCCACCACCATCACTACCATGTCGTACTATGCTCACACAAAGTATGATTGGAAATTTTAAGCCCAAACAACTCTTAAACCTACATACCACAACCACCACCACTCCATTTGAGCCTATCCCTTGTTCGCTTGCGGATGCCCTTTCCATACCCATTTGATTCCATGCCATGACTGATGAGTTTAATGCTCTTATTGAAAATAACACTTGGGAGCTGGTACCTCGTCGACTGCGTATGAACCTTATTCTATGTATGTGAATTTTCAAACACAAAACAAGATCTAATAGTTTGCTCAAACGCTACAGTTTATATGTGATGGTCGCTCACAATAGGTTGGAGTAGATTGTCACGAAACCTTTAGTCTTGTTATTAAACCAACCACTATACGGATTACTTTGAGTATTGCTTTACTACATGGGTGGAACATTAGTCAACTTGATGTCAAAAACACATTCTACATGGTAACTTGTAGGAAGCGATCTACATGCATCAATTAATGGGCTTCTGACATCCTTCTTATCCAAATCATGTGTGTTGTTTGAGAAAGTCATTGTATGATTTAAAACATGCTACTCATGTTTGGTGTTAATGGTATTATGTTACCACTTTCGGTTTTCATCATAGCTCCTTGTTGGTTAATATTGATAGGGTGTTGGTCAAAGTCAGGTCAATTGAATAAGGGGGACTTAGGAAGGATTTATGTTTATTAAAAAGTTTTATTGCTTGATCAGACTCATAGGTTGAATAAGAAATAAATGGGTCACACTATGACCGTAGATGTTAGCCGGCATTTAAGAAGTTAGTTTTTTAAGGCTATTTAAATTTTTCGTATGTAGCTCAAATGTGTGTCTTTTCAATGTTAATTCGAAGAGTGCATATGATTTCTTGAGTTTGCTCTCTGAATTACCAACATTTGGTATCAGAGCTTGGTTTTAAGGGCAGTCAAATTCATCATCTTAACACGAAGGACTGGATTAAGACTGAAGGACAATTAATGGGCTTCTGACATCCCTCTTATCCACAACATGTGTGTTGTTAGTGAAAGTCATTGTATGATTTAAAACATGCTACTCATGTTTGGTACCAATGGTATACCTATTATGTTACCACTTTCGGTTTTCATCATAGCTCCTTGTTGGTTAATATTGACTGGGTGCTGGTCAAAGTCAGGTCAATTGACTAAGGGGGACTTAGGAAGGTTTTATTTTTAGTAAAAAGTTTTATTGTTTGATTGACTCGTAGGTTAAATAAGAAATAAATGGGTCAAACTATGACCGTAGATGTTAGCTAACATTTAAGAAAGTTTTTTTAAGGCTATTTAAATTTTCTGTATGTAGGTCAAATGTGTGTCTTTTCAATTAAAATTCGAAGAGGGCGTGTGATTTCTTGAGTTTGCTCTCTGATTTACCAACATTTGGTATCAGAGCTTGGTTTTGAGGGAACTCAAATTCATCATCTTAACACGAAGGACTGGATCAAGACCGAAGAATAATTACATAGCATTGAGGAAAAGACAACTAAACAACAACAGTTTTAGAAGAACGGGTGATGCCCATGAAGGAAGGGGGTTCAATGTCCTTTAGATATCCTATCTTGAACTCTACAAATTATACAATATGGACAGTGAAGATCCAAGGCATTTGTCGATGATCAAAGAATTTGGGAGGCGATCGAACTAGGAGTGAATGTCAATAAGAAGAAAGATATGGCAATTGCTTCCTTGTATCAAGCAATGCTCTAGGAACTTGTTTTGCAGGTTGCTCAATACACCCATGCAAGCATATTTGGGATGCACTAAAGGTAAGTTTTATTGGTGTAGATAGGGTCCAAAAGGATAGGCTACAAACTCCAAGGAATTCCTTCATAGCCCTAAATCCATTGATGACATTACAGGAAGGATGAGTGATTGCTTTCAAAAGCAAACAATCTTGGAAAAGGCATACGATGATGCAACATTGGTCAGAAAACCCCTCAATTTGATGCATGAAAAATTCACAACCATTGTTGCAACAATTGAACAGTTTGCAGAACTTGGGCACGATGGCATTTCCAACAGTTTGCCGAACTTGGGCACGATGGCATTTCCAACAGTTTGCAGAACTTGGGCATGATGGCATTTCCTAAAGCAATTGGTAGACTAAAAGCATATGAAGAAAGACTTCATGCAAAAGAGCATGTACATGTACAAAGGAGTATTCAGCTTTTGCTTACTAAAGCAGAGTGGGAGGCTCGCAGCATAAATATAAATAAGGATCGCCGCAACGGTGGTGGTCGTGATGCGGCTAACCGAAATCGTGGAAGATGCCAATGTTGTGATCGAGACAACGGGAGTAGGGTAATTCACCCATTAATCATAAAGATGCTTCAAAAATCAAGTGTTTTAAATGTGAAGAATATGGACGTTATGCAAGCGAGTGTCTCAATTTTAAATGGGAAGGGACAAGACTGAATTTGGAAGATATACACCTAACTTGAGAAGAAGATGATGATGAACCAACCTTGTTACTAATGATGTGCCAACAAGAGAGATTCAAACACCAAAAAGGGTTCAAAAATAGAAACAAAACTAGTGAAGATGAGTGAAGATCTAAAGAATCTATTAGGAACCAATGATCCGGTTCGAGCCAAGAAAAGCGGGTTTAGATGATATGAATGTGGGATGTTTGAACATTTCTCGTGCACATTATTGAATGAAGCCAACTTGTTCCAAGAAGATGATATGGCACTACTCTGAAGCGACAGTGACGTCATAATTAAAGGGGTGAATGTTGGTAAATTTTGATATGGTGTTGGTCAAATCTAGGTCAATGACTAAGGGTGACTTAGGAAGGTTTTATTTTTAGTCAAAAGTTTTATTGCTTGATTGGCTCTTAGGTTGAATTAGAAATAAATGGGTCAAACTATGACCCTAGATGTTTGCTAGCAGTCTATAAACGAGGACATGATACTTTCTGCATGTTATTATCTGTTGATAATTTCATCCTCACCACCTCTTCACTGTTTCTCAAACAACATTTCATGGCCTTTTTGTCATATGAGTTTGCTATGAAAGACACAGTTATTTCCTTGGCACTTTGGTCACTTGTGATACTCATGGGATGTTCTTATCTCTACAGAAATATGCTCACAACATTCTGACTCACGCAAAGATGTTTGACTGCAATCCTGTTCATACACATGTCGACATAATGGGTAAGCTTGGTGCAACTGATGGCGAGTTACTCTCAGATCCAACCCATTATCGTAGCATAGTTGGTGCCCTTCAATATTTGACTTTCACTCGCCTTGACATTTCTTACGCTGTTCAGTAGATTTGCTTGACATGCATGCCCTTCGGTCATCTTATTCCAACTCTTTTAGGCGAATTTTGCGATATGTAAAAGGCATTCTAGCTATGGGCCTATATTTGTGACATAGTCTGATGGGAAATTAAACACACACAATCAAAGATGATCAGATTAAACAAATAACGGCAAGAATAAAGAGGATGATAGGGTTTTCATTAATCAAACAAGGGGAATTACAAAACTACCAGGGAAAATCCCTCTCTCACTGCATATGCACGAGCCAAAATCTTAAAAATCATAACTGACTATCCTCCCTTCCTCTCCAATATTAATAAACCCACATACTTACAATTAACTACTAACTACTTTGTAGAATTGTCAACTCCTTCCCCCCCCCCCCCCTCAAGAATAGACATGCAAAATCTTAGGCTGTCCTGTCCTCAAGACTTGCATCTTAAAACTGCCCCAGGAGCCACTCTTTATCCTCCCAAGTATCGTCTTCAATGTCTTGACCCTGCCATTGAATTAACCATTGTTTCACTGAAGCAAAATCAGTTTTGAGTACCCGTTTAGCAAACACTGCTATAGGAATAGATGTGTTTGTAGTATCGAGGAGTAAATCAGGTGATAATTGAATGTCTGTGGGTGCACAAACAACCTTTTTAAGTAGAGCAACATGGAAAACCAGGTGAATTTTAGAAGTATGTGGCAATTGGAGGCGATAAGTGACTGGCCCAATTTTTTAAATGACCTGAAAAGGACCAAAAAATTTCGCTGCTAATTTCGGATGGATGTGAGTAAATATAGACAATTGGTGGTATGGTTTCAATTTAACATACAACCCAATCTCCCACTACAAACTCTATATTCCTCCTGTATTTATCAGCTTGTAATTTCATGGAGCTCTGAGCATTTGATAAATAAACTTTCAACCGTTTTAAAACCTCATCACGATCCTGCAACTCTCTTGCAACTGTACCTACCCGAACTTCCCCAGGAATAAACTGCAGAACAGTAGACTGACGACGACCATGCACCACCTCAAAAGGAGTGGTGCCTGTAGAAGCATGAAAAGTAGAGTTGTACCAGCAAAGATAGGCTAATCAATGGAAAAACAACGAAGATAGGCCTTTTAATAATGATTAACGACTTCTGTTTGGCCATATGATCTGGATGATACACAAAACTCATATGCAACTAGGTTCCCATAGAGCGAAAAATTTCTTGCTAAAATTTACTTAAGAATAAGGGATCACGATCACTGACGATTGACTTTGAGACTCCATGATGACAAATGACATCCTTTACAAACACCTCAGCCACTGTTTTAGCTGTGTAGGGATGTCTTAACAACAAGAAATGAGCATACTTGGACAAGCGATCTACTACTACCAAAATAACATTAAAGCCTTTGGACTCATGTAAGCCCACTATAAAATCTATAGAGAGATTCTCCCAAATAGCGTCACGTATTGCCAAAGGTTGAAGCAATCCCCAGAAGCAACCAAGCTAGACTTACATCGTTGGCATACATCACATTCTTGGATGAACTGCTTAACAATTCCTGTCATACCTGGCCAATATAAATTGGCAGCCAAACAACGATACGTCCGATATGCACTCACCAACTCTCGATCATTGGAATGCACTAAAACGTGTCATTCGGTACCTTCAAGGGACCTCAGCATATGGTCTTACCTTATCCCTCAGTCCAATATGTCGCTTCGTGCCTACATTGATGTTGATTGGGCTGGGTGCCCGGAAACTCGTCGCTCTACCTTAGGATATTGTGTCTATCTTGGAGACACTCTCATCTCATGGTCTTCCAAGCGCCAGCCCACCATTTTGCGCTGAAGCTTAATATCGCGGAGTAGCCAACGTTGTTGTCACTGAACTTTGTTAGCCAACGTTGTTGTCACTTTGAAGGTCAATGTGAATCTTTTGCTAGAACTTCATCGCCCTATTTTTCACGCATCAGTGGTGTACCGTGACAATGTTAGTGCCATTTACCTATCCAGTAGTCCAGTTCAACATCAACATACCAAACACATTGAATTGGATATTCATTTTGTCCGGGAACAAATTCAGCAAGGAAAAATAAGAGTTCTTCATGTCCCATCACGATATCAAATCGCAGACATATTCACCATAGGCCTTCCTCGAGGTGAGTGAATCTTAAGCAAGATTCACATTGACCTTCAAAGTGAAATTCTTTGGAAGGTAATCCTCTTACTAACAAAAGGGTAGAAAGCTTATGAAGAGATTGATGGTTGAGGTGACTGAATCTTCTGTGCCAAAGAGCGGTTTCAGAAGATGTTTGAGAGTCAGTGGTCATGTCTACAACGTAGACATTTCCACTTCTTTTAGCCATAAGCAAGGTGTATTAATCAATTAAGATCTTTATTTTTGAGTTTATTTCGGGAGAAAGAATTTTGCAGCTGTCCTTGGTGAAAAATGAACTAAAGTCTTTGTCAGCTAGTTGAGAAACACTCAAGAGATTAAACTTGAGATTTTCAACTAAGCTAACATCCTTAAAGTGTAGTTTTCCACTCAGGACAGAACCAGACCCTACTATCCAACCTTTTACATTATTTCTGAAGGAAACAGATCCTCCATTCTTTGGAATGAAGTTATTTAAAATGGATCTGCATCCTATCATGTGCCTAGAGCCTCCACTGTCCACATACCATAGATGACTTTGGTTTGAAGGTCTCTGCACATGACAATTTAATTGCAATAGGTTAGATATAGGTCTTATTTTATTTTTAGAAGAAAGAGAAGAAGTTTATTTGTTTTGCTGAGATTTATTCATCAATTTCTGCATCATCAATATCAGTTGTTGCTGATTTTGATGCAAGATATTGATTTGTAAATCCACGGAAGGAGGGTTCACATCAGCAGAAGAATGGGTAGCAGGAGTCAACATGGGATAAGAAGGTGGTGTTCCAAGGATAGAAGGCCCGGGTGAAGCAAGTGAAGGAGAAGAATGAGGTGATGGATAAGAGCCAGATCTTATTGAACTATTTGCTGAAAATTTATTAGTCTTCTTTGACTTCTTTATTTTATTAGGAAAGTTTCCTTTATTTGAAGAACCCTTTTCGGCTTTCAATCTTTTAATCTTTCAGCATTTAGTTTTTCTTTTGCTTTCTCCAAGAGAGTTTTTGTCCAACAGTTTTCAGTAGTGTGATTATACTTAAAACATGTTAGACAAGCAGGAGACAAAGAGGAGTAGTTGGGGATGAAAGGCTTATTTGCCTTCATTATTGGATAAGGGGGATGAGGATGAGAAGGAGGAAATCTGATGTCAATCATGGGCCTCTTTCCTTTGTCAAGGCAGGCAGCATGACCGTCAGAGATTTTATGAAGACTTGTACCTTTTGAACTTTGAGTAGAGCTCATGGTTGGAGCAATCTCAGATTGTTCAGAAGCATTTTAATTTTGATCACTTTCCAAGGGTGTTTCCTCATGTTTCTCATCGTTAGTTTCAGTGGGATACACAAAAGTGGGAAACTGCGGAGGTTGGTACACTCTTGGAGGTGTGATTGTAATAGATGGAATTTCATAAGGAAGAAAAGTGGGGGAAAAAGGCTCAGAATCAGTCTCGTTTATTTTATTGTCAATCGGGGTGTAGTCCTCTGGAGGACTAGTATGATTAAACCCGATTCCAAATTTGGCCTTGCTGTGAACTTGCTTACTTAAAAGCATTTTGAACCTTTTGCAGGATTCAACCCACTTGTCACAGCTAGCATTGGTCTGAGACAATTCATCTCTACAAGCTGCATATTTTTCATTTTGTAAATCGAATAGAGCTTGTAGATTGGACTTTTCAGTCTTTAGGACAGAGATTTGTCTGTCTTTATTCTTTATTGGTTTTTCTATTTCAGAATTTTTATTATCAAGCACTTGCTCCAACTCCTGATTTTGTTGTTGAAGCAACACATTGGCTTTCTTTATTTTTGCAAGATGTACGCATCAGTACATAGTTTTTCTAGAGTGGAAGAAGATACATGTGCATCAAGAGTGTCTGCAGCAGGTTGTTCAGAAAGGGAAGAGTTATCACCAACAGCCATAAGAGCGAAATCTGTTGGTTCGGAGGCGATGAGGGCATAACCTACATCTTCAGGCAAGCTGCTCCAGTCGACATACTCTTGGGTAGAGAAAGCCGGTTGACTGGAAGAAGAAGATTGAACAGCAGAGCCTGGTATATTTATTTGAGAAGAGGGTGGTGCAACAATTTGAAGAGGTGCAGGAGTAAGTTGATACATGCTACCATTGGCAGCTTGTACAAATTGTACATTGGTAGGAGGAGGTGTCTGTACAATATGTGCTGACTTCTGAGAATTGTTGTGCCTTCTGAAAGAAGATGAAGAAGAAGAAGAAAAAGGTGCAGAAGAAGTATGTGATTGAGAGTTAGAAAAGGTCACACACGGTGAAGAATTTGAGTTTGGAGCATTTTTGCACTCCCTGGCGAAGTGTCCAGTGCCATGACATTTGTAGCATTGGACCTTAGCCTTATTTATGCTGAACCTAGTTTTCCCTTGAATACCAAGAAATTTCCTTCCCGCCCTCTTGTAGAACTTATTTGTTCTTATGCTCAAGAGGGCCAGTTGGTGAAGAATATCCATCTCTTCCAAGTCATCACTTGGAACTTGATGGAGATCATTAATGATAAAACACAGATGATCAGAGATAGGAGAGTGGTCATCACAGGAGGAAGAAGAAGTGATGCCAGTAGTTATGTCAATATATTCATCATAACCCTGACCATTTGATTCAGAGTTATGACTCAGAAGAGCTGTGTTTCCTTGAACATACTCTTCAGTTGATTTACCAGAGTTTATTAGTTTCCTTTTCTGGTCAATCTCTCGCTCAAAGGTGAACAACTTACCATGAAGTTGAGTAATCAAGAGTTTCCCAAAGTCTGGAGAGGATCTCATAACAATGGAATAGGTTTCCCATTTTTCAGGTAGAGATCTCAAGAAGCGGTTCAAAACAGAGACAGGGGGTACACTTAACCAGCTAGTTTTAATTCACTTAAGAGAGAAGTGAGCCGTTCAAACTGCTGAGTCAGTGACTCATTATTTAGTTGGGAGAATGTCTCGTGTTGTTGAGCTAATATCTCCCTGGTATTAGCCACAACATCTTCGGTACCACCGAATTGCTCTTTTAGAGCATCCTACAAGTCTTTAGCAGACTCATGGTGAAGAAGACCAGAGTATATTTCATTAGCAAGGGCCATAGCCAACTGAGCATGTGCCTTTGCATCAAGTCTGGAGAGGATCTCATAACAATTGAATAGGTTTCCCATTTTTCAGGTAGAGATCTCAAGAAGCGGTTCAAAACAGAGACAGGGGGTACACTTAACCAGCTAGTTTTAATTTACTTAAGAGAGAAGTGAACCGTTCAAACTGCTGAGTCAGTGACTCATTATTTAGTTAGGAGAATGTCTCGTATTGTTGAGCTAATATCTCCCTGGTATTAGCCACAACATCTTCGGTACCACCGAATTGCTCTTTTAGAGCATCTCACAAGTCTTTAGCAGACTCATGTTGTGATCGAGACAACGGGAGTAGGGTAATTCACCCATTAATCATAAAGATGCTTCAAAAATCAAGTGTTTTAAATGTGAAGAATATGGACGTTATGCAAGCGAGTGTCTCAATTTTAAATGGGAAGGGACAAGACTGAATTTGGAAGATATACACCTAACTTGAGAAGAAGATGATGATGAACCAACCTTGTTACTAATGATGTGCCAACAAGAGAGATTCAAACACCAAAAAGGGTTCAAAAATAGAAACAAAACTAGTGAAGATGAGTGAAGATCTAAAGAATCTATTAGGAACCAATGATCCGGTTCGAGCCAAGAAAAGCGGGTTTAGATGATATGAATGTGGGATGTTTGAACATTTCTCGTGCACATTATTGAATGAAGCCAACTTGTTCCAAGAAGATGATATGGCACTACTCTGAAGCGACAGTGACGTCATAATTAAAGGGGTGAATGTTGGTAAATTTTGATATGGTGTTGGTCAAATCTAGGTCAATGACTAAGGGTGACTTAGGAAGGTTTTATTTTTAGTCAAAAGTTTTATTGCTTGATTGGCTCTTAGGTTGAATTAGAAATAAATGGGTCAAACTATGACCCTAGATGTTTGCTAGCAGTCTATAAACGAGGACATGATACTTTCTGCATGTTATTATCTGTTGATAATTTCATCCTCACCACCTCTTCACTGTTTCTCAAACAACATTTCATGGCCTTTTTGTCATATGAGTTTGCTATGAAAGACACAGTTATTTCCTTGGCACTTTGGTCACTTGTGATACTCATGGGATGTTCTTATCTCTACAGAAATATGCTCACAACATTCTGACTCACGCAAAGATGTTTGACTGCAATCCTGTTCATACACATGTCGACATAATGGGTAAGCTTGGTGCAACTGATGGCGAGTTACTCTCAGATCCAACCCATTATCGTAGCATAGTTGGTGCCCTTCAATATTTGACTTTCACTCGCCTTGACATTTCTTACGCTGTTCAGTAGATTTGCTTGACATGCATGCCCTTCGGTCATCTTATTCCAACTCTTTTAGGCGAATTTTGCGATATGTAAAAGGCATTCTAGCTATGGGCCTATATTTGTGACATAGTCTGATGGGAAATTAAACACACACAATCAAAGATGATCAGATTAAACAAATAACGGCAAGAATAAAGAGGATGATAGGGTTTTCATTAATCAAACAAGGGGAATTACAAAACTACCAGGGAAAATCCCTCTCTCACTGCATATGCACGAGCCAAAATCTTAAAAATCATAACTGACTATCCTCCCTTCCTCTCCAATATTAATAAACCCACATACTTACAATTAACTACTAACTACTTTGTAGAATTGTCAACTCCTTCCCCCCCCCCCCCCTAAAGAATAGACATGCAAAATCTTAGGCTGTCCTGTCCTCAAGACTTGCATCTTAAAACTGCCCCAGGAGCCACTCTTTATCCTCCCAAGTATCGTCTTCAATGTCTAGGCCATTGAATTAACCATTGTTTCACTGAAGCAAAATCAGTTTTGAGTACCCGTTTAGCAAACACTGCTATAGGAATAGATGTGTTTGTAGTATCGAGGAGTAAATCAGGTGATAATTGAATGTCTGTGGGTGCACAAACAACCTTTTTAAGTAGAGCAACATGGAAAACCAGGTGAATTTTAGAAGTATGTGGCAATTGGAGGCGATAAGTGACTGGCCCAATTTTTTAAATGACCTGAAAAGGACCAAAAAATTTCGCTGCTAATTTCGGATGGATGTGAGTAAATATAGACAATTGGTGGTATGGTTTCAATTTAACATACAACCCAATCTCCCACTACAAACTCTATATTCCTCCTGTATTTATCAGCTTGTAATTTCATGGAGCTCTGAGCATTTGATAAATAAACTTTCAACCGTTTTAAAACCTCATCACGATCCTGCAACTCTCTTGCAACTGTACCTACCCGAACTTCCCCAGGAATAAACTGCAGAACAGTAGACTGACGACGACCATGCACCACCTCAAAAGGAGTGGTGCCTGTAGAAGCATGAAAAGTAGAGTTGTACCAGCAAAGATAGGCTAATCAATGGAAAAACAACGAAGATAGGCCTTTTAATAATGATTAACGACTTCTGTTTGGCCATATGATCTGGATGATACACAAAACTCATATGCAACTAGGTTCCCATAGAGCGAAAAATTTCTTGCTAAAATTTACTTAAGAATAAGGGATCACGATCACTGACGATTGACTTTGAGACTCCATGATGACAAATGACATCCTTTACAAACACCTCAGCCACTGTTTTAGCTGTGTAGGGATGTCTTAACAACAAGAAATGAGCATACTTGGACAAGCGATCTACTACTACCAAAATAACATTAAAGCCTTTGGACTCATGTAAGCCCACTATAAAATCTATAGAGAGATTCTCCCAAATAGCGTCACGTATTGCCAAAGGTTGAAGCAATCCCCAGAAGCAACCAAGCTAGACTTACATCGTTGGCATACATCACATTCTTGGATGAACTGCTTAACAATTCCTGTCATACCTGGCCAATATAAATTGGCAGCCAAACAACGATACGTCCGATATGCACTCACCAACTCTCGATCATTGGAATGCACTAAAACGTGTCATTCGGTACCTTCAAGGGACCTCAGCATATGGTCTTACCTTATCCCTCAGTCCAATATGTCGCTTCGTGCCTACATTGATGTTGATTGGGCTGGGTGCCCGGAAACTCGTCGCTCTACCTTAGGATATTGTGTCTATCTTGGAGACACTCTCATCTCATGGTCTTCCAAGCGCCAGCCCACCATTTTGCGCTGAAGCTTAATATCGCGGAGTAGCCAACGTTGTTGTCACTGAACTTTGTTAGCCAACGTTGTTGTCACTTTGAAGGTCAATGTGAATCTTTTGCTAGAACTTCATCGCCCTATTTTTCACGCATCAGTGGTGTACCGTGACAATGTTAGTGCCATTTACCTATCCAGTAGTCCAGTTCAACATCAACATACCAAACACATTGAATTGGATATTCATTTTGTCCGGGAACAAATTCAGCAAGGAAAAATAAGAGTTCTTCATGTCCCATCACGATATCAAATCGCAGACATATTCACCATAGGCCTTCCTCGAGGTGAGTGAATCTTAAGCAAGATTCACATTGACCTTCAAAGTGAAATTCTTTGGAAGGTAATCCTCTTACTAACAAAAGGGTAGAAAGCTTATGAAGAGATTGATGGTTGAGGTGACTGAATCTTCTGTGCCAAAGAGCGGTTTCAGAAGATGTTTGAGAGTCAGTGGTCATGTCTACAACGTAGACATTTCCACTTCTTTTAGCCATAAGCAAGGTGTATTAATCAATTAAGATCTTTATTTTTGAGTTTATTTCGGGAGAAAGAATTTTGCAGCTGTCCTTGGTGAAAAATGAACTAAAGTCTTTGTCAGCTAGTTGAGAAACACTCAAGAGATTAAACTTGAGATTTTCAACTAAGCTAACATCCTTAAAGTGTAGTTTTCCACTCAGGACAGAACCAGACCCTACTATCCAACCTTTTACATTATTTCTGAAGGAAACAGATCCTCCATTCTTTGGAATGAAGTTATTTAAAATGGATCTGCATCCTATCATGTGCCTAGAGCCTCCACTGTCCACATACCATAGATGACTTTGGTTTGAAGGTCTCTGCACATGACAATTTAATTGCAATAGGTTAGATATAGGTCTTATTTTATTTTTAGAAGAAAGAGAAGAAGTTTATTTGTTTTGCTGAGATTTATTCATCAATTTCTGCATCATCAATATCAGTTGTTGCTGATTTTGATGCAAGATATTGATTTGTAAATCCACGGAAGGAGGGTTCACATCAGCAGAAGAATGGGTAGCAGGAGTCAACATGGGATAAGAAGGTGGTGTTCCAAGGATAGAAGGCCCGGGTGAAGCAAGTGAAGGAGAAGAATGAGGTGATGGATAAGAGCCAGATCTTATTGAACTATTTGCTGAAAATTTATTAGTCTTCTTTGACTTCTTTATTTTATTAGGAAAGTTTCCTTTATTTGAAGAACCCTTTTCGGCTTTCAATCTTTTAATCTTTCAGCATTTAGTTTTTCTTTTGCTTTCTCCAAGAGAGTTTTTGTCCAACAGTTTTCAGTAGTGTGATTATACTTAAAACATGTTAGACAAGCAGGAGACAAAGAGGAGTAGTTGGGGATGAAAGGCTTATTTGCCTTCATTATTGGATAAGGGGGATGAGGATGAGAAGGAGGAAATCTGATGTCAATCATGGGCCTCTTTCCTTTGTCAAGGCAGGCAGCATGACCGTCAGAGATTTTATGAAGACTTGTACCTTTTGAACTTTGAGTAGAGCTCATGGTTGGAGCAATCTCAGATTGTTCAGAAGCATTTTAATTTTGATCACTTTCCAAGGGTGTTTCCTCATGTTTCTCATCGTTAGTTTCAGTGGGATACACAAAAGTGGGAAACTGCGGAGGTTGGTACACTCTTGGAGGTGTGATTGTAATAGATGGAATTTCATAAGGAAGAAAAGTGGGGGAAAAAGGCTCAGAATCAGTCTCGTTTATTTTATTGTCAATCGGGGTGTAGTCCTCTGGAGGACTAGTATGATTAAACCCGATTCCAAATTTGGCCTTGCTGTGAACTTGCTTACTTAAAAGCATTTTGAACCTTTTGCAGGATTCAACCCACTTGTCACAGCTAGCATTGGTCTGAGACAATTCATCTCTACAAGCTGCATATTTTTCATTTTGTAAATCGAATAGAGCTTGTAGATTGGACTTTTCAGTCTTTAGGACAGAGATTTGTCTGTCTTTATTCTTTATTGGTTTTTCTATTTCAGAATTTTTATTATCAAGCACTTGCTCCAACTCCTGATTTTGTTGTTGAAGCAACACATTGGCTTTCTTTATTTTTGCAAGATGTACGCATCAGTACATAGTTTTTCTAGAGTGGAAGAAGATACATGTGCATCAAGAGTGTCTGCAGCAGGTTGTTCAGAAAGGGAAGAGTTATCACCAACAGCCATAAGAGCGAAATCTGTTGGTTCGGAGGCGATGAGGGCATAACCTACATCTTCAGGCAAGCTGCTCCAGTCGACATACTCTTGGGTAGAGAAAGCCGGTTGACTGGAAGAAGAAGATTGAACAGCAGAGCCTGGTATATTTATTTGAGAAGAGGGTGGTGCAACAATTTGAAGAGGTGCAGGAGTAAGTTGATACATGCTACCATTGGCAGCTTGTACAAATTGTACATTGGTAGGAGGAGGTGTCTGTACAATATGTGCTGACTTCTGAGAATTGTTGTGCCTTCTGAAAGAAGATGAAGAAGAAGAAGAAAAAGGTGCAGAAGAAGTATGTGATTGAGAGTTAGAAAAGGTCACACACGGTGAAGAATTTGAGTTTGGAGCATTTTTGCACTCCCTGGCGAAGTGTCCAGTGCCATGACATTTGTAGCATTGGACCTTAGCCTTATTTATGCTGAACCTAGTTTTCCCTTGAATACCAAGAAATTTCCTTCCCGCCCTCTTGTAGAACTTATTTGTTCTTATGCTCAAGAGGGCCAGTTGGTGAAGAATATCCATCTCTTCCAAGTCATCACTTGGAACTTGATGGAGATCATTAATGATAAAACACAGATGATCAGAGATAGGAGAGTGGTCATCACAGGAGGAAGAAGAAGTGATGCCAGTAGTTATGTCAATATATTCATCATAACCCTGACCATTTGATTCAGAGTTATGACTCAGAAGAGCTGTGTTTCCTTGAACATACTCTTCAGTTGATTTACCAGAGTTTATTAGTTTCCTTTTCTGGTCAATCTCTCGCTCAAAGGTGAACAACTTACCATGAAGTTGAGTAAGCAAGAGTTTCCCAAAGTCTGGAGAGGATCTCATAACAATGGAATAGGTTTCCCATTTTTCAGGTAGAGATCTCAAGAAGCGGTTCAAAACAGAGACAGGGGGTACACTTAACCAGCTAGTTTTAATTCACTTAAGAGAGAAGTGAGCCGTTCAAACTGCTGAGTCAGTGACTCATTATTTAGTTGGGAGAATGTCTCGTGTTGTTGAGCTAATATCTCCCTGGTATTAGCCACAACATCTTCGGTACCACCGAATTGCTCTTTTAGAGCATCCTACAAGTCTTTAGCAGACTCATGGTGAAGAAGACCAGAGTATATTTCATTAGCAAGGGCCATAGCCAACTGAGCATGTGCCTTTGCATCAAGTCTGGAGAGGATCTCATAACAATTGAATAGGTTTCCCATTTTTCAGGTAGAGATCTCAAGAAGCGGTTCAAAACAGAGACAGGGGGTACACTTAACCAGCTAGTTTTAATTTACTTAAGAGAGAAGTGAACCGTTCAAACTGCTGAGTCAGTGACTCATTATTTAGTTAGGAGAATGTCTCGTATTGTTGAGCTAATATCTCCCTGGTATTAGCCACAACATCTTCGGTACCACCGAATTGCTCTTTTAGAGCATCTCACAAGTCTTTAGCAGACTCATGTTGTGATCGAGACAACGGGAGTAGGGTAATTCACCCATTAATCATAAAGATGCTTCAAAAATCAAGTGTTTTAAATGTGAAGAATATGGACGTTATGCAAGCGAGTGTCTCAATTTTAAATGGGAAGGGACAAGACTGAATTTGGAAGATATACACCTAACTTGAGAAGAAGATGATGATGAACCAACCTTGTTACTAATGATGTGCCAACAAGAGAGATTCAAACACCAAAAAGGGTTCAAAAATAGAAACAAAACTAGTGAAGATGAGTGAAGATCTAAAGAATCTATTAGGAACCAATGATCCGGTTCGAGCCAAGAAAAGCGGGTTTAGATGATATGAATGTGGGATGTTTGAACATTTCTCGTGCACATTATTGAATGAAGCCAACTTGTTCCAAGAAGATGATATGGCACTACTCTGAAGCGACAGTGACGTCATAATTAAAGGGGTGAATGTTGGTAAATTTTGATATGGTGTTGGTCAAATCTAGGTCAATGACTAAGGGTGACTTAGGAAGGTTTTATTTTTAGTCAAAAGTTTTATTGCTTGATTGGCTCTTAGGTTGAATTAGAAATAAATGGGTCAAACTATGACCCTAGATGTTTGCTAGCAGTCTATAAACGAGGACATGATACTTTCTGCATGTTATTATCTGTTGATAATTTCATCCTCACCACCTCTTCACTGTTTCTCAAACAACATTTCATGGCCTTTTTGTCATATGAGTTTGCTATGAAAGACACAGTTATTTCCTTGGCACTTTGGTCACTTGTGATACTCATGGGATGTTCTTATCTCTACAGAAATATGCTCACAACATTCTGACTCACGCAAAGATGTTTGACTGCAATCCTGTTCATACACATGTCGACATAATGGGTAAGCTTGGTGCAACTGATGGCGAGTTACTCTCAGATCCAACCCATTATCGTAGCATAGTTGGTGCCCTTCAATATTTGACTTTCACTCGCCTTGACATTTCTTACGCTGTTCAGTAGATTTGCTTGACATGCATGCCCTTCGGTCATCTTATTCCAACTCTTTTAGGCGAATTTTGCGATATGTAAAAGGCATTCTAGCTATGGGCCTATATTTGTGACATAGTCTGATGGGAAATTAAACACACACAATCAAAGATGATCAGATTAAACAAATAACGGCAAGAATAAAGAGGATGATAGGGTTTTCATTAATCAAACAAGGGGAATTACAAAACTACCAGGGAAAATCCCTCTCTCACTGCATATGCACGAGCCAAAATCTTAAAAATCATAACTGACTATCCTCCCTTCCTCTCCAATATTAATAAACCCACATACTTACAATTAACTACTAACTACTTTGTAGAATTGTCAACTCCTCCCCCCCCCCCCCCCCCTAAAGAATAGACATGCAAAATCTTAGGCTGTCCTGTCCTCAAGACTTGCATCTTAAAACTGCCCCAGGAGCCACTCTTTATCCTCCCAAGTATCGTCTTCAATGTCTAGGCCATTGAATTAACCATTGTTTCACTGAAGCAAAATCAGTTTTGAGTACCCGTTTAGCAAACACTGCTATAGGAATAGATGTGTTTGTAGTATCGAGGAGTAAATCAGGTGATAATTGAATGTCTGTGGGTGCACAAACAACCTTTTTAAGTAGAGCAACATGGAAAACCAGGTGAATTTTAGAAGTATGTGGCAATTGGAGGCGATAAGTGACTGGCCCAATTTTTTAAATGACCTGAAAAGGACCAAAAAATTTCGCTGCTAATTTCGGATGGATGTGAGTAAATATAGACAATTGGTGGTATGGTTTCAATTTAACATACAACCCAATCTCCCACTACAAACTCTATATTCCTCCTGTATTTATCAGCTTGTAATTTCATGGAGCTCTGAGCATTTGATAAATAAACTTTCAACCGTTTTAAAACCTCATCACGATCCTGCAACTCTCTTGCAACTGTACCTACCCGAACTTCCCCAGGAATAAACTGCAGAACAGTAGACTGACGACGACCATGCACCACCTCAAAAGGAGTGGTGCCTGTAGAAGCATGAAAAGTAGAGTTGTACCAGCAAAGATAGGCTAATCAATGGAAAAACAACGAAGATAGGCCTTTTAATAATGATTAACGACTTCTGTTTGGCCATATGATCTGGATGATACACAAAACTCATATGCAACTAGGTTCCCATAGAGCGAAAAATTTCTTGCTAAAATTTACTTAAGAATAAGGGATCACGATCACTGACGATTGACTTTGAGACTCCATGATGACAAATGACATCCTTTACAAACACCTCAGCCACTGTTTTAGCTGTGTAGGGATGTCTTAACAACAAGAAATGAGCATACTTGGACAAGCGATCTACTACTACCAAAATAACATTAAAGCCTTTGGACTCATGTAAGCCCACTATAAAATCTATAGAGAGATTCTCCCAAATAGCGTCACGTATTGCCAAAGGTTGAAGCAATCCCCAGAAGCAACCAAGCTAGACTTACATCGTTGGCATACATCACATTCTTGGATGAACTGCTTAACAATTCCTGTCATACCTGGCCAATATAAATTGGCAGCCAAACAACGATACGTCCGATATGCACTCACCAACTCTCGATCATTGGAATGCACTAAAACGTGTCATTCGGTACCTTCAAGGGACCTCAGCATATGGTCTTACCTTATCCCTCAGTCCAATATGTCGCTTCGTGCCTACATTGATGTTGATTGGGCTGGGTGCCCGGAAACTCGTCGCTCTACCTTAGGATATTGTGTCTATCTTGGAGACACTCTCATCTCATGGTCTTCCAAGCGCCAGCCCACCATTTTGCGCTGAAGCTTAATATCGCGGAGTAGCCAACGTTGTTGTCACTGAACTTTGTTAGCCAACGTTGTTGTCACTTTGAAGGTCAATGTGAATCTTTTGCTAGAACTTCATCGCCCTATTTTTCACGCATCAGTGGTGTACCGTGACAATGTTAGTGCCATTTACCTATCCAGTAGTCCAGTTCAACATCAACATACCAAACACATTGAATTGGATATTCATTTTGTCCGGGAACAAATTCAGCAAGGAAAAATAAGAGTTCTTCATGTCCCATCACGATATCAAATCGCAGACATATTCACCATAGGCCTTCCTCGAGGTGAGTGAATCTTAAGCAAGATTCACATTGACCTTCAAAGTGAAATTCTTTGGAAGGTAATCCTCTTACTAACAAAAGGGTAGAAAGCTTATGAAGAGATTGATGGTTGAGGTGACTGAATCTTCTGTGCCAAAGAGCGGTTTCAGAAGATGTTTGAGAGTCAGTGGTCATGTCTACAACGTAGACATTTCCACTTCTTTTAGCCATAAGCAAGGTGTATTAATCAATTAAGATCTTTATTTTTGAGTTTATTTCGGGAGAAAGAATTTTGCAGCTGTCCTTGGTGAAAAATGAACTAAAGTCTTTGTCAGCTAGTTGAGAAACACTCAAGAGATTAAACTTGAGATTTTCAACTAAGCTAACATCCTTAAAGTGTAGTTTTCCACTCAGGACAGAACCAGACCCTACTATCCAACCTTTTACATTATTTCTGAAGGAAACAGATCCTCCATTCTTTGGAATGAAGTTATTTAAAATGGATCTGCATCCTATCATGTGCCTAGAGCCTCCACTGTCCACATACCATAGATGACTTTGGTTTGAAGGTCTCTGCACATGACAATTTAATTGCAATAGGTTAGATATAGGTCTTATTTTATTTTTAGAAGAAAGAGAAGAAGTTTATTTGTTTTGCTGAGATTTATTCATCAATTTCTGCATCATCAATATCAGTTGTTGCTGATTTTGATGCAAGATATTGATTTGTAAATCCACGGAAGGAGGGTTCACATCAGCAGAAGAATGGGTAGCAGGAGTCAACATGGGATAAGAAGGTGGTGTTCCAAGGATAGAAGGCCCGGGTGAAGCAAGTGAAGGAGAAGAATGAGGTGATGGATAAGAGCCAGATCTTATTGAACTATTTGCTGAAAATTTATTAGTCTTCTTTGACTTCTTTATTTTATTAGGAAAGTTTCCTTTATTTGAAGAACCCTTTTCGGCTTTCAATCTTTTAATCTTTCAGCATTTAGTTTTTCTTTTGCTTTCTCCAAGAGAGTTTTTGTCCAACAGTTTTCAGTAGTGTGATTATACTTAAAACATGTTAGACAAGCAGGAGACAAAGAGGAGTAGTTGGGGATGAAAGGCTTATTTGCCTTCATTATTGGATAAGGGGGATGAGGATGAGAAGGAGGAAATCTGATGTCAATCATGGGCCTCTTTCCTTTGTCAAGGCAGGCAGCATGACCGTCAGAGATTTTATGAAGACTTGTACCTTTTGAACTTTGAGTAGAGCTCATGGTTGGAGCAATCTCAGATTGTTCAGAAGCATTTTAATTTTGATCACTTTCCAAGGGTGTTTCCTCATGTTTCTCATCGTTAGTTTCAGTGGGATACACAAAAGTGGGAAACTGCGGAGGTTGGTACACTCTTGGAGGTGTGATTGTAATAGATGGAATTTCATAAGGAAGAAAAGTGGGGGAAAAAGGCTCAGAATCAGTCTCGTTTATTTTATTGTCAATCGGGGTGTAGTCCTCTGGAGGACTAGTATGATTAAACCCGATTCCAAATTTGGCCTTGCTGTGAACTTGCTTACTTAAAAGCATTTTGAACCTTTTGCAGGATTCAACCCACTTGTCACAGCTAGCATTGGTCTGAGACAATTCATCTCTACAAGCTGCATATTTTTCATTTTGTAAATCGAATAGAGCTTGTAGATTGGACTTTTCAGTCTTTAGGACAGAGATTTGTCTGTCTTTATTCTTTATTGGTTTTTCTATTTCAGAATTTTTATTATCAAGCACTTGCTCCAACTCCTGATTTTGTTGTTGAAGCAACACATTGGCTTTCTTTATTTTTGCAAGATGTACGCATCAGTACATAGTTTTTCTAGAGTGGAAGAAGATACATGTGCATCAAGAGTGTCTGCAGCAGGTTGTTCAGAAAGGGAAGAGTTATCACCAACAGCCATAAGAGCGAAATCTGTTGGTTCGGAGGCGATGAGGGCATAACCTACATCTTCAGGCAAGCTGCTCCAGTCGACATACTCTTGGGTAGAGAAAGCCGGTTGACTGGAAGAAGAAGATTGAACAGCAGAGCCTGGTATATTTATTTGAGAAGAGGGTGGTGCAACAATTTGAAGAGGTGCAGGAGTAAGTTGATACATGCTACCATTGGCAGCTTGTACAAATTGTACATTGGTAGGAGGAGGTGTCTGTACAATATGTGCTGACTTCTGAGAATTGTTGTGCCTTCTGAAAGAAGATGAAGAAGAAGAAGAAAAAGGTGCAGAAGAAGTATGTGATTGAGAGTTAGAAAAGGTCACACACGGTGAAGAATTTGAGTTTGGAGCATTTTTGCACTCCCTGGCGAAGTGTCCAGTGCCATGACATTTGTAGCATTGGACCTTAGCCTTATTTATGCTGAACCTAGTTTTCCCTTGAATACCAAGAAATTTCCTTCCCGCCCTCTTGTAGAACTTATTTGTTCTTATGCTCAAGAGGGCCAGTTGGTGAAGAATATCCATCTCTTCCAAGTCATCACTTGGAACTTGATGGAGATCATTAATGATAAAACACAGATGATCAGAGATAGGAGAGTGGTCATCACAGGAGGAAGAAGAAGTGATGCCAGTAGTTATGTCAATATATTCATCATAACCCTGACCATTTGATTCAGAGTTATGACTCAGAAGAGCTGTGTTTCCTTGAACATACTCTTCAGTTGATTTACCAGAGTTTATTAGTTTCCTTTTCTGGTCAATCTCTCGCTCAAAGGTGAACAACTTACCATGAAGTTGAGTAATCAAGAGTTTCCCAAAGTCTGGAGAGGATCTCATAACAATGGAATAGGTTTCCCATTTTTCAGGTAGAGATCTCAAGAAGCGGTTCAAAACAGAGACAGGGGGTACACTTAACCAGCTAGTTTTAATTCACTTAAGAGAGAAGTGAGCCGTTCAAACTGCTGAGTCAGTGACTCATTATTTAGTTGGGAGAATGTCTCGTGTTGTTGAGCTAATATCTCCCTGGTATTAGCCACAACATCTTCGGTACCACCGAATTGCTCTTTTAGAGCATCCTACAAGTCTTTAGCACACTCATGGTGAAGAAGACCAGAGTATATTTCATTAGCAAGGGCCATAGCCAACTGAGCATGTGCCTTTGCATCAAGTCTGGAGAGGATCTCATAACAATTGAATAGGTTTCCCATTTTTCAGGTAGAGATCTCAAGAAGCGGTTCAAAACAGAGACAGGGGGTACACTTAACCAGCTAGTTTTAATTTACTTAAGAGAGAAGTGAACCGTTCAAACTGCTGAGTCAGTGACTCATTATTTAGTTAGGAGAATGTCTCGTATTGTTGAGCTAATATCTCCCTGGTATTAGCCACAACATCTTCGGTACCACCGAATTGCTCTTTTAGAGCATCTCACAAGTCTTTAGCAGACTCATGGTGAAGAAGACCAGAGTATATTTCATTAGCAAGGGCCATAGCCAACTGAGCATGTGCCTTTGCATCAAGCTCCAACTTCCGGTAATCCTCTTTGGTGTAGTTCCGAGGATCTTTCGGGAACATCGTCTCCAATCTC
This sequence comes from Mikania micrantha, assembly GCA_009363875.1. Taxonomy (NCBI): domain Eukaryota; kingdom Viridiplantae; phylum Streptophyta; class Magnoliopsida; order Asterales; family Asteraceae; genus Mikania; species Mikania micrantha. The sequence continues at coordinate 19,369,426 of CM018698.1, forward strand.
CGTGTCTAGGACCGTTGGTTTATGCGGTCCGAACATGACAGACTTCCAACATCCTGTATGATTATTGGGCTGGAAGTGTAACATCCGCCTCTGCCAAATGTTATATTGATGCCCAATCATAATTGGTGGCTTCGTGGCAGAACCAGTGTTATGGGGGTCGAGGGTGAATTTCTCTGCCATTGGTTCACAAATAGTTATGAGCAAATCAACGAGTGATGAGTTCTCAAAGTGATTTGTTAGAATGAACACAATTTAGTTCAAAAATCAAACTCCTACAGATTTAAAGAAAATAGAAAGACAGAAAAGATAGAATGTAGAAAACTAGAACAACAAGATTAGTGAGAGCTTTGAGTTTTAGTCTTGATGGTTAAACCAAGACTAAGGACAAGGCTCTGATACCAATTGTTGAACTACAAGAACCTCGAGTGGTAGCTGTTTTACCAGGAACAAGGCTTTAGACACTTACTCAAAGATTTGGTTTCAGCTCCCTCTAAAGTTTTGCACAAAGTTATTTTTGTTGTTTTAGTTTTCTAGTTTAAAAAGAGAGAAGAGAAGAGACAGAAAGCACAAGGAAATTTGGGGAAGTAATCCTTAATTATTCAGAGAATGTTGGGACTTAAATACCCAAACATTCTGTGATACAAGACAAGAAATAATAAGAAAAATAGTTGACATTGTTACATACGCTGATACAACAGACTAGTACAAATACAAAGTCAATCACAACATAAACAAGAATCTTCAGTAATCTTCAGGTCTTCCGATGTTGAAGTAGATATACTGGAGTTCAACGTTTATTCTTTCGGAAGTTGCTCATCGGTAACTGATTAAGTAATCAGTTGTTTGGGAAGAGGAGATTGTCTTCCGAGTCATTTGACTTCTTCTGATGCAGAGGTTGTCTTTCGATGAGGTCAAGATCAGCTAGTGTCTTCTGAGGGAAATAAGATCAGCGGCACTTCTTTTTGGCGAAGCTTCAGCTGATAGCCTTCCTATACTGAAGCAGTTCTCCAATCGAAAGAGAAGCATCCGCGGCTTGTCTATCTGCGGTTTTATCCTGGTGTCTGGCTTCAGTGGTTTTGCTCATCAGTTCTTATATTCCAACAGCTTCTCGTGATCGTCTCCGGGTAGAGAATTAGGTTTGATAGATAGGTTTGCTATTTGATTTGTTAAACATTGGTATTGAATTCATTCTTCATGGATTTGTGGATTCAGTAGTGCTTGATTGTTAAACGATTATGATTTCTGATTTATTTTGCAATTCCAAGTTCAAGTTTATTACTTTTGAATTTCATTCATTGAATGATTGAATGGGTAATTAAAAAAATTGGGTTTTAAAGTCTTTTAGAAATCATTGTTTTTGGTAGAACTAGTAATCAATCAAGTCAACAACATCGGTCTCGTTATCGGTTGTCAACAAGATCATTGCTTTGTTTCAAAATAATATATGTTTGGCAATTAAAGCATGAATCATGTCTATGTGATTCCCAATTGACAAATTGATGAAAACCTAATTGTCTTCCTAATTCGAAACCCGGGTTGATCACCTTTTCCATTATTTGTTTTCAAATCTTTATTTTAATTCGTTTATTTTAGTTAAAATTCATTGTTTTTCATCTAAACCCTGTGACAGTTGTATACGAGAATTACGTAATCAATGATGTGATCACATTTGATCGTTCTAGAAATCCGCGCTAATTTGGCAAGTGAAATTACTACAGGTTGATAGTACACGAAAAATGATGAACGTGGGCGAAAACCGTGTACAAAACGGAGTCCTGGATTGCCCAAAATCGAAAAACGAAGAAAAATTTCTAAGTGTTGATCGAATGGACTCGTCGCGGTACGCGGAGGTGGGCTTGAGAGTCCTCCGCGGTACACGATGCATGTAAAATATCTAAGATTCCTCCGAAAATCATCGCGGTACGCGAAGCCCCTTTTGGCTTTTGGTCGCGGTACGCGACGGATGTGGCGGTGCAACAATCTGATCTACTTCATCAGATTTCATGCAGATTATAATTTTATTACACTTCTCGAACTTCTTCGTCCCTGCAGACGAAAAACCAATATTTTGAAGCCTTCAAACAATCTTTTGAAGCCATTAGAAGCCACGAATCATCCCTGGGAACTTGTTTTCAAGCTCTTATCGTAGTTTTAGCCGCAGAAATCCGTGAGATTAGGTAATGATCCGTTTAAACCTTCTAGTTTGATTTTGATTGATTAGATCTTGATTTTGAATGTAATGATATAGTTAGGATTGTTGATTATTGCCTAGATGATGGCTAGGATTGATTATAAATAAAGAACACGAAGTTTTAACGGTTAAATCCTTGTTTTGATCCGTTGTAATGCCCGGTTTGCATGAAACCATACCCATGATTATAATGATTTAATCCATAGGAGGATTATAACAATGTAGGTGATTAGTTGGATTAATCCTTGAAATGCAAGGCTAAATCCAAGTGTTTCAAACTAATCACAATCATTAACATACTCATTGGAACGATTATCTGATGTTTATGATAACAGTCAGATTAGTATGTTAAACTTGGTTATTATACCTATTTTGATGCTACATTGTGATATTTCATGATATTTGGATAATCAATAACAAGGATTGATCATTCCTAAGCCATTAAGCCATCTAGAAACTGTTTTAACATTATAATCAACAACATTAACTATTTGGTTAATCCAAAACTATTCTGATTAATCAAGAGTGTCATCAACCTTGTATTAGGAATCTAATGCAATGTAGGTTCCTACATTATCATACATTGTATGATATGATAACAAATTAATCAATTAACCATTTAATATCGATTTGATGACTTACAAAGCAATGTCTTTGACATTGAACGTTCAGAAAGATCTAATCAGTAAACTAGAACATAAATAACTCATAAAATATAACTAAATGCAGAATCATCTCTTTGTCATCAGCTTCGAGATATTTTGCTACCTTTATATCATCAGGTGAGTTTCGTACAACCCCTTTTCTTTTTAATATTTTATAAACATCAGGGTAACTCTGTAAATTGTTGTCTGAACATATGATATGCATCAATGATATCTGTGTGATTTCATGTGATTTTGTTGGATTTCATGGGATTTTGCCTGTAGAACTGAACTCTATCATGGAACTAAAAGTCCTCATTCTTGAACTGTATCTAGTGAACCCATGTGTGGCCGAACAGAAAACATTGATAGTACTATTGGTTGACACCCCATTCGCTGGGAGGATTGCATCTCCCCTTGTGTGAATGTTTGTTATCTGTTTCCAGAACTTCTTAATGGTATGATAGACATTAAGATAATGAGGCACTAAGATATGTACCGACGGGTAATATCTTGAGAACAGAACTAGACGTCCGAAAGGAACTAGATACGGGTCACATGGTTATCCGGAACTGAACTTTTGAGAACATGCTTATCATATCATATTGTTTTAAATTGAACTGTCGAACTCACCAGCTTTGTGCTGATTTTTCAAACTCAAACCTTTTTGCAGGTAAACAGTAAGAGCCGGTGAGGATGCACTTTTGGGATAATTGCACTTGAATAAATTAGTTGTAATTAAATAGACTTAGTTGTAGATTGTAATGTGGATATTAATAACGAACCTTCTAATGTATTTACTTCAAGTTAATCTGTGTGCTTGTGATATCGGATCAAGTAAGTCACCCCTCACCTCTGAGACATCACCACTATGCTTCCGCAACCGGTTCAGTAACATCATACACGAGGTGACGAGGGGTGGGGGTGTGACAGGGTGGTATCAGAGCCACAGGTTATAGAATTTAGGTTGACTTAGAGACCTAGACTATAACCATAGGCTCGTATAGTGACACAGAGAGCACCGGACATTAATATTGAACAAAACTTGTTTTGAATTAAGCCAGGATAATCAGGTGGTACAAATTCCAGTTATGAGTGGCCAGCATAACTGAAATTTGCAACACGTGTGCATTCTAGTTTACTTTAATTCAAGCAGAACCTCAATAACTATAAAGACGAATAGCTGACTGGAGATAGGAAAGACCATCATATCATGTTTATGTTTATGTTAAATATTGTTATTTAATATTTACTTCATGATACTGATTAGAGATTTTGATTGTACAGCGATGGCCGATCCAGCCGAGTAGTATATTTACCAGAGGTTTCCTTATTTGAGGTTGGATGACACCCCTAGCTCTAGTGCAGGGTCAGACTCAGATCCCAGTGAGGCCTCATCTGCAGCCTCTCAGGCGATCCCTGTCGGACCACGTACACCATCATCCCCCAGACCTGTTACTCCACCACCACCACCATCACCAGTATTACCATCAGCAGCCCCCATTCTACCCAGTCCCCCTCATTCACCCTTAGTGCATACTTCAGCTGAGAGGAGACAGGACTCCTCTCCACGGAGAGTCCCCGCGTGGGACGGATTACGACGGATGCGGGGACAAGCCCGCAAAACCACGGGACTACCCATTAGACGTCAGATGGCTCCCCGAGATGAGCCACAGACTATACATGAGGTGGGAGAATCCTCCCACCAAGCTGAGTGGAGAGCCCAGCTACAGCAGGTCACTCAGGATCTGCAAGGGATGCGTCAGGATATACAGCGGCAGAGTGCTATGATAGACGATACCCGTAGCACTGTTTTAGAGATTTTGACTTCTCACTTGACCATTATAGATTGAGTGAACACATTAGAGGTAGACACACAGGCGTGGAGGACTTCGGTGGAGGAGCGGTTGCGTAGGACGTGGGTGCAGAGGATTATTGCTACCTTTTGGCAGCAAGTTGAGTTGTTGAGGGCTGGAGTGGTGAGGGTGAGAGAGTTTCTGATTTGGCTTGGGATGGCCAGTTTCGAGACTACGATGATAGTTTTGGGCGTGATCATGGCAGCAGTAGCCATGGTGTTTTCCTGCTTATCGTACTTTTTACGATAAGTATGTTTATGCGGTTCTTTTTGGGATATCTTATGTACAGACGAATAGGTTGTTAGTGTGTGATGTGGATGGGAAATTTTGATTGTGAAATGGATCCCTGGTAGTTAGTGTTGATGTATCGTTTCTGATAGTTTTTGTATTAAAACTTTGTGATGTATAAAACTATGGTAATGTAATATGATGGGTGCATTTGTATATCTGTCTGTATAATGAACTATGTGTGTGATGTGTGAACTATAATTAATTCTTCTGTGTGAGAACATAACTGTATATGAACATATAAAGATGAGAACATGTCGAACTAAAATATATATTTCGCTGAAATACAGTACGGGAACAATACTGTATGCGAATATATTGAACTGAAAACATATATTTCGCTGAAATATAGTACGGGAGCAATACTGTATGCGAATATATCTGTAACTAAAGTACAGTACGAGAGCCATACTGTACGAGAACATGTCTGAACTGAGAACATATCTAATTGTGAACATGTCTGTAACTAAAGTACAGTACGAGAGCCATACTGTACGAGAACATATCTAATTGTGAACATGTCTGTAACTAAAGTACAGTACGAGAGCCATACTGTACGAGAACATGTCTGAACTGAGAACATATCTAATTGTGAACATGTCTATAACTAAAGTACAGTACGAGAGCCATACTGTACGAGAACATATCTAATTGTGAACATGTCTGTAACTAAAGTACAGTACGAGAGCCATACTGTACGAGAACATATCTAATTGTGAACATGTCTGTAACTAAAGTACAGTACGAGAGCCATACTGTACGAGAACATGTCTGAACTGAGAACATATCTAATTGTGAACATGTCTGTAACTAAAGTACAGTACGAGAGCCATACTGTACGAGAGCCATACTGTACGAGAACATATCTAATTGTGAACATATCTATAACTAAAGTACAGTACGAGAGCCATACTGTACAAAAACATATCTTAACGGGAACATATCTATTGTTTGTATGAGAACTTAGTGTATGAACTGAGAACATATCAGAGAACTTGTGCGAGAACATATCCTACTCCTGTATGAACATATCTCTAAAAACATGTGTTGCAATGCAATGAGCTGGGTAAGACTCTAACATGTTTTGAAATAACAAGACTAAGTATAACTACGAATATTTGTGTGATCTGTGTGTAATGTGAACATGTATGGACTAAATTCATGTAGTTATACTGTATTCTTTATAATCACATTTCAATATAAAATTTTCAGTGTAACTGAATATGATTGAAATTATGTGATGGAACGGGTTATATTTTTAATGTTCTTAAACTGACCTGAAATTGTCTGCTTGTGAGCATATTAATGGCTCCTAAAAGAGGTCGACCAGCTAAGAAAGCTGCTCAGAGCATTACAAACCCTGAACAAAATCAAATCCCACCTGTGAATGTTGAATCGAATCCGGATCCGCATGTTAATATTTATAGTTTTATATTTACCCATTTTGTGAACAACAATTTGTTATATGACTAGAATAACCTTTTCTTTCTTACACTCTAATCAATCCTTTTGAGGGCAGGCTTTGTCTTTGTGATCTTACACTAGTAAGATTGCTACTTTGTGACCTTAAGGTTATGGGTTCAAGCCGTGAGAAACTGCCTCTTGCACAAATGTGGAAGGCAATGTTGCGTACATCATAACGGGAGTTAAGTTAAGCATAGGATAGTCGGATACACCCTTTACACTAATCAATCCCCTTTTATCTTATGCAATTTTTAAATAAGGGTATAAATATCAAATTTAAAAATAATTTATGTAACAGTATGATATTTTGTTGGGTAAATATGATATTATACCAAGTTTTGAGGGCCTATCTAGCTTTTTTTTTTTTTTTTTTTTTCGAAATCCCTTGAGTTTGAAGTTTGACTTAAAGTCCTAACTAATATTTGAGGTGACAAACGATAAAATTGCATTTAACAAGTCGAATCAGTCCAGGTGAGAGTAGGTTCACCTCAAGCACATGTTTTAAAGCGTTTTTGTTTTTTACAAAGCATAATTATATCAGAATATTATTATAGATTATTTTATTATTTTTTAATAATCTACTTATTGAAGGTTTTATGCAATTGATTGACCTGATCCATTTTGTGTAAATATATTTATTTTATTGTACATCCCAAACCCTACAAAATAGGATTTTACTGGTTATGTTCGTTTGTTTTATTTTTATTTTATTTTACAATCTTACTCATTAGAGATAACATATTTTTTAACTTGAGGTTATCTCTCTCTCTTACGCCTGCGATTTTTGAGAAACGGTAAAAAAAAGGACAGCGCCGGTCAGAGACGTAATCACCGCAATTCCTCCTCCTCCGGCCGGCCACCTACCACCACCAGGTGTAGTAACGTTACTCTATCTCTCTCTCCCCCCTCTCTCTCTTTCTATCCCTCTCTCTATATCCCCACCGCACGCCATAGCCCTTGACCGGCCGGTCGGAAAGCATTACTCACCCAACTACGATTTTTTTTTTTTTTAAAAATAGGTGGTTTTGCATGGGGTTTGTGGAAAATAGGTGGTTTTGGTTTTTGGTTTGGAAAATAGGTGTCCCGCTACCCCAAGTAGCGGGTGTGGCTGATGTGGCACGCTGGACCATCGTCGAGCAAAGGGGGGGCTGCCATGCAAGCATGAACCGCTACTCCAAGTAGCGGTTGCTGCCATGTGTACCAACAACCCATAATCTTCATGTTTTACACGGCATAATCCACAAATTTTGATGTTAAGGAAGCTAACCACACCCGCTACTTGAGGTAGCGGGTCCTTCACATCCCATTAATTCCTCACCTACAAAGGTCTGAAACTCCAACCATACACACACGACATTAGAACACATCTTTGATTTTTTAATACTTGGCATTGTTGACCCTGACATCTTCCACCAAATTCATTTAAAACACATGCAAAGTAGTTGGAACATTTATTTTAAATACTCTTCACAAAGCATACACACTTCGTATTTTCAAAGCAGCAAGTTAACATCTTTCAAATTTCAAACTTTTAAAGTTGCCAACTTTGCTTTTATTTTAAATACTCAACATTACCAAAGTTATAACCTCTTCAAACTTTTTGAAAAAAATGAGTTACGATTTACATCCCGGTCCAATCGTTGATGATGTCTTGTTTCTTAAAGATTCACACTGGGCTCGAGATATATTTAATAACAAGGAGCCTAAAAATTTGGTCTTCAGACGTGCTTATCAAAAGTTTTTTTCGTTGTTTAACAACAACCCAATCACCGAAAATGTTAAACGCTATGTTAACATTGCTGGTTTTGGTGGGTTACTTGATTGTGGCTATCGGAACCTTGATCATGGCCTACTTGAGGCACTTATTGAAAGATGGCGTCCTGAAACACACACGTTTCATCTGCCAATCGGTGAAGCGACGGTAACCCTGGAAGATGTTAATGTTTTGTGGGGTTTACCAATTGAAGGTGGAGTTGTTTCGGGTTGTGAACACCCGCCATCTGTTGCCAATCGCATCGTTAGATGCCATACCTTGTTAGGTTTGACAACTAGCGAAACCGATTTTAGAGGAAACTGTTTAAAATTAACCAATCTTTTTAATCATTTAAATAATTTTTTTAATGAAAATTCAACAGATTTAGAGTGCATGCAACGTGCACGTTGTATAATACTTTATTTGTGCGGTGGCACTTTATTTTCTGATTCCTCGAATAATCTAGTTTCACTTAGCATACTAAATAATTTAGAAAATTTAACTGCGTGTGGTCAGCTGAGTTGGGGGAGTGCTGTTTTAGCGGTGTTGTACAGGAATCTATGTAAAGCAACATCAAGCAATGTTAACAACATTGGTGGACCAATGTATATACTGCAGTTGTGGGCATGGTGTAGAATCACTACTATTGCACCAAGGATTCTGTATCCATTTGATAATACAAGACCATATGGTGCCATGTATGGTTTAAAACTTTGTTAGTTTTTATAAACAATCAAGTAATGTATAATGAATTATTTTAAATGTTTATAGGTGGCGGGAAAAATTGACATATAAAGATGTCATTTCACATTCCCTAAGAGCATGTAGATCACAACTACATTGTTTACAGGAAGGGGAGGTAATTTGTTTCAATTGTTTATTTTATTTTTGTGTTCATTATTTTATGTTGAAGTTTAATCATATTTTTTTTAATAGTTCAAGTGGAGACCTTATGAGGAGGTAATCTCATTCCTACCAGAAATTTGTACCAGTGGTATTCGCAGCTGGCAGAGCGAGTGCTATGTGATTTATTGGGATGTGGTTGAATTTTATACGCCACAAAGGGTTATGAGACAATTTGGAATGGTTTAGAACATTCCCAGTCCTTTCCCTTTATCCATTAATGACCACATGAAGTTGCACACATTAACTCGGTCTGGAAAGCCAGAAAAGAATTGGATGAATACTCACTCGGAATACGTGACTGTGTGGAACCAACGGTGGCAAAATGTTATACAAGGGGTTCGTTGTGCAACACCCTACGGTAGAACCAAATTATATGCAATGGTTCTGGTCACGTACGGTATTGTATATAACAAATTCTAAGTCACAAGGGGTCATGCAGCCCGGGTTCCAAGATCACGGGTCTAGATCGCAATTTTTGGTATGTAACATCTATGTTATAATATTTTCATCATTATCATTATATTACCGTTTTTTGACATGTTTTGTTTTATTTTTTTTAGATGGATGGGATAAGTCAAACTTATCAACAAGTTGGGAGCTTTATGCAAACCGACTCAACATCGAATTTCCATAACTTTGAATTGTTGCAAAGCACTGCGAATCAAGTTATGGGAATGGTTAACGAAGGAAGTCGTCTGCGTTACCCAACACATCTTCAAACTGAACCTGTTAATTTAGGTGGCGATGACACAGTACCATGTAGTCTACGAAGGAGAGAAAGAAGACGTGGGAATTTAAAAAGTGGGGCTGGTACATCTGGTGTTCAACATGAAGCTGGAACATCACATGTTGAACATGAAAATTATGAAGCTGGAACATCACATGTTCAACATGAAAATTATGAAGTACAAGCTTCAGAATTTTCAAGTGCTCCTTCCCCTTCTTTTTTCGCGGTACTTCGTAATTTTCATGTTGAACATGTGATGTTCCAGCTTCATAATTTTCATGTTCAACGTGTGATGTACCAGCCCCACTTCTTAAATTCCCACGTCTTCTTTCTCTCCTTCGTAGACTACGTGGTACTGTGTCATCGCCACCTAAATTAACAGGTTCAGTTTGAAGATGTGTTAGGTAACGCAAACGACTTCCTTCGTTAACCATTCCCATAACTTGATTCGCAGTGCTTTGCAACAATTCAAAGTTATGGAAATTCGATGTTGAGTCGGTTTGCATAAAGCCCCCAACTTGTTGATAAGTTTGACTTATCCCATCCATCTAAAAAAAATAAAACAAAACATGTCAAAAAACGGTAATATAATGATAATGATGAAAATATTATAACATAGATGTTACATACCAAAAATTGCGATCTAGACCCGTGATCTTGGAACCCAGGCTGCATGACCTCTTGTGACTTAGGATTCGTTATATACAATAGCGTACGTGACCAGAACCATTGCATATAATTTGGTTCTACCGTAGGTGTTGCACAACGAACCCCTTGTATAACATTTTGCCACCGTTGGTTCCACACAGTCACGTATTCCAAGTGAGTATTCATCCAATTCCTTTCTGGCTTTCCAGACCGAGTTAATGTGTGCAACTTCATGTGGTCATTAATGGATAAAGGGAAAGGACTGGGAATGTGCTGAACCATTCCGAATTGTCTCATAACCCTTTATGGCGTATAAAATTCAACCACGTCCCAATAATCACATAGCACTCGCTCTGCCAGCTGCGAATACCACTGGTACAAATTTCTGGTAGGAATGAGATTACCTCCTCATAAGGTCTCCACTTGAACTATTAAAAAAAATATGATTAAACTTCAACATAAAATAAGGAACACAAATATAAAATAAACAATTGAAACAAATTACCTCCCCTTCCTGTAAACAATGTAGTTGTGATCTACATGTTCTTGGGGAATGTGAAATGACATCTTTATATGTCAATTTTTCTCGCCACCTATAAACATTTAAAATAATTCATTATACATTACTTGATTGTTTATAACAACTAACAAAGTTTTAAACCATACATGGCACCATATGGTCTTGTATTATCAAATGGATGCAGAATCCTTGGTGCAATAGTAGTGATTCTACACCATGCCCACAACTGCAGTATATACATTGGTCCACCAATGTTGTTGGCATTGCTTGATGTTGCTTTACATAGATTCCTGTACAACATCGCTAAAACAGCACTCCCCCAACTCAGCTGACCACACGCAGTTAAATTTTCTAAATTATTTAGTATGCTAAGTGAAACTAGATTATTCGAGGAATCAGAAAATAAAGTGCCACCGCACAAATAAAGTATTATACAACGTGCACGTTGCATGCACTCTAAATCTGTTGAATTTTCATCAAAAAATTATTTAAATGATTAAAAAAAAAGTTAATTTTAAACAGTTTCCTCTAAAATCGGTTTCGCTAGTTGTCAAACCTAACATGGTATGACATCTAACGATGCGATCGGCAACAGATGACGGGTGTTCACAACCCGAAACAACTCCACCTTCAATTGGTAAACCCCACAAAACATTAACATCTTCCAGGGTTACCGTCGCTTCACCGATTGGCAGATGAAACGTGTGTGTTTCAGGAAGCCATCTTTCAATAAGTGCCTCAAGTAGGCCATGTTCAAGGTTCCGATAGCCACAAGTAACCCACCAAAACCAGCAATGTTAACATAGCGTTTAACATTTTCGGTGATTGGGTTGTTGTTAAACAACGAAAAAAACTTTTGATAAGCACGTCTGAAGACCAAACTTTTGATATCTCGAGCCCGGTGTGAATCTTTAAGAAACAAGACATCATCAACGATTGGACCGGGATGTAAATCGTAACTCATTTTTTTCAGAAAGTTTGAAGAGGTTATAACTTTGGTAATGTTGAGTATTTAAAATAAAAGCAAAGTTGGCAACTTTAAAAGTTTGAAATTTGAAAGATGTTAACTTGCTGCTTTGAAAATACGAAGTGTGTATGCTTTGTGAAGAGTATTTAAAATAAAAGTTCCAACTACTTTGCATGTGTTTTAAATGAATTTGGTGGAAGATGTCAAGGTCAACAATGCCAAGTATTAAAAAATCAAAGATGTGTTTTAATGTCGTGTGTGTATGGTTGGAGTTTCAGACTTTTGTAGGTGAGGAATTAATGGGATGTGAAGGACCCGCTACCTCAAGTAGCGGGTGTGGTTAGCTTCCTTAACATCAAAATTTGTGGATTATGCCGTGTAAAACATGAAGATTATGGGTTGTTGGTACACATGGCAGCAACCGCTACTTGGAGTAGCGGTTCATGCTTGCATGGCAGCCCCCCCTCTGCTCGATGATGGTCCAGCGTGCCACATCAGCCACACCCGCTACTTGGGGTAGTGGGACACCTATTTTCCAAACCAAAAACCAAAACCACCTATTTTCCACAAACCCCATGCAAAACCACCTATTTAAAAAAAAAATTCCCCAGCTACCTAATCACCGATCCAACCAAACCATCGAAAACCCTAGAGATGACCGACCGCTGCTACACCTACACCTACCCGCAACACACCATTAACATATCTAAACCGACCCAACCGACAACCCAAACCCTAACCGCTGCATCCGCGGGCATAGATCGTCGGAATCAGTCGCCGGAAAACAACTTTTGATGCCGGAAACCCAGTCTCCGGAAACCCTAACCAAACCCAGCCTTCACTGCCTAAAATCCTTTCATCGATCAAAACTGACCCAACTTCCGACTGACCAAACTAACCAGAAAGCTTACCCACGCACCACTGTCACTCACTGGCCACAGCTCAGCAGTGGCTCAGGGGGGTTAGGCTGGAAGTAGGACCTACTGGTACGTTTTCTTCAGGTACACTAGATAGAAACCCGATTGTAAAATCGGGCCAGCTCATCAAGGAGACTAACAAGGCAAGAGGGGTCAAAAGAACACTACGTCACTACGAACTATCGGCGCCCCGCGTTATAATATATTTGTGTGTGAATTGTTTCCATCAGATTGTTTTATAATTTTGTATCTGTTGTGGGTGCTGCTATTGGTTTGCAGGATCTGGGGTATTGGTGCGTCTGAATTTCTGCCGGACGTGTTATATTGCTTAATCAGGGTGTAGACGGGTGTTATTGGTGTGCATATATCATACAAGAGGGTGTTGTTTTGTGTGCTTGGACTATAGACCGCTCTGTGTGCCATCTGCTTACTTTGTGTTTTTACCTGATTGTATTGCTTACTTCTTGTGCTGATTATGCCTAGATGATTCCTATGCACTGTTGATTATTGTGGATGTGTTTGTTTATGTGCTTACCCGTTATTGACTGTTGACTGTGGTGTGCTTGGGTTTGTCTTAAACCCTGTTGTAGATTTGTGCCTAGTGGATCCATCTGTGTTGTTTATCATTGTGCATATTTTGTGTATTTTTCTGTCTTTCGGTGGATTGTTGAGTTTCTGACTGTTCAGTATAGATGGGAGGGTAAATTATGCTGCCTTGAGATCATGTCCGGTAAGGGGAGGTGACTATAGGAGGGGGAAAAGGGGGGGTTTATTTTGCGCATAGGGACGTCGAATGTAGGAACACTTACTGGAAAACTGCTGGAGTTAATGGACGCACTCAAAAGACGTAGAACACAAGTAGCATGCCTTCAAGAGACAAGGTGGAAGGGAAAAAGAGGTGCATAGTACAACGGATACAAGCTATGGCACTCAGGTTCAGACGGGGCAAGAAATGGAGTGGGTTTTCTATTCGCAAGAGAGCTGCAAGACAAGGTGGTGGAGGTAAGGTGTAATGAGAGGCATGGTTTAAAAAAAACGGTCTGAGGCGACGCCTCGAGGCGAAACGGAGGAAAATCGTTTTTGAGGGGGCGCCTCGCGACATTGCAAGAAACGTACGCCTCACTGGCCTGAGGCAGTCTTGATGGGCTTGAGGCGGTCCAGTAATTAGAGGCGGCCAAAAAAAAAATTACGGGCGGGATTGGTTGATTGGTTCGCAGCAAATCGCGAATCGTATACTCATTAAAAGCGAACCAAATTCGCATTAAAATCGAAGCATTGCGAACCCAAAATCGTGATTGGAACAAAGATTCGTGATTTATTGAACTCTAATTTGCGATTTGAACAAGCAATTCGTGATTTTGGAGGAAAATTTGTAATCACGCATTTGATTTGGAGTTTTGGACTTGGAACGACTTTTGAACGGCAACTCATATTCCTGTTCCAACAGATTCGATTTTGATCACCAATTTGCAATTTGTTTTGTGTTTTATTTATTTCAGCAACTCAGTTTTGTTTTAACATGCTACATAATATTTATATTATATATTTTGCAAAGATTTTTTGGGATGTCGACTAAAAACGCAAGGAAGGATCCTTTTTTTTGTGTTTTATATGTTTATAGGCTTTGTCCTTTTATGTTTAGTATTTACTTCCGCCTCGGATTTACGCCTCGTTTCGCCTTGAGGCATACGCCTCGTGAGGCAGAGTGAAAACGCCTGTAGGCGCGATTCCGTTTTTTTAAACCTTGATGATAGGATAATGCTGCTAAGGATGGTGTTAGCGGAGGAACCAGTAGCAATCATCAGTGCCTACGCACCACACACCGATTTAGGAGAGAACGAGAAGAGAGAGTTCTGGGATGGGATGGATGAAGTTATAAGAACCATCCCAAGAGATGAGAAGATATGTATAGGAGGAGACTTCAATGGCCATATCGGGAAGGAGAATGAAGGGTATCCATCGATGCACGGAGGCTGTGATTTCGGGACAAGAAATGATAGTGGCAGCAACCTCCTAGATTTCGCGATGGCGCATGACTTAGGAATCATAAATTCCTTCTTTAAGAAGAGAGATTCGCACTTGATCACGTTCAGTAGTGGAGGACGTGACACACTGATTGACTACCTATTGATGCGACGGGGAGATCGTAGCAGATGGCTGGACTTAGGCCTGTAAACGAACCGAACGAACACGAACACAGGTATGTTCGTGTTCGTTCATTTAAACTTAACTGAACACGAACACCTTAACGAACATGAATTTTGTGTTCATGTTCGTTTATTAAGAAAATGAATATGTTCGTGTTTGTTTGTGTTCGTTCATTAATAAATTAAACGAACTGTTCATAAACATAAACGAACACAAACGAACTAAAATAAACGAACAAACATAAATGGACATTTTTTAACACCATTGAACAATCATAAACGAACATGAACACTATTGAACAAACATAAACGAACACAATTGAACAAGTATAAATGAGCACAAACGACAAGTCTCTTGAATGTAAATACATATCATTCGTAAATTACTCAGTTAACCGAACAAAAACTAACATTACATAGTTAACAAACATTAACGAACACAAATAATCGAACGTAAATAAATGAACATAATCAAACTGTTCATGAACATAAATAAACGAACACAAGGTGTGTTCATGTTCGTTCATTTAATTAAACGAACACAAATTTTATGTTTGTGTTCGTTCATTTATTAAATAAACGAACTTCTTACCGAACAGTTCACGAACAGTTCATGAACTGTTCGGTTCGTTTACAGGCCTAGCTGGACTGCAAGGTTGTACCGAGGGATGCGGGGGTATCCCAACATAGACTTTTGGTGACAAATATTGCGATGCGCAAGAAGTTGGTGGAGGAAAAGAAACATGAACCAAAGATTAGATGGGGTTGTCTAAAGAGGGAAAAGATAGCAGAGTTTAGAGACAAGGTCCTTGCAGGGAAGGATAGCAGAATGTATGGGGATGCGAACAGCATGTGGGAATCAATGTCAAACACCGTGACAAGAGTCGCAAAAGAGACATTAGGGATGACAATTGGAAAGATAAGCGGGCAAAGAGAATCATGGTGGTGGAACGAAGAGGTGTGGCACAAAGTCCGAACAAAACAGGAGACTTTTAGGGAGTTGGTCAAATGTACGGACGAATCAGAAAGAGGAAGACTGAAGATTAGTTACAAAGAAGCAAAACGGGAGGCAAAGAAGACGGTGGCAGAGGCTAAAGACAAGGCATATAGAGAGATGTATAAACGTCTGGAAACCAAAGAAGGAGAGCATGACATGTTCAAGATTGCCAAGGCCAGGGAGAGGAAGAGACAGGACATAGGATTAGTGATATTCATAAAGGGAGAGGATGGACGGGTACTGGTAAAGGAGAAGGACATTAAAAAGGGGTGGCAAACATACTTCAACGACTTATTCAACAATAGGGGCAATGTAGAAGGTAGTGAGCATCTCACTAACAGAGAAACACAACGGAACAACTGCTATTGTAGACGTGTAACCAAAGAAGAGGTGAAGAGAGCTCTTAGGAAGATGGGAAAAGCAAAAGCGGTGGGACCAGACAATATTCCCATTGAAGTATGGTTATGTCTACAAGATGAAGGAGTTACCTGGTTGACAACTCTGTTCAACACCATAATCAAGTGAGTCATACTATGAAGCTCTGGGAAAGAGTGATCGAGACAAGATTGAGGAGAGAAACTCAAGTGACTGAGAACCAATTTGGATTTATGCCAGGGAGGTCAAACTTAGAGAGTAAAGAGGCCTACGCATCAGTAGGTCGAAGACAGAGTACCTATACTGTAACTTTAACGACACTATTGACTCCAGGAACAGTGTGAATGTGAATGTTGCAGATCAGAAGGTACCAAAGACAAAAAAGTTTAAATACCTGGGATCATACGTTAAGAGTGATGGAGACATTGATTGTGATGTAGCTCATCGTGTCCAGGCAGGTTGGAACAGGTGGAGAGCAGCTACAAGCATTTGATGTGACAAGAGGTTTCCAGAAAAACTCAAAGGCAAATTTTATAAGGTCGCGGTGAGACCGGCCATGATGTACGGAAGCGATTGCTGGCCAATAAAGAAGATTCAGGCAAGAAAGTTGGAGATGGCAGGAATGAGAATGCTAAGATGGATGTGTGGGCACACACGAATCGACCAAATAAGGAATGAAGCAATCAGGGAGAGAGTGGGGGTAACATGCATCTCAGACAAAGTTAGAGGAGAGACCTGATGGCGCCTGTACGAAGAGTAGAGAACCTCGCTGTGATGGGGAAGAGGTATAGGGGCCGACCTAGGTTGACATGAGATGAGCAGATTCACCAGGATTTGTTAGATTTGCACCTCTTTGAGGACATGATCATTGATAGGAGTTTATGGAGATGTAGGATAAGGGTGAGAGAACCCTAGCTTGGTTAGGAGATAGGTCGGACTTTAGGGGATAGATTCTGCTATGTGTCTCTATGCATTGCTTTTGCTTGCGTAGCCTAGTCTGTTTCCTTTTTAGCATAAGTATGTGTGCCTATGTTGTGGTTTTTTGCTGACTTCCTATGTGATATTCATATGCGATATTGCTGAAAAAAAAAAGAAATGATAATAATAATAATAAATAAATAAAAAATAATAATAATAATTTTTTTTTTGAAAACTCATGAGCCGGGAGACTCTCACGAAGCAGCCTCTCTACCACATTGGGGTAGGGGTAAGGTATGTGTTCATCTCTCTCCCCAGACCCCACAAAGTGGGATTACACTGGGTACGTGTTGTTGTTGTACTCATTAGGAATCACCTATCAAGATATTATTAACTAGGTTTTGATTGGTTACTATGTGGGTGTGGATTTTGATGTTGGCAGGGTTTCATGAGATCCTGTTTGGTTCAATCTTGTTGGGTGGTTGAAGTTTATGCAGGAGTTTTCAGGTTTTACAACCAACAGCGGCGATGAATTTGTGTAAATGTTAATAATTCTAATTCATTTTGAATAGTTTCAGTTGAGATGTCTTCAATTTCCATTATTTTGGATCCTGATGAACCACAGGATTCTCAACAGTTCATTGATATTAGGCAATTTAATGGCAGATTCATTTATATGTAGATGTGATTTTGCAACACTTATTTGTATAATCATGTTAGCATCACCTGTCACACTGTTGATAAATACTATATGGGCAGTAGATTTGGATAACTTGTATTTGCAACCAACAGTTGGCCGGCACCACCCAATTTGCAGCCTAGTGGTAAGGGGATGGGAATCCATAATAGAGGTATAAGGTTCAAAGTCCAGCTATTTGAAAAGAGATCATTTAGATTATATGTCCAATAAAAAACCATTGATGTGCAGAATTGTAAAATGTTTATTAGGGTAATTGTGGGTCCAATGGTAACTGGGTGTACATAGTGGGGTGATGGTTGTGGTTTTGATTGTGGTGCAGGTAACTGTGGAGATACCAACAGGCACCAACAAGTGACAATGGTAGTGGATGATCTAATCAACTTAAAATGACAAATAAAGATAAGTAGTGGAAAATAATCATGTTAGTAAAGAAAGGTCAAGTATAAGAGAAAATTACCAAATTAGTAAAAGTTGACCATTTTTTTATCAAAATAATCACTCAAATTCCTGCCCTTTAGACGCCTCTTCCTTTTTTCTGTACTTTTGTAAACATACGGGCCCACATGTCGGCAGCTAAATGGGTGTCTTAAGACCCCCTTTTCTACCGGTATCTTAGACACCTCTTTAGAGGCCACTTCAGACGCCGTTTTACCGTATTTAACAGAAAAAGAGCGTGTAAAGTGGCGTTTAAGACGCCGGTAGAAAAGGGATCTTAAGACACCCATTTAGACCCCGACAAAGCCGCCGACATGTGAGCCTGTATGTTTACAAAAATACAGAAAAATGACGTTTAAAGCGACATCTTAGACGCTGGAATTTGAGTGATTAGTTTGGTAAAAAGTTGATCAACTTTGACTAATTTGGTAATTTTCCCTAAAGTATAAATGATGCTAGTTAAACTTGCTACCTGAGGCGTTGTCTTTACCTCGTATGTATGTTCATGTGATTAGCTTATGATGAGGAGTTTTAAGTTTTCCTTTAACGTCTTCAACAAACGTTTTTCAAAGTCATCACAATCGAAAATACGATTTAAAACATAAAACAGACGATCATACAAGTTTATACATACAAACAAAATGTGGCCCCTGTTACCAAAAGGTTGGCCCAAACATGGGTTACTAGAACCTAAAACATTAATGATGATAAATCATATAGCAATATCCAATAGCATAAACTAAACCACTATGGCTATGGTGGTGTTTGTTTTTAAGAGGTAAAATGTCTGTAGTCTGCAGACCACATCTGCAGGCATCTGTAAAAGAAAAGATTGACCAAATGTCTGCAGTCTGCAAGAAGAATAGTTTTGTTTTTTTAACTTCTGTTGACTCTTAAAATAAACTGGTAGTGGTGTACGGTGGTTAACGACGTTAACGGAGAAAGGACCGAGTTTGCAACATTTGAAAACTTAAAAGGACTGATTTTGACATGTTGAAACATAAAGGATTATCTCTTAAATTTTGTGTAAACGTAAAGGACCAAAAGTAAAATTTACTCTTTTTAATATTTGTTCGTACAAATATTTCTAAATATTTTTGAAATCAATTTCCCAGGTTCAAAATGCATGCGCGTTTTCTAGTTAATTATTATTTGTATATTAATTTACTATAACAATAATAATTATGTAAATATATTTTAAATACATTACATAAAATTTATATTAATAATATGGACATTTAGGTTCGGATGTTCATTTTCGGATATCAGGTGATTCAAATATCCGAAAATTTCATATAGTAATTTTTAATATTCGAATCCGAAATCTCGGATTCGGCTATTCGAAATAAAAAAAAAACTTTAAAATTTAATAAAAAATTATATTTTGGATATTCAAATATCCGAAAACTATTCGAAAATTATCCAAAAAAGTTTTCGGATATCCGAAAAAATATCCGGTTATCCGAAAAATATCCAAATATCCAAAAAATATCCAAATATTCGAAAAATTATCCGATAAAAAATTATTCAGAAATCCAAACTAATCAAATATTTTCAAAATATGTATCTGAATCTGAATCAGAATTTCCGGATATCCGATTTTTTCGAATATTTAGGATTCAAATTTTCAGATATTTCATATTCGGATATGGATTTTTTTGAACACCTCTAGTTTAGGCACACTACTCTGGTCAATTAAATGAGATACAATATAAGCTAGAACTCGGACTTAAGTTGTTTCAGCTCGACTTGATTTGAGCTTAGCTAATCTATCTTGTTTGAGTAGTTAATGAACTACTTGATTTGTTTAGTCTACTAGAATTCTATAAGAATAATCTTAAAAGGATAAGAAAAAATATATACAAACGCACACGCGCACACTTATAAAAGAAGAAAGTGTTGTAAATGTGTTACAATGATTTTTAAAAATTTCAAGATTTGGTTTCATATTGGCACATTTATTTGAGTTAATTTTTTAAAAGTGAGTTATTATCATCTGAACATTACCATATATATATATATAGGGGATGAAATTTTTGATAACTCTTATCTTTTGCTACAACTACATAACCATCATCCAATTGTTGCTTTAAAAAAGTAAGTGTATAGGATCGTGACACGTGTCAAATTCCTTTTTTCTTTATTTTTTTAATATAAAGGGCATTTTAGACATTTGTTTTTTAAGTAAAGTTTACCCCGTTTTTTTTAAACTTTCATAACTTTTTTATACTATATTATTTTTTTAAAAAAAATTGCACCATTATACTCGTCTCATTTTTCTCTTTAATTTCGTTATAGTCTCGACTAGTTTTTTTTTTTATTTTTTTGATGTCATGTATTTACATCATTGTAACGAGCTTAAAGATAGCAAATTAATTA
Organism: Mikania micrantha; assembly: GCA_009363875.1. Taxonomy (NCBI): domain Eukaryota; kingdom Viridiplantae; phylum Streptophyta; class Magnoliopsida; order Asterales; family Asteraceae; genus Mikania; species Mikania micrantha. Next base: position 19,390,258 of record CM018698.1, read on the forward strand.
GAAATTTTTTCTAACAATGGTAAATTACAGTAATGTAACAAAAAATGAAGTAATGTAACACAAAATGAAGTAATTTACAATGACATAATTAACGGTGACGTAACACATTATTTTATTTTTTTTTCTCTAACAAAGATAATTACAATGATAAATTACAGTGATGTAATAGAACACATTATTTTGATTTTTTTCTCTCACAATGATAATTATAGTGATGTAATTTATCATTGTTCGAAAAAAATTTAAATTAATTTGTTGTCAATGTAAATTACATCACTGTAATTTAAACCAAATTCACCGAAAAAAACCGAAACCAAATTTTACGTCAATATAAATTACATCACGATAAATTACGTCAATGTAAATTACATCACTGTAATTTATCATTTTTAAAAAAAATTCAAATAAATTTGTTATATTTAAGCTCGTTACAATGATGTAAATATATGGCATTTAAAAAAAGTAAAAAAAATTTGTCGAGACTATAACAGAATTAAAGAGAAAAATGAGACGAATATAATGGTGCAATTTTGTCACACCCTGGCCGTTGCGGAAGCGTACGGTGTGACTTTCAAGGTTTCACATCTATTCTTCACTATGTCTCACACTGTTGAGTCTAGTTCTCAGGGACTCTACTATGTGTCTCCAAAGATTGAGCTTCCAGCTCCACCCCCTGTATCTTTAGGCATCTGAGAAATCATGGTTTTAAAACAATCAGCATATTGCTGGCTAGTTCACAAGTTTATCTGTTAAAGAAAACTGTCAAAATGTATACAATGTATCAAAATCAGTCAAATGTTTGCATAAAAAGAGTTAAATAATATTTATGTCCCAAACTGGGAGTAAAACATTGGTATCAAGTGCGAACATTGTTCCTTCCAACAATGTCGTGTATCTCCGACCAACTGTCCAATTATAACTCCTGGGCTCCCGTAACCGAGCTGACGAGTTCAGTGTTTGCCCCTTCCCAATGTCCTTATCGCAAGACATTGTGTGTTCAAGCCTTATTGAGCGCCCGATCGACATCCAGTCGTGGTTTTAGCTACGAACCACGGGCGAGGATTGTCAATCACAAATAGAATCTATTCTTAATAATCACGCCCTCCCCCACAGTTAACGGTTACAGAATAGGGGACTTAGCGACAAATGTGTAACCCGTTAAATAATGACAAGATTGGTCACATGTTTCCCCCACTGTCACGTGTTTCAACCAAATGTTTTACAACGCTTTCGTTTTCATGTCTCGCAAAAGTTTCAAAAGTCTTTCATCGTATCATATGATGCAAATAAGTTTTCGTGTTTCACAAAATATAGCGAAAGCGTTTCAGAGTTCCACCTGATCAAATCAGGTATCATGTTTCACAAATGTTTCAGAGTTCCACCTGATCTAATCAGGTGTCATGTTTCACAAAATGTTTCAGAGTTCCACCTAATCAAATCAGGTATCATGTTTCACAAAATGTCTCAAAATGTTTCAGAGTTCCACCTGATCTAATCAGGTATCATGTTTCACAAAATGTATCAAAAACGTTTCAGAGTTCCACCTGATCTAATCAGGCATCATGTTTCACAAAATGTATCAAAAAGGTTTCAGAGTTCCACCTGATCTAATCAGGTATCATGTTTCACAAAATGTATCAAAAACGTTTTAGAGTTTCACCTGATCTAATCAGGTATCATGTTTCACAAAATGTATCAAAATGTTTCAAACAGATTTTTATGTTTTCTCATTCCCCGAGTTCAAAAGCCAAAAATACAGAAAAGGGGATTTGTGAACTCACCTGAGTATCAAAGTGTTTTGATTTTGAGGGATCACACAATCTGAAGAGAATTCTGCAATTCATTAATGTTTTATGAGTTCCTTGTGTTTGAATTGGATTATCGAAATATTCCTTGACTTTTGATAACGTAGAATTCGTAATCCCAGTCATCAAGATGATCTTAATCCTTAATCAGCCTCCTTAAGTTAATATTGCACAAAGTGCGATAAACAAGGAACCTATAATGATTTAGGTTCTTATTAAGGAGTTTATGACTTACTGGATTAATCACGACTTTTTCGGATTAATCAAATAGATGTTGATTGTTGATTATTTCACTAACGATTTCCTAGATGAATTTCTGGCTTACGAATAGTCAATCCTTGTTATTGATCATTTAGGTATCATGAAAGATGAGAATGTGATATTAAAATAGGTTTAATAACCATGCTCAATGTACTAATCTGACTGTTATCATAAACATCAGATCATTATTCCGGTGATTATCTTTATGCTTGTCATTAGTTTGAAACACTTGAATTTAACCTAGCATTTCAAGAAATGATCAAGACAATCACAATAATTGTTACACTCAAATGGTTTAAACCATTTTAATCTAAGATATAGTTTCATGAAAACCGGGCATTACAACGGCTCAAAACAAGGATTTACCCGTTAAAAGTCCGAGTTCTTCATTTATAATCATTCCTAGCCATCATCTAGGCAATAATCAACAACCCTAACTATCTCATTACGTTCAAAAACAAGATCTAATCAATAAAAATCGAGCTAGAAGATTAAAAACGAACCGTTACCTAATCTGACAGATTTATGCGGTTAGAACAGCGATCCAGACTTGTAGATACGAACCCTGGTGCGATCCGGATGTTCGGAATCCTTCAAAATTGGAGTTTGGATGCTAAAAACTTGATTTTGTGAGTTTGGAAGTCGAAAACGTCGAGAAGAAGAAAATAATATAGTTTCTAGATGCCATTTGACATTCTTATCCGATTTGCCGACTCTGCAGACCCCAGGCGCATCGCCCCACCTCGGAGGGTGGCCCGGGGCGTACCGCGCGGAGTGGGAATCTCAGATATTTTGGCTTTCCTTCGTTTCGCGATTCCGGGAGCATACGAACTCCGTTTTGCGCACGGTTTTCGCCTACGTTCACGATTTTTAGAGCTCTTTCCAATGGTTATAATTTCAAGACCTAAAGAGTTCAAAATATTTGACCTCTTATCTATTGCTATATTCGATTCATTGTATCTTGAAATCGGAGGCTCGTTTCGCGATTTCGCTTACACTCATTCTCTTCATTTTCGAGTTATGATTCTAACCTGAGAATTTTGAGTTGTCACAAATTTTTTTAAAAAAATAATATATTATAAAAAAGTTATTAATGTTTAAAAAAGAGGGGGGGGGGAACTTATAAGGGGTAAAATGACTATGATGCCCTTTTTAATATTTTAATGAAATGCTTATGTGTAAGTTTATGATTGGTTGAAATGGGTTATGTAGTTGTAGCAAAAGATGAGGGTTATTTTTTACACCTTGCCCGAGGATGGAATTTTTGATAACCCTTATCTTTTGCTACAACTACATAACCATCATCCAATGATTACATTAAAAAGGTAAGTGTATAGGATCGTGACACGTGTCAGATTCCTTTTTTTTTTAATATAAAGGGCATTTTAGACATTTATTTTTAAGTAAAGTTTACCCCGTTTTTTTAAACTTTCATAACTTTTTTATACTATATTATTTTTTTTAAAAAATTGCACCATTATACTCATCTCATTTTTCTCTTTAATTTCGTTATAATCTCGACTAGTTTTTTTTTTATTTTTTTGATGTCATGTATTTACATCATTGTAACGAGCTTAAAGATAACAAATTAATTAGAAATTTTTTCTAACAATGGTAAATTACAGTAATGTAACAAAAAATGAAGTAATGTAACACAAAATGAAGTAATTTACAATGACATAATTAACGGTGACGTAACACATTATTTTATTTTTTTTCTTTAACAATGATAATTACAATGATAAATTACAGTGATGTAATAGAACACATTATTTTGATTTTTTTCTCTCACAATGATAATTATAGTGATGTAATTTATCATTGTTCGAAAAAAATTTAAACTAATTTGTAGTCAATGTAAATTACATCACTGTAATTTAAACCAAATTCACCGAAAAAAACCGAAACCGAATTTTACGTCAATATAAATTACATCACGATAAATTACGTCAATGGAAATTACATCACTGTAATTTATCATTTTTAAAAAAATTTCAAATAAATTTGTTACATTTAAGCTCGTTACAATGATGTAAATATAGGGCATTTAAAAAAAGTAAAAAAATTTGTCGAGATTATAACGAAATTAAAGAGAAAAATGAGACGAATATAATGGTGCAATTTTTTTTTAAAAATAATATATTATAAAAAAGTTATTAATGTTTAAAAAAGAGGGGGGGGGGGACTTATAAGGGGTAAAATGACTATGATGCCCTTTTTAATATTTTAATGAAATGCTTATGTGTAAGTTTATGATTGTTTGAAATGAGTTATGTAGTTGTAGCAAAAGATGAGAGTTATTTTTTACACCTTGCCCTATATATATATAGGGTAAAGAGCAAATGGTAACCCATGATAATTGAGGTAACTTATAAACCCAATTTGATTGGTTGTCTAATTTAATAAATTTGAAATGTGTGGTCCATATTAAATCTGGGAAAAATGAGTGGTTGAGATTTCTTTAAGGGTATTTTGGAGATTTGTGAGGTGTACTTGATTTGATTTTTAAAATAAAAGTTTATCCCCCCAATTTTTTAAACATTCATAACTTTTATATACATTATTATTTTTTTAAAAAAATTACGCCATTAAATTTGTCACATTTTTATCTTTAATTCAAGTATAGTTTTGTCAAAAATTTTTAAAGTTTTCGAAATTACACTGATGTAATGAGCTGAATTTTTTCAAAGTGTTCATAATTACACTGATGTAACGAGCTGAATTTTTCAAAGTGTTCCTAATTACACTGATGTAACGAGCTGAATTTTTTCAAAGGGTTCATAATTACAATGATGTAACAAGTCGTTACACTGATGTAACGAGCTATAACTTATTATTTTTTTTAACGTTACAATTATCTAAATTTCTATCTTATTTGATATAAATTTATCTAATTAACTAAATTTTATAATAAAAAATAAGTTTGTAATATATATTTAAGATGAGAGAAAAAAAATTTTGTTGGAAAATTTTTGAAAAAAGAGAAAAATTATTATCTTATGTTTTTTACGTTAGTGTAATTACGAACGCCCGAAAAAAATTTGGCATGACTATAATGAAATTAACGAGAAAAATATGACAAGTTTAATGGTGTAATTTTTATAAAAAAATAACACAGTATAAAAAAGTTATAAGTGTATAAAAATCAAGGGGGAACTTTAATTTAAAAATAGAAAAATAGATGGTTTTTTAAGAGTGTGACACTTGTCACTCTTATATTAAATCTGATTTTTGTAGTTAACACAAAAGACCATAATGCCCTTTTGTATTAAAAGTTAATTAGTGACACATGTCACCATTAGATTAAATCTTGGAAATTTGAAACATTGGATTTGAGTTATAGAGTTTTCTCAATTAGATTGGGTTATTATATGATCCCTTCCCTATATATATATATATATATAGGGAGACTTCTAAGAAAACTATCATATTTGAGAAAACTAAGAAAACCATGATCTAACCATTCATCTAAAAAAATCAATGGCTATAATTTGATAATGAGATTTTGTAATTAATACTATTTAAAATATATTGAAAATATACCAAAAGGGTATTATGGGGAATTGCTTTAAAGCAAATTTTAGAAACTATTAAAACCTATTTTAAAGTTTAAACCTGATTTATAGAATTTCCCCAAATCATTCGGAGTTACCTCAATTAAAAAATTAATTCATAGATTTTTATTAAATCAATTCTATGTCTGATCATTGTATAGTTTGACTTTTAAACATCTTGTTATATTAATTTTTACTAACGTTTTTTACTTTACAAAATCAATTTTTTTATATAATATGAATCAAAATATAAAATAAAGAACAAAAAATATGTCACACTAGGTGTTACATATATTTGATTACATATATGTAATCATATAACTTATTCATCAAAAATTAAAAAATGAACATCAAGAGCAAAAAATGTAATGATTACATGTATGTAAGCTTGTTACTTACACACCTAATTACATATATGTAAGTTGGTTACATATATACCTGATTACGTATATGTAATCAATCAAACTAAACAATATAAGCACATATGTGAGCTAATTACATGTTTGTAATCAACAACACATATTAAAGAAAGCACGTAAGAAATATGACTACATACATGTAATCATGCCTAGTGTAAAGAAAATGACAAAGAACACCAGGTGTAAGCGCATGTAACCTGATGACGTATATGTAATCATATCTGGTGTGAAGTCAAATGTTAAAGATCAATCACGATGTCATAATGTGAAAAAACACAAAGTTTATAAAGAAAATGTATTGAAACTTACAGAAATTCACAAAATAAAGTTTATAAAGAAAATGTATCGAGAATCCGGTTGATTCTGAGGTCTTCCGAAGAACCGATGAACCGAAGTTACGATCTAAGTTAATAACAATCAAAACATGATATAAAACTCTATAATTTTACTAATCCATAATAAACATTAAATTCAAGAACACAACTGTATTAGAACTCAGGGTGTATTTGTTGATGTTTAGTAGGGTCGATATTATGAGTTGTTGGTGGGAGCTAGTTGCAATTCGTCTTTCCTTATGCAAACACATTTATGCTTGATACAAAGAAGAATTGAAATTATCGGGCACACATCCGGATAACAATCTTTAACGGACCTACAGGGAGAATAATCATCAGCAAGTGAAAGCTGAGGAAACTTCATCATTCCTGTATTTATAAAAAATAAAAAATAATTATAATAATTAAAAAAAACTTGACAACGTCGAATCATGCAATATATGTATCATTTCTAATACATTAAAAAAAGGCCCCGAATTGTATTTCAATTGGATATAATTCGTCCAATCCAACTATACTGAAATCACAATCTGTATTATATATGATTCGCATGTATGTTCAATTGCTTCAAATCGTACCATCTTCTTGTACAATAGGTTGGTTCAGACGCACTATGAAACAACCAACAAAATCAATTTCAAAATTCAATTATGCCATCTGCATAATTTTGACTTCCTGTGATTATTGAAAAAAAATGCAATATCAAATTGTGACACCCCGTAAATTCTAGGTCAGCATTTGATTTAATTAAATGTTTATTTAATTGATATTTGTACACGTGGCACTAGAATTAGTCTAATTTAGTGTGACACGCGGCATTACTGTACAAACACTGACACAAACATGATAATTTGGTGAATTATCGCAACACGCACACACGTGTCTAAGAAAACACGAACGTTGGTGAACGTTTAGCACGTCGTGTAACAAAACACTAGAAACCTCGCGAAACACTCAAACATTGAACTTGAAAGTTCAAACGATGCCGAAAAATAGTCCGTAAGCGTGAAAATGGCGAAAAACGGACTAAACCATTGAAATTGGGCTTATTGGGCTCTTCCGGGATCCGTCTCGGTACGCTAAGGACCCTGTTGAAGCCCCATGGCGGCACGCGACGAGGGAGCGGAGATTTTGAATTCCCGAAATCCATCGCGGTACGCCGATAATCTTTTTGAAGGCCATGGCGGTACGCGGCGACACCCAGTCGCCAAAATCTTTATAAAACCAAGAAAAATCATTTCCACTCTACCTCTACACACTTTCTCCGAAGTCTAGCCATCATATCTCGACATTTTCTATACCAGAACTTCTGTTACTCTCAGAAACCTCCATAGGAAGCCATTGTTGAAGGATTGGAAGGTCTTGGAGCAAGAAGGAGCAATTTAGAAAAGCCACCATCCTCATCACCACCATCTAACCATCGAAGCAGCAACTTCAGCAGGTTCTAGGAGCCTTCTCAGCTTACTTTTAACACCATTTCAGCACTTGGGAGCTTTAGAAGGTAGTTCTACATCTATAGTAGCTTAAAAACACTCCTACACACATGCAAGCTTTGAAGCACACATGCATGCACATATATTGCACATGCATGAATTTTGAATCTGGGTTTGATGTATTTGCAACTGTTATTGATGATCTAAGATGGTTTGATGATGATTCATGATGATCTATGATGATGTGTATGGGTAAAATGCATGATTTGGTCATGAATGGGCAAAATACCTACATGCATGTATGATCTATAGCTATTTGGATGATTTTAGATATTCAAGTATGATTATTGATGATATTAGAAGTGTGTTACATGATTTGTTACCTTTGAAATGGTTAAAAATGGATCTTTGATGAAACTTACTATTTTTAGTAACTTTTAAGTTACAACATGATGATATGGATGAGATTATGAACATGCATGTGTATGGTTTGGTTATTTGGGTGATAATATGATGTTAGAATGCTAAGAGATTTGGATTGGGATTGATTTGTGGTCATATTGGACCTAGTTACTATTTATAGTAACTTTTGTGGCCTAAATATTGCTAAGTGATGAATTAGGTGAAATAAGCATGTTTAGATGATGATTGATAATATAAAATGATGCTATGTGATATAAAAATGGCTTAGGAATACTTAGAATAATCATTTGAATGGTACATGTCAAAGTTACTATTTTTAGTAACTTTATTTTGTGAAATATCGATCTAGGAATGCTAGATTTGTTTTGAACATGATAAATGGTTTAACTTGATTTGATATGATTATTGTATGTTAAGTTAGGTGGTTTTCGATGATATTCATGCTAGATTTAGAAACTTTCCTTTTTAGGAAACTTTAACGTGAAAACGACTTGTATGTTTATTTGATCACTTATGCTAATGTGCTATGTGTTAACATGATCACGTAGGACTAACGAGCATGCTAGAACCTTAAAAACGATATGTGTATTAGGACTTACTATAAATGGAAACTTACTATAAATAGTAAGTTTTCCATGAACTCAACCTGCGTGTTTTGCACACGACGAGCACAATCACGAATGTTACACGAATCACAACCAACACACGGTTCACCAACGGGTCCTTGACTTGACACGGTCAAGCACGAGCAAACACGGTCGATGTGGACCAACATGAGCAAACCCGGTCAATGTGGACCGACACGGACAAAGATAACAACCAAGGGTTGTTGAGCACAAACACGAGTACGTACACGTACACAAACACGGTCACATACACGAACTTACGTATGGTATACGATATAGGTAGCCGGTGACCGAAACTTTTTCGAGCAGGAGCTTACGCATTTGTTTTCCGATCAATACTAAGGTGAGTTTACGGTCCCTCTTTCACTCTTTTACAAACTTTTCAAATAGGGGGAGAATACTTGTTGAATCGAGTCAAACATTATGCTATTACAAACATTATTGTGTATGCTGGTTTATTAGACAAACATAAGTGTTGTAATCGTAACAAGCCCTCACAAAGTCTTACCGTTAATGTACAAACTACGAGGTGAGTTTGAATAGATCTGTTTGGGTGTGACGAACCCCACGTGGCACAATACTGACTGGAGGTCGGGACACATGAAATCTTGACCTATCATGCTATGTTATTACGAGACATAGCGGAGGCAAGGACTAACAAGTCTAGTTCGGTAGTGACGCACTGACACTTGGAGCCTAGGGCTCGGGACTAACATTTTAATAAACAATATGACACATGTTTTCTTATTACTATGTATATCAAAACCTGTGAACTCACCAACCATTGTGTTGACACTTTTTCTTAAACTTGTATTCTCAGGTAACTAACAGGCATATAGACTCAGGAATCACACCAAAGGGCACGAGCATAGGAACTGCATACATTATGTCATGTCCTTTTTATCAAACAATTATAATTTATGTTATGTATTTAAAAACACTGTAATGTCTGACATCTTATTTTCCACTGCATTATAAAACTTATATTATTCCACTGCTTTATTAAAATTGTTTGGTTGTATGAATGTCAAACAATGTATTTTGAAACGCATATAGAGTCTTATATATGACCATGAGCTGCGATTCTGGCCACGTCACACCCAAGTGGACTGACACCACACGTGGGATTTTGGGGTTGTGACACAAATTGATTTGATTTTCATAATTAGGGTAATTAAAAACTGAAAATTAATTATACAATATCTTCCAAAAATATATAGTGACAAAATTACTAACTTAACCTTTTTAATTAAATTAAATGAAATATTAAAGAAATGTTTTGATTGGTTAATAGGAGTTTTCTACGTTTTCTTAAAATTTAGTAGTATTCTCATGATCCATCACAAGGTATCTTCTACAAAGTTGATAGATGCGGAAATTCTATCAATGTGATTTGCAAAAACAGATTGAAACAAATACAGAAAGCAGTTATAAATTCAAGGTTAAAGTATATAGCATTCAACTGTTGAGTTTACAAGTCTTAGCTCAAGCACAAGCATTAATTCACTAAGTTACAGATGAAGGGCTATATACTAAAACCTACAGCTGTATCCTCGTATGGATACAAGGCTAGAAAAAAAATACTAGAAACAAACTAATGCTAAAACTAGTATCTGTTATGGTCTTGACAGGCCAAGCCATATTAATTACAATTAATACATAAAACTCCATTGACTTTTACAATAAATGCCTACACTACAAAAGGCATTAAATCCTTGATATCTCTATAGTTCTGACAAATCTTTTGTGCTGCTGGCAGTCATAAGAATGTCTTCTTTGTTGGTCTTCAAGAAATAAACAGCTCTGATTATTTCCATAGAAGGAAGAAGAGGAGTGAAAGTTCCAGAGAACTGAGCACTCGTCCTCTTCAGCTGAACAAAAACTTTGGCATTAACCAAAGGAATATTATATATTTTCCCAGTTAGTGAGAGGGAAGAGCCCAACTCACTGTTAAATATATGCTGCAATGACCTGGGATACATACATAATTTCTTGGGGGATGAAAGATTGTCAGCCAAGTTATTGAAAATGAAAGTAGAGAAATTAAAAGATTGATTGGAGACTAAGCCATGAATAGCCGTAGCTAAATCAGAAGGAACTTGATCCCAACCACCAGTTTTATTTGACAAGCAATGAAGAAAAAACATGTATGAGGTACTTATAAGTATAGGACACTCTACCCTTCAAATAGGTTGTTGAAGGGAGAGGACCTTCGTACCCCATTGACCTAAAGGTCACTGCTACCTCATCTCTTGTAAATGAGACCCTTCCATCGGCATCATTAAGATGAATATTCTTCAGAAATGGAGAGAGGATGAGCATCAATGCAAGCTATAAAAGTTCTACCATTGGGAGTTGAAACAACAGAACAAGAATGCCAAAACTGTTGGTGATGAGATTCATACACCACAGGTTTGACGGTTAATGCAAAATTATACTTGCTCTTATATAAAAGGAGATGATTGGTGCAAAATCAGCATCATTATTAGGTGATAGTTCCGCAGCCAGGTTGTGAGTAGGTCGAAAAACAAAGCATTTCATGGTGATCGGAGAGGATTTAGGGTTTATTTTGAGAGAGAACGAGGAACTCAATTTGAAAATGGAACGATGAGATAGAGTTGAATGAGTGGGATATCTTTTATACCTTCGGATGTCAGCATTTAATATAGAGATACATTTAATATTTTGAGATCCGAAGTGTTAGAGAAAGGTCTTTCGAGACAACTGTTGTGCACTGGGATTCTCACAAGTTTTAGAAGGAGGGCAACTGGGTTCCGAAGATATTGCTATCGGAAGAAGTACATGAGACCAGAAAATGTTCTTCGAAAGACAGGCACTTTCGATGCATATTTAAAAATGTTAAATATATCATCGGAAAGACTTGCTTCTGAAGGTTCAGAAAGGTTCATCAGATTAAATTTTGCTTTGGAAGACATCTTCTTCTGATGAGTATTCATTGCTTAGACAAGCAGTATTGTTTAATCAAAAGATTGAGCTTTCGAAGGCAAGGTCAATGTATCGGAAGAGAAATACTTCAGAAGAAATCATGTCTTCTGAAGTGTGATTGCTTCCGACTCAAGAGGTAAAGAATACTTCCGAAGACTTAAAATATCTTCTGAAGAGTAATTACTCATCAGAAGATAATTTAAGTTTATCTTCCTAAGGATTACTTACACCTTGGTACCGATTCATTTATTCAAAATTAATCATACCAATGGCTATTATTAAATACCTGAATCGGCCTTCATCAAAAGCTTTAGTGAAGAGATCAGCCAGATTATGTTCTGTATCAACTTTGACTAGATGAATTAACTTCTTTTCTGCACAGTCTCTGATGAAATGATATCTGATATCAATGTGCTTGGTCTTGGAATGTTTGACTGGATTGTTGGTTATGGAGATTGCACTGGAGTTGTCTATCTGTATAGGAGTATTGGATAGCTCAACTCCATAGTCTTTCATTTGATTTTGAATCCAAATTACTTGAGCACATCAACTAGAGGCAGCAATCTATTCAGCTTCTGCAGCAGAAGTGGAAACACATGTTTGCTTCTTACATTGCCATGACACTATTCTGGACCCAAGAAACTGACATCCTCCTGATGTGGACTTCTTGCTGATGTTGCAACCTCCATAATCACTATTAGTGTAGGCCATGAACTGAAAGTCTGCATTTCTAGGATACGTACCACAATCCTAGGCTTGGTGCTCTTTTGAGGTATCTGAAGATTCTTTTTACAGCCAGCATGTGTGAACTTTTGGGATTTGCCTGAAATCTTGCACACAAGCAAGTTGCAAACATGATGTCAAGCCTGCTTGCTGTTAGATACATCAAAGAGCCAATCATTACTCTATACGGGTGCTGATCAACATCCTCCCCCTCAAGATCAGGGCCTAAGGAAGCTGTTTTGGATATTGGGGTGCCTAGAGCTTTGCAGTCAGTGAAGTGAAACCTTTCAAGGATATTCTTGACATACTTTGATTGATTAATAAAAATCCTTGTAGGAGTATGCTTTACTTGTAATCCAAGAAAGAAAGTGAGTTCTCCCATTGAACTAATTTCAAATTTGGACTTCATTAGTGCTTCAAAGTCCTTGCAGAGAGATTCATTAGTGGAACCAAAAAAGATAATATCATCAACATATATCTGGACAAGCATAATATGTTGACTGGATTTCTTGAAAAATAGATTCTTGTCAATTGTCCCTCTCTTGAAGTTGTTTGACAACAGAAAGGAGGACAAACATATAGTTCTTCATCAATTTTGCCATATAGGAAGGCACTCTTGACATCCATTTGAAATACCTTGAAGTCTTTGGCAGCTGCGAATGCTAGAAATATTCCAATTGCCTCAATCCTTACAACTAGAGCAAAAACATAATCATAATCAATCCCTTCTTCCTGTGTGTACTCTTGTACAACTAGCCTTGCCTTGTTTTTGATGACAGCACCTTTGTCATCCTTCTTATTTCTAAAAACCCATTTGGTGCCAATTGCATATTTACCCTTTTGTAAAGAGAAGATTTTCCACACTCCTTGCCTTTCAAACTGTAGGAGTTCCTCTTGCATTGCTTCTACCCAGCTACTGTCTTTCAAGGCCTCAGCAACTTTCTTTGGTTCGATCTGGATAGAAAGAAAGAAAACAAACAAATGTTTGCTTCATGCATGGAACTCCTTGTTCTTACTCCATCTTCAACACTGCCAATGATATTCTCAGCTGGATGAGTGTTATGAATGCGGGTCCTTGGAATCACATCCAGCTGGGAACTTAAATCCAAGTTACTTGGCTCAAGTTTTGGAAGTACAACCTTAAGCTGGATCTCTGGTAGATCTTGGAGTCTCTAATGTTGGACTGTTGTGGGTTGATTTTCTCTAGGAAGAGAAGTTCCCAGAGTGTTTGCTTCGACAGAAGGGCTCCAAACTTCATCTTGACTCTGTGGAGCAGAAGTAGAGTCACTTAGAGGAACAACTCGAGAGGTGTTGGTTGTCTCAGACTGTGAGACTGCTTGATGTGTTGAAGTGGATTCTGCCAAGGTTTGTTTTGAAGATATTGGCAGTTCAACACGAAAATATTCTTCTTTTGTGTGTTGAGTGGAGTTCAAGGTAGTTGTCTGCAGTTCTGGAACATATTCTTTCAAAAGATTAAATGCAAATGTGAATTTATCAAGATCAAACAGCCAATCAGGGCCTATTCCAGGTTTATTGATAGTATGTTCATTAAACAGAACATTTGCAGGCTCTTCAATAATCCTAGAATCTTTAATGTATACTCTATATGCCTTAGCCTGTGAATAGTACCCAACAAAGTAGCCCTCTGTTGATTTCTCAGCAAACTTGGCTAGATGATCTTTGGTATTCAAAATGGTGCATTGACATCCAAATGGTTTAAGAAACCCAATAAATGGTTTTCTCGTATGCCAAATTTCATAAGGAGTCATACCATGTGATTTAACCACCAATATTCTATTTTGGACATAACAGGCAGAGGGCTACTTTGTTGATTTAACTAACACTAAACCTAATATTAGTGATGGTGATACATTACTAATTCTAAAAGGTTATGGTGTTATTTTTCTTTGACCTATGATAAATATTTTGATTAAAAAACCAGTAATATTATACTTAAGATGTATTTATGGTGATTCATCAATAGATATCAAAAGGTTATAATATTACATATTCCAATATCCAAACTCATGATAGAGAATTCGATGATATGGTTCTTATGATTAGTGACTTGTCACTACATCTATAAAGTTAATATATCATATATCTTATTGTAATCATTCTATAAACCCACTAGGATATTATGCCTAAGATCAGTGTTAGATAATTCTAACATGCCATTAGGTATTCAATCCTGATAATCCTTTTCTATGTTTCAAACAAGTCACAATGAATTCTGATTTTATTATTTTAACAAAGACATAATGATTTCTTATTATATTTTGTTTAGAATTCAATAAGGTGATATGACTTGAACTTATGAAATTTTAGTATGGGTGATTCCATATACAATTTCAAACAAGATCACATGAATCATATTATTGATTTTAGACGAATTATTCTGTAGTTATATGTTTAGACAACTACACAGAGATTCAATGATATTATAGCTAAGCTTAGTGATAATTAGTTATCACAACCATCAAAGCTTATGTAATAATCAAATACCTGTGTATTTTACATCATTCGTTTATCCAAAAATCATAATCTATCAATTCATACGTTACAACCGGGAGATTTCATCGATTTCAACGTTGAAAACCTCTATACTCATACAATTCATAAAACCTAGTCAAAGACGTTTAAAGTTTATGTTAGCCTTGGTAGGCGTTTGGTATGTTATCAAAGTATTAGCAGTGTGGTGGGTTGGTTGCGGTATATCCTATATATAAGCACTAATAGTACATTGATAGTAGCACTAAAAGCTTGATCATAGGCTAGAGTAGTCAATTCAATCTACTGTTTCAAGTAAACTATGATAGTCAATTCAATTGTTATTCAATTACTGACATTTGGTGTGCATTCTTACACCTTGTCAAATCAAATATATCGATAATCACATAAATCATGTTAATGATTCTTAAATGAATTATTTTACATTCGTATGTTTAAAACAATCACTCAAAGATTCAGTGATTTCATGGCTAAGGTTGACCATATCATATCACATACTATTGTACTCTATATCATTCATATATTCAAAGTGATCACTTAGTAATCCATGATATTCTATTGCAATACAACAAATGTTAGTATCTCTAAAATTCTAAAGTTAGACAAATTTCAAACGTTTATTCAAATGTCGTCAAGGTTAGGTTAGTCTTGGTAGGTAATTGGAATGCTATCAAAGTATTAGTGATGTGGTGGGTTGGCTGCGGTATACCCTATATATAAGCACCAATAATACATTGATAGTAGCACCGAAAGCTTGACCAAGTATAGGATTAGTCAGTTAATCTACTATTCAGGTGAACAATTATTCAGTCAATAATAATCGACAAATAAATTATTATTCATATAACATTATCTATGAAGTATTTTTATACTAAGTTATTCAAATAATTTTGCAGTTAATCTCACCGTTAGTAAAATCAACTATCGTTAAATTCAAAACCTTCATAACACATAAACTAGTTGTATATAAATCCGAAAATCCGAGTGCGTTACTAATGTCTATTCTGAGTAAAGTTCATCCTCATTGTAAAGTTCTAAAGCAAATCATGATTTTAAACTCTCCTAAATGATCAATTAGTGGTATAAATAGTGAGACACTATCCTATAACTTTAATAATTACAATTATAATAACATTAAATCAAGAACCAAAGTTATTAATTTACTAAACATCGAGAACTAAGGTGATAAAGAAACAAAAACAATTAGAAAGAACCAACTAACAAGTTTGTTAACATTAATACTAAATAAATTTCGGGACGAAATTCCCTAAAGTAGGGGAGACTGTAATCCCCAAGATTCTCCGTTATAAATTTGAATATTGTAATCGTGTTTAATTCAAAATAACTAAAACTCTTGAATGTTTTTATGAAACAATTGTATTCATAAATCTATAGAGCTAAATCTATTTAAATGACTATATTATTAATAATGCAAAACAAATATAAGCTTTTATTAAAATTATATACATAAACAATTATCACAATAAACCAGAGTTGTTTCTTTCTCATCCAGTTGCATCTAGTACCCAACCCACAAGGCCATTTGAAACCCAATCAACCTCAGCTTGAATTCACGTGGTAACAGCTAAATAGGAATTGATTTATGGAAGTTTTCTAATCACGTAAATCACGGCAATTGTCAATTATGAATATTAACAACTGTAATGATTAAAATCAATTCTTAAAAGGTCAAGATCAAACTCGAAATTGAAATCCACCCGAAATGCGTATAACATTGCAATTAAACGAACACAAGGAATCATTTGGCCATTTCGAATTTCTCTGCGCAAGCTAAATCCTCTCAAGAACTTCCAGTCATCACGAATCAAATCTGCAACCTATTCGACGTCCGATCACGAGTTCTCTACCAAAACTCACTAATCTTCATACCATTGTTGAAGCATTATCTAAAACTCCATCCTCTATCAATTATCTATGCAAACAATCAAGTGAGTTTCTTCACACTCCCTTTTACATTTTGTTTTTGGGATGTTACACATGTCATATTCAAAATAGTATTCATTCTATTATTCATTCAATCTATTATGCAAGCATTAGGCCTAGTTAGCTTTATGTGTTAAATGCTAAGCTTATACAATGTGTTGATTCTATGTGAGTTGCCAGTCAAGCAAGCTAGTACTTAGTAGCCTAAGATGGTTAGATACTATCTTCGCAAAGGCTTTTGCCTTTGTGTGAAAAAGGTGAGAAGTACACCTAGCAAACTTGTTGAATTATAACTGTTAATTTGTAGTATGACCATACTTGGATTAACATGTTGTAAGGATACTTGTTTGGACACAAGCTATTGTTATTCATTCATTCATTCTATTTATTCAAACTTGTATTCATGTTGTGCTTATGATACATAACTAGTTAGGCTATAGTTTGCATCCTTTTTATACTTATTATTTAAACTTAGTGTGTGAACTCACCAACTATGCAAATAGTTGACAAACTCTTATTTTACATGTGTAACAGGATAAGGAAGACATGATGACGACATAGGATAAGAATTAGTAGACCTAGTTAATTTGTAAACAATGTTTTGCATTTCAAATGTAATTGTTGTATATTCAAATTAATGAAATGTTTGTATGTGATTCAATGAATGTTATGATTGTTTTGTAATAATGATGCATTAAATATTGAAACATCTTAATAGCACCATGAGCTAATGAACAGTCAAACTCGCGCCCCGACGTATTCCGCCGTCGGTCGGGGTGTGACATGGATTTTTCTTCCGAAGAAAAAGATGATTTGCTCCAAGATTTCATATTGTTTTCTCTTGTTTTTGGTTTTGAAAGAGTTCTGCTTCTAGGATTGAAGAAGAAATCGGCAGCAAAATGACTTGTATCCCCACGCATAAGACACACAATCTGAATATTGAGTGATTTATGAAGTTTCTCTCTTTTGGAGGAAGCTGAGTTGTGCTTCATCGAACCTGAGTGTTCTAGCTTGGGAGTTCCGACTGGGCTTTTGTCTGGATGGTTTTCCTAAACCTTGGATACACTGGCTTTTCTATCTTTTGATTTAGCCCTATGTGACTTGTCACATGGACAAGTAACATATTCATTTGATGAAGTACTTCCCATTTGCACATATTCAGCTTTGACAAAAGTTGGTGAAGTTTTCTTGTTTTTGTTGTTTATATTCTTATGTTTTAAAACTAGTTTTTCTTTTTCAACGAAAATGGGAGTATCATCCTCAGATGAACATGTTGAGAAAGTAGGGCTAAGATCAGAGAAATCATTTTCTTGATCAATCTTATGTATGTCCAAAACTTCATCATATATAAGACTTGCTTTAGGTTTGCATCGAACCTCCACCATTGGAGTATAGGCAGATGGAGTTTCCGTTTTGTTATAACCCACCCTAGTACCCTTTTTCTTTACCAGCTCGGATATCTCAGTCATTTTGAGAAGTTTCTCAAACTTCTCACCTTGACTGAGAAACTTGTCTTTGTAAGCCTCAGCCAATACAAGTTCAGTTTTGGCAGTTGTTAATCTTTCTAAAAGATTGTTTATTTGACACTGCTTATTAGTGTCTTCATGTTTTAAACTGGAGATAGTCTTTTCTAACTCCTCAATCTTTTCTTTGTAATTTCTTTTAGCTTCAAAGAAATTTGCCTTAACAACTTATATTGACTCAAGCTGATCACAGACTTGAGCATTAAAACGTTTGTAAGCATTTAATTTTTCTAAGCATTCAGGGGTACACATGTCATCAATTACCTTGAATGAAGAAGTGGAGTCATTGGCCATCAAAGCATTGTTTGAGGTGGATGCTTCCTCAGCTTGAAAGCTCCAGCCTGACAAATCGTGTTGTTCTGCAATGTTTACACTGTTGGAGGAGCTTGGTGCTTTGTGGTTTGGCTGACCTGAAGTTGATGGTTGAGAACTTGGAGATTTGCACTCTCTTTCAAAATGCCCCAGTTGTTGATAGTTAAAGCATTTGAGTTTAGACCTGTCTAGACCAAACCCAGTTTTCATGTTATGCTTACTGAATTGTCTTCCAGTTCTATTATAGAACTTCTTTGCTCTGTGTGAAATCATGGCCATCTGGTAGTTGATATCCATTTCTTCAAGGTCATCAGCAGGGATTCCATCTAGATCCTCCTGACACAAATGAAAATAATTTGTTTCTTCAACCATGAATGTTCCCTGGCCTGAGGTGAGCAGTGGAGTTGAGCTTGTAAATGGGTTTGAATGGGAGGTTGATGGAGTTGGTGTTTCTAGGAAGGTGATAATGGGTGTGGAGTTTGAATGGTAGATGGGCTGATAGTTTTGAAATGGAGGATTGTGGATGGGGGGCATATAAAGCAGCTGAACCTGAGGGAACAGAGGTAGGTTTATGTTCTTGGGCATCAATCTCCATTTGGTATGCACTAAGTATAACAAATAACTCTCCCAGCTTTAGGGTTCTAAGATTTTTTGTTCTACGAATAGCAACAGAATAAATATTCCAGGCATGTGGAAGTGATCTTAGAAACTTTCTAATGACATCTTGATTCTCCATCTTCACTCCTGCAGCAGTCAACTCATCAACTAATTGAACATACCTCAAATACTAATAAGCCATCTTCTCGTTGTTCTCTTGGCAAAAGTTCTCAAACTTTTTCTTCAGCATGTCTTTCTTGTTCTCCTTCACATCCTCTGACCCTTCATACATCTGTTTCAAAGAGTTCCACAGTTCTTTGGTAGGCTTGCATTTCTTGAATGCATGTATGATAGAGTTTGGGATTGCCATTTGAATCAACTACAGTGCCTTAGAGTCCACCTCCATCTTTTTGTAATCCTCATCTGAGTACAAAGATGGGTCTTTTGGCACCGCTGCTCCACCAGTACCTGAAGCAGCAACAGTCGGAACGAAGGGTCCCTCAAGAACCGACTTCCAGAGCTTGAAGTCTTGATTCCTGATAAACCCCTCCATTCTAACTTTCCAGGTGTCGTAATCATCTAGTGTAAACATAGGAGGTTTGTTGAGTGTGCCATTTTCTGTGTCGTGCTTGTTCATTGTAGTCATTTTATCAAAAAGGATTTTAAGCAAAGAACAGTAGAAGATAACAACTGGTAACTTAAGAATGGTTAGTTGCTTTAGTTAGAGAGCCAAATCTCTTATACCGCTTGTTGGATCGGGTTATGTAACTTACATAACACTTTCACAGGGTATCTTCTACAAAGTTGATAGATCCGGAAATTCTATCAACTTGATTTGCAAAAACAGATTCAAACAAATACAGAAAGCAATAATAAATTCAAGTTTAAAGTATATTGCATTCAACTGTTGAGTTTACAAGTCTTAGCTCAAGCACCAGCACTAATTCACTAAGTTACAGATGAAGGGTTATATACTAAAACCTACAGCTGTATCCTCGTAGGGATACAAGGTTGGACAAAATACTAGAAACAAACTAATGCTAAAACTAGTATCTGTTATGGTCTTGATATGCCAAGCCATATTAATTACAATTAATACATAAGACTCCATTGACTTTTACAATAAATGCCTACACTACAAAAGGCATTAAATCCTTGATATCTTTGTAGTTCTGACAAATCTTCTGTGCTGCTGACAGTCATACGAATGTCTTCTTTGTTGGTCTTCAATAAATAAAGGCAGCTTTGATTATTTCTATAAGTATATGGAATCTTTGTCAGTTTCAAGTCTTCGGAAGTCTTTGTATTTGGAAGCTGTTCAGCATAACTTCAGAAGCTTTGTCTTTGGAAGCTTGTATCATCGGAAGCTTTGGTCTTCCTTGGGAGATCTTAAAGAACAAGGCTATCTTTCGAAGGTACTTGATCTTCTGAGGAACTTAGGTTCCTCCCGAAGACCATTTACTTCCGAAAGATAGCATTGTTCTTCCAAGACCTTTATTGGACTTCTGGGAATTTAGAAAGGATTTAGATAGTTTTGGAGAGCACCAACCTTTATGATTTTACATATATATATATATATATATATATATATATATTATCTTGGTATTAGAGGTGCATTTAAGCGAAATAAAAGTAAATAAAAGCGAAGAAATTAGCTGAAATATTAAAAACTTACTTGAAATCAGAGAGTTGAGAGAAGAATTTCTTGATCAGTATTTGCAGCGGAAACTCTTATATATATATATATTGAGATATAGTGTGAAGCTTATGGGAATAAGGGAGTGTTGGAAGATCGATTGGAAAATGGAAGTGTGTGGTTTAGTGTGCCATCAGAGAAGGATTGAACAATTTTTGATATTATTAATTGCTCTCGATATTTTACAATGAATTACACAAGTGCCTTTTGTAGGCAAAGAAAACTCTTTAATAATTTACAATCAATGCCCTAGATTATATTTACAAAAAGAACGATTCCGATTAAAACTGAAAAGCAAGCTACTCTATTAAAGCAAAAGGAAACAATGCCGTCTTCTGCAACCTCCTGTCCTATTTTTTTTTTCTGTGTAAACGTCATCCATGACGATTTCTCCTTGTTTTTTCTGTTAACGTCGTCCATGACGATTTCTTCTAGAAGTCTCGGTGTGTATCTGGTATGCTATCTGCTGAGTGTGGCGATCCTGGTGAATTATCATCTTCTTTATTAGTTATATGTTCTAATTCCAGATCATCACCTTCTCCTACAAATGATAGTAGCATATTCCAGTTTTGATGTGCATATATCTGTACATAATGTCCTTCTCCAAGTAAAATATAATTTTGCCATCTAAAACTTTCTGGCAATTTTGGAGTTTGTTGACATTTTTTATAAAATTCTGAGAATTGTGTCATTTTTGTGGGATCTTCTAAGAACATATCATTTATCCATGGAAGACTCCCACAATCAATGTCTTCGTTTACCGCTAGACTTTTTAAATAATTATGTAGATACATTTTATCTTGGTATTTGTGACAACTAGTACCTGACCGCCCGACAAGTCCGTACGGTGCGTGTACTATAAACAGTAACTATGTGTACATATGTGATTGTAAACAGTGTTTGTATTAAAAGGATTTTAAATGCAGGAAATCGTTGTACGTATTTTTGTGTGAACTTAGATACAGTAAGTACAACATACATTTGAAACATTAGTTGTGTGTATTTAAGTGAAAACTTAAGTACAGTTAACACAACTAAACATGAGAAGCAACAGTGTTCAAACAATTAACTAAAACAAATCGGTTGCGATCTGATATCCATAGATGACAGGAATCAAATGGCCGACATTTCAATGTGAAAACAATGTGATATCAGGATGTTTAGTTGAGTCCGACAGTGAGGAAACACGATTTAAACATAATTTACAGTGTTGTTCAGAATAACGAACTGACAGTGTGTTTGCGTGAGTTATGATTCACACAAACATATCTGTGAGTTTAACGTTCTGAAATGATGACTGGAAAGTAGAAAACAAAAGTCGGAAAGCAAAACCATCGTCGTGTTCGTTCGAATGACGATTCGAACGAATACGCGAGATGGTGACGCGATTCGACGAAACGGTAACGAAACACGACACGAACGACTTTAATTTAATAAAATAAAATAAATAACATTTTACAATTTTGAAACTCATCAAATTAATTAAAATAATTTTCTTTTATTAATTACAAGTAATTACGCGTAATTTTCCGGATACGCGACGAAATTACGAACCGAGCAACCGAAATGAACCCGAATATCGCGGGGTATTTAAAGCCTAAATGATGCCATTTTATTCATTTCACCATCTTCATCTCTCTCTCTACACCCAATTTCCGGCTACCACTCTCACCACCACCAAACCACCTTCAAAACACCATAACTCTCTCATTTCTTAACCAATTTGAGTGATTCTTGAACCCACGCGTAGCTCTCAACCTTATCTACATGAAAGTACAACGGATCGAAGCTCATCACTACTGAAAATCTAGGTATAATGACAAGAAAAGTCCGAAAAATAGAGTTTTCTGTGTGTTCTTCTTCAACCACACAACTAACCGGCTCTTTCCCTCTACCCTCGAACCATACACTTTCGATAACCCTACTGGTTCACCACGACCTGGGGGCGGCTCTGCAGCATATTGGATGGGGGTTGGGGCCGATGAACATGCTCTTTCAGACAAGGGCTGGCCGAACCCTTCGACAGCCGAACCCATGTGTGCATGAACCCTCATGTAGCCTTAGCCGAACCCTCATGTCTGGCCGAACCTCTGAGTATTAGACGAACCTTGAAGCACCGGCGAACCCTCAGTTGCAAGAGAACCTTCCTTAACCGAAGTTTCCACTCATGAACCTAGGTGATGCCGAACCATCCTGACACCCACGAACCCATGAGCTGTTTGGGCACCGAACCTCTATGAACGAACCCTTGGATTAATGCGGCGAACCCTAGGGTCAAGCCCTTCAACCGAACCCTCATGGGAAGCTTTGCCAACCTCACAACAAATTAGCCGAACCTAGTCTATAGGTTCGCTGGCAGGCATGAAAACCATGTCTCTCTCTCTAGGCTGAAATCATCAAGCAGCTCAACCTCCTTTCTTGATCAAATTCCATGCTGTTGTGGCCCCATAACCTTGACTCACAATAATTCCATGGATTTAAGGCTAATATCATTTAACTCAACCGAATAACTTGGGCCCATATGCTTCGCAGCTCACATTCTCGGCCCAAATGGAATTGGCCCAACAACCCACGACAATTATATGGTTCAACTAGTTAGTTCAAGTTGATATTGTGCTCAAGTTGGTTAACACACCCATTCGGCCATTTGGTTATCAAAATAATTAAATAAATTTCATAAAGTTAATTTGGTTAGGGAATTATAGAATCATGATAGTCACGAGTAATTACAAAGTTGCAAATTGATTACGATTGGGCTAGAATGATACTAGAATTATGATACTAATTTAGGTTACAAGGAATTAAAATTTGGTAACTTATAACTCAAACGTAAATTGATAATTAGAACTATTTTAACCTATTATAATATTTCAAGAGGACACAAGATCAATAACGAAGAGTGATGACTTAAACTTGATATGAATAGGATTCAACAATCTTGAGAACTAAACAAGGCCGAATGGAGACCAAGGTCGAGACTCGCGGGTGTTAACCAACTCTAGGGTTAACACATTTATACGCACATGACTAAATTACAATCAATATTTATAAGATGAATACATCGTGAAATCAATACAGGATCTTGCACACACAACAAATACAATCAAGGAGCGTGTGTCTTCATCCTTTTAAGCTAAGTCAACCACTTCTAACACAAGGTGAGTTCATATGCCCCTTTTCTTTAATCTTTACTGATTTTAAACTCTCGGGGCTGAGAAACATGTTTACTTTTATTTATTTAAAAGTTTGCTTAACATGTTATATATACATTGATTTAGATAATATTAAACTGTTTATTATCGCTTATCATTGTATGCATGCTTGTATGATCATGAGATAACAGGAAAACTCAGATGAATATGATAATGTACTTTCATAATCATCAAACTCATTTGGATGACATCGTTGTAAGATTATATAACATTTAGTTATTCCTACATGAATGAACATTGAGACAATTCAGACACAAATAAATAGTGAGAACTACTACAGTGAAACATGGTGACACTTCACAGCACGTGAATGATCAGAAGATAAAATATCTTTTGAATATCATTCCACATCATAATTGATCAAGTGTGATAAGTCAATTTCTTATAACACTTTATCTACACCCTAAAAACATACTATCGGATAGTATGATCGCATTGGGTATCCACCACCTGCGTCACTTAAGGGTAATAAGACATGTTCTTACTACGGCTTAATGATTACACGGTGAACACATGGATTTAAGTGAATGATGATCATGATAACGTAACTTCATGAGGATTTTTATCATTCACACATGATTAACATAATGTAATAAGACAAGTTCTTATTCAACTTTGTTAATCACATGAGAACAATCCCACATTGAGGCTTTGGGATCATATGGATTACAGTGAATGATGATCATGATAACGTAACTTCATGAGTATGCTTATCATTCACACATGATTAACATGATGTAATAAGACAAGTTCTTATTCAACCTTGTTAATCACATGAGAACAATCCCACATTGAGGCTTTGGGATCATATGGATTTCAGTGAATGATGATCATGACAACGTAACTTCATGAGGATTCTTATCATTCACACATGATTGACATAACGTAATAAGACAAGTTCTTATTCAACTTTGTTAATCACATGAGAACAATCCCACATTGAGACTTTGGGATCACACGGTGGAATAGAGGTGAATGGAATGCATTGTAATCTGATTACGTGAGGATTACAATGGATTTCATTTGGGCTCTATACATTGCATTGAGATTACATTATGTACAGTTAACTAACACTTTTAATAATTAAAAGTGTAACAACAGTTAACGCGCAGAAAATAGAATAATACAAGGAACAGATTAATTAAATCTAATATCATTATTACACAAAATGCTTATCAATACTTCAGTTTGATAACTACAACGCTATCATTATATTATTCTATTCATGAGAACACAGGTGATTCAGTGGGATAAACATGAGAATTGAGAATGGAAATCAATAGTTGTATTGCAAGTAGTGTAGAGTTCTAGTGGTGATGTGGTGGGATGTTGGCTAGGGCTTAGTTCCCTTACATATGCCCTATATATAAGCATCACTACTAGGATGATATAATATTTGTAAATATAACTATTGTGATGCCATTGTGTGAACAAGTGAAACAGACAATCATACAAGTAACATATTTATCATTGTGAATGTGCATGTGAATGAATCAAGGTTTTATATTAACTTACTTATGAACTCACCTACCTAGTGTTCACTTTGTTTAAATACATGTTTTCTCAGGTGATGAACAGGTGTAACTACTTATATGCATGGATTAGCTAGTGGACTTTTAGAAGACCTAGCTACTTTTGATGTTGCATACTTTTGATGACTAAACAATGAATCATCTTTTGTATAACTTGTACAGTTACAAGATATAATTACATTGATTCTTTTTGGTAGATTTACTAGATTAAATTATGAACGATACATTGTAATTTAATCTTGTAATTCTAGGTCATGGATGTGTTAGCATTTCTCATTTATTTATCATGTGCTACGTAAACAATCTGATCATTTGATTATCACTCATGATATCGCGCCCCGGGAAGCTTCCGCCCGACGGGAAAACACGATCCGTTCTCGCCGGCCTGGTGTGTGACAGATTGGTATCAGAGCCATGGCTATAGAGAAATATAGGTCATATTACTTAAACGGTTTGGCCTAGACTATAACCTAGGGACCCTCATGTAGAAAACACAGGACACAAGATTATTTGCATACATTACATCATTCGAGCATGAATACTTTTCGGTTAGGATTGTCATGTCACAGGGACAACCACCATCACCACCTCATCCTCCTCCATCCGAGGTGGAACCAGCGACTGCTGCACTGGCAACCCTGATCACTGAGCAGTTGGTTGCAATCATTCCTGAGATCATCAATAGAATCAGGAGCAGTGAAGAGTATGCTAGGTGTTTTTAATCTGTCACCACCAAAGGAAAAGAAACTGCGGAGAGTGACACCCGCAAGAAGCACAAGCATCATCCTGCTAAAAAGCAGAAGAGACCTGTGAACTACACCAAGGCCATCCCAATCAGTCAAGTCATGCCGGACTTGTCTAAAAAGGGTAATGAAAATTATGAGGGGACGACCCCTTTCTGTCAACTCTGTCAACATCATCACTATGGCATATGTCGACAGTGTACCCGTTGTGGAAGGACAGGACACTGGGCTGCTTATTGCAAAACCCCAACGACACCAAATCCTCATCAATACATTGGTGATTATCCCAAGTGTAACAAGTGTGGCTTTCATCATGCCGGGAACAAACTATGTAGGTATTGTCTGAACTGTGGGAAGAAGGGACACCTGATTCAGGAGTGCCGAAATCTTCCAACTCAGAATCAGAACCAGAGAGCAAGTACATCTACTTCCTCTCAACGTGATCATCACTGCTACACCTGCGGGATAGTTGGACATTTCGCAAGAGACTGTCCTATGAGGAAGTTCCCAACAACTTCAACGGTTCCAACCACATCAACCAACCCCGAGGAACTACTCGCTTTACCAGCACCATATGTACACGCGGAGTCGGATGACTTCGAGGGTATGTCCTTTTTACCATGTGTGTTTAAATTATGTAGGATATTAAGATTATATATATTATAAGTAATTAGTAACATGACTAGGGATAATTATAGATTAATTAGGTGCCAATTAGATAATATGATTTAGTATAAATAATATCTACGCTTGAATGGAGAACGATCAAGTTCAGGTGATTCATGGAGATCAAGTGAAACGTTGTATCAGAATGATACGATGCATGAATGCAACTAAGATTCAAGATGTACCAGTTGTGAAAGACTATGCGGACGTGTTTCTGGATGATTTACCAGGAATGCCACCCGAGAGAGCAGTGCAGTTCCGAATCGATCTGATTTCGGGAGCGACTCCTGTAGCTAAGTCTCTTTATAGACTTGCACCATCTGAGATGCAGGAGTTGTCCAATCAATTACAAGAGCTACTAGATAAAGGATTCATCCGACCGAGCTTTTCCCCGTGGGGAGCTCCGGTTCTTTTTGTTAAGAAAAAGGATGGAACCTTCAGGATGTGCATTGATCACAGGGAGCTCAACAAACTCACCATCAAGAATCGGTACCGTTACTGAGGATGGATGATTTGTTTGATCAGTTACAGGGAGCACAGTACTTTTCAAAGATAGACCTGAGATCGGGCTATCATCAGCTCCGGATTCAAGAGGAAGACATACCCAAGACGGCTTTTCGTACCCGATATGGTCACTACGAGTTCATGGTGATGCCATCCGGATTGACGAACGCACCGGCTGTGTTCATGGACTTGATGAACCGGGTGTGCATGCCGTATCTAGATCAGTTTGTTATCGTCTTTATTGATGATATACTGATTTATTCAAAGAACGAGAAGGAACACGGACAACACCTCAATACAGTCTTGGAACTCCTGAGGAAGGAACGACTCTATGCCAAATTCTCCAAGTGTGAATTTTGGTTAAGAGAAGTTCAGTTCTTGGGTCACGTGATTTACAGTGATGGTATTCACGTAGATCCTGCCAAGATTGAAGCAATCAAGAATTGGGATGTGCCTACCACACCAACAGAGATCCGATCATTCTTGGGATTGGCGGGTTATTACAGGAGATTCATCTCGAATTTCTCTAAGATAGCTTTGCCTCTCACCAAGCTCACACAAAAGTCTGAACCTTTTGTGTGGACTCAGAAACAAGAAGAGACATTCCAGACACTGAAACAAAGATTGTGCAATGCTCCAATCTTAACACTCCTAGAAGGCAGTGATGACTTTGTAGTTTATTGTGATGCTTCCCATCGGGGACTCGGATGTGTTTTGATGCAACAAGACAAAGTCATTGCTTACGCCTCAAGACAGCTGAAGATACATGAGAAGAATTACACGACACACGACCTCGAACTGGGAGCTGTTGTATTTGCTTTAAAGATTTGGAGACACTACCTTTATGGTACCAAATGCATTATCTTCACAGATCACAAGAGTTTACAGCACATATTTGATCAGAAGGAGCTTAACATGAGACAGAGGCGTTGGGTTGGGCTCCTGAACGACTATGATTGTGTGATCAAATACCATCCGGGCAAAGCAAATGTTGTCGCCGATACTTTGAGCCGGAAGGAAAGAGTCAAACCCTTACGCGTTCGCGCAATGGGAATGACAGTGCAGACAAGTTTGAGAGATCACATTCTACAAGCACAACAAGAGGCAGTGGCAAGAGACAATCTGAAACGCGAGCTCGATTGTGGAGCCGAGAAACATTTCAAGACAAAACAAGATAGAGTTATCTACTATTTGGATCGTGTTTGGATTCCAGCAGTAGACGAACTTCGAACACTCATACTTGACGAGGCACACAAGACACGTTACTCAGTTCATCCTGGTGTCGATAAGATGTACCAAGATCTTAGGTCATATCATTGGTGGCCGGGTATGAAGAAAGACATTGCCACTTATGTTGGTAAATGTATTACATGTGCCAAAGTCAAAGCAGAACACCAGAAACCTTCGGGTTTGCTGGAACAACCAGAGATACCACAATGGAAGTGGGAACAAATAGCTATGGATTTCATTACCAAGCTACCCCGCACTTCCAGCGTATATGATTCTATTTGGGTCATCATTGATCGTTTGACCAAGTCCGCACATTTCTTGCCGATCAGAGAGACATACAAGATGGAGAAACTAGCGAGACTATACATTGATGAAATAGTAGTGAGGCACGGGGTGCCATTGTCTATTATTTCAGACCAGGACAGTCGATTTACTTCGCGGTTCTGGCAATCATTGCAACAATCCTTAGGGACAAGTGTTAACTTGAGCACCGCTTATCATCCACAAACGGATGGACAAAGCGAGCGCACCATTCAAACCCTAGAGGATATGTTGAGAACATGCATCCTAGACTTCGGTGGAAGTTGGGACACACAATTACCACTCATTGAGTTCTCCTACAACAATAGCTAGCACAGCAGCATCGGATGTGCTCCGTTTGAAGCACTCTATGGTAGAAAATGTCGGTCTCCAATTTGTTGGACCGAAGTGGGAGACAACAGGATAACTGGGCCTGAACTTATTCAGGAAAATACTGATAAGATAGCCCAGATACAACAACGATTACAAGCAACACGTAGCCGCCAAGAGAGTTACGCAGACAAACGGCGCAAGCCTTTGGAATTCGATGTGGGTGACCGAGTCATGTTGAAAGTGTCCCCATGGAAAGGTGTAGTTCGTTTTGGGGCTAAAAGCAAGCTAGCACCTAGGTATGTCGGACCGTTTGAGATTACTTAACGCATAGGTCCTGTGGCATACAGACTCAGACTCCCTGATGAACTCAGTGGAGTACACGATGTGTTTCATGTATCAAATCTCAAAAGGTGCTTAGCAGATGAATCATTGATCATACCATTGGAAGAGATACAAGTTGATGAGCAACTACATTTCATTGAAGAACCTGTAGAGATTATGGAACGTGAAGTTAAGAAACTGAAACGTAGCCGTATCCCTTTTGTAAAGGTTCGATGGAACTCCAAGCGTGGACCAGAATTTACTTGGGAGCGCGAGGACAACATGAAAGCCAAGTATCTCCACCTATTTGAGAAATGAAGCCCGACCTTTATGCTTAAATTTCTAGACGAAATTTCTTTAACAAGGGGAGACTGTGACAACTAGTACCTGACCGCCCGGCAAGTCCGTACGGTGTGTGTACTATAAACAGTAACTATGTGTACATATGTGATTGTAAACAATGTTTGTATTAACAGGATTCTAAATGCAGGAAATCGTTGTACGTATTTTTGTGTGAACTTAGATACAGTAAGTACAACGTACATTTGAAACATTAGTTGTGTGTATTTAAGTGAAAACTTAAGTACAGTTAACACAACTAAACATGAGAAGCAACAGTGTTCAAACAATTAACAGAAACAAATCGGTTCAGATATGATATCCATAGATGACAGGAATCAGATGGCCGACATTTCAATGTGAAAACAATGTGATATCAGGATGTTTAGTTGAGTCCGACAGTGAGGAAACACGATTTAAACATAATTTACAATGTTGTTCAGAATAACGAACTGACTGTGTGTTTGCGTGGGTGACGATTCACGCAAACATATCTGTGAGTTTAACGTTCTGAAATGATGACTGGAAAGTAGAAAACAAAAGTCGGAAAGCAAAACCATTGTCGTGTTCGTTCGAATGACGATTCGAACGAATACGCGCGATGGTGACGCGATTCGACGAAACGGTAACGAAACACGACACGAACGACTTTAATTTAATAAAATAAAATAAATAAAATTTTATAATTTTGAAACTCTTCAAATTAATTAAAATAATTTTCTTTTATTAATTACAAGTAATTACGTGTAATTTTCCGGATACGCGACGAAATTACGAACCGAGCAACCGAAATGAACCCGAATACCGCGGGGTATTTAAAGCCTAAATGATGCCATTTTATTCATTTCACCATCTTCAACTCTCTCTCTACACCCAATTTCCGGCTACCACTCACACCACCACCAACCACCTTCAAAACACCATAACTCTCTCATTTCTTAACCAATTTGAGTGATTCTTGAACCCACACATAGCTCTCAACCTTCTCTACATGAAAGTACAACGGATCTAAGCTCATCACTACTGAAAATCGAGGTATAATGACAAGAAAAGTCCGAAAAATAGGGTTTTCTGTGTGTTCTTGTTCAACCACACAACTAACCGGCTCTTTCCCTCTACCCTCGAACCATACACTTTCGATAACCCTACTGGTTCACCACGACATGGGGGCGGCTCTGTAACATATTGGATGGGGGTTGGGGCCGATGAACATGCTCTTTCAGACAAGGGCTGGCCGAACCCTTCGACAGCCGAACCCATGTATGCATGGAACGAACCCTCATGCAGCCTTAGCCGAACCCTCGTGTCTGGCCGAACCTCTGAGTCTTAGACGAACCTTGAAGCACCGGCGAACCCTCAGTTGCAAGCGAACCTTCCTTAGCCGAAGTTTCCACTCACGAACCTAGGTGATGCCGAACCATCCTGACACCCACGAACCCATGAGCTGTTTGGGTACCGAACCTCTATGAACGAACCCTTGGATTAATGAGGCGAACCCTAGGGTCAAGCCCTTCAACCGAACCCTCATGGGAAGCTTTTCCGAACCTCACAACAAATTAGCCGAACCCAGTCTATAGGTTCGCTGGCAGGGCATGAAAACCATGTCTCTCTCTCTCGGCTGAAATCATCAAGCAGCTCAACCTCCTTTCTTGATCAAATTCCATGCTGTTGTGGCCCCATAACCTTGACTCACAATTATTCCGTGGATTTAAGGCTAATATCATTTAACTCAACCAAATAACTTGGGCCCATATGCTTCGCAGCTCACATTCTCGGCCCAAATGGAATTGGCCCAACAACCCATGACAATTATATGGTTTAGCTCGTTAGTTCAAGTTGATATTGTGCTCAAGTTGGTTAACACACCCATTCGGCCATTTGGTTATCAAAATAATTAAATAAATTTCATAAAGTTAATTTGGTTAGGGAATTATAGAATCATGATAGTCACAAGTAATTACAAAGTTGCAAAGTGATTACGATTGGGCTAGAATGATACTAGAATTATGATACTAATTTAGGTTACAAGGAATTAAAATTTGGTAACTTATAACTCAAACGTAAATTGATAATTAGAACTCTTTTAACCTATTATAATATTTCAAGAGGACACAAGATCAATAACGAAGAGTGATGACTTAAACTTGATATGAATAGGATTCAACAATCTTGAGAACTAAAAAAGGCCGGATGGAGACCAAGGTCGAGACTCGCGGGTGTTAACCAACTCTAGGGTTAACACATTTATACGTACATGACTAAATTACAATCAATATTTATAAGATGAATACATCATGAAATCAATACAGGATCTTGAACACACAACAAATACAATCAAGGAGCGCGTGTCTTCATTCTTTTAAGCTAAGTCAACCATTTCTAACGCAAGGTGAGTTCATATGCCCCTTTTCTTTAATCTTTACTGATTTTAAACTCTCGGGGCTGAGAAACATGTTTACTTTTATTTATTTAAAAGTTTGCTTAACATGTTATATATACATTGATTTAGATAATATTAAACTGTTTATTATCGCTTATCATTGTATGCATGCTTGTATGATCATGAGATAACAGGGAAACTCAGATGAATATGATAATGTACTTTCATAATCATCAAACTCATTTGGATGATATCGTTCTAAGATTATATCTTATAACATTGAGTTATTCCTACATGAATGAACATTGAGACAATTCAGACACACATAAACAATGAGAACTACTACAGTGAAACATGGTGACACTTCACAGCACATGAATGATCAGAAGATAAAATATCTTTTGAATATCATTCCACATCATAATTGATCAAGTGTGATAAGTCAATTTCTTATAACACTTTATCTACACCCTAAAAACATACTATCGGATAGTATGATCGCATTGGGTATCCACCACCTGCGTCACTTAAGGGTAATAAGACATGTTCTTACTACGGCTTAAGGATTACATGGTGAACACATGGATTTCAGTGAATGATGATCATGATAACGTAACTTCATGAGGATTCTTATCATTCACACATGATTAACATAATGTAATAAGACAAGTTCTTATTCAACTTTGTTAATCACATGAGAACAATCCCACATTGAGGCTTTGGGATCATATGGATTACAGTGAATGATGATCATGATAACGTAACTTCATGAGTATGCTTATCATTCACACATGATTAACATGATGTAATAAGACAAGTTCTTACTCAACCTTGTTAATCACATGAGAACAATCCCACATTGAGGCTTTGGGATCATATGGATTTCAGTGAATGATGATCATGATAACGTAACTTCATGAGGATTCTTATCATTCACACATGATTGACATAACGTAATAAGACAAGTTCTTATTCAACTTTGTTAATCACATGAGAACAATCCCACATTGAGGCTTTGGGATCATATGGATTACAGTGAATGATGATCATGATAACGTAACTTCATGAGGATTCTTATCATTCACATATGATTAACATAATGTAATAAGACAAGTTCTTATTCAACTTTGTTAATCACATGAGAACAATCCCACATTGAGGCTTTGGGATCATATGGATTACAGTGAATGATGATCATGATAACGTAACTTTATGAGTATGCTTAACATTCACACATGATTAACATGATGTAATAAGACAAGTTCTTATTCAACCTTGTTAATCACATGAGAACAATCCCACATTGAGGCTTTGGGATCATATGGATTTCAGTGAATGATGATCATGATAACGTAACTTCATGAGGATTCTTATCATTCACACATGATTGACATAACGTAATAAGACAAGTTCTTATTCAACTTTGTTAATCACATGAGAACAATCCCACATTGAGACTTTGGGATCACACGGGGGAATAGAGGTGAATGGAATGCATTGTAATCTGATTACGTGAGGATTACAATGGATTTCATTTGGGCTCTATACATTGCATTGAGATTACATTATGTACAGTTAACTAACACTTTTAATAATTTAAAAGTGTAACAACAGTTAACGCGCAGAAAATAGAATAATACAAGGAACAGATTAATTAAATCTAATATCCTTATTACACAAAATGTTTATCAATACTTCGGTTTGATAACTACAACGCTATCATTATATTATTCTATTCATGAGAACACAGGTGATTCAGTGGGACAAACATGAGAATTGAGAATGGAAATCAATAGTTGTATTGCAAGTAGTGTAGAGTTCTAGTGGTGATGTGGTGGGATGTTGGCTAGGACTTAGTTCCCTTACATATGCCCTATATATAAGCATCACTACTAGGATGATATAATACTTGTAAATATAACTATTGAAATGCCATTGTGTGAACAAGTGAAACAGACAATCATACAAGTAACATATTTATCATTGTGAATGTGCATGTGAATGAATCAAGGTTTTATATTAACTTACTTATGAACTCACCAACCTAGTGTTGACTTTGTTTAAATACATGTTTTCTCAGGTGATGAACAGGTGTAACTACTTATATGCATGGATTAGCTTGTGGACTTTTAGAAGACCTAGCTACTTTTGATGTTGCATACTTTTGATGACTAAACAATGAATCATCTTTTGTATATCTTGTACAGTTACAAGATATAATTACATTGATTCTTTTTGGTAGATTTACTAGATTAAATTATGAACAATACATTGTAATTTAATCTTGTAATTCTAGGTCATGGATGTGTTAGCATTTCTCATTTATTTATCATGTGCTACGTAAACAATCTGTTCATTTGATTATCACTCATGATATCGCGCCCCGGGAACCTTCCGCCCGACGGGAAAACACGATCCGTTCCCGCCGGCCTGGGGTGTGACAGTATTGGAGGTGCATTTAAGCAAAATAAAAGTAAATAAAAGCGAAGAAATTAGCTGAAATATTAAAAACTTACTTGAAATCAGAGAGTTGAGAGAAGAATTTGTTGATCAATATTTGGAACAGAAACTCTTATATATATATATATATATATATATATTGAGATATAGTGTGAAGCTTATGGGAATAAGGGAGTGTTGGAAGATCGATTGGAAGACGGAAGTGTGTGGTTTAGTGTGCCATTAGATAATTATTGAACAATTTGTGATATTATTAATTACTCTCGATATTTTACAATGAATTACACAAGTGCCTTTTATAGGCAAAGAAAACTCTTTAATAATTTACAATCAATGGCCTAGATTATATTTACAAAAAGAACGATTCCGATTAAAACTGAAAAAGCAAGCTACTCTATTAAAGCAAAAGTAAACAATGTCGTCTTCTGCAACCTTATGTCCTATTTTGTTTTTCTGTGTAAACGTCATCCATGGCGATTTATCCTTGTTTTTTCTGAGTAAATGTCATCCATGACGATTTCTTCTAGAAGTCTCGGTGTGTATCTGGTATGCTATCTGCTGAGTGTGGCGATCCTGGTGAATTATCATCTTCTTTATTAATTGTATGTTCTAATTTCAGATGATCACCTTCTCCTACAAATGGTAGTAGCATATTCCAGTTTTGATGTGCATAGATCTGTACATAATGTCCTTCTCTAAGTAAAATATAATTTTGCCATCTAAAACTTTCTGGCAATTTTGGAGTTTGTTGACATTTTTTATAAAATTCTGAGAATTGTGTCATTTTTGTGGGATCTTCTAAGAACATATCATTTATCAATGGAAGACTCCCGCAATCAATGTCTTCGTTTACTGCTAGACTTTTTAAATAATTATGTAGATACATTCTATGAGACTTTGTAAACTGTATTTGTGTACTTGGGCCAATTATAGAAGCCAGTAATCTTCTGTAAGTTGATGTAAACTGTTGCTTGTCTTCATCAGAAGATATCTCCATTGGAGATGAGCTTCTTCCTACCTGTATAAGTTTTCCTTCCGTTTATTTTTGCTGTCCATCTATACAAAACAACTTGTTTATATTTCTAGATAACATATCTGCTATCCCATTATTTTTTCCTTTAATATGTTCAAAATTTATAGTATATCCTTGTCCTTGTATTATATTTTGTAAATTAACCCATCTGGTTCTATTTACTTTTTACTTTGTTCATTTTTTATAAACTTTACTATGGCTTCACAATCTGTTCTAACTATGAATTCTTTTTGTAGAAATATTTTAAATTTTTCAAGAGAATTTATTAATGCTTGTATTTCAAAATCTATACTTATCCAGTTATTATTTTAGTTTAAAATTACCACTAGCATAAGCACATATTTTTTCTTCTTCTTTTAAACTATATTTATGAGGTTTGCTTAGCAAAACTGCTCCTCATCCTTCTTTACATCCATCTGTTTCTATTATAATATAATCTGTTATTAGTGGTAATTCTAAAGGTTTAATCTTCTTTATTTTTTCTTTAATTTGTTTTACTAATTCTATATCTTCTTTATTAAAAAACCTTTGTCCATTTTTTGTTGTTTTACTGTATAATGGTCCTACTAATTTTGATAAATTTGGTATAAATTTTCTAGCATAATTTACTAAGCCTAAAAAAGCCTGTATTTGTTTTAAATTTTCAAATTTTTCTGGAAATTTTAAAATTTTTGTAGAAATATGTAATTGTAATTCTATTTTTCCGTTTCTAATTTCTAACCCTAAAAAAGAAATCTTTTTTCTAAATAATTCCATTTTTCTTTTTAATATAACTATACCATTTCTTTTGATTTCTTCAAAAACCTGTTGTAGATGTTTTTCATGTTCCTGCACTGTTTCACTTGCCACTAAAATGTCATCAATATAAACTAAACAAAATTCATATTTTAAAAATATATTATCCATAAATCTTTGAAAAATCGAAGGATCGTTCTTTAATCCGAAACTAAGAACATTTCATTCAAACTATCCTTCTGAACATGTAAATGTTGTCCATTTTTCAAAATCTTCTTTTAATTTTAATTGATTATATCCTGATTTTAAATCAAACTTTGAAAAATTCTTTTTCTTTTGTATTAATTGAACTAAATTATCTTTATTTGGTATATTGTATCCATCATCTTCTGTATTATCATTTAGTCTTTTGTAATTATATACTATTCTTGCTTTTCCTCTTTTTATTTCACTATGATTTCTTACTATGAATGCTGCTTATCTAGGAGGACTTTCTGATTTTCTAATTAACCCTTGTTCTATCATTTCTGGAATTTGTTTTTTAAATTCTTCTTTATCTAAAGGACTATATTCAATATATGCTGTTCTAATTGTTATATCTGGATTTTTTATTTTAAATTTACAAAAATACTTTGTTTTTGATTTTTTAATATCTTCTCCTATTAATCCTATTTTTTCTAAATTTAATATTATTGAATGATTTATACTATTTTTTATATCTATTCGTTTTTCTAATTCGTGATTTAAAAAATCTGTTAATAATTTTGTTGTTTCATTTTGTAATAATTCTTTTCTTTTATTATTTTTTAAAAAATTCTAAATTACCTTTTTCACCTCTTTTTTCAGTAAATTCAGAAGTATTTGTATATCTTGATGTTGGGAAACTATATATTTGTTTACTTAAAGTTATAAAATTTTTTGTTATTGTTATTGCTCCATTTGATCCTAGAATAAAATTTAGTCCTAGAACAAAATCTTGGGATTTTATATATTGTGGATTTATAGTTATTTGTGGTATATCATATTTTATACTATAATTTCCTGAAAAATCTAAAAACTGTATTCCTATAGGTTCTAGATAATGTGTGATAGATATTAATCTATCTTCTACTGTTCTAGTTACTAATTTATATGTTAATGGTTTATGATATTTTATAGGTGCCAGACTATATGATATTAATCTTTTGGTTACACCTGTATTTATTAATGTGGTTAAATCTATAAATTTATTTGTGTCTAACCATAATCTACATTGTATATTTATCATATTATTTGATCCTTGAGTTTGTATATATGTTATTTCTTTTTCAGTTGACATTTGATTTATTTCTTGTTGTATTTGTTTTTTCTTTAGGATTATATTTTCTATTTTATCTTCTATTATTTGTAATTTTATTTTATGTAATTCTGTTATTAATTCTAATTTCTCTAATTTTTTTGTATATTCATTTTTATTTTCTTTTATTTCTTTATTATATTCTTTTTCCTCTTTTTCTATATTATATAATTCTTTTAAGCATAAATAACATATTTCTATAAAACATTTATTACACCGAGACCTTTTTTCTATACTAGGATAATATCCACAATTAAAGCATTTTATATAATTATTTCCTCTTTTATGTATCAAATCATTTTCACATTTTTCTTCTTTATTCATATATGTATACGTTATTTTTGTTAAAGGTTTATCTTCATCACTATATATACTATATATAGATTCATTATCAGTATTATCAGTTTCTAATGCTTCTATTTCATATTCATTTAATTGTTCTATTAAACTACTTCTTTCTGTATTTTTATTTTTATTTGGACATTTATTTGCTAAATGTTTTTCATCTCCACAAATAAAACATTTACATTTTCTTGTTTTTGGTTTGTTTACATATTTGTATTTATTTTTATAATAAGGTCTATATTCTTTTCTATAAGTATTACTTTTCCTTAATTTTTTCTTTCTGTCGTAATACCCATATGCTTGTGGTGTGTATATTGCTATTTTACAAAATGTGTATTGTAACATCACTGTACTTTAGGTTGTCCGTACATCCGTACGATTGTACTGTTACGACCTGAGATTTTGTAATTATTAATATTGATACATTATTGATGATTATCACTGTTGCTGGTATACATGATTATAGCACATATTATACGCGTAAACCATGGGAAATTTAGTTGTAATTCAACTAAACAGAACCAGAGAGTTATCACAGTCATATTGTTGATGATTATGGATTTGGGTTGGAATGGAAAGGAATTGGGAGTTTGTTAGAGTCTGGTTACTAAACGTAGTCAAGGACACATGGTCATGGTTTATCGAAATAGCGGTGGGACGGTGTAGGGGAGGTTGCGATCTACCTCTGCATATGCCCTATACATATGCATATTTCGGTCTATCATGGATGTGTCAGTGACTTGGTTTAGTGGGTTTTGGTTTGGGAATATAATATTTAAGTTAATAAAATGATAAAAGTTTAATTGGAAATTATTACGCGAAGTGAGGTTACGAACATTACTTAACCGCGAATGTTGATTCAGAAATACTAACTTAATAATGTATTCGCGTGAGTGACGATTCACGCGAATATAATTATTAAGAATAATATTCTGAAATGATATTCCATAAATAGTAAATCGAATCGAAATACGATACGAGCGACGAATTCGCAAAGGTGACGATCTTTACGAATACGTACGCAAGTAACACGTTTCGACGAGATAATTAAATAATATCTAACGATATTAAATTAATAAATGAAAAATTAAAATATTTATTAGGAATCACGACCTTAAACGGAAACTTATAAATTAATTTATTTAAATAAGTAATTTAATGAGATGAAACGGTATTATTGTACTTAAACGATTTTATTTAAATTCATTTTATTTAAAACAAAATATGATTATTTCAAACACATTAATGTTTTAAATATATTTACGAAAATAACCGAGTGTTTCTAAAATAATATCGCGATAAAAAAGAGCCCGGACACGGGGGAAGACACGCTATATATGGAAGAGGTCTTCCACCTTCTTCCTCACATTTCACAAACTCTCTCTCTCTCTAACCCTTCAAAATTCGTCATCCATATTCTACCCAACTTCTCTCTAGCTTAACTTATTCGTTCGTTGACGGAATCACGTGATTCTTGGCCCTAAACGACCACAAGATCAAGGAGAACGAGAAAGTACAAGAAGATCTAGAGTTGGTTCGCGATTTCAAGGTAAATCTGGAATGTTCTTTTCGGTTTTGTTGTTGGTAGTGGGTTTTGAACTTGTTGCGGATATAATCGATTAAATCTATTGTGAAACCCTAAAACGAGTTACTAGGACTTTGTGGATGCAAAACGTGGTCTCAACATGATGATGATGATGAGGATGGATGGCATAAGATGACAGGTTCGTGAGGGTTAGGGAGGAGCCGAACCCTTGGCCACCGGAACCATATGGGCCGAACCCTATCCTTGGTGAACCCTCGTCCTAGGCCGAACCTTCTATCATCGAGTGAACCTTATTCGGTTGTGGCGAACCTTGCATGTGAACGAACCCTGTCCAGTGAGCCTTGTAGTGCCGAACCTTCTTTTCTCCTCTAGCTACGAACCTGTTATGCCCTAAGTGGCCGAACCCTCATTTCAGCCGAACCCCTAGACCACTTGGCCGAACCTTCCTACCTATTTGGCCGAACCTTCTTCAGCTGGGCTAGGAGGTTCGCTGCCCTCATGGGTAGCCGAACTAAAAACCTATTAAACAAATAGGATTAAGGGTAATGGGAAGCAAGCACATACACATACACTCGTATATACTAACATGCATGCATTAGTATTGATTTGTTGCCACCTTTTCTTGACAAAATGAACTTTGTAATATAACACTTATATGATGGAATTATTTTATGAAAAAGACATAGATATAATCTTTTATAATGTGAATTGGGTGTTACAACCACATCAAGGTGGACAATCGAGTTCGTCATGCATGTATGTTACAAAGTGGCCACCTTTATTTAAGGATATATGTTACATATTACAAGGTTTCACATTATATGGTTTTTATTATAGAAAAAGGACTTAGTGATAATTCCTAAAAACTTAAATTTAGATATCTAGACATAAACCATATTGGTCAACTAGATACGTCAAGCATGTATGTGGGGGATGGTTGTATGAATAAGGGTAACACCCCTTAGCATACATATTTATGAGAATTATACACAAGAGTATAAAATGGGATTATCCTTATTAGATAATTAACCTATCATGTATAAATCTCGATTATTAATAATCAATAATGAGAGCAAGTGTTACAAACTTAACTTAGACTAAAGAAACTAAGTTAAAGGGGCATTAGTAATTTAAAGTAAACACTTGAGATCGCTTAGCTAAATGAAGACACGAATACTTATGAGCACGAGCACACGTTATTTACAGATCTCTGAGTTGATTTGAGTTACATACGCGAGCGCG
Source organism: Mikania micrantha (assembly GCA_009363875.1). NCBI lineage: Eukaryota > Viridiplantae > Streptophyta > Magnoliopsida > Asterales > Asteraceae > Mikania > Mikania micrantha. Next base: position 19,431,623 of record CM018698.1, read on the forward strand.
CATAATACGAGAACACATATACTAAGGACTTCAGGTGAGTTCTCATACCCTCCCTTTCTTTAAACTGTTTTGTTTTAAATTCGGAGGTGAAACATGTATACCCTTTTTCAATATTATTCTGATATTACATGGATGACACTTGCTTAATTGTATGAAATCCATATTTATGGATTATCATATTCCATGAGTTGTTACTATCGACTTCGGTCCTTCGTAATGACTGCATGTATTGTCACGAGGAGTTTGCCTCATCCGTGTGTTGTTGTCTTTGATTTCGGTCAACTACAATGATGTATGTATTGTCACGAGGAGTTTGCCTCATCCGTGTGTCGTTGTCTTTGACTTCGGTCAACTACAATGATGCATGTATTGTCACGTGGAGGTTGCCACATCCGTGTATCGTAGTCTTTGACTTCGGTCAACTACAAGGATACATGTATAGTCACTTATAATATTTGAGATGATTGTGATTGGTTGATTGGTTATATGATGGGCTATCTATGATTAGTTATGATTAATTGAGATGTGTAGTTATGTGTTGGTTATGTGCTTGGTTATTGTAATGGATTATCTCGCAGGTGTCATATGGAATTCTAATGAAAACTCTGAACTCTATACTCGTTTTATAAAACTATTTTGTAAAACATGTTTTTATTATGAAGACTTATGATTACTCACCAACTACTTTGTAGTTGACATTTTATTTTTACATGTTTCAGGTAATGAGGCTAAGTAGGTTGATGAAGATGGAACTTACACTTTTGGACATCATCATATAGGATCTTGGACTTAGCTAATTAACTAAAATTCTGGCGATTAGAGTTTAGTTAGTTTAGCTAATTCTTTTGTGTAATTGATGTATTTAATTCATGATGAACATGATTTTTGTGTAATTACTTTGGTTGATTGAATGATATATGATGATTTGATTTAGATGCCCACGAGCTTTTGAACAATCTACACATCCCTCGTGGCATTCCGACGTTTCCGCCATCGGTCGGGGTGTTACACGTATTCATTTCTTTTTAATTGTTCTTGTAAAGATACCTCTTTACGTTTTTCTTCTAATATTCCAAACTTTTTGCAGGGAAATAGTGACTGCTGGGTGAGGATGCACCTTATATATATATTTGTAATTAAATAAATTAGATAATGTAATAAACTCAATTTGTAAACTGTACTGTTGTTTGTAATAACGATCCTTGTAATATATTTACTTTAAGTTAATCTGTGTGCTATGTTATCGGATCATGTAAGTCACCCCTCATATCTGATACATCACCACTATACTTCCGCAATCTTCTCAGTGACATCATCAACAGGTGACGAGAGGTGGGGGTGTGACAGGGTGGTATCAGAGCTACATGTTATAGAGAATTATGTTGAATTAGAGACGTAGACTATAACCATAGGCTCGAATAGTGTCACAGAGAGCACCGAACATAACTAATGAACAAAACTTGTTTTGAATTAAGCCAGGATAATCAGGTGGTACGAATTCTATTTATGACTAGCCAGCATAACTGAAATTCGCAACACGTGTGCGTTCTAGTTTGATTTAATTCAAGCAGAACATTTATAACTATAAGAACGAATAGTTGCTTTGAGATAGGAAGAGCCATCATATCATGTTTATGTTGAATATTATTATTCAATATTTATTCCATGATACTGATCAGAGATTTCATACGTGATAATTGATGATACGCCTAGCTTTAGTTTGAGCTCGGATTCTGATTCATTGGAAGCATCGTCGGCTAGTTTCCTGTCTGTACCACAGGTACCAACTACGTTACCACCACATGCACTATCTGCTTCACCCAGACATCCTCAGGCACAGGAAGGAGGCAGAGTTCACAACCCCAGAGGATTCCGGTATGTGATGGACTTCGATGCATATGGGGTCAAGTTCGCAAGACTACGGGTCTTCCCCTACGACGACAACTGGCACCGAGGGACGTGCCTAACACTATTCATGAGGTGGGAGAATCCTCCCACCAGGTGGAGCTACGGGCACAGCTTCAGCAGGCTACCCAGGATTTATAGGGTACGCGCCATGAGCTATAACAGTCCCGTACTACTCTAGAGAACACCCGTACTACCATATTAGAGATACTTACGTCTCACCTGACTCTAATGAAGCAGGTGAATGCTCTAGAAATGGTATCATCTCTGAATACCTTGTGTGGTATCTCCTCTAATATCTCTATGGGAACATTTCTGTGCAAGAACATATTGGAGTCATAACATATCAAAATGCTGTGTGGTAACATATCAAAATGCTGTGTGGTAACATATCAAAATCCTGTGTGGTAACATATCAAAGTCCTGTGGGGTAACATCTCAAAGTCCTGTGTGGCAACATATCAAGATCATGTGTGAGAACGTATTAATTTTCTGTATGGCAATGTATCAAAGTACTTTGTGAGAACAAATTGGTGTCCTGTATAATAATATATCAAAAACATGTGTAATAACATATCTATATTACAATGCAGTGAGCTGTGTAATATTTTAACATGTTTCTGAGATAACAGGACTGAGTATAACTACAAACATTTGTGTGATTTATAGGTGCTGAGAACAGTTCTGAACTAGATCAATGTAGTTATACTATATTTATTATAATCACATTTCGACATAAATTTTCAGTATGACTAAATATGTTTGAATTAATGTGATTGAACAAGGGTTATATTTTTGTTATTCTTGAACTGACTTGAGTTTTTCTGCATATGAGCAGAATGATGGCTCCGAAACGAGGTCGACCAGCCAAGAAAGCTGGCAGGAATAATGCTAATCCCTAACTGAATCAAGTCCCACCTGTGAACATAGAATCAAATCAGGCAGCGAACATGGTTCCACCTGAAAATCTGGAGATAAATACTGTTCCACCAGTGAACCCTGAAGTGAACACTGTTCCACCTGCAGGAGCAAGTGGATCTGAACCGAATGAAGCGATGATAGCACGAATAGTAAGGGAACAGCTATCAGCTTGTGGTGTTTTGACACAACACCAACCACATGTCACTACGGGTTCTGGTGGGGACCACGATCATATGGAACATAAAGCTATTGGTGGCCACGTGGAAACTCATAATACCACCGGTGCAACAACTAAAACAACTGTTCCTGATCCACCACAGCAAGGATGTACTTATAAGTACTTTGCTTCTTGCAACCCTCCTACTTTCACGGGTAAAGAAGGAGCGGCTGGACTTTTGAGGTGGATTGATGAAATGGAAACCAAACTCAAGATCAGCTAATGTTTGGCGGAGCATAAGGCGTCTTATGCTGCTTGTTCTTTGAAGGACTCAGCTTTAACCTGGTGGAATACCCAGGCTAAAACTTTTGGCTCAGTACAGTTGACTCAATGGGCTGGAATGATTTTAAAACTCTGATTATGTCAGAGTACTGCCCAATCACTGAAATCCAAAAGCTCCAGGACGAATTCTAGAATCATGCGATGATCGGTGCTGATTGTTTAACTTACACCGATCGTTTTCATGACCTCACTTGCTTACTTCCCAATATGTTTCCTACGGAAGCAGCCTTTATTGAGAAGTACATTAAAGGTCTGGTTCCCCAGATTCGGGGAATGGTGACGGCAGCTGAAACCACAACTCTGAAACGTACAATTCTGTTGACCACTAGGCTTACCGATGAAGCGGTAAGGAGTGGTACTTTGTCTACAAAAACTCAGACGGCGGTGGGCCGTAGTGATGTCAGTACCTCTAGTGCTGAAAGAGGTACTAAACGAAAGTGGTTTGAAAAGAGCAAAACGAAAGCTCCGGCTGAGATTAGCCAGAGCAAATCAACCGTGAAAAACTATGGTGCGGCTGTTCCTGAGAGGAAAGTTTACACTGGGCAGGCGCCCAAATGCAACAAGTGTCCTTTTCATCACACATGACCATGTCCTGTTTGTGCAAACTATAATCGAACCGGACACTATACCAGATACTGTAACATGCCTGCTCGTCAACCGAATCAAGCACCACGACAAACCACTCAAACAAATTGATCGTGCTTAAAATGTGGAAGTCCTGACCACTTCATGAGAAACTGTCCGAACAATAACAACACCAATCCAGGAAATGAAGCTAGGGGAGAGCTTTTCAGATTGGTGCGACTGAGGCAAGGCATGATGCTAACATTGTCACTAGTACGTTTCTTCTTAATAATCTATACGCATCAGTTTTGTTTGATACAAGAGCCGATAAGAGTTTTATCTCTCCTGAATTCGCATCATTACTTTCATTGCCTACGGTAGAACTAGAAACTCCTTATGTCATTGAACTTGCTAATGGAAAGTTAATCAAAACTAACAGTGTCATTCAAGGGTGTTCCTTGAATCTTAATGATCATCTTTTCAATATCAATCTACTTCCTATTGAGCTTGGGAGCTTTGATGTTGTCGTTGGCATGGACTGGCTTTCTGATAACCAAGCAGAAATTGTATGCCAAAACAAGATGATCCGTATTCCATTACCGTCAGGTAATACACTGATAGTTCAAGGAGAACGAGCCGGTAGAAAACTTGGTATCATTTCTTGTATGCAAACTCAGAAATGTTTACGGAAAAGTTGTCAGGCCTTTCTAGCACATGTGATTGAGAACTGTTCTGTACAAAAACGTATCGAAGATATTTCAGTAGTCAAGGATTTTCCTGAAGTCTTTCCTGAGGATATATCAGGACTGCCCCTAGTGAGGCAAGTTGAATTTCATATTGACTTGATTCTAGGTGCAGCACCTGTAGCTAAAGCTCCATATCGTTTAGCACCCTCAGAGATGCAAGAGCTTTCAGGTCAACTATAGGAACTGTTAGACAAAGGTTTTATCAGACCTAGTTTTTCACCCTGGGGAGCACCAATTCTTTTTGTGAAAAAGAAAGATGGTTCATTCAGGATGTGCATTGGCTACAGAGAACTCAATAAACTGACAATCAAAAATCGTTATCCTTTACCACGAATCGATGATATATTTGATCAGTTACAAGGTGCTACTTATTTCTCAAAAATCGATTTGAGATCTGAATATCATCAGTTACGGATTCATAATAATGATGTTTCTAAAACTGCTTTCAGAATTCGATACGGACATTACGAATTTTTAGTAATGTCGTTTGGATTAACCAATGCACCTGCAGCTTTCATGGATCTGATAAATCGAGTTTGTAACCTTATCTGGATAGGTTTATGATTGTGTTTATTGATGATATTCTCATTTATTCTCGAAACCAACAAGAACATGCTCAACACTTGAAACTAATCTTAGAACTTTTGGCATGTGAGAAATGTTACGCTAAATTCTCTAAGTGTGAGTTTTGGTTATGGGAAGTTTGATTTCTTGGGCAAGTAGTGAATGAAAATGGTATTCAAGTGGATCCCAGTAAAATTGAAGCTGTGAAACAATGGGAGACACCATGAACCTCAACTGAAATACCTTAATTCTTAGGACTCGCAGGTTATTATCGTCGATTTATCAAAAACTTTTCAAAGATAGCTTTGCCACTGACCACATTGACACAGAAAAATCAACCGTTTATATGGGATTCTCAACAGGAGGAGGCATTCCAACTGTTGAAACACAAATTCTGCAACACACCTATCTTGGTATTACCGGAAGGTACTGATAATTTCACAGTATACTGTGATGCTTCTCGTTAAGGTCTCGGGTGTGTTTTAATGCAGAACAACAAGGTAATTGCTTATGCTTCTCGACAACTGAAAGTACATGAGAAGAACTATACCACTCATGATCTAGAACTTGGTGCAGTGGTGTTTGCACTCAAGATTTGGAGACACTATCTATACGGAACCAAGTGTATTATATACACTGATCACAAAAGTCTTCAACATATTCTAGGTCAGATAATGTTGAACATGCTACAAAGGCGGTGGGTAAAACTTCTAAACGACTATGACTGTGAAATTCGTTATCATCCAGGTAAAGCGAATGTCGTAGCCGATGCCTTAAGTCGCAAGGAACGAGTCAAACCTTTATGTATAAAAACGTTAAGAATGACTATTTAAACTAGTCTAATTCCTCAGATCAGAGAAGCTTAGCAACAAGCTTTACAAGCAACGAACTATCCTGCTGAGGAACTAAGGGGATTAGATAAGTAACTCGAAACTAAGATTGATGGAGTGTTGTATTTCAAAGGCCGAATTTGGATTCCTTTATTCAATAACTCTAGAACAATTATCTTGAATGAGGCATACAAATCCAGGTATTCGATTCATCCAGGTGCTGATAAAATGTATAAAGATCTTAAAGATTTTTACTGGTGGCCTGGAATGAAGAAACACATAGCAGAATACGTGGATCGATGTTTAACAAGTCTCAAAGTTAAGGCTGAACATCAACGACCTACTGAGTTATTGCAACAACCTAAGATTCCTATGTGAAAATGGGATCAAATATCTATTGATTTCATCACTAAATTACCCAGAACGTCACGTAACCATGACTCGATATGGGTTATCGTTGATCGCCTCACTAAATCTGCACATTTCTTACCCATCCGAGAAGATTATCCCATGGATCGACTCTCTAAACTCTATGTTAATGAGATTGTATTTCTACATGGAGTACCAATCTCTATCATTTCTGACATAAATAGTCGATTTGTGTCACGATTTTGGCAAACTCTTCAGAATGCACTGGGCACACAAATCAATCTGAGCACGGCTTATCATCCACAAACGGACGTGCAGACTGAACGGACGAATCAAACCCTTGAAGATAAGCTCAGAAGCTGTGTGATTGATTTTGAAGGTAGCTGGGATATTCATCTTCCACTTGTTGAATTCTTATACAATAACAACTACCATACCAGTATTCAATGTGCTCCATTTGAAGCACTTTATGGACGAGATCACCGATCTGTTGGTCAGAAGTAGGTGAAAATCAGATCATAGGCCCAGAATTCATTCAAGAAACAACCGATAAGATCGTACTCATTAAAGACCGAATTAAAGCTGCTCGCGATCGTCAAAAGAGTTATGCTGATAATCGTCGTAGACCTCTAGAATTCCAAATAGGTGATCAAGTTATGTTAAAAGTTTCTCCATCGAAAGGCATAGTCAGATTCGGGAAACAAGGTAAACTAGCATCTAGATATGTTGGTCCTTTCAAGATCCTTGAAAGGATTGGACCAGTAGCATATCGATTGGAATTACCTTCCGAACTCAGCAATATACATGATGTATTTCATGTATGCAATCTTAAAAAGTGTCTATCAGATGAATCACAAGTCCTACCTATTGAAGAAATTCAAGTTGAAGATAAGCTTCAGTTTGTTGAAGAACCTGTTAAGGTTATGGATCGAGAAGTTAAGAAACTAAAATGCAGTCAGATACCTATCATGAAGATTAGATGCAATTCCAAGCGCGGATCTGAGTTCACATGGGAACGTGAGGATCGTATGAAAGCGAAATATCCTCACTTGTTTTCATAAACAAACAATTATGGACAAGCGCAAATTGAATTTCGGGACGAAATTCCAATAACAGGGAGAGACTGTGACAACTCAAAATTCTCAGGTTAGAATCATAACTCGAAAATGAAGAGAATGAGTGGTAAGCGAAATCGCGAAACGAGGCTCCGATTTCAAGATACACTAAATCGAATATAGCATTAAATAAGAGATCAAATATTTTGAACTCTTTAGGTCTTGATATTAAAACCATTGGAAAGAGCTAGAAAAATCGTGAACGTAGGCGAAAACCGTGCACAAAACGGAGTTCTTATGCTCCTGGAATCGCGAAAACAAAATCGAGTTTGACTAAGGCGGTGGAGGTATGCCGAGGAACCCTTTGCCATCCTCGGCGAGTCGGCGGTACGTGACGGACCAGCAGACATAAAAATCTGATCTGCTTGATCAGATTTCATTACCAGTTGAATAAACTCAATTTCAAGGCGACCAAACTCTCAAATTCACCATCTAAACTCCATTTTGAAGCCTTCTAATCGTGTGGATCGCACCAGGGATCGTATCTAGAAGCCCTGATCGTTGTTCTACAATCAGAACTTCGTCTGATTAGGTAACGGTTAGTTTTAACCTTCTAGCTTGATAATGAGTGATTAGATCTTGATTTTGAACGTAATGATATAGTTAGGGTTGTTGATTATTGCCTAGATGATGGCTAGGATTGATTATAAACGAAGAACACGATGTTTTAACGGGTAAATCCTTGTTTTGATCTGTTGTAATGCCCAGTTTGCATGAAATCATACCCATAATTATAATGGTTAAAACCATTTGATTATAACAAGGTAGGTGATTAGTTTGGTTAATCTTTGAAATGCAAGGTTAAATACATGTGTTTCAAACTAATCACAATCATTAATATACTCATTGGAACGATTATCTGATGTTTATGATAACAGTAAGATTAGTATGTTAAACATGGTTGTTAAACCTATTCTAATGCTACACTGTGATATTTCATGATATTTGGGTAATCAATAACAAGGATTGATCATTCGTAAGCCATCAAACTATCTAGAAACTGTTATATCATTATAATCAACAACATTAATTATTTGGTTAATCCGATATTATTCTGATTAATCAAGTGTGTCATCAACCTTGTATTAGGAACCTAATTCAGTGTAGGTTCCTACATTATCTTACATTGTATGATATGACGTTAAACTAATTAATTAAGTACTTAACATCATTTTGATGACTGTTAAGACTGTAGAAAACCGGTGAGCTGAGGAGAGACTAACTTAACCAGGATCAAGAGCTTAGACAAAGCTTTTGGTGTTTTGCTCCCTCTTGAGTTTTGCTCTTTAGTTATTTTAGTGTTTAGTTTTCATAAGTTAGAAGAAAAGAAAAGAAGAGAAAACAGTAGGGCAACACAAAGAAGATTCAGAAAAGTGTTGTTCTGTATATCTTTTTTATTCAGACTATGTTGGGGTATAAATAGCCCCGACATTTAATGTTTCAGGACAAATAAAAGAAGAAGACAAACAGATAAGACTGATGACACTATTACAGACACTGTAGCATCAGAATAGTACAAGTGTAAAGTCAACATAGGATCTTTAAAGATCTTAGTTCAGACTTTTGTACTGATGCTAAAACATTATTCTTTCGGAAGTTCTTTATAGAAAACTATCTAATGTAGACAGTTATCCAAAAGAAGGTTACATTTATTCTTTCATCAGAAGAAACATATGTCTTCTGAAATATTGTTTTTCTTCCGAGGCAGATGTCTTTGGAAGTCTTCCGAAGTAAATGACTTTTATTCTTCGGAAGCAAGTGTTCTCTTCCGATAGTGTCTTCTGAGGTTTGTCTTCAGATAGAGTCTTCCGAAGCAACTTCTGAAGTATTGTCTTCGGAAGCATTTTTCTTTTATTTGTCTTCGGAAGCAGTTGTCTTTTATTTATGTCTTCCGAAGGTTCTTCTGAAGACTTGTCTTCGGAAGCTAGTGTCTTTTATTTGTCTTCGGAAGCAATTGGCTTTTATTTGTCTTCCGAAGGTTCTTCTGAAGATTTGTCTTCGGAAGCTAGTGTCCTGCAACATTTATTACAAAGATTATTTGAAAGGTGGTTTTGCTTCGTCAGTCCTTATTTTCCAACAATCTCCCTCTGGACTGATGAAGCCAAAACCACTTAATGTTAGATCCCAATCAATTTCTAGAACATCAGACTCAGTTGGGGAAAGAAATGAGAAAGATTCAAATGGGATCTTAGTAAAGCAAAGGCTTCTTTGTTTATCAGAGCTAATCAGAGCTAGGCTTCTTTGGATTATCTCCCTTTTTTTGGCTTAATCAGCCGGAGACAAGGCAGGGAAGAAAGAAAGACAGAAAGAAGTGGGAGAAATGCTCCTTGAAGGGCAGGGGAGGAAGGGTAGTAGTAGGGAAGGTGGTTGAAAAGATTAGAAAACCTTCAAGTGAAGGTGCCTGCATGGTGTTGGATTTGGATTACAGGACTAAAGATATCCGTCAATTCCATAGTATGAAGAACTGATTCGTCCATCATTTTGTAGATGTCATCCGAATCCCTGACTAGAGAGTCAGTTTTATTATGACCTGAGTCCATCTCAGAGATGTCATAAACCCCTTTTTCTTGGTTCTGGGGATTTCCTAGCCTTAGTTTAAAGAAAAACTTCATTGGCTGTTGCCATACCAGGAGTCTTATTGCCTAATCCATTCAAATGAAAAGCCATTGGATTTGCATATGAAATGGATGCTCCTGATATATGATCAGGAGGTCAAGATGGACTTGACGACCGGATCTCATCCTCTTTTATAGGGTAGAGAAATGTTGATGGATAGTGGGGGGGCTTTTAGAAACAGAGTTGTCCCTGGGAGAGAGGACGACCAACTGAAAGTCAACTGACATTTCAATGGTTAGTTAGGGTTCCCTTAGGAATACAACATCATCCTGTGAAGAGGATGAATGAGGAGCAGGATGGGAAGAGATGCTTGATATATCTGTGAGGATGAAACAGATGTATCCATGTGTTCAGTGGGAACACAATCATGTTCAGGGATCTCATCTTCCTGAACAGATTCTTTTGGGTTTATTAGGCTTGGAGGGTTTGGGAGAAGTATTTTATGGCCAGTACCTAATTTAGGTGTGGAAGAAGGGTGGATGTGGGTTTACTAAAGATGGGTGTTTCTTTAGTATCATCCATCATTTTGAACATCAGTTAGTCAAGTCCGTCGTAATATTATGAAGATCAAAGAGACAAACTGAAGGCATAGCCGTAACTTATGAACATTTTGGATGATATACCAGGTTATCAAACAGATGTTATTTGAAATAGTTGCCTGTAAAGATCAAAAGGACTGACTTCTACATAATCAAGTTTTTCAGGTTAACCTAAAAAGTTCATGATTAAGTATGAAATTACAAAACTGAGTTAGAATAAGAGAGAGAGAGGTTGAGACTTACACATTTAGTCAAGAAGACATGTTCATGCACATCCGAAAAGTACAGACGAAATTTTGTGAGGAATGAAGCCTGGTCCGAAGCCGTTACGCCATTATCATAAGCATGAAGCTTGTGACAAAGGAAGCATAAGTGCTTCGTGCCAGACGACATGCCTGACAATTTATCATCCGTAACCATGAGCATTACTTAGAGTCTTCAAGAGGAAGAAGAGTTTCTTGAAAAACCAGAGGAGGAATAGGGTTTAAGTGGAATTATGGAGAAGAAGATGATAAATAAGGGAAGTAATCCGAGAAGATTATTGGTTAAAAGAAAATGGCGGTAATAATCTTCTTGAGCCGTGAGAGTCAGTATTGAGACTCGGGTTTATCAGAAAGATTGACAACTGTCACATCAAATGCAAAGCTCAAGATTTTTATTGCAGAATCGGAAGAATCTTATTTTAGACACAAGTGAAATAAACTTATGAAAGTTATCGGAAGAAGAAAATAGAAGAAGAGGATATCTTCGGAAGAAAAGACATCGGAAGGAGAGGAATGTAACAATGGAAAGTTTAAACATCAGATAGATATGAAGCAGTGATTATATAGCCACTGATCCTATCTGTGTATATAGATAATTACTGAAAGAAATCAAGAGTTCTTTATCAGTTGTTTATCCAATATCCATTGTTTGGATAATTAAAAAAAAATTATCCTTTAATGTTTATTAACTCATATTTATCATGCCCAGTTTTGCTACAAACTTAGAGAAAGTTGAGGAGTCTAAGGGCTTGGTAAATATGTCAGCTATTTGATCACTTGTAGAGACATGTTCTGGAACTATTAGTCCTTTTTCAAAACAGTCTCTAATGAAGTGATGCCTTATTTCAATGTGTTTGGTTTTAGAATGATAGACAGGATTTTTTATTATGTTTTTGGCAGCTTCGCTGTCTATCAGAAGAGGTGTTTTTAGTTCAGTTATTCCAAAATCTAGCAGTTGATATTGTAACCAAAGAATTTGGGCAGTGCAATGGGCTGCAGCAATGTATTCAGCTTCAGCAGTTGAATTTGACACTGATGTTTGCTTCTTGCTTTGCCATGACACTAAGCAACCTGTAAAGAACTGACAACCTCCTGAAGTAGACTTTCTGGTGAGCGAGCAGCCAGCATAATCACTATCTGTAAAACCAACAAGCTTGCAAATTTGATTAGCAGGATACCAAATACCTAGTACAGGAGTACCTTTAAGATATCTGAGTATCCTCTTCACAAATGAAAGATGAGATTGTTTGGGAGCAGATTGATATCTTGCACAGACACATGTTGCATACATGATGTCTGGCCTTGATGCAGTAAGATACATCAGAGAACCAATCATGCACCGGTAGAGAGTTTGATCTACAGGTTCACCATTGTCATCTGAACATATGCCAGGACTTGTTGCCATGGGAGTAGAAATTATTTTGCAATCATTCATATCAAATTTATTAAGAAGATCTTTTACATATTTAGATTGATGAATGAAAGTCCCGTGTGGGGTTTGTTTGACTTGAAGTCCTAAAAATGTTTTTAGTTCACTTAAAGCACTCATTTCAAACTTAGAAGACATTAATTTAGAGAATTGTTCACACATGGACTGTTTTGTTGATCCAAAAATGATGTCATCGACATAAATTTGGACTAACAAGAGTTCCTTATCTACCCTTTTTATGAACAAAGTCTTATCAATGGTTCCCCGTGAGAAATTATTAGAAAGAAGGAATTGAGAGAGAGTGTCATACCATGCTCTTGGAGCTTGTTTTAGGCCATAAAGTGCTTTGTCTAGTTTGTACACCCAATCAGGATGATGAACATCATCAAATCCTGGTGGTTGACAAACATAGACTTCCTCTTTTATTGTCCCATACAGGAAAGCACTCTTTATGTCCATCTGGTATACCTTTATGTTATGAGAGATAGCAAATGCTAGGAAGAGTCTAATGGCTTCCAATCTTGCCACAGGAGCAAAAGTCTCATCATAGTCAATACCTTCCTCTTGACAGTAACCTTGCACAACTAACCTGGCCTTATTTTTTATTATAATGCCTCTGTCATCTGTTTTATTTCTGAATACCCATCTGGTTCCGATGGGATATTTTCCATCGGGCAAGGGACATAAAGTCCAAACATTTTGCCTTTTGAACTGCAACAGTTCATCTTGCATTGCCTCTACCCAATTATTGTCTTTAAGAGCCTCCTGATATTTAGACGGCTCAATTTGGGATAGAAAGGCTGCATGAAGACAAAAGTTTGAAATCTGGCTTCTTGTTTGAACTCCTTTACTTAGATCACCTAAGATTTGTTCTAGAGGATGATTTTTGTTGAAAGGAATGATGTCCAAACAGTTATTTGAGGAGGCAGCATCGGAATAAGATAAGTTTTTGATGGGGGTCAGAGAGTTTGGAATGTGATCAGGAACATCTATGGATGCATTATCCAAGACAGGAGATGGAGGAGTAGATGGTATATCGTCTTGGTTTTGAGAATTTGCTTCTTGAGAATTTATTTGATGAGATGGAAAAGAAGTGAAGAACTTTGAAACAGAATCGTCCTCAATAGAAGATAGATCTTCAGAAGTTTGACATGACTCTGATGAAGGAGAAGAAGAGGGGATGGAAGGGATGAATGAGAAGCTTTCAAGATCAAAAAGATCATCAGGTGCAGAAGGAAAGGATGAGGTTGACGCTAATTCATTGAATTTTACATCAATAGATTCGTCAATTATTTTTGTTCTGAGATTGAAAGCTCGATATGCTTTAGAAGTCTGAGAATATCCAACAAAGTATCCAGAATCAACTTTAGCAGCAAATTTGGACAAAGAGTCTTTTGTATTTAGGATAAAACACGGACATCCAAAGACTTTGAAGAAGGAAATGAGAGGCTTTATTTTATACAGAATTTCATAGGCAGTCTTGTTATGTCTTTTTACAATGTGAACTCTGTTCAATACATAACAAGCAGTGTTTACTGCCTCAGCCCAGAATGATAAAGGTAATCCTGAGTCTGCAAGCATGGTTCTTGCAGCTTCAATCAGTGTCCTGTTCTTTCTTTCTACAACTCCATTTTGAGCAGGAGTTCTAGGAGCACTATATTGTCTAAGGATTCCTTTAGAAATACAAAATTTATCAAGGACTTGATTTTTGAATTCTGTGCCATTGTCACTCCTTATCATTTTAACAGGAAGACTGAATTGTCTTTCAAGATGAGTGACAAGAGCAATTATTTTATCAGAAGTCTCATCTTTGCTGAAAAGGAAGAAGGTCCAGCAAAATCTTGAGTAATCATCTACAACAACTAGACAATATCTTTTTCTTGCCAAACTAGCTACCTTCACTGGACCAAACAGATCCATATGAAGCAAATTAAGACAGTTAGTTGTTTTGGATTCCTCAATAGACTTATGTGAAGTTTTATGTTGCTTTCCCTTTAAGCAAGATTCACATTGACCTTCAAAATGAAATTCTTTAGAAGGCAATCCTCTTACTAAGGAAAGGGTGGAAAGCTTATGAAGAGTTTGGTGATTAAGGTGACTAAGTCTTCTGTGCCAGAGAGTGGTTTCAGAAGATGATGCCTTGGCTATCAAACATGTAGGAGAAGATGTTTGAGAATCAGTAGTCATGTCTACAATATAGACGTTTCCACTTCTTTTAGCCGTTAGCAAAGTGTGTTGATCAATCAAGACCTTTATTTTTGAGTTTATTTCTGGAGAAAGAATTTTGCAACTGTCTTTAGTGAAAAATGAATTAAAATTTTTGTCAGCCAGTTGAGAAACACTCAAGAGATTAAACTTGAGGTTTTCAACTAAGCTAACATCTTTAAATTTCAAATTTCCTCCTGAGACAGAACCGGATCCCACTATCCAACCTTTTGCATTATTTCCGAAAGAAACAGATCCACCATTATTTGGAATGAAGTCATTTAGAATGGATCTGCATCCAGTCATGTGCCTAGATCCTCCACTATCCACATACCAGAGATGATTTTGGTTTGAAGAGGATTTCTGCACATGAGAATTATGTACAAAAGATTAGACATGGGGTATTTTATTTTATTTATTTGTTTGGTTTATTTTGTTGTGTATCTTTCATCAATTTCTGCATCATTAACAGCAGTTGTTGCTGATTTTGTTGGAGAAGATTGATTTGAGAATCCACGGGAGAAGAGTTAGCACCATTATTAGAGCAAGAAACTGGGTTCACCGTAGAGTAAGGAGGTGGTGTTCCCAAAATGGAAGGTCTGGAGTTAGTTCTCAAGGAAGAGGGTAAGACAGAGGAAGAATGAGGATGTGTCCCAACAGATTTGTTACTTGCTGTTCTTACTTTCTTCATCTTATTAGGGAGGTTCCCTTTAGATGAAGAAGTATGATCAGCTTTCAACTTATTTGCCTTTATCCTAGCTTTCTCCAAAGGTTTTTTGTTCTGCAGTTTTCAGTAGCATGATTGTACTTAAAACATTTTAGGCAGGCTGGGGAAAGAGAGGAATAATTTGGGATGAAAGGTCTGTTTGCTTTCATTGTGGGATAAGGAGGATGAGGATGAGAAGGAGGAAACTGGATATTTATCATAGGTTCTTTTCCTTTATCAAGATTTGACTTGATATTAGAAGTGAATCCAGACTTTATTGTTTCTTCTGAACAAGGAGTAGGGCTCATATCAGGAGCAATCTCACTTTGTTCTGAAGAGTTATTGTGTTGAACTGAGTTCAACTGAGATTTTTCTATTCTGGTCAGATTTGTATTAGTGGGATATACAAACTTAGAGAAATAGTTTGGCTGATACACCAACAAAGGTGTATCTTTTATTGAAGGAATTTCATCAGGAAGAAAGGTTGGTGAAACAGGTTCAGGAGTAGTTTCTTCCTTATTATTATCAATGGGTGTATAATCATCCGGTTGAGCAGTATGATTATACCCAATTCCAAATCTTGCCTTGCTGTGAACTTGCTTTTGTAAAAGCATCTTGAATCCTTTGCAAGATTCAACCCACTTTTCACAGCTTACTTGAGTTTGAGATAGTTCATCTTTACAAGCATAATATTTTTCTCTTTGTAGATCAAAAGATGCTTGTAAATTGATTTTCTCAGTTTTCAAGGCACATAGTTCATTATCTTTTATTTTTATTAATTTTTCCATTTCAGAATTTTTATTGTCCAGAAGTTGTTCCAAATCCTGATTTTGCTTTTGAAGCAACATATTGGCTTTCTTTATTTTTGCAAAAGCCTCTATGCAAGCATTGGAACATAATTTTTCTAAGGTGGAAGAGGATACCTGAGCATCAGAAATATCTGCTTCAGGTTGATCAGAAGAGCAAGAATCTTCACCAACAGCCATAAGAGCAAAATTTGTTGGTTCAAAAGTGATGAGGGCATGGCCAACATCTTCAGGCAAGCTGCTCCAGTCTATGTACTCTTGAGAGAAAAGAGCCTGTTGACCAGATGATGAAGATTTGACAGCATGTCCGGGAGCATTTATTTGTGAAGAAGGAGCTGTAACAACTTGAAGTGAGGCAGGAGTAAGTTGGTACATGTTTCCATTTGCAGTTTGTACATATTGCACATTGTTAGAAGAGTTTTGTGCAATGTGTGATGATTCTTGAGGATTATTGGACCTTTTGAAAGAAGAAAAGGTGGATGAATGTGGTGTTGAAGAGGTGTGTGAAGGTATGTTTGGATAGGTCACATAAGAAGAAGGGTTAGAGTTTGAAGCATTAGTGCATTCTTTGGCAAAATGTCCAGTGCCATGACATCTATAACATTGAACAGTAGCCTTATTTAGACCAATCCTGGTTTTTCCATGGATACCAGGAAATTTTCTTCCTGTCCTCTTGTAGAACTTGTTAGTTCTTATGCTCAAGAGAGCCAGTTGATGGAGAATATCCATCTCTTCCAAGTCATCACTTGGAACTTGATGAAGATCGTCCATGATAAAACAAGGATGGTCAGAGGGGAGAGAGTGGTCATCACATGAAGAGAATGAAGAGGTGATACCAGTAGTTATGTCAATATGTTCATCATAACCCTGATCATTTATCACAGAGTTATGACTAAGGAGAGCAGTGTTCCCTTGAACATACTCTTCAGTTGATTTTCCAGATTTTATTAGTTTTCTTTTCTGGTCAATCTCTCGCTCAAAAGTGAGTAACTTACCATGAAGTTGGGTAAGTGAGAGTTTACCAAAATCTGGTGAAGATCTCATGACTATAGAGTAAGTTTCCCATTTTTCAGGGAGAGATCTTAAAAATCGATTTAGAACTGAGACAGGAGGATACACTTGACCAGCTAATTTTAGTTCACTTAAGAGAGAAGTGAACCTTTCAAATTGCTGAGTCAATGACTCATTATTTAGTTGGCAGAATGTCTCATATTGTTGAGCCAATATCTCTCTAGTATTGGCTACAACATCATCAGTACCACCGAATTGCTCTTTTAGAGCATCCCATAAGTCCTTAGCAGACTCATGGTGAAGAAGACCCGAATAGATTTCATTCGGAAGGGCCATGGCCAACTGAGCATGTGCCTTGGCATCAAGCTCCAATTTATGAAAGTCTTCTTCAGTATAGTTTCGGGGATCCTTAGGGACATCATCTCCAGTCTCTGTGTCCAAGACCATTGGTTTATGAGGTCCGAACATGACAGACTTCCAACATCCTGTATGATTATTTGACAGGAAATGTAACATCCGTCTCTGCCAAATATTATATTGATGCCTAACCAGAATTGGTGGCTTCGTGGCAGAACCAGTGTTATGCGCGTCTAAGGTGAATTTTTCTGCCATTTGTTTAAACCGTTTTGAGTAAATCGATAGTGAGTACTCAAGATAGTTTGGTTGAAGGATTTTTGAACACTTTAGAGTTTCAAAAATCAATCTTCAGCAGATTTAGAAAAGATTAAGATAAAAGAAAACTAAACACTGATATCAGGGTGAGCTTTGAATTTTAGTTTCGATGGTTAAACCAAAACTAAAGAACAAGGCTCTGATACCAATTGTAGAAAACCGGTGAGCTGAGGAGAGACTAACTTAACCAGGATCAAGAGCTTAGACAAAGCTTTTGGTGTTTTGCTCCCTCTTGAGTTTTGCTCTTTAGTTATTTTAGTGTTTAGTTTTCATAAGTTAGAAGAAAAGAAAAGAAGAGAAAACAGTAGGGCAACACAAAGAAGATTCAGAAAAGTGTTGTTATGTATATCTTTTTTATTCAGACTATGTTGGGGTATAAATAGCCCCGACATTTAATGTTTCAGGACAAATAAAAGAAGAAGACAAACAGATAAGACTGATGACACTATTACAGACACTGTAGCATCAGAATAGTACAAGTGTAAAGTCAACATAGGATCTTTAAAGATCTTAGTTCAGACTTTTGTACTGATGCTAAAACATTATTCTTTCGGAAGTTCTTTATAGAAAACTATCTAATGTAGACAGTTATCCAAAAGAAGGTTACATTTATTCTTTCATCAGAAGAAACATATGTCTTCTGAAATATTGTTTTTCTTCCGAGGCAGATGTCTTTGGAAGTCTTCCGAAGTAAATGACTTTTATTCTTCGGAAGCAAGTGTTCTCTTCCGATAGTGTCTTCTGAGGTTTGTCTTCAGATAGAGTCTTCCGAAGCAACTTCTGAAGTATTGTCTTCGGAAGCATTTTTCTTTTATTTGTCTTCGGAAGCAGTTGTCTTTTATTTATGTCTTCCGAAGGTTCTTCTGAAGACTTGTCTTCGGAAGCTAGTGTCTTTTATTTGTCTTCGGAAGCAATTGGCTTTTATTTGTCTTCCGAAGGTTCTTCTGAAGATTTGTCTTCGGAAGCTAGTGTCCTGCAACATTTATTACAAAGATTATTTGAAAGGTGGTTTTGCTTCGTCAGTCCTTATTTTCCAACAAAGACAATGTCTTTGACATTGGACGTTCAGAAAGATCTAATCAGTAAATTAAAACATAAATAACTAATTTAACATAAACAAATGCAGAAATTAGCTACCACTACTACTCTGCGTGTGATCTTACCACTCTCCTGATTTCAGGTGAGTTTCGTACAACCCCATTTCTTTTTAATCTTTTATAAACATCGGGGTAGCACTGTGAAACTTTTCAGAACTATATGATATGTATCACTGTTATCTATATGATTTCATGTGATCTGTTTAGAACTTGTGAATTTCATGGGATTGTGTTTGTAAACCAAAACTCTATCACGAAACCTAAAAGTCCTCATTCCTGAAATGTATCTAGTGAACCCATGTGGGGCCGAACGGGGATCAATAATAGTACTATCGGCTGACAACCCATTTGCTAGGAGCTGCAACTCCCCTTGCTGTGAATGTTTGTTACTTGTTTTTAGACTTCTTAATGTTGTGATAGACATTAAGACAATGAGGCATTAAGATGTTACCGACGGGTAGTATTTTATAGAACGAGAACGTCTGAAAGAAACTAGATACAGGTCCCATGGTTATCTTGAACTGAACTTTATGAGAACTTGTATTGCATATCATATTGTTGAACATGAACTTTACGAACTCACCAGCTTTGTGCTGACGTTTTCAAACTTAAAACTTTTTGCAGGGAAACAGTGACTGCTGGGTAAGGATGCACCCTGTATATATATTTGTAATTAAATAAATAAGATAATGTAATAAACTCCATATGTAAACTGTACTGTTGTTTGTAATAACGATCCTTGTAATATATTTACTTTAAGTTAATCTGTGTGCTATGATATCGGATCAAGTAAGTCACCCCTCATCTTCGAGACATCACCACTACGCTTCCGCAATCTTCTCAGTAACATCTTCTCAGTAACATCATCAATAGGACAAAAGGTTGCAAAAGACGGCATTGTTTCCTTTTGCTTTAATAGAGTAGCTTGCTTTTTCAGTTTTAATCGGAATCGTTCTTTTTGTAAATATAATCTAGGCCATTGATTGTAAATTATTAAAGAGTTTTCTTTGCCTATAAAAGGCACTTGTGTAATTCATTGTAAAATATCGAGAGCAATTAATAATATCAAAAATTGTTCAATCCTTCTCTAATGACACACTAAACCACACACTTCCGTCTTCCAATCGATCTTCCAACACTCCTTTATTCCCATAAGCTTCATACTATATCTCAATATATATATATATATATATATAACAGTTTCTGCTCCAAATACTGATTAAGAAATTCTTCTCTCTACTCTCTGATTTCAAGTAAGTTTTTAATATTTCAGCTAATTTCTTCGCTTTTATTTACTTTTATTTCGCTTAAATGCACCTCCAATACCAAGATAAAATGTATCTGCATAATTATTTAAAAAGTCTAGCATTAAACGAACAGATTGATTGCGTGAGTCTTCCAAGGATAAATGATACGTTCTTAGAAGATCCCACAAAAATGACACAATTCTCAGAATTTTATAAAAAATGTCAACAAACTCCAAAATTGCCAGAAAGTTTTAGATGGAAAAATTATATTTTACTTGGAGTAGGACATTATGTACAGATATATGCACATCAAAACTGGAATATGCTACTACCACTTGTAGGAGAAGGTGATGACCTGGAATTAGAACATATAACTAATAAAGAAGATGATAATTCACCAGGATCGCCATACTCAGCACATAGCATACCAGATACACACCGATACTTCTAGAAGAAATCGTCATAGATGACGTTTACACAGAAAAAACAAGGAGAAATCGTCATGGATGACGTTTACACAGGAAAAACAAAATAGGACAAAAGGTTGCAGAAGACGGCATTGTTTACTTTTGCTTTCATAGAGTAGCTTGGTTTTTCAGTTTTAATCGGAATCGTTCTATTTGTAAATATAATCTAGGCCATTGATTGTAAATTATTAAAGAGTTTCTGCTGCAAATACTGATCAAGAAATTCTTCTCTCAACTCTCTGATTTCAAGTAAGTTTTTAATATTTCAGCTAATTTCTTCGCTTTTATTTACTTTTATTTCCCTTAAATCCACCTCCAATACCAAGATAAAATGCATCTGCATAATTATTTAAAAAGTCTAGCAGTAAACGAAGACATTGATTGCGTGAGTCTTCCATGGATAAATGATATGTTCTTAGAAGATCCCACAAAAATGACACAATTCTCAGAATTTTATAAAAAATGTCAACAAACTCCAAAACTGGAATATGCTACTACCATTTGTACAGATCTATGCTCATCAAAACTGGAATATGCTACTACCATTTGTAGGAGAAGTTGGTGATCTGGAATTAGAACATATAACTAATAAAAAAGATGATAATTCACGAGGATCGCCACACTCAGCAGATAGCATACCAGATACACACCGAGACTTCTAGAAGAAATCGTCATGGATGACGTTTACACAGAAAAAACAAGGAGAAATCGTCATGGATGACGTTTACACAGAAAAAACAAAATAGGACAGAAGGTTGCAGAAGACGTCATTGTTTACTTTTGCTTTAATAGAGTAGCTTGCTTTTTCAGTTTTAATCGAAATCGTTTTTTTGTAAATATAATCTAGGTCATTGATTGTAAATTATTAAAGAGTATTCTTTGCATATAAAAGGCACTCGTGTAATTCATTGTAAAATATCGAGAGTAATTAATAATATCACAAATTGTTCAATAATTCTCTAATGGCACACTAAACCACACACTTCCGTCTTCCAATCGATCTTCCAACACTCCCTTATTCCCATAAGCTTCACACTATATCTCAATATATATATATATAAAAGAGTTTCTGTTCCAAATATTGATCAACAAATTCTTCTCTCAAATCTCTAATTTCAAGTAAATTTTTAATATTTCAGCTAATTTCTTCGCTTTCATTTACTTTTATTTCGCTTAAATGCATCTCCAATACCAAGATAAAATGTATCTACATAATTATTTAAAAAGTCTAGCGGTAAACGAAGACATTGATTGTGGGAGTCCTCCATGGATAAATGATATGTTCTTAGAAGATCCCACAAAAATGACACAATTCTAAGAGTTTTATAAAAAATGTCAACAAACTCCAAAATTGCCAGAAAGTTTTAGATGGAAAAAATATATTTTACTTGGAGAAGGACATTATGTACAGATATATGCACATCAAAACTGGAATATGCTACTACCATTTGTAGGAGAAGGTGATGATCTGGAATTAGAACATATAACTAATAAAGAAGATGATAATTCACCAGGATCGCCACACTCAGCAGATAGCATACCAGATACACACCGAGAGTTCTAGAAGAAATCGTCATGGATGACGTTTACAAAGAAAAAACAAGGAGAAATCGTCATGGATGACGTTTACACAGGAAAAACAAAATAGGACAGAAGGTTGCAGAAGACGGCATTGTTTACTTTTGCTTTAATAGAGTAGCTTGCTTTTTCAGTTTTAATCGGAATCGTTCTTTTTGTAAATATAATCTAGGGCATTGATTGTAAATTATTAAAGAGTTTTCTTTGCCTAGAAAAGGCACTTGTGTAATTCATTGTACAATATCGAGAGCAATTAATAGTATCAAAAATTGTTCAACCCTTCTCTGATGGCACGCTAAACCACACACTTCCGTCTTCCAATCGATCTTCCAACACTCCCTTATTCCCATAAGCTTCACACTATATCTCAATATATATATATATATATATATATATATATAAAAGAGTTTCTGCTGCAAATACTGATCAAGAAATTCTTCTCTCAACTCTCTGATTTCGAGTAAGTTTTTAATATTTCAGCTAATTTCTTCTCTTTTATTTCCTTTTATTTTGCTTAAATGCACCTCCAATACCAAGATAAAATGTATCACCATAACTATTTAAAAAGTCTAGCAGTAAACGAAGACATTGATTGC
This sequence comes from Mikania micrantha, assembly GCA_009363875.1. Taxonomy (NCBI): domain Eukaryota; kingdom Viridiplantae; phylum Streptophyta; class Magnoliopsida; order Asterales; family Asteraceae; genus Mikania; species Mikania micrantha. The sequence continues at coordinate 19,454,368 of CM018698.1, forward strand.
GTGAGTCTTCCATGGATAAATGATATGTTCTTAGAAGATCCCACAAAAATGACACAATTCTCTGAATTTTATAAAAAATGTCAACAAACTCCAAAATTTCCAGAAAGTTTTAGATGGAAAAGTTATATTTTACTTCGAGTAGGACATTATGTACAGATATATGCACATCAAAACTGGAATATGCTACTACCATTTGTAGGAGAAGGTGATGATCTGGAATTAGAACATATAACTAATAAAGAAGATGATAATTCACCAGGATCGCCACACTCAGCAGATAGCATACCAGATACACACCGAGAGTTCTAGAAGAAATCGTCATGGATGACGTTTACACAGAAAAAACAAGGAGAAATCGTCATGGATGACGTTTACACAGGAAAAACAAAATAGGACAGAAGGTTGCAGAAGACGGCATTGTTTACTTTTGCTTTAATAGAGTAGCTTGCTTTTTCACTTTTAATCGGAACCGTTATTTTTGTAAATATAATCTAGGGCATTGATTGTAAATTATTAAAGAGTTTTCTTTGCCTAGAAAAGGCACTTGTGTAATTCATTGTACAATATCGAGAGCAATTAATAGTATCAAAAATTGTTCAACCCTTCTCTGATGGCACGCTAAACCACACACTTCCGTCTTCCAATCGATCTTCCAACACTCCCTTATTCCCATAAGCTTCACACTATATCTCAATATATATATATATATATATATATATGTATATATAAAAGAGTTTCTGCTGCAAATACTGATCAAGAAATTCTTTTCTCAACTCTCTGATTTCGAGTAAGTTTTTAATATTTCAGCTAATTTCTTCGCTTTTATTTACTTTTATTTCGCTTAAATGCACCTCCAATACCAAGATAAAATGTATCACCATAACTATTTAAAAAGTCTAGCAGTAAACGAAGACATTGATTGTGTGAGTCTTCCATGGATAAATGATATGTTCTTAGAAGATCCCACAAAAATGACACAATTCTCTGAATTTTATAAAAAATGTCAACAAACTCCAAAATTTCCAGAAAGTTTTAGATGGAAAAGTTATATTTTACTTCGAGTAGGACATTATGTACAGATATATGCACATCAAAACTGGAATATGCTACTACCATTTGTAGGAGAAGGTGATGATCTGGAATTAGAACATATAACTAATAAAGAAGATGATAATTCACCAGGATCGCCACACTCAGCAGATAGCATACCAGATACACACCGAGAGTTCTAGAAGAAATCGTCATGGATGACGTTTACACAGAAAAAACAAGGAGAAATCGTCATGGATGACGTTTACACAGGAAAAACAAAATAGGACAGAAGGTTGCAGAAGACGGCATTGTTTACTTTTGCTTTAATAGAGTAGCTTGCTTTTTCAGTTTTAATCGGAATCGTTCTTTTTGTAAATATAATCTAGGGCATTGATTGTAAATTATTAAAGAGTTTTCTTTGCCTAGAAAAGGCACTTGTGTAATTCATTGTAGAATATCGAGAGCAATTAATAATATCAAAAATTGTTCAATCCTTTTCTAGTGGCACACTAAACCACACACTTCCATCTTCCAATCGATCTTCCAGCACTCCCTTATTCCCATAAGCTTCACGCTATATCTCAATATATATATATATATATATATATATATATATATATATAAAAGAGTTTCTGCTGCAAATACTGATCAAGAAATTCTTTTCTCAACTCTCTGATTTCGAGTAAGTTTTTAATATTTCAGCTAATTTCTTCGCTTTTATTTACTTTTATTTCGCTTAAATGCACCTCCAATACCAAGATAAAATGTATCACCATAACTATTTAAAAAGTCTAGCAGTAAACGAAGACATTGATTGCGTGAGTCTTCCATGGATAAATGATATGTTCTTAGAAGATCCCACAAAAATGACACAATTCTCTGAATTTTATAAAAAATGTCAACAAACTCCAAAATTTCCAGAAAGTTTTAGATGGAAAAGTTATATTTTACTTGGAGTAGGACATTATGTACAGATATATGCACATCAAAACTGGAATATGCTACTACCATTTGTAGGAGAAGGTGATGATCTGGAATTAGAACATATAACTAATAAAGAAGATGATAATTCACCAGGATCGCCACACTCAGCAGATAGCATACCAGATACACACCGAGAGTTCTAGAAGAAATCGTCATGGATGACGTTTACATAGAAAAAACAAGGAGAAATCGTCATGGATGACGTTTACACAGGAAAAACAAAATAGGACAGAAGGTTGCAGAAGACGGCATTGTTTACTTTTGCTTTAATAGAGTAGCTTGCTTTTTCAGTTTTAATCGGAATCGTTCTTTTTGTAAATATAATCTAGGGCATTGATTGTAAATTATTAAAGAGTTTTCTTTGCCTAGACAAGGCACTTGTGTAATTCATTGTAGAATATCAAGAGCAATTAATAATATCAAAAATTGTTCAATCCTTTTCTAGTGGCACACTAAACCACACACTTCCGTCTTCCAATCGATCTTCCAACACTCCCTTATTCCCATAAGCTTCACACTATATCTCAATATATATATATATATATATATATAAAAGAGTTTCTGCTGCAAATACTGATCAAGAAATTCTTCTCTCAACTCTCTGATTTCAAGTAAGTTTTTAATATTTCAGCTAATTTCTTCGCTTTTATTTACTTTTATTTCGCTTAAATGCACCTCCAATACCAAGATAAAATGTATCTGCATAATTATTTAAAAAGTCTAGCAGTAAACGAAGACATTGATTGCGTGAGTCTTCCATGGATAAATAATATGTTCTTAGAAGATCCCACAAAAATGACACAATTCTCAGAATTTTATAAAAAATGTCAACAAACTCCAAAATTGCGAGAAAGTTTTAGATGCCAAAATTATATTTTACTTGGAGTAGGACATTATGTACAGATATATGCACATCAAAACTGGAATATGCTACTACCATTTGTAGGAGAATGTGATGATCTGGAATTAGAACATATAACTAATAAAGAAGAAGATAATTCACGAGGATCGCCATGTTTGTTTATGTATAATAATATATATAGATATTTATCATTGATTAGTAGGAGGCGAACTTTATGTTAAATAAGAGGAATTCAATGAACCAAGCCCTTTTTTTAACTCAGTGGTCGAGTAATCCCATGGTAACGCGTAAGCCCTCGGTTGAAAACCGACAAGGGGCTTGTCCATTTTTCGGGGTCTCAAAATTCTATGAGATCCGAGAGTATGGTAAGTAAGAAATTCACCAGATACACATCAAGACTTTTAGAAGAAATCGTCATGGATGACGTTTACACAGAAAAAACAAGGAGAAATCGTCATGGATGATGTTTACACCGAAAAAACAAAATAGGACAGACGGTTGCAGAAGACGTCATTGTTTACTTTTGCTTTAATAGAGTAGCTTGCTTTTTCAATTTTAATCGGAATTGTTCTTTTTGTAAATATAATCTAGGCCATTGATTGTAAATTATTAAAGAGTTTTCTTTGCCTATAAAAGGCACTTGTGTAATTCATTGTAAAATATCGAGAGTAATTAATAATATCACAAATTGTTCAATCATTCTCTAATGGCACACTAAACCACATACTTCCGTCTTCCAATCGATCTTCCAACACTCCCTTATTCCCATAAGCTTCACACTATATCTCAATATATATATATATATATAAGAGTTTCTGCTGCAAATACTGATCAAGAAATTCTTCTCTCAACTCTCTGATTTCAAGTAAGTTTTAATATTTCAGCTAATTTCTTCGCTTTTATTTACTTTTATTTCGCTTAAATGCACCTCCAATACCAAGATAAAATGTATCAGCATAATTATTTAAAAAGTCTAGCAGTAAACGAAGACATTGATTGCGTGAGTCTTCCATGGATAAATGATATGTTCTTTGAAGATCCCACAAAAATGACACAATTCTCAGAATTTTATAAAAAATGTCAACAAACTCCAAAATTGCGAGAAAGTTTTAGATGCCAAAATTATATTTTACTTGGAGTAGGACATTATGTACAGATATATGCACATCAAAACTGGAATATGCTACTACCATTTGTAGGAGAATGTGATGATCTGGAATTAGAACATATAACTAATAAAGAAGAAGATAATTCACGAGGATCGCCATGTTTGTTTATGTATAATAATATATATAGATATTTATCATTGATTAGTAGGAGGCGAACTTTATGTTAAATAAGAGGAATTCAATGAACCAAGCCCTTTTTTTAACTCAGTGGTCGAGTAATCCCATGGTAACGCGTAAGCCCTCGGTTCAAACCCGACAAGGGGCTTGTCCATTTTTCGGGGTCTCAAAATTCTATGAGATCCGAGAGTATGGTAAGTAAGAAATTCACCAGATACACATCAAGACTTTTAGAAGAAATCGTCATGGATGACGTTTACACAGAAAAAACAAGGAGAAATCGTCATGGATGATGTTTACACAGAAAAAACAAAATAGGACAGACGGTTGCAGAAGACGTCATTGTTTACTTTTGCTTTAATAGAGTAGCTTGCTTTTTCAATTTTAATCGGAATTGTTCTTTTTGTAAATATAATCTAGGCCATTGATTGTAAATTATTAAAGAGTTTTCTTTGCCTATAAAAGGCACTTGTGTAATTCATTGTAAAATATCGAGAGTAATTAATAATATCACAAATTGTTCAATCATTCTCTAATGGCACACTAAACCACATACTTCCGTCTTCCAATCGATCTTCCAACACTCCCTTATTCCCATAAGCTTCACACTATATCTCAATATATATATATATATATATATATATATATATATATATATATATATATATATATATATATATATATATATATATATATATATATATAAGAGTTTCTGCTGCAAATACTGATCAAGAAATTCTTCTCTCAACTCTCTGATTTCAAGTAAGTTTTTAATATTTCAGCTAATTTCTTCGCTTCTATTTACTTTTATTTCGCTTAAATGCACCTCCAATACCAAGATAAAATGTATCAGCATAATTATTTAAAAAGTCTAGCAGTAAACGAAGACATTGATTGCGTGAGTCTTCCATGGATAAATGATATGTTCTTTGAAGATCCCACAAAAATGACACAATTCTCAGAATTTTATAAAAAATGTCAACAAACTCCAAAATTGCGAGAAAGTTTTAGATGCCAAAATTATATTTTACTTGGAGAAGGACATTATGTACAGATATATGCACATCAAAACTGGAATATGCTACTACCATTTGTACGAGAATGTGATGATCTGGAATTAGAACATATAACTAATAAAGAAGAAGATAATTCACCAGGATCGCCACACTTAGCACATAGCATACCAGATACACATCGAGACTTCTAGAAGAAATCGTCATGGATGATGTTTACACAGAAAAAACAAGGAGAAATCGTCATAGATGACGTTTACACAGAAAAAACAAAATAGGACAGAAGGTTGCAAAAGACGGCATTGCTTACTTTTGCTTTAATAGAGTAGCTTGCTTTTTCAGTTTTAATCGGAATCGTTCTTTTTGCAAATATAATCTAGGCCATCGATTGTAAATTATTAAAAAGTTTTCTTTTCCTATAAAAGGCACTTGTGTAATTCATTGTAAAATATCGAAAGCAATTAATAATATCAAAAATTGTTCAATCCTTCTTTAATGGCACACTAAACCACACACTTCCGTCTTCCAATCGATCTTCCAACACTCCCTTATTCCCATAAGCTTCACACTATATCTCAATATATATATATATATAAAAGAGTTTCTGCTGCAAATACTGATTAAGAAATTCTTCTCTCTACTCTCTGATTTCAAGTAAGTTTTTAATATTTCAGCTAATTTTTTCGCTTTTATTTACTTTTATTTCGCTTAAATGCGCCTCCAATACCAAGATAAAATGTATCTGCATAATTTTTTAAAAAGTCTAGCATTAAACGAAGACATTGATTGCGTGAGACTTCCAAGGATAAATGATATGTTCTTAGAAGATCCCACAAAAATGACACAATTCTCAGAATTTTATAAAAAATGTCAACAAACTCCAAAATTACCAGAAAGTTTTAGATGGCAAAATTATATTTTGCTTGGAGAAGGACATTATGTACAGATATATGCACATCAAAACTGGAATATGCTACTATCATTTGTAGGAGAAGGTGATGATCTGGAATTAGAACATATAACTAATAAAGAAGATGATAATTCACCAGGATCGCCACACTCAGCAGATAGCATACCAGATACACACCGAGACTTCTAGAAGAAATCGTCATGGATGACGTTTACACAGAAAAAACAAGGAGAAATCGTCATGGATGACGTTTACACAGGAAAAACAAAATAGGACAGAAGGTTGCAGAAGACGGCATTGTTTACTTTTGCTTTAATAGAGTAGCTTGCTTTTTTAGTTTTAATCGGAATCGTTCTTTTTGTAAATATAATCTAGGCCATTGATTGTAAATTATTAAAGAGTTTTCTTTGCCTAGAAAAGGCACTTGTGTAATTCATTGTAGAATATCGAGAGCAATTAATAATATCAAAAATTGTTCAATCCTTCTCTGATGGCACACTAAACCACACACTTCTGTCTTCCAATCGATCTTCCAACACTCCCTTATTCCCATAAGCTTCACACTAGATCTCAATATGTCACACCCCCAATTTTCAACTAACAGAATCATATCGTTTGGGACGTGACAAACCAGGATCTCAGATCATTAGACATAACGAAGACCTCTATATGATTTTCAAACATACTTTGGTCTAAAACTATAATATCAAAGTTCTTACATTGCGGAAGCGTTTTTAAAGTAATAACAAATATAACGGTTTGAAAACTGTAAATTACAAATAGATCTATTTCCAACTTCCACGCTTTGCACTACGGCAAATAAACGGTTCGATATGTAAGGACTTGTAATGCTATGTTCGCACTTAATGTAAACAGCTAGCTCATGCAAGTGATATGTATCTAAAATGTTTGTTGTACATGTTTTCTCCCCCAAAACAGTTAAAATAAGAAAAGGGGCCGTGTACGCACCTTTTGAGTGTGACTGAATGATCAATTCACGTGTAATCGTGTAGATAAGCTTCTACGAAGAGTCTGTGATTTAATAATAACATCTTGTTATTCGAAATGCCGTTTAGTGTGTGAAATCACATACGTGTTGACACACGTATGTTGAATTTATTGGAAACATGTTTATGTATGTACGTATGTCTTTGAAATCATTTAATTAAACCATATAAATATATATATATATATATATGATTTTGTTGAAATACGTGAAATTATACGCGATTATAACTTCGGATAAAAATATAGATTTTATCATTTCAAAGTGTTCGTATTCCCGTTACGGTTCCAACGCAACTTGAACGAGTTAAATCGGACTTGAAACAAAGAAGTTACGGGCTAAAAACCAAAGTTTGGTTTAAAATATAAAAACATGGCAGCCCTCGGGTTCGAACCCGGGACCTCCCACACACACACACATGCTCGGACCAGATGGTCTACCTTTGATTTCGCAATGTGTCTTCATTCCATTTCGTTTTAACCTTTGATTGCCCGGTTCACCCATTCGAATCCAATCTCGGTTCGAATTGATCCCCGATCAGACTGAGTTTGACCCCCAATCCATAGGGGTTTTGTTCCAGAGACTCAACCGAGTCTACTAGTGGTTTTAATTTGATTATTCATCAACTAATTTGATAAAATCCCATGTCCATGGATTCGAACGAGAGTACCCATGGTTCACAACCCAATCTGTTTGAATCCTTGTACGCTAGAATGTAAAATCATAGGGATTTTCTTTAACAAGGTATTTCGAAAGTATCTGTGTGGTTCAATTTGATTTTTACATTCGATTTAACCGAAAATTCCAAATCGTTTTCTTGGTTTGAACTCGAAATATGTTTATATAGAATTCCATGTAATTTAATAAAATTGACATATGGTTTTCCTTTAAAAGATGATTTCGAAACTTCCTAAAAGATTTAATTTTATTTCTAAACTGATTTAAATCGAAAACCCCAAATCGTTTTCCAAATTAAAACTTGAAATCGATTTTCATATAATTCGGTGTTATTTATCAAAATTGTTAATCGACTAGAGGGTGTTCTTCGGCCGACTTCCGTTCAAACTCTTCGATCCACAGCTTCTGCGATGCAATTGTGATATGCAGAACACTCTAAGGATGTCGACTGATGGTTTGGAAGTTTCAAGTGTGTGTTTTGTGATTGAATTACATGAATTTAGTAATGGACGACTTCGGTTTCAAGTTCTTGTGACCGTTTTCAATCAATTCGTTAATGATTCGCTCCCATAACGTATAAAAACTGTTAATAATCATAATTGTGATGATTATGATGGTTCAATTTGGTTACAACTTGGGTTTGATGTGAACTCCGAATTTATTTGATTTTTCACTCGAATTTGACTTTTTAAAGTCAAAATTACAATCTTTTGTTTGATTCCTACTTTAATCCCTATAGTTTAGATGTTTATAACCATATGTAACCATCAATGAAATGTTTTAGAATAGTTTAGTTCGATTGTGGTTGATTATTGAATCAAATTCGAATTCCAATTGACTCTTAAACTCGAATTTTGACCATAAAGTCAAAATTTGTACTTTAATCAAATCTTAACCCTAATTTCTATAAATTAGTAAATTATAAACTTGTTTTGTTCAATTAGAATCCTTTTAGTTTGGTTTTGTGACATTTCATAACATTTCTTGTTAGTTTCGGTTAAAGGGGTTAACCCGGAAAGCCGGATTGTCACATCATCCCCTTGTTGAAAGAATTTTCGTCCCGAAAATTGTTAATTGTAAGAAGTAGTCAGGATACTTCTAATAAGTTCAAAATGTACGTGTTAGTGCAATATTTGATCATTCAATGTACCTGTGTGTACTCACACACAGAGTTCAACATCACACCTAAGTGTGATCGTTCTGTGTTTGACAATGTCACCCTACGTGTGATCATTCCAAGTTGTTGTTTGCATTCCCACCAGTTAGTGCACCTAATTGTGAATGTTCGTGTTTGATCATACTGTGCTATGTAACCTTGCACATAGTGAGTGTTTGCAACTGTTTGTACTATGTATCCTCACACATAGCAAATGTTTGAAACTAATAATATATATACTACCATGACATGTAACATATGAAACGTAGCACATAAAAGTAATGTAGCACAAATGTTTGTAATAAAACCAATTGTATAAAGTGTTTGTACTTACAGTATGAAATCTGAAATGTTGATGTGTGAAGCATCACATCATCCCCTTGTTGAAGGAAATTTCGTCCCGAAATTTAACGTGTCTTCACAGTGTTTGCAGTTGTTGTTTTGAACAGATGAGGATACTTCTTCATCATTTGATCTTCCCTTTTCCATGTGAATTCAGGTCCACGTCTTGAATTCCACTGAACCTTAACTATTGGAATTTTGCTGCGTTTGAGCTGTTTAACCTCTCGATCCATGATTTCAGCTGGTTCTTCAATGAACTGTAACTGTTCGTCCACTTGTATTTCTTCCGGTGGTACAATCAATGTCTCATCAGAAAGACATTTCTTCAACTTTGAAACATGAAAGACATCATGAACTCCGCTGAGTTCATCCGGTAATTGTAGTTGATACGCAACCAGACCAATCCTTTTCAAAATCTCAAAAGGTCCTACGTAACGTGGGCTAAGCTTCCCGCGCTTGCCGAATCGTATCACACCTTTCCAAGGTGATACCTTTAGAAGAACTCGGTCTCCTACTTGAAATTCCAACGGCTTACGACGTTTGTCAGCGTAACTCTTTTGTCGATCCCGGGCGTACGGTTCCGGATTTGAACTATCTTCTCTGTCGTTTCATGTACTAGTTCCGGACCTGTTATTTGACTGTCACCAATTTCAGCCCAGCAAACTAGTGAACCACATTTACGACCATACAAGGCTTCAAAAGGTGCCCCTTGAATACTCGTGTGATAACTTTTGTTGTAAGAGAATTCCACTAATGGTAAATGGTTTTCCCAGCTGTCACCAAAATCAATGACACAAGCTCGTAACATGTCCTCAAGCTTCTGAATCGTACGTTCACTCTGATCATCTGTTTGCGGATGACAGGCAGTACTCATGTCTAAACGAGTTCCCAATGACTTATGGAGAGATTTCCAAAAGTTTGAAGTAAATCGGGCATCCCGATCTGATATGATAGAGACTGGCACGCCATGCCGCGCTACCACTTCCTTGATGTAAATGCGAGTCAGTTTCTCCTTCTTGTCAGTTTCTTAATTGCCAAGAAATGTGCAGATTTCGTTAATTGATCTGAAATAATAGACAATGATTGCCAGAACCGCGATGTAAATCGACTGTCCCGATCTGAAATAATAGACAATGGCACACCGTGCCTCACTACTATTTCATCAATGTAGAGTCTTGCTAATTTCTCCATCTTCTATGTCTCTCTGATCGGCAAGAAATGTGCGGACTTGGTCAATCTTTCAATGATTACCCAAATCGAATCATGTCCGCTGGAAGTGCGGGGTAGCTTGGTAATGAAGTCCATAGCTATTTGTTCCCACTTCCACTGTGGAATCTCTGGTTGTTCCAGCAAACCCAAAGGTTTCTGGTGTTCTGCCTTGACTTTGGCACATGTGATACATTTGCCAACATAAGTGGCAATGTCTTTCTTCATACCCGGCCACCAATAAAATGACCTAAGATCTTGGTACATCTTATCGGCACCAGGATGAACTGAGTAACGTGACTTGTGTGCCTCGTCAAGAATGAGTGTTCGAAGTTCATCTACCGCTGGAATCCAAACACGATCCAGATAATAGATAACTCCATCTTGTTTTGTCTTGAATTGTTTCTCGGCTCCACAATCGAGCTCGCGTTTCAAATTGTCTCTTACCACTGCTTCTTGTTGTGCTTGTAGAATGTGATCTCTTAGACTTGTTTGCACAGTCATTCCCATTGCGCGAACACGTAAGGATTTGACTCTTTCCTTCCGGCTCAAAGCATCCGCTACAACATTTGCTTTGCCCGGATGGTATTTGATCACACAATCGTAATCGTTCAGGAGCTCAACCCAACGTCTCTGCCTCATGTTAAGCTCCTTCTGATCAAATATGTGTTGTAAGCTCTTGTGATCTGTGAAGATAGTGCATTTATTACCATACAGGTAATGTCTCCAAATCTTTAGTGCAAAAACAACAGCTCCCAGTTCGAGATCGTGTGTTGTGTAATCCTTCTCGTGTATTTTCAGCTGTCGTGAGGCATAAGCAATGACTTTGTCTCGTTGCATCAAAACACATCCAAGTCCCGGATGGGAAGCATCACAGTAAACTACAAAGTCATCATTGCCTTCTGGGAGTGTTAAGATTGGAGCATTGCACAATCTTTGTTTCAATGTCTGGAATGCCTCTTCTTGTTTCTGAGTCCACACAAAAGGTTCAGACTTCTGTGTGAGCTTGGTGAGAGGCAAGGCTATCTTAGAGAAATTCGAGATGAATCTCCTGTAGTAACCTGCCAATCCCAAGAATGATCGGATCTCTGTCGGTGTGGTAGGCACATCCCAGTTCTTGATTGCTTCAATCTTGGCAGGATCCACGTGAATACCATCACTGTTAATCACATGACCCAAGAACTGAACTTCTCTTAACCAGAATTCACACTTGGAGAATTTGGCATAGAGTCGTTCTTCTCTCAAAAGTTCCAAGACTGTCTTGAGATGTTGTTCGTGTTCCTTCTCGTTCTTCGAATAGATCAGTATATCATCAATGAAGACGATAACGAATTGATCTAGGTACGGCTTACACACCCGGTTCATTAAGTCCATGAACACTGCCGGTGCGTTCGTCAATCCGAATGGCATCACCATGAATTCGTAATGACCATATCGGGTACGAAAGGCCGTCTTTGGTATGTCTTCTTCTTGTATCCGGAGCTGATGATAACCTGAACGCAGGTCTATCTTGGAAAAGAATTGTGCTCCTTGTAACTGATCAAACAAATCATCAATTCTCGGTAACGGGTACCGATTCTTGATGGTAAGTTTGTTGAGTTCTCGATAATCAATGCACATCCTGAAAGTTCCATCCTTCTTTTTAACAAAAAGAACCGGAGCTCCCCACGGGGAAAAGCTCGGTCGGATGAATCCTTTATCGAGAAGTTCTTGCAATTGGTTAGACAACTCTTGCATCTCCGATGGTGCGAGTCTGTAGGGAGACTTGGCTACAGGAGTTGCTCCCGGAATCAAATCAATTCGGAACTGCACCGATCTTTCTGGTGGCAGTCCCGGTAAGTCATCCGGAAATACTTCTACAAAGTCTCTCACAACTGGTACCTCTTGAATCTTGATCGCCTTCTTGTCTTTCTGAATCACGTGAGCTAGAAATGCAACGCATTGTTTCCGTAAGTACTTGCGAGCCTTCATGCACGATATTATCTTGACACTGCGTTTCGCTTGGTCTCCACGAATCTCCAAAATCTCATTGTTCTCCACAGGAATGCGTAGTAGCTTATCGGAACAGATGAACTCTACTCGGTTAAGAGATAGCCAATCCATTCCGATGATGATGTCGAAACTGCCCAACTCCATCGGTATCAAATCGATGGAAAATGTATGATCGCCAAGTGTTAGTGGGCAATTCCTAAGTACTGTATCAACTGTAATCTGTTTTCCGTTAGCTATGTCAATAGTATAAGCGGAGTCTAATGATTCCTCAACATGATTAAGATGGCTAGCAAAATCGGATGAGATAAAACTCTGATCCGCACCAGTGTCAAATAATATGGATGCATAGAAATCAGATAAGAGAAATGTACCCGTGATCACGTTCGGGTCTTGCCTAGCAGCAGCTGCTCCGATCTGAAAGGCTCTACCTCTGGGTGCTTGAGCCCTTTGTTGATTCTTCTTTGGACAATCCCGAGAAAAGTCTCCAGGTTCGCCACAGTTGTAGCAGGACCTGTAATCAGCAGCAGTAGCAGCAGTAGTAGTGGCTGCATTGTTGTTTCGGTTTGGAGCTCCCGTGCTCCTGAAGCGGTTTGCCCAATGGCCAAACTTTCCACAGTTGGTGCATTGCATGCACTGAGTGTTTGGCGCATGATGATACTGGCAAGTGTTGCACAAAGGTGCAGTGCCAGTGTAGGGCTTCCTGATCTCCAATGGTTGTGGCTGGTTGCGCATTGGAGCTTGAGTAGTAGCAGCAAAGTTTCTAGCCACCTTTTGCTTCTTCGCCGGCCTTTTATCCGGCTTCCTTGAGGTTCCAGTTTTGGTTGAGTCAGCCTCTTTCTTGAATGCCCCAGAGGCAACCATCATGTCTGTCAAAGATGCTGACAGAGTAACAGCTAACTCCATAGTAGTAGGGTGAGCAGAAATCACATGCCCTCGGATACTGGGCGGTAATCCACCAATGTATCGCTCTATCCTCTTTTCCAATGTTGGCACTATATCCGGTGCCAGCGCTGCCAGTTCATGAAATCTTGTGGTGTAGGCCAGATGCCCAGCACCAATCATAACCAAGTTGAGTAATTCGGTCTCAACCTTTTTGACTTCATTTCTTGGGCAAAACTCTGCCCGCAGTAATGCCTTGAAATCATTCCACGGCATTGACAGGGCCTCATCCCTGCCTCTGGTAGTAACCTGAGCGTTCCACCAAGTTAACGCCCGCTTGTGAAACGACCCCGCAGCATACTTTACCCTATACTGTTCTGGGCAGTTGCTGATCTCCAGTGTTGTTTCCATCTTTTCGATCCATTGGATCAATCCGACGGCTCCTTCACTGCCACTAAAACTCGGTGGCTTGCATCCTACAAAGTTTTTGTAGGAATAGTCTTGGTGGTTTCGGGTGTTGCCACTGCCTTCTCCAGATGAGTTGACAATGTTGTTGCTGTTATTGGTGTTGATTCGGTTCATCATGTCTGGAATTACCTCCCTCAGCTGACTGGTCAACAGAGTGGCCAGTGCAATAGTAGCGGGATCCAGCTGATAAGCCGGTGGTGGTGGGGGAGGAGGTGGAGGTGGAGGAGAGTCAGGTGGTGTCGGTGTAGATGAGTGTGGAGCTGAACCCTGAGTCAGCGGTAATAGAGGTGGTTGTCTTCTTGGCGGCATTCTGATCATAACCGAAAGAAAATCGGTTAGTGCAGTGATCAGAAGTAGAAGACACATGCAAGTAGAATCCTATGTGACATGATTTCTACATGAGGTCCCTAGGTTATAGTCTAGGCCAAACCGTTTAAGTAATATGACCTATATTTCTCTATAACCATGGCTCTGATACCAATCTATCACACCCCGAGCCGGCGGGCTCGATCGACTTTCCCGCCGGGCGGAAGGCTCCCGGGGCGCGATATCTTTGAATGATAATCAAATGATCAGATTGTTTGCATAGCACATGATATATAATTGAGAAATGTAAACATGACAATGATATAGAATTACAAAGTTAAATTACATTGTACATCATAATTTAACTAAGTAAATCTAATCAAAAAGAATCAATGAGTTTATATCTTGAACTGTACAAGATATACAAAAGTGATTCACTGTTTTGTCATTCCAAAAGTATGCAATCAAAAGTAAGCTAGGTCTTCTAAAAGTCCACTAGCTTAGCACTTGCACATATGTATCTACACCTGTTCGTCACCTGAGAAAACATGCATTTAAAACAAGTCAACACTAGGTTGGTGAGTTCATAAGTTTAGTAGTTGAAATCATTGAATTGATCATACACACATCCACAATGTCATACTTGTTACTTGTAACACTTGTTTCACCTGTACCACCCAATGGCCTCTCCTTAGTTATATGTACAAGTAGTGTATCACCTGATTAAGTATGCTTATATATAGGGAATCACGAAAGGGTCAAGCCCAGACGCTATCCCAGCACATACTCAGTCAAGTTCCACACCACTTGCGATACAACTAAAGATATCCATTTCCCGTTTATTCCACGTGTCTGATATGTATTCGTCTGTTGTATCAATGATAGAATAATGTAGTGTGAGGGGTTTAGTCATCAAACCGAAGTATTGATAAACCCTCGATTAATTTAGGGATTTAGATTAATTAAATCTGATCCTTGAATTATTCTATTACTTGTGGGGTTAACTGCTGTTCACTTTTAAATAATAAGAGTGTTAGTTAACCAATTGTCATTTGTTCTTGAACCATAGTGCATAGAGCCTAAAAGGAATCCATTGTAATCCTCACGTAATCAGAGTACAATGCATCCGATTTACCTCTACCACTTTGTATGTACCACGTCCTCAACAAAAGCTATTACTAGTAGTGAAACATGAGGTAAGATCAATTCCTCAACCTACTAATCAATAGGATCCCGTTGGATTAATTACTTATCACTGCAGATTAATATCACCATGTGTCGCTTACCAGAACCTGACTTGAGGTAGCCCTGTCACCGGTCATACGTTACCGGCCAAATGAATCAATACGATCAACATACTAGCCCTACAAGCTAGAGGTTTGTCAAACCTATGGTACCACTATGCTATCGTCGGTTTAGTCACGTCAAACTAACTGGTCAGCGAATTAAAGGGGCTTACATGATCTACTTGTACAATTTGGCACATGATTGAAGTGATATAATGCAACAGGTCAATAGTAACTAATTGTAATTGTATTCACTTGTATTCTTGTACTCGTTGTCATATGTCCTCCTTGGTATTAACAAAGTTAAATAAGAACTTGTCTTATTACATTATGTTAATCCTTTGCGTGAATGATGTTGTTATCATGAAGTTACATTATCATGATTATCATTCTTTGTTCCTTGTTCTCTTGTAATGTGTGTTGAATTGAAAAGCTAAGTGTTATAAGAACTAGTCTTATTACACTTACTTAATTCTTGTCTCGAATGATGTAATGAAGATGTGTTATCTTCATATCATTCTTATGTGTGTTCTTGTAATCATGTCATCATGTTCCTTGTAATTGTTTCTATGATATTTCTTGTAAGAATAACTAAGTGTTGTAAGAGATAATCATACAACTATGTTATTCTATTGTATTGATGAGTTATGATATTATAATATCATCATCATCATCTTTTTTTTCCCTGTCATAATGTAATCATACAAGCAAGCATACAATGATACATGATAATAAGCAATTTAATATCATTTAATCAAAGTATTAACAATATGTAAGCAAAACTTTTAAATAAATAAAAGTAAAGCATGTTTCTCAGCCCCGAGAGTTTAAAATCAGTAAAGATTAAAGTAAAAGGGGCATATGAACTCACCTTGTTGTTGTTGGGGTTGACTTAGCTTAAATAGAAATGCACGCGCTCTTGTTTGTACTTGTTGTTGTGTTTTCACGATCCTGTATTGATTTCACGACATTTGTGACTTATTAGTCTAAGTTGTAGTTGTTTATGTGTGTGTATGTGTTAGCCTTTAAATGTGCTAACAATCGTGAGTCTCGGTCATCATTCGGCCCTTATTTCAATTGTCATATGTTTTGATAATCCTTAATCCAACTAAATTAAAGTTAGTAGGAGTGGTTATTTGGGTTATGCCCAACTTGACTTACTGTTCTAATGCTTAGGTTTTAAATTAAATATTTGTACTCCTTGACACCTTGTAACATATACTTGTATCGTAATTGCCCCATGATTTTTAACTCTTAAACCATTGGTTATATATTAAAAATTTCATTGTTTTAAGCTTTATGAACTAGACCCAAAATCTTGTCACCCTTGTAGTAGATTAGGTTAGTAATCTCATGCAACTTATTATAATTAGATTTGTTTAAGGTGCTAGATTATTTCATGAACTTTGTGGGCCTGAAATCAATTGGACCGAATATGAAATGGGCCGAATAATACTGGGTCTAGTGGCTGGGCCGAACTGTTGAATCAAGCCCATTAAGGGCTGTTGGGCCAAAACAGTGGGCCTCAGCAGTCTAATGGGCCTGTTAAGTGTATTGGGTTGTATTAATATCATGGGCCACATTGGGCCTGTCCTGTAAACTGTGGGCCTCGTAAGTTGCTGTTTAGCCGAATGATTAGGCGTGTGGTCCAAGTTATATGTGTATCTTATATGTGGGCCTTGGGCCTAACATATGTTGGGCCTAGATGTAGAACATGGGCCGATTGAGACTACTTCACGAATGAAGGAGAAAAGTGGCCGAATTGTTGAGCTGCAACATTTCATAGTGAATTAAATGGGCCATGTTGGGCCAAGCAGCAGCCTTTGGCCGAATCAGGCTGTATGACCGACTGGGTTGGGGCGGCTTAGCCTCATGGTTGCTGAATGAGAAGGCTTGGCCGAATGGTGATGATGTCCGGCCAAATGGTTGAAGGGTTGTGGCCTGGCGAATGGTGGTCGAGAGACTGAGGGTGACTATCGAATGAGACTCATTCTGAGGTGGTTGCCGAATCAGTAGACTGCCGAAAGAAGACTAGTTCGGGCGAATGGGGAAGGTTCCCTAACGAATGAAGCTCGACCGAAAGAGGATTCCACTTAGGCCGAATGAGCCCTTGTCGAATGGAACCTTGGTTGGCCTGGCGTATGACACCCTAGCCGAGCGAATGGAGCCATTCGGCCCTAGACATTCGCCAAACTGGTTGCTCCCTTCGGCCTTAACCGGATTTGCTTATAATCGTCCCCATTTCAGGACTCAAGAGTGGTTTCAAGGGTGAGGTATACTAGAGATGGTTCTCGTGGTCATAGGTTTCGAGATTTGAAGGAGTTTTACCGGTTTAGTGATGGTGGTCGACCAATGGGTTGAAAACCCTAATTTTTGTGTTAAAAACAGCCTCATACCTCGAATTCAGATGGTTTTCTTTCTAGATCGGTTGTACTTTCGTGTAGAGGGTGATGAGAGCTTCGTGTAGGTCCAAAGATGGGAGGATTTGGTGAAGAAATGAGAGAGATATGGAAGAGAGAAGGTGAAAAATGGAGGTGGGGGCTCAAAACCGGGATTAGGGTTTTGAGTGGGGAAGATGAGATGAAAATGAGTGAAATGAACTCATTTAAGGGTATTTATACCACGAGTGTGTTCGGGTTCGTTTCGGTTGTTCGGTTCGCGTTTTCGTTACGTTTCCGGAACGTAACGCGCGTATTTTACGGTTTTAAATTAAAGAGTTTATTTATTAAATTTTGATGAGTTTCAAAATTGTAAAACATTAAATATTTTATTTCATTAAATTATTATCGTTCGTATCGTCTTTCGTTTTCGTTTCATCAGATCGCGTCACCTTCGCGCTTAATTCGTTCGAATCGTCACCCAAACAAATACGACAATGGTTTTGCTTTCTGACTTTTGTTTTCTACTTTTCAGTCATTATTTCAGAACTCTAAACTCACAGATATGTTTGTGTGAATCGTCACCCACGCAAACACACTGTCAGTTCGTTATTCTGAAATAACACTGCATTTGTGTTTGAATTGTGTTTCCTCACTGTCAAACTCAACTAAACATCCTGTTTTCACATTGTTCTTGTACTGACTTGACGGCCATCTGATTCCTGTCATCTGTGGACATCAGATCGCAACCGATATGTTTTCGTTGTTTACTTGTACACTGTTGTTTCCCGTGATTCGTTGTGTTAACTGTACTTAAGTTTTCACTTAAATACACACAACTATTGTTTCAAATGTATGTTGTACTTACTGTATTTAAGTTTACACAAAAATACGTACAACTATGTATTGTATTTTTTGAATTCTGATAATACAATAACTGTTCATGTACATGTATTTACACATAGTATAAAGTGAAAGTACGCATACCGTACGGACTTGCCGGACGATCTGGTACTTGATGTTACACTTGACATCCAATTGTGTTTCCATCCCTCGTAAGGATTCCTGTACCAAGTTGTCCTTTTCTAAGGCTTCAAGCTGAGCACTACGTACCTTGTCAGGTAAGTCAGTATGTATCGTCATCATAAGTGCGCGAACCCGTCTTGTTGATGTTGTATCTTTTCTGCTTAAAGCATCAGCTACCACATTAGCTTTTCCCGGATGATACTTGATTGCGCATTCGTAATCATTCAATAACTCGACCCATCGTCGGTGTCTCATATTGAGTTCCTTCTGATCAAAGATATGTTGCAAACTCTTATGATCAGTGTAAATGGTACACTTGGTTCCATATAAATAATGCCTCCAAATCTTCAAAGCAAAAACCACTGCTCCTAACTCCAAATCGTGAGTAGTGTAATTCTTTTCGTGTGGTCTCAGTTGCCTTGAAGCATAAGCAATCACTTTATCACGTTGCATCAACACACATCCCAAACCCTGTGCAAATGCGTCACAATACACCACAAAGTCTTCTGTTCCTTCCGGCAAGGACAGAATCGGTGCACTGCAAAGTTTCTGTTTCAATAACTGGAATGCAGCTTCCTGTTTATCCGTCCAGTTATACTTCGTTCCCTTGTGCGTAAGAGCTGTAAGTGGTTGAGCGATCTTTGAGAAACCCTCAATGAATCGTCAGTAATAACCCGCCAAACCAAGGAATTGTCGTACCTCGGTAGGGATCTTTGGTGCTTCTCAATTCTTAATCGCTTCAATTTTCGCTGGATCAACATGTATGCCCTTCTCATTGACTATATGACCCAAGAATTGAACTTCTCGCATCCAGAAGTCACATTTTGAGAACTTAGCGTATAATTGTTCTTGTTTCAGTAATTCTAACAGCAATCAAAGATGTTCAGCGTGCTCTCGCTCAGTCTGAGAATAGATGAGAATGCATCAATGAAAACAATGACAAACTTATCAAGATAAGGTTTGCAGACTCGATTCATGAGATCCATGAATACTGCTGGAGCGTTCGTCAACCCAAATGGCATGACCAAGAATTCATAATGGCCATAGCGCGTCCTGAATGCTGTCTTTGGAATATCTTCCTCTTGGACTCTGAGTTGATGGTAACCCGATCTGAGATCAATCTTCGAGTAGTAACTCGAACCTTGTAATTGATCGAACAGATCGTCAATTCTAGGTAACGGATACCGGTTTTTGATGGTAACCTTGTTCAGTTCCCGGTAATCGATACACATACGGAAAGTCCCGTCCTTTTTCTTAACAAATAAGACTGGAGCTCCCCACAGTGAAAAACTAGGTCGTATGAAGCCCTTATCCAACAACTCTTGCAGTTGTGTAGATAACTCTTGCATCTCAGATGGTGCAATTCGATAAGGCGCCCTAGCTATCGGTGCTGCGTCTGGTGTAAGATCGATTCGAAATTCCACTTGTCTGATAGGCGGTAATCCCGGTAGATCTTCCGGAAATACTTCAGGAAATTCACAAACTACTGGAATGTCTTCAATCTTCTTCTCAGTTACCGGCTTCTCAGTTATAAGTGCTATAACTGTTGTATGACCTTTACGCAGACATTCATGTGCCTTCATACAAGATATGAGACGCAGTGGCGTACTGCTCTTCTCACCTTGTACATACAATGTCTCTCCGTGTGGAAGAGGTATACGAACGGTCTTTTCATGGCATACTATTTCAGCCTGGTGTTTGGACAACCAGTCCATGCCAATGACTACATCAAAACTGCCTAAGGTGATAGGCATCAGATCAATTTCCAGTGTTTGACCCATCAAGTCAAGCATACATCCCTTAAGGATTAGTTCAACTACAATTAACTTGCCATCAGCTAGTTCTACAGTGTATGGGTTTTCTAAGGCAGCAGGACTAACATTTAGCAACTTAGAAAATGTACTAGATACAAAGCTCTGGTCTGCACCAGTATCAAATATCATAGAGGCATAGTGATTATTCAAGAGGAACGTACCCGTAACAATGTTGGAATCCTCCCGTGCTTGTCGTCCTCTAATCATAAACGCCCTGCCCCTAGCACCATTGTTGTTGTTATTGTTGTTGTTATTGGTGCCATTACCGTTGTCGTTGCCATTTGCATCATTAGACCCGCCCTTCTTGAGTTGTGGGCAATCCTTTTTAAAGTGCCCCGGCTTACCACACTCAAAGCACCCCTTTTGAGTGTTGTTCTGGTTGTTGTTTTGATTGTTGGAGTTGTTTTGTATTCCCCACGGCAATCCTTAGCTGCATGACCCGCTTTGCCACACCGTTGGCACTTATACTTATCACACTGATTCCCAACATGATGGAATCCACACTTGTTGCATTTTGGGTTTTTACCAATATACCCCCTGATGATGATGACTGCTGACCACTGTTCGAATTGTGATAAGACTTGTTTGAATCTTGCTTGCGATTTTGCTGAAACGACTGTTGGCTGAAATTCTTGGAGTTGCTACCTTCCCACTTCCACTTATGATCTCCCACCTTAGTAGCTGATGTTCGTTTAGGCAGAGTTCCCTGTAACACTGCCTGATCGGTCAGTTGATGCGCCAACCGAACGGCTTTTTGAATAGTGGTGGGATTTGCAGAAGTGACCAATCCCTGGATCAGAGGCACTAATCCCCCAATGTACCTCTCTATCCACTTGCTTGCTGGAGTAGCCATGTGAGGTAGGAGTCTGGCTAGTTCGTGTGAACGAGTAGTGTACTCCTCGATGTTAGACCCCTCCATTTTCATATGCCAATATTCCTCCTCCAGCTTCTGCATTTCACTGCGAGGACAGTACTCCTCTTGCAGTAATGTTTTGAACCCATTCCAGGTTAATGCATCAGCTTCTCCCAATCCCAGAGTTTGAACATTAGAGTTCCACCAGGTCAACGCTGGACCCTCCAACGTACCCGTGGCATATTTGACTTTGTTTTCTTCTGGACAGCTACATATTTCGAATACTAATTCTGCTTTCTCAATCCATCGAAGGAGTCCAATGGCCCCTTCTGATCCTTTGAAATTATGAGGTTTGCAGTCCAAGAACATCTTGAACGTGCACACCGGTGGATTCACCAACCCCCTGCTGGACCATGTGGTCCTGTCGTGTGTGTCTGGGTGTAGTTCGCGATTGCCTCTGTGACCCTGTTGTTAATGAGCTCATTGAGCTCAGCGACTGTCATATTGATGTTATCACCGGCCATTATCTTCCTAGTTAAAAGAAATGTTAGAGTGTTATCAAAGTCCAATGTGAAACGTGTAAACAATATAACAATCAACAAACATGCAACTGTATGATTGAACACAATTGTTGGTAATAAATAATAGTTTTTCAATAGATAATAATCTGATTTGATTACAATACTTTCAAAATCAAAACATAAGTTCTCAAACATCTAATATACGGACACAACCTGCCCCTTATGAGTCTAAAATAAATAAACTAAGCATCCTCAATAGTAGAATCAGCATCAGAATCAACATCCTGTGCTGGTATCTCCTCCTCTTCCTCTTCCTCCTCTGCGTCGGATACAAACTGCTCCTCCAATGCAATCAACCTCCCCTCAGCTATGTCAGCTCGGTGCTCCTCCTCCTGCACTCGTGTAGTCAAATGCACCATGTGAGACTCCATCCCCTGGACTACACTACGAAGCTCCGCATATCGAGCGTTCATATCTCTAAGCTCCTGTGCCATGTGCTCGATCCTATCATTAGCCCACTTTGACTCCCAGGTCAATCGGGCGATATCATCCGACTCAAATCGTGGCCTCTTACAGGCACGAAATCTAGGTGGCATACGATAAGAAGACTCCTCGGTGGGATCCTCCTCAGGAGCCTTCTGTGGGTCCCCCTGTGGTTCCTCCTCAGGATCCTCCTGTGGATCCTCCTCAGGATCCTCTTCTGGATCCTCCCCTGGGTCGTCCTCCTCCAGGTCTTCCTCCGGATCCTCGTCCGAGTCCTCTACCGGATCCTCCTCATGATCCTGAAATGCTGGAGCTATCGGCTCCTCATCATCCAGTACGATCACGTGCGGTGGTGACGGTGCTGCCATATCTGTTACATAAGACCATATGTAAATACTAGGCAAAACTCAGATGTGTAAACAAGTGTCTAATGTCCAACAATTATAGTCTAAGTCTACTAATGCAAACCTAGTTCGCTATAACCAATGGCTCTGATATCAATCTGTCACACCCCTCAATTTTCAACTAACGGAATCATATCGTTTGGGACGTGACAAACCAGGATCTCAGATCATTAGACATAACGAAGACCTCTATATGATTTTCAAACATACTTTGGTCTAAAACTGTAATATCAAAGTTCTAACGTTGCGGAAGCGTTTTTAAAGTAATAACAAACATAACGGTTTGAAAACTGTAAATTACAAATCAAAGTCTTAAATGTTCAAATTCAAAACAACTGTAATGTAAAGCATGCATGAGACTCGATCTCCTAGTCCCTGCTTGTCTGTTCTTGTACCTTAGCGTCCTGAGAAAACATGTAAATCAAGTCAACACAAAGGTTGGTGCATACACAGGTTTAAGTATTCACAAATGTGTGAAACAACTGTTTGAACAAAATGTTTTCAGATAACATAATCACACATGCATAGTCATGATAGCTAGTCATTTGTACTATTTACATAAGCGGTCGACACCGAAGCTGACTGTCTGAATGTTGGTTGCCTTTCCACTATTGTCTAGCACAAACAATAGTAATGTGAATTGGCTAGTCAAACACTTGCGTAGATCCCATCTACCAAGTGAGGTTTGTCAAACCTAATAGATCTATTTCCAACTACCACGCTTCGCACTACGGCAAACTAAACGGTTCGATATGTAAGGACTTGTAATGCTATGTTCGCACTTAATGTAAACAGCTAACTCATGCAAGTGATATGTATCTAAAATGTTTGTTGCACATGTTTTCTCCCCCAAAACAGTTAAAATAAGAAAAGGGGCCGTGTACGCACCTTTTGAGTGTGACTGAATGATCAATGCACGTGTAATCGCGTAGATAAGCTTCTACGAAGAGTCTGTGATTTAATAATAACATCGTGTTATTCGAGATGCCGTTTAGTGTGTGAAATCACATACGTGTTGACACACGTATGTTGAATTTATTGGAAACATGTTTATGTATGTACGTATGTCTTTGAAATCATTTAAAATACAAAAACATGGCAGCCCTCGGGTTCAAACCCGGGACCTCCCACACACACACACATGCTCGGACCAGATGGTCTACCTTTGATTTCGCAATGTGTCTTCATTCCATTTCGTTTTAACCTTTGATTGCCCGGTTCACCCATTCGAATCCAATCTCGGTTCGAATTGATCCCCGATCAGACTGAGTTCGACCCCCAATCCATAGGGGTTTTGTTCCAGAGACTCAACCGAGTCTACTAGTGGTTTTAATTTGATTATTCATCAACTAATTTGATAAAATCCCATGTCCAAGGATTCGAACGAGAGTACCCATGGTTCACAACCCAATCTGTTTGAATCCTTGTATGTTAGAATGTAAAATCATAAGGATTTTCTTTAACAAGGTATTTCGAAAGTGTCTGTGTGGTTCAATTTGATTTTTACATTCGATTTAACCGAAAATTCCAAATCGTTTTCTTGGTTTGAACTCGAAATTGGTTTATATAGAATTCCATGTAATTTAATAAAATTGACATATGGTTTTCCTTTAAAAGATGATTTCGAAACTTCCTAAAAGATTTAATTTGATTTCTAAACTGATTTAAATCGAAAACCCCAAATCGTTTTCCAAATTAAAACTTGAAATCGATTTTCATATAATTCGGTGTTATTTATCAAAATTGATATAGGCTTTAGGTTATTCGAGATCTTATGAAACTTGAGATACCATTTAATTTGATCCATAATCATGTTGATATAGAAAGCCCCAAGTCGTTCTAACCCGTGAACCCTAGAACATGATCTTATGAAATTCGATGTTAAAATACTAAATGGATAGAGGGCTTTCGTTTATTATATCACTCCAAAACTGTACATAAATTTAATTTGATTTTTGAATCCGTTATGATAGAAAACCCAAATTCGGTTCTAGTATGAACCCTAATTGTTCGCACTTGTTCAATTCGAGTTTGTATCTTTGAATTAACATTAGGCTATTCTTATTCGGCCATTTTAGGATGTGTGAGTGTCGAGCATTACCTGGATTGGTTTCGAATTGTTGTTAATCGACTAGAGGGTGTTCTTCGGCCGACTTCCGTTCAAACTCTTTGATCCACAGCTTCTGCGATGCAATTGTGATATGCAGAACACTCTAAGGATGTCGACTGATGGTTTGGAAGTTTCAAGTGTGTGTTTTGTGATTGAATTACATGAATTTAGTAATGGACGACTTCGGTTTCAAGTTCTTGTGACCGTTTCAATCAATTCATTAATGATTCGCTCCCATAACGTATAAAAATTGTTAATAATCATAATTGTGATGATTATGATGGTTCAATTTGGTTACAACTTGGGTTTGATGTGAACTCCGAATTTATTTGATTTTTCACTCGAATTTGACTTTTTAAAGTCAAAATTACAATCTTTTGTTTGATTCATACTTTAATTCCTATAGTTTACATGTTTATAACCATATTTAACCATCAATGGAATGTTTTAGAATAGTTTAGTTCGATTGTAGTTGATTATAGAATCAAATTCGAATTCCAATTGACTCTTAAACTCGAATTTTGACCATAAAGTCAAAATTTGTACTTTAATCAAATCTTAACCCTAATTTCTATAAATTAGTAAATTATAAACTTGTTTTGTTCAATTAGAATCCTTTTAGTTTGGTTTTGTGACATTTCATAACATTTCTTGTTAGTTTCGGTTAAAGGGGTTAACCCGGAAAGCCGGATTGTCACATCATCCCCTTGTTGAAGGAATTTTCGTCCCGAAAATTGTTAAATGTAAGAAGTAGTCAGGATACTTCTAATAAGTTCAAAATGTACGTGTTAGTGCAATATTTGATCATTCAATGTACCTGTGTGTACTCACACACAGAGTTCAACATCACACCTAAGTGTGATCGTTCTGTGTTTGACAATGTCACCCTACGTGTGATCATTCCAAGTGGTTGTTTGCATTCCCACCAGTTAGTGCACCTAATTGTGAATGTTCATGTTTGATCATACTGTGCTATGTAACCTTGCACACAGTGAGTGTTTGCAACTGTTTGTACTATGTATCCTCACACATAGCAAATGTTTGAAACTAATAATGTATATACTACCATAACATGTAACATATGAAACGTAGCACATAAAATGTAATGTAGCACAAATGTTTGTAATAAAACCAATTGTATAAAGTGTTTGTGCTTACAGTATGAAATCTGAAATGTTGATGTGTGAAGCATCACGTCATCCCCTTGTTGAAGGAAATTTCGTCCCGAAATTTAACGTGTCTTCACAGTGTTTGCAGTTGTTGTTTTGAACAGATGAGGATACTTCTTCATCATTTGATCTTCCCTTTCCCATGTGAATTCAGGTCCACGTCTTGAATTCCACCGAACCTTGACTATTGGAATTTTGCTGTGTTTGAGCTGTTTAACCTCTCGATCCTTGATTTCAGCTGGTTCTTCAATGAACCGTAACTGTTCGTCCACTTGTATTTCTTCCGGTGGTACAATCAATGTCTCATCAGAAAGACATTTCTTCAAGTTTGAAACATGAAAGACATCATGAACTCCGCTGAGTTCATCCGGTAATTGTAGTTGATACGCAACCGGACCAATCCTTTTCAAAATCTCAAAAGGTCCTACGTAACGTGGGCTAAGCTTCCCGCGCTTGCCGAATCGTATCACACCTTTCCAAGGTGATACCTTTAGAAGAACTCGGTCTCCTACTTGAAATTCCAACGGCTTACGACGTTTGTCAGCGTAACTCTTTTGTCGATCTCGGGCCGCTGCCATACGGTTCCGGATTTGAACTATCTTCTCTGTCGTTTCATGTACTAGTTCCAGACCTGTTATTTGACTGTCACCAATTTCAGCCCAGCAAACTAGTGAACCACATTTACGACCATACAAGGCTTCAAAAGGTGCCGCTTGAATACTTGTATGATAACTGTTGTTGTAAGAGAATTCCACTAATGGTAAATGGTTTTCCCAGCTGTCACCAAAATCAATGACACAAGCTCCAAAACATGTCCTCAAGCGTCTGAATCGTATGTTCACTCTGACCGTCTGTTTGCGGATGACAGGCAGTACTCATGTCTAAACGAGTTCCCAATGACTTATGGAGAGATTTCCAAAAGTTTGAAGTAAATCGGGCATCCCAATCTGATATGATAGAGATTGGCACGCCATGCCGCGCTACCACTTCCTTGATGTAAATGCGAGTCAGTTTCTCCATCTTGTCAGTTTCTTTAATTGCCAAGAAATGTGCAGATTTCGTTAATCGATCGACAATTACCCATATCGTGTCACAACCACTTGGTGTACAGGGTAACTTAGTAATGAAATCAATCGAAATCTGTTCCCATTTCCACATAGGTATTTCTGGTTGTTGCAGCAAACCAGATGGTTTCTGATATTCAAATTTGACTTTCGAACAAGTCAAACATTTGCTAACATACTTAGCAATGTCGGCTTTCATGTGAGGCCACCAATACAGTGCCTTTAAGTCATGATACATCTTGTCTGATCCCGGATGGACTGAATATCTGGATTTGTGTGCTTCATCCATCACGAGTTCCCTTAAACCACCATGCAAAGGTATCCACAGTCGATTAATGAAATAACGAATTCCATCAGGCTTGACATCCAATTGTGTTTCCATCCCTCGTAAGGATTCCTGTACCAAGTTATCCTTTTCAAAGGCTTCAAGCTGAGCACTACGTACCTTGTCAGGTAAGTCAGTATGTATCGTCATCATAAGTGCACGAACCCGTCTTGTTGATGTTGAATCTTTTCTGCTTAAAGCGTCAGCTACCACATTAGCTTTTCCCGGATGATACTTGATTGTGCATTCGTAGTCATTCAATAACTCGACCTATCGTCGCTGTCTCATATTGAGTTCCTTCTGATCAAAGATATGTTGCAAACTCTTATGATCAGTGTAAATGGTACACTTGGTTCCATATAAATAATGCCTCCAAATCTTCAAAGCAAAAACCACTGCTCCTAACTCCAAATCGTGAGTAGTGTTCTTAGCAGTAAACGAAGACATTGATTGTGTGAGTCTTCCATGGATAAATGATATGTTCTTAAAAGATCCCTAAAAAATGACACAATTCTCAGAATTTTATAAAAAATGTCAACAAACTCCAAAATTGCCAGAAAGTTTTAGATGGCAAATTTATATTTTACTTGGAGAAGGACATTATGTACAGATATATGCACATCAAAACTAGAATATGCTACTACCATTTGTTGGAGAAGGTGATGATCTAGAATTAGAACATATAACTAATAAAGAAGATGATAATTCACCAGGATCGCCACACTCAGCAGATAGCATACCAGATACACACCGAGACTTTTAGAAGTAATCGTCATGGATGACGTTTACACAGAACAAACAAGGAGAAATCGTCATGGATGATGTTTACACAGAAAAAACAAAATAGGACAGAAGGTTACAGAAGACGGCATTGTTTACTTTTGTTGATACATGTTTTTGTCCCTAGTTCAGTTTTGTAACTCTTATCATGTAAATGTTCAAAGTATTAATGGAAGTTGTCTTTATTTCTATTTCTTAATGTTTATTTCTATTCCTTAATGTCTATTAATGTTTATCTATTTAGTTGATTTGATTATAAACTGAATTGAGTATGAAGGTTACTCATTCGGCGAATGACTCTAGAATGAAGTCATTCGCCGAATGAAGGTTATAGCGAATGTCTGGATTGAGAATGAGTCATTCGCCGAATGACTCATTCGAATGATAGCTCATTCGAGCTTAGTCATTCGTCGAATGAGCTGCTTCGGCCACTCATTCGGCCGAATGACTACAGCTTATAAATAGAAGTTCAAATCATTTCAACTTCAACTTTCCAGAGCCCTCCTTCTTCCCAGAGACTCCAGTGTCAAAACCCAAGAAGATTTGAGCGGTTCTTGATCATCCAAGTTCGATTCTCAACCCGTGGTGTTCGATTGTTGCTTCCACGTTGTTCTTACACCCTCGGATCACCACGGTTTCTGTTGGTTTCGATTGGAAAACCCTGGAATAGGATTCTGCACTATCCCAGAGGCTGTCGAGTAGTTTTCTATTGGATTCGGATTGTTTCCGAGCTCCCGATCGGTCCAACAAAGTGGTATCAGAGCTTTGGCTCTTGATTTTACTCGATTTCCACTCAAAATCAACAGATCTGAGATTCCCAAAACCCTGATTTTCGTAACTTTCAAAAACCCTATTTTTCTTGCTTCCCAAGTTACTATTTCATTGAAATATCAAGGGTTTTTGTGGTTTGATTGTTCTAATTCTTTCCCAATTGGTTTGTTATCATGTCTTGAACTTCTGTACCAAATTTGGTGGTTAGATCTGGTCAAAATCTCAAGTTATCACGATTTTCGTTGCTTAAAACACCAGATTGCCGAATGACTCTGACGGCCGAATAAGTTCAGCCGAATAGCCCCTCATTCGCCGAATAGGTCTCATTCGGCGAATAGCTCCTTCGCCATTCTCATTCGCCGAATAAGCCTCATTTTCACACTCATTCGGCGAAAGAACTCATTCGATCTGCCATTCGCCGAATAGGTCATTCGACTAACCCATTCGCCAGTTGTCATTCTCAGCCTCCATTCGCCAGTTTCAAGACATTCGGCCCCCGACATTCGCTCAATATCAGTTCATTCGCCAGTCACTTCTAAAATTTTTCTAAGTGTTGAATCTTATTACTTCTGATCAAATGGAGGATCTAGCACTCATGGCTAACCAAAACCATCGCATTCAGACTCTCTTGTTGACAGAAAATGAAACCGGGAACTCAAACAAAGCTCCTAAGTTGTTGACTTTAGATGACTACCCTCACTGGAAGTATAGATTTGAAATCCACATCAATGGAGTGGATACAAATCTATGGATGATGATAGAGGGAGGTTACTTGAGGCCTTTAAACGAGGATGGTACTCCTATGCTTGTTACAAGGATGACCGAGCCTCAAAGGAAGCTGTATGACTATGAGAAGAAAGCATATGCCATTCTGTCACAGTCCATTGCTACAGATATCTTTCATCAATTTAGACAGTTTACATCTTCCAAATACCTCTGGGATGCCTTGCAACAAAGATATGAAGGGAATGATGCATTGAAGAGCATTAAGTCTAAAGCTTTAAGGAAAGAGTTCAATAGCTTTATGTATGTGGGTAATGAGTCCCTTGATGAGCTGATTGCTAGGTTCTATCATCTGTTGAGTGAGTTGTTCAACCACGAGGTCAAAACTACAACTCAAGAGAAGATTCAGTGTTTAGCAGATGCCCTACCTCCAAAGTGGGAGTCCTTCTTGATGGTACTCAAGCAAAATCAGATGATGGCTCATATGGACATCAATGATTTCATTCAGAAGTTGAAGGAACAGGAGATAGAGAACAAGTGGAAAGCCAAGAGGGTTGTGCAAGTTCAAGATCCTTCTCTATACTACTCTACTCCTACAGTTGATAAATCTACAACTCATGCTCCTTTGAAGACTGCTTTTGTTTCTAAAGCATCTGAAGCTCCATCTGCAGCTCAGATGCATTTCAGTCCATCTTCTTCATCAAGCTCACAACAAGAGCATCATCAGCCTACTGCAAGTCTGAAAACAGAGAATTTTGACAAGGTCACAGTAGAGATTGCTAAAGAGCATATGGGTCTTCTGTCAACATTGGTTAGCTCATATGATGGATTAGTTGCTGGTCAGATCGGCAATCCATATTTGACCAATGATGACTACTCTCAGATTGATCCAGATGATATGGAGAGGATTGACATTATGTGGGCATTGGCTAGTGCAGTTAGAAGAGCAAAGGAGTTTGTGAAAAGGACTGGGAAGGATATCAATCTAAACAAGGAGTCCAAGTTTGGATTTGATATGGCATCTGTCCCATGCTACAACTGTGGTGAGAAGGGTCATTTTGCCAGACAATGCAAGCAGCCGAAGAAAGCTGCCAACAAGAATCCATTTCAGCATCATAAATCCTCTACTGCCAATCCAGAAAGGAGATTAGTTCCCATTGATTCTCCTTCTCAAGTTGGATCTTCATCCTCTGCTAGTAAAGCTTTAATGGTTCAACAGGATGAAGGGGTGAACTGGGACTTCAGGTTTAATGCTGATAAGGAAGATCAAGATAAAGCTTGTGTGGCAGAAATTCAGCATTCTGAAGATCATGATGAAGAAAGCAGTCAGGAGGATTCTTTGGTGATTGATGATAAGATATCAAGTTCAGAATCAGACAGTCTGACAGATTCTGAAACTCAAGAATCTGATGGTGAAGCTGATGACTCTTCAACTCAATTTGCTCTGATGGCAAATTCTTCTGCTTCTACAGACTCTTCTGAGCAGGTACACACTGATTGTTCATCTTCTCAATCTTATTGTTTTAATTGTGTTGACCTTAGGAGTAAGGTTCTTGCTTATCAGAAGCATAACAGTGACTTGCTGACCGATCTCGACCTATGCATTGAGGCAAACAAAGTTTTAAAATCTAATGAAAAAGATTTTCAGATTAAAATTGATCTTTTAAATCGACAATTGCATGAGGCCGAGATCGCTATCTGAACAAACAAGATGCTATCACTTCTTATCTCAATACCATCAATGAGATCAAGAAGAAGTTAGCAATAGTTGAATGTGATTATGAGACTTTAGGTCAGAAGCTCAAGAGTTATGAAAGCTCTTCTTATATCATTGAGCACATGATCAGTAGGAGTGCTGATCAGGGGAAGGAACAGGTTAATTATCAAAATTGTCCTCCACCAATCCTCAATGCCTTTGTCAATACTCCAAATGACAAAGATGTAAAGGATTTTCAAGTTACTACTCCGTTAGTAATTGATCCAGTTAGTCTGAGTGCAAATCAGAGTTCATCTCAGACTAAGGAGTCAAGGGTGGATGGAGTTGTTGAAGATTGGGTTTCCGATTCCGAGGATGAATCAGAGTATTCACCTAAGCATAGCATTCCTCGGAATCAAACTTCTGTTGTCATGAAAGGTGACCCAATCTCCAAATCAAAAATTTACAAAGAATTATGCTTTGTTAAAGCTTCACAGGGGTCTGAAGCTGACTGTGTTACCAAATCAGCTCAGTTTGGTAACAAAGGAAGAAAGGGTTTGGGTTTTGAGCCAGATTATCAGAAATTAAACGTTTTTAAATCAACTAAAAAGTCATTTTCTGATTTAAAACATTTTCATAAAAAAGGTGATAAAGTTTGTTTTGAGTGTGGTGAGTCAGGGCACATTGTGAGATTTTGCCCTCAGTTGATCAGACCTAAAATTGTGCCTTTCAAAAACTTAAAATCTGCTTTACCAAAACCGGTAAAGTCTGTACCTAAGTCTTTTCAGCAAAAGTCTAAACCACCCTTCAGTCTAAAAATTCAGACAAGGGAAAAGGAAAATTGGAAACTTTGGAAGTTCCAAATGTAGTCAAAGTTAATCAATCAAAATCATCATCCATCTATCTGAAAACCTCTTTTGATAAAAATGCAATTTGGAAAGTAAAATCATCTGAGGAGTCTGTTCCCCCAATTTCAGATAAACCTATTCCTAAGGGAAAATGGATCGATGTTTGGATCCGAGACTCTATGGGTCAACCCAAGACTGTAAAGGCTTGGGTTCCCAAAGTAAACTGATTGTCTCTTTATTGTGTAGGTTGCCCCAAAAGCTGGAGTGAACAGCAATTGGATCGTTGATAGTGGGGCTTCCAGACACATGACCGGTGATATTTCTCTGCTCACCAATGTGAATGCAGTTCGAGGTGGCTATGTTGCCTTTGCTGGAGACAAAGGTGGTTTTATTACTGGAGAGGGAATTTTGACAAATGGACAGGTTTCGTTCGATAATGTCAGATATGTCAAACAGTTGGAAAACAACCTCCTGTCAGTCTCTCAGATTTGTGACAAAGAGTACAAGGTTCTATTTGATGAATCCAAGTGTTACATTCTCAAGCAAGGTGTGCAGATACCTGAAGATTGGATTTTGATGTCTGCTCCGAGGAAGCAAGACTTGTACGTTCTCAATATGGCCACAGCTTCAACTACATCCTCCACAGCTTCATGTTTTATGACAAAGGCAACTGAGAAAGATTCAATCCTTTGGCATAAGAGGATGGGCCATTTGAGTTTGCGCAAGATGAATCATTTGGTACACAACAGTCTGGTTGAGGGAGTTAGCTTGAAAAATTTTAAGCTGTCTGATATCTGTGTTTCGTGCAAGAAGGGAAAGCAGTCTAAGCAGTCTCATAAGCTGAAAAAGTATCATTCAATCAATGTTCCTCTTGAGCTTCTCCACATGGATTTATTTGGTCCAGTGAATAGGAAGAGTATAGCTGGAGATCAATACTGCCTTGTTATCACTGATGAATACTCCAGATACTCTTGGGTCTTCTTTTTGAAAGAGAAATCAGAAACGTTTGATTGTATTCAAGTTCTGGTTACTAAACTTGAATCGCTTTATAAGCTCAAGATTCGTCAGTTAAGAACTGATAATGGAACGGAGTTCAAAAATCACAACATGGAGAATTTTTGTAATGCAAGAGGCATTGTGCAACAATTTAGTGCTCCATATGTTCCACAGATGAATGGTGTTGCTGAACGCAAGAATAGGACATTGATTGAGGCTGCTAGAACTATGCTTGCTGATTCTTCTCTGCCGGTTCAATTCTGGAATGAAGCTGTTGCTAATGCTTGTTATACATTGAACCGGGTTCTTATTGTGAAGAGACATGGGAAGACTTGCTTTGAACTGCTCCATAACAGAAAGCCAAATCTTAAGTATCTAGAACCGTTTGGTGCTCCATGCACTATGCTTAAGAAACATGAGCAGGGCAAGTTCAATGAAAAGGTGGAAGAAGGGTACTTTCTTGGGTATAGCACTCCAAACAAACGAGTTTACAACATTGCAACTCATAATGTGGAGGAGTGGTACCATGTAGACGTTCAGAAGTATACAATGCCCCCACCTGGAAAAGGGCCAGATTGGATGTTT
Source organism: Mikania micrantha (assembly GCA_009363875.1). NCBI lineage: Eukaryota > Viridiplantae > Streptophyta > Magnoliopsida > Asterales > Asteraceae > Mikania > Mikania micrantha. Next base: position 19,488,320 of record CM018698.1, read on the forward strand.
GATTATTCCAGTCTTTTTGATTCATTCAATATGCCCCCCATGTATTCAGATGAAGATGTTGCTGTTCAGATGCTGTATGATGTACAGAATGCATCTGATGAAACTTCTCAACCTACATCTGCATCTGGTCCCTCTACACAGATAAATGATGACAGCTCAGACACAGATGACAATCCTCCAGCTGCTCCTGAACCAGTTGTTGATAATCTTGTACCTGGTCTTGAGGATTTGAATTTGAATAACTTAGATCCTGAGGTTGAGGTTCCCGCTCATCATGTTGGAAGAATCAATCGTATTCATCCTCAAGATAACATTATTGGGAGTCCTCTAGATGGAGTGAAGACTCGAAGTCAGATTTCTTCAGGTGGTCTTGCAGACATTCTTGATTTTGCAGATGTAAGCTTTTGTGCTCATTCCTGCTTTATCTCTCAAGTTGAACCGCGTACAGTCACTGAAGCCCTCAAAGAAGAATCACGGGTCGATGCCATGCAAGAGGAACTTTTACAGTTCAAAAAGTTGGGGGTCTGGCAATTAGTTGATAGACCCAAAGGTGCAAAAGTCATCGGTACAAGATGGGTTCTTCGGTGCAAGAAAGATGATCACGGGATTATAGTGAGAAATAAGGCTCGTCTGGTGGTTCAAGGATTCAGACAGATAGAAGGATTGGATTACAATGAGGTGTTTGCTCCAGTTGCTCGACTAGAAGCCATTCGTATTTTCTTGGCTTATGCATCCTTTAAAAAATTCAAGGTTTATCAAATGGATGTAAAGAGCGCGTTCCTTCACGGAGTTATTAGTGAAACAGTGTATGTCAGTCAACCTCCCGGATTTGAGGATCCATTGCATCGTGACCAAGTCTACAAGTTAGACAAAGCCCTGTATGGATTGCATCAAGCTCCGCGAGCGTGGTACGAGACACTTTCCACTCACCTTCTGAACAACGGGTTCAGAAGAGGTGTCATTGACTGCACTTTATTTATCCGTGAGAAGGACAGTGATTTACTCTTGGTGCAAGTGTATGTGGACGACATAATTTTTGGTTCCACAAATGATGATCTGTGCAAGGAATTTGAGAATGTTATGAAAGAAAAATTTGAAATGAGTTCGATGGGAGAAATGAAGTTTTTCTTGGGTTTGCAGGTGGATCAGTATGAGGCAGGGATTTTTATTCATCAAACCAAATACGTTGGTGACATTCTGAGCCGGTTCAGTATGTCTGATGCTAAGCCTGCTGGTACCCCACTGGCTGTTAATCACGGGATTACTCCAGATGAAAAGGGGGAGTTAATTGATGCCACTCTGTACCGAGGAATGATCGGATCTCTCATGTATCTTACTGCTTCTCGGCCAGATATCATGTTCGCCACTTGCTTGTGTGCACGCTATCAATCCAAACCAAGAGTATCTCACCTCATTGCTGTCAAAAGGATTATGCGTTATCTGAAGGGTACACCGGAACTTGGCTTATGGTACCCTAATGATGATAATTTTGAGCTTACTGCATATAGTGATTCAGATTATGGCGGATGCAAGAGAGATTTCAAGTCAACATCTGCAGGATGTCAGTTCTTTGGAAACCGATTGGTCACCTGGCAGTGCAAGAAGCAGACGTCGGTGTCTACTTCAACCTGTGAAGCTGAATATATTGCTGCTGCTAGTTGCTGTTCACAAATCATCTGGATTCAACAGCAACTCAGGGACTATGGGTTACATTTTTCTAACACTCCTATTTATGTTGATAATACTGTCGCCATTGCTGTCACTAAAAATCCAGTTCAGCACTCCAAAACCAAACACATCGACTTAAAATATCACTTCATACGTGATTGTTTTGAAAAGAAATTAATCGATGTTGTGAAAATTCACACTGATCACCAGAAAGCCGATCTTTTTACAAAAGCATTTGATAAACCCAGATTTTTATATCTGTTATCGGCTAATGGTGTTTTCAAAAGGATGAAGTTCAATCCTCATCTGAGTCTAACAAATGATCATCATTTTTACTTAGATAGTCTTTACTTTATTCATTTTACTTCTGTATTTTCATTTTCTTATTGTATAGTTCTTTTTCATCATCAAAACCTCAAAAAGATTTTCTATTGTTAGGTTTTTAGGGGGAGAAATTATGATATTTGAAAAATCAAAAACAATAGAAAATTTGAAAAACCAAAAACAATAGAAAATTTGAAAAACCAAAAACAATAGAAAAATTAAAAATTGAGATGGTCTTGCTTAATAAAGTAGTGCATTAATCTTATCATGTCATAGAAGCAGAAGTGAATGTATGAACTAATATCACAAGAGAATTGTGATGGGATGTACTGATAGGCTGACTATACAAAATGAATAAACAACTTGTGATAACTTAGAAAGTTTGATCTGTGGGATCCATTTTATTAAATCATTTGAGTGAGAAACGGTTTTTGACTCAAATCAAGCATACACCTGTCATCATGGAATCAAATGAGGTTTCATTCAAAGAAAAATAAAAACAAGCTGGTATTAAGCTTGAGGAAAATCAAAAACAAGCTGGTATTAAGCTTGATGAAAAACTAAAAACAAGCTGGTATTAAGCTTGAAGAAAACTTAATGCAAGATGGTATTAAGCTTGAGAAATACTTAAACAAATAAAGTTCGATTCCATACATGTGCCATATTGCTGGGACGGACCTAGCTGAAGCCATCCATTTGGATAGAACAAGAAAAATACAAAAAGATAATAAATGTTTGAATCTTATTAAATTCATGATGACTGGTTTTAAGATATGCTGAAATGAGTTTTGAACTGATTTTGAACTTGATTGATGAAATGAATTGGGGAACTCAATCAGAAAATATGAGTGATCATATAGTTTGTTTAGGAGTTATGTATTGTTCAGTTTAAATTTGGACAAATATATCAGTAATCGTATCAAAATGAAATTGTGTTTGAAGTGAAGCATTCATTGAAGGCAATATGATGTGATTAGAGATATGTGTTATCTTATTAATGGACTTCTCACAAAAATATGTGTTTATGTGTTTTAAATTCTTGTTTGTACAGTTGTAGTGGTTGCTTCAGAAAAATACAAAAAGATTTTCTATTTTCAATTTTGTTTTAGATGATCATTTGTAGATTCGGATGTTTGTCATATCTGAATCCTGAACCAACCAGACATATCTTCATAAATTGTTAAAAGTTTGTTGCTCATAATGTCAAATGTTGAAAAATTTGAGGTTTGGAGATTTTCATCTCTCATTCGTCCGAATGAGAGGTAGAATGAACTCATTCGGCCGAATGAACTCATTCTGCGAATGAGTCATTCGACCGAATCAATCATACACAATGAACCTCATTCGACGAATGAAGAGTGTCGAATGACTCATTCGACATTCTCATTCGGCGAATGAACTTTGTCGAATGACTCAATCGCTACTTTCATTCGGCGAATGAGACAGAAGTTATCTGACCTTTCGCCTAGCTCATTCGGCGAATGAGAAGAGGCTATATAAATGTCTTTCGGCCGAATGAAGGTCATTCGACCAAAAACTCTTTCGTGACTTCAGATAGAACCTCATTCGGCGATTCACACACAGTGCCCATTTACTTGATTTCTTTTGATTGTTTCTGATCCTGCCTCTGATAATCTGTTTATACTTCATCTCAGGTATATGAGGATCAAATTTTAGATCATTCCAACCGTGAAATCATGCCAATCAGATCATCATTTAGGGTTTTAGGGTTTTAAAGTTCACCTTGTAAATAAACAACTGAAATGGACTTGAACCGAACTTAGTCAAGTATTAAGAGTGTTAGTCGGTCGATTCTGAGTGTTAATGAACAGGTTTTATGGACTGATTTGTGATTTTGAAAAAGGGGGATTTTGAATTCAAATCAGACGCCGAATGTCGTCATTCAGCGAATGACTCATTCGGCGAATGAACCTCATTCGACGAATGGCTCATTCGATGAATGACCAGTCATATTCATGTCTCATTCGACGAATGAGAGTCATTCGACGAATGAACCTCATTCGACGAATGGCTCATTCGACGAATGACTCATTCGATCCTATGACTCATTCGGCGAATGTCTTTCATTCGGCATATCAGATTAACAGTTAATCTGATTTTTGGCTAATTTCAGTTTACTGATTGAGTATCTCGTACTGACATGTTTATTTCTTGTGTTATGCAGTATGGCAGGATACAAGTCAGTTCCTAAGCACAACATCTGTGCTCATCTAGACTTGACCACTCCGAACGCGAAGCACTACTCAGACATCATCACATTTCTGAGGCGTTCTAGGATATTCACAGCTATATCTACTGCACATGTGCCCTATCTATCACATCAGCAGGATTTTTGGTCATCGGCCGATATTGATTGCGAGGCCGAGCCTACAGTTATACGGGGCAAAGTGCAAGGACATGATGTGGTTGTCTCAGCTGAGCACATCCAGAGAATCTGTGGATTTCAAGACTCTCCTGATCAGCCTGCATTACTTGATCGATTTCTGGTTCGTGGATGTTTTCTTCGATGCAAGTATGAGGGTGATATTGGAGCTGGCATTCTGAACAAGGCGTTTATGTCTCCTCAGTTCAAGTATTTGGCACACGTCTTGGTTCACTGTCTTGGATCAAGGAGAGGGGGTTTTGATGATATGCGTGAGACCATCCAGTGTGCATTTGCTGCTTTAGTGCTCAACAAACCCTTCAACTTCTCAGAGATGATCTTCATTCACATGAAGGAGAACGTGGTTCTCAAGGGTGACAAGAAGTTCCTCATGTACCCGAGGTTTCTGCAGCAAATCATAGACGCCCAAATTCCAGATCTTCCTAAGATCAATGCTGATATCATTCGGTTGGAGCATATGAATGACATTACTCTTAACAGAGTTTTGTCATACAGAGGGAAGGAGAGGAAGCCCACTACCAGGTCTTTATTTGGTCACCTCTCTCGACCTGATTATTAGGCTCCTGCTGGACGGAGATGGAGGCATGATGACTCCGACTCAGATGTAGAAGACATTGTTGTACCAGCTGGAGGTGATGATAGTGATGGAGGTGATGGGGATGGTGGTGCAGGCCCTAGTGGTGCTGGAGTTGGTGAGAGCACAGCGTTATTAAGCACTGCTGCTATGGTGAGTTCTGGTGCAGGGGAGATGAGTTTTGGACACATGACCAATGCTGCTTCAGTGAGCATGGTTGATGTTGTTGGTTCTGTTGCGGGTGGTGATGCTGATGTTTCTACAGTACAGGAAGAGGATGTTGATATCGATTCTTTGATGGATCTAGACTTTCAGACCACCACTACTACTACTGTTTCCACCTCTACTGTTGCTGATACTTCAGTTCCTCACATGTCTGATGATGATGATGAGTCAGAGGACTCGGGTGATGAGGGTGTTGTTGGTGATGGTGATGAGGAGAGCACTGATTCAGATGATTTCATGGAGGAGGGGTATGAGAAGGTGATGGTGGCCGGGAAGATGGTTGTTAGAAAGAGGAAGAGGACAGAGGAAGAGAGAGAGGAGATCACTGATCCTTTATTCATTCCAGAGTTTGATCTATCTTCTCCTCCCAGGTCTTCTGCTCCTGCTTCCGCAGCAGTGGTTGCTGTTGCGGCTACTCAGCCCACATCCTCTAGAGCAGGAAGGGGAAAGAGATCGAGGTTCTCTTTCCAGAGGAGGTCAGAACTGACATCAGCTGCTACAACTACTGTCACATCAGTAGCAGCTGTGTCAGTTTCTTCACTAACACGGACAAGGGCTATTCATACTCAGACCACTACTGCCCCTCTGTCCACTCCTTTTATTCGTGATCCAGTCTATGTTGCTGCTTCTTCCGGTCCATCTACAGTTCGTGCTGATGTGCATATACCTACTGTGTCAGTTGTGGATCAGCTTAGCACACTGAACAGTATGGTCTTGAGATTGATGGAGAGGAGCATGGAGCAAGAAAGGAAGAATAAAGAACAAGAGCTGGTTATAGCTCAGCTCACAAGGAGGGTTGAAGAGCAGGATACTCTGCTTCTTCAAGCAGCAGACCAAAGGGCTGATTTGAGGGCCAGGTCTGCTCAACAGGAGCAGCAGCTGCTAAAGTACATAGACGAACATCATCAGCTCGCCCTAACAGTCACTGACTTCAGTGAAAGGGTACTGTCCTTAGAGACTGAGAATGCCAGACTGGCAGATCAGATTGACAGTCTAAAGGACAGTACTCCTAGAATTGAAGGCTCTGCTGCTCCTTCCGATGATTCAGACAAGCAGATAGATGAAGAAGAGTCTGATGAGGAACAAGTTGACTATGAGGATTCCGAGAAGGATGGGGAATCAGATGAAGATGATGAAGCTGATGATGATGACAAAGACGGATCGGGGAGTGGGTCTGCAGAATCATCTGGCACTGATGATGATGATGATGATGACAACAATGATGATCAAGCTCCTCCCACTTCTGAGATCCGGTCAAAGAAGGCTAACGACAAGAAAGCTCAGGCTCCTCCTCCTTCGTCTCCATCGAAGACAACTGAGCCAGAAGCTACTGAGGAAGTTCAAGCTGTGCCTCTGAGACGTCAGCTTGATGAGACACTTACCATGATTTTGGACGCTCAGGGCATTATACAGCACTCAGTGAGCTATGACAAGGAGGAGGGAGAGATTATACACTGTCTATCAAAAGAGCAGATAGCCGAGCTATTCAGGTTGAATCCTGACGAGGTTGTTACTGATGACACCTCAGTTCCCAGTTTTGAAGAGCCCGAACCAGAACCTTTTGATGATATAGATGAGGTTATTCTGGAAGACATCACAGATGAAGAATATCCAAAGTATACATCGGCCGAAGACGAGCTGCCTACATTCACTGAGCCATTTGATCAGGAAACAGAGGATCTCTTGGTCAGATATCTAGAAGAACAAGTAGAGGCAAGCAAGGCTGAAGCCGATGATCGAAAGAAGAGAAAAGAGGAATGGGCTTCTTACTGGGAAGTGTTAAAGAAGCAAAGCACTGAGAAGATGCCAGCCACGCACAAGAAGGTTTACAGGACCAAAGGCTACAAAGCTGGAGGTCAGATCCTTAGCTGGGCATACTTCCATGATCTTGGGTGCTATGCTGTGAAAAGAGAGAAAGGGATCGACTACTTCAAACACCCACATGATTTCAAGACGTTGCCTGGATTCGAAGTCAATCAGCTAGCACGTCTGAACATGCTATACAGTGGTGACTCTGGGATGTCTGCTTGGTTTTCTCGACAGATCAAGTATGAATACCGGAAGAGATGGGTGAACTTTCAACCACAACAGCCTGAAAGATACTACTTGCCTGAGATTGATGGGGATACCCGCAAGCATAAAGTGATCCTGAAGTGGCTTCCCCCTAGAGTCTTGAAGAAGATTCCCCTGCGGAAGATGCGTCAAGACTTTATGGATGGCTTCCGATGGTGGTACTATGACGGGCGCACTGGTGAAGCTGTGATAGTTCTATGCAAAGACAAACAGTGGGAGACTGTCAGAATTTTTGATCCCATGTGGCTGACGAACCTGTCTCATAAAGATGTTCAAGCTCTATTCAGGAATCAGATCTTCTTTGATGTTCCAGACATGGTTCAAGCCTTGCAGTTTATGAGAGTGATCCGTCTCTGCAGCATTTTCAAGATACACGCTGGAGCAGATTGGAAAGCTATTTCAGAAAAGTATTTCAAGAAAGACACTTCCAAGAGTTGAACTAGGTCAAAGGGGGAGTTTGTTGATACATGTTTTTGTCCCTAGTTCAGTTTTGTAACTCTTATCATGTAAATGTTCAAAGTATTAATGGAAGTTGTCTTTATTTCTATTTCTTAATGTTTATTTCTATTCCTTAATGTCTATTAATGTTTATCTATTTAGTTGATTTGATTATAAACTGAATTGAGTATGAAGGTTACTCATTCGGCGAATGACTCTAGAATGAAGTCATTCGCCGAATGAAGGTTATAGCGAATGTCTGGATTGAGAATGAGTCATTCGCCGAATGACTCATTCGAATGATAGCTCATTCGAGCTTAGTCATTCGCCGAATGAGCTGCTTCGGCCACTCATTCGGCCGAATGACTACAGCTTATAAATAGAAGTTCAAATCATTTCAACTTCAACTTTCCAGAGCCCTCCTTCTTCCCAGAGACTCCAGTGTCAAAACCCTAGAAGATTTGAGCGGTTCTTGATCATCCAAGTTCGATTCTCAACCCGTGGTGTTCGATTGTTGCTTCCACGTTGTTCTTACACCCTCGGATCACCACGGTTTCTGTTGGTTTCGATTGGAAAACCCTGGAATAGGATTCCGCACTATCCCAGAGGCTGTCGAGTAGTTTTCTATTGGATTCGGATTGTTTCCGAGCTCCTGATCGGTCCAACAACTTTTGCTTTAATAGAGTAGCTTGCTTTTTCAGTGTTAATAGGAATCGTTCTTTTTGTAAATATAATCTAGGCCATTGATTGTAAATTATTTAAGAGTTTTCTTTGCCTATAAACGGCACTTGTGTAATTCATTGTAAAATATCGAGAGCAATTAATAATATCAAAAATTGTTCAATCCTTCTCTCATGGCACACTTAACCACACACTTCCGTCTTCCAATCGATCTTCCAACACTCCCTTATTCTCATAAGCTTCACACTATATCTCAATATATATATATATAAAAAGAGTTCCTGCTGCAAATAATGATCAAGAAATTCTTCTCCCAACTCTCTGATTTCAAGTAGTTTCCAAAAGTTATATTTGAACTTTGAATAACTGTTGGAAATATATTGGTTTTCTGTGTAAATTGTAGTTTTGGACTTGGTCCCTGAGACTTTGTAAACTGTATTTGTGTACTTGGACCAATTATAGAAGCCAGTAATCTTCTGTAAGTTGATGTAAACTGTTCCTTGTCTTCATCAGAAGATATCTCCATTGGAGATGAGCTTCTTCCTACCTGTATAAGTTTTCCTTTCCCTTTATTTTTCCTGTCCATCTATACAAAACAACTTGTTTATATTTCTAGATAACATATCTGCTATCCCATTATTTTTTCCTTTAATATGTTCAAAATTTATAGTATATCCTTATCCTTGTATTATATTTTGTAAATTAACCCATCTGGTTCTATTTACTTTTTTACTTTGGTCATTTTTTATAAACTTTACTATGGCTTCACAATCTGTTCTAACTGAGAATTCTTTTTGTAGAAATATTTTAAATTTTTCAAGGGAATTTATTAATGCTTGTATTTCAAAATATATGCTTGTCCAGTTATTTTTTAGTTTAAAATTACCACTGTCATAAGCAAATATTTTTTCTTCTTCTTTTAAACTATATTTATGAGGTTTACTTAGCAAAACTGCTCCCCATCCTTCTTTACATCCATCTGTTTCTATTATAATATAATTTGTTATTAGTGGTAATTCTAAAGGTTTAATCTTCTTTATTTTTTCTTTAATTTGTTTTACTAATTCTATATCTTCTTTATTAAAAAACCTTTGTCCATTTTTTGTTGTTTTACTGTATAATGGTCCTACTAATTTTGATAAATTTGGTATAAATTTTCTCGCATAATTTACTAAGCCTAAAAAAGCCTGTATTTGTTTTAAATTTTCAAATTTTTCTGGAAATTTTAAAATTTTTGTAGAAATATGTAATTGTAATTCTATTTTTCCGTTTCCAATTTCTAACCCTAAAAAAAAATTTTTTTCTAAATAATTCCATTTTTCTTTTTGATATAACTATACCATTTCTTTTGATTTCTTCAAAAACCTGTTGTAAATGTTTTTCATGTTCCTGCACTGTTTCACTTGTCACTAAAATGTCATCAATATAAACTAAACAAAATTCATATTTCGCTTAAATGCACCTCTAATACCAAGATAATGGTATCAGAGCAAAGACGGTTTATAATTTACAAGGCTGAGACAAGCTCTATGTGAGGCAACTTAAATTGCTTAAGTCCTATTTTTTAGAGAACTCTCTCAGATGAAGATTAGGGATTGTTGATTGCTTGAAATTATCATTATATTGTATAATTATTGTTATATTGTATAATTATTAAAAAATAATAAATTGAGATATACGAAAATTTTAAGGAATATAGGGAAAAATGGAAGATAGAACGGAAGATGGAAGATTATCAAATATTGATTTCAAAAACTCAAAAAATTTAGAATTCTTAAATTTAGAATTTGTTGAAAAGGGTGAAACTAATATAACTGGTAATTTTTACAAACTTGTTTGTAGAATAAAAGAAAAACATAATCATAGTTTACACACAGATAACACACATCTAAACGGTTTAACAGATTTAATTATAAATCTAGGTTATAATTTACAAAAAGAAGTATTAAATAATAAATACTTATTAGCCCAAGTAAATAAACAAACTGAAGAAATTAAAAAATTAACAGAAAACTTAGACTATATTAAAGAACAAAATAATCAAATAACAAGAGAATTTAAAAATATAAAAGAAGTAAATAATCAAGAAGAGACAAAATAACAGAAGCTATAAACAAATTAAATATAGAAGATATAAAAATTGAAAAGAAACATAAACCATATAAACACTGTGTAACAACCGAAAATTTCGGTAACCGTTTATGTCCAAATTTTATATAAACGTTCGTAAACTAATTACGATCAAAATGATATAAACGATAAAAATATCTGATAATGTATGGACACGTTATAAAGCATATTAATAACGTGTAAAAATTTCTGTGACCGTTTGGGTTCAAAATTTTTATAAACGTTCCCGAAGTAATTACGATCACATTAACATAAGCGGGACCGTTATACGATAAAGTATGAACACGATATAAGTTCGTGAATATTGAAAATATGTGAGCAAAGTAGAAGGGGGTTTTAAAAATAGAACCTCAAAGTGCAAGGGCCCTAAGTGTAAATTCAAATTAATTCATCAAATGAAAGTCAACATATTGGATTTATATCAGACTGTATTTGTGGCCATAATTCATCCCTCAAGCAACAAGAAATTTCGAATGGACTATATGTATCCACTTTAATTGTCTTAAGCAAGATTGAGTACACATAGGAGCAGATCGCATTCTCAAGTTTTCATTTAGAAATCTTCTAACAGACGTATGCTTCGTACGAGCAGATAAGTGCATCAAGAAGAATAGATCAATCATTAAGGTATGTGTTCATGATTCTCATCTCGTGTTAGTTTAGTTTTGATAGATTAAAGAGATCAACACCATGTTTAGACAAAGTTTTGGTTTTGATGATGAACGTGAACTTGATTTGATTGAAGCTCAATCACATCTAGATAATGATCAGTTTTCATGAGTTTTATGAGGATATAATATATATACTCTTCCGTTTGCCTTAAACCCATGTTATTATACAGTAAGTTTAGCAACGCCCTAAGACGAATTAATTAAATAAGAGAATACGCTTATTTAAGCTGAGCAAATAAGTAATCTTTAAGCATAACAAGATTGTAGAGATAAAAATGGTCAAAATGAGTGTAAGCGAAATTTTGAAACAAGGCTCCGAATGAAAGTTACGACGTGCCGAAGCTTCGAGCGGTAATCGTAAATCTGAGCATCTTCATGATAAGTATTATAAATTTATCTCAAGTTATTATTAATTGAGATAAAAAAGATTAAGTTTATAAAACTCTTCGGGTCGTTATAACAAGCTAAACACTCGTATTGGAGATAACTATAACGTAGTCGTTGTGCTACCGGTTTAGAAACCCTGTAAAGAGGGTTTATATTGTATGATAAGGTTATAATCATGATAAGATATCCATATTAATAGGATATCATTCTGAACGTGAGAAAGTAAGGAAAGGAAGAAAGCTAGCAGATTGTGCCTTATTAAGCTCAGGTGAGTTCTTTGTAGCCCTATTTTAAATGTTTTATCATTTTGGGCTCTTATGCATGTTATAAAGTTATTTTATGAAAATGATTGTTTTACCTGACTATGGTTAGATAAAAGAATATGTTAAAGTAAAGAATGTTTTCAGGTAAAGAATGTTTTAAGTCTCGACTACGGTTGAGAAAGAAATGATTTTTAAAAGTCTCGACCGAGGTCGAGTAGGAAATGTGGTTTTGAAGTCCCGGCTGCGGTTGAGCAGAATTTGAGCACTGCGATGCGGTAAAGTGTTTATGTTTATGATGGTTTAAATAACTTAAACCATTTTATGTATGAATGATTTATGTAAAGAAGTCTTGTACCGGTATGAGCTGCCAACTTCGGTTGATAGTTAAAGAGTCTTGTGGAAACACAAGCCTGTCAACTTTGTGTCGCCAGTTGAGGAAATCTTATGCATGCATGAGTTGTCAACTTCGGGTTGACAGTCATAGAGTCTTGTGCTGCACAAGTATGCTGACTTCGGTCAGCAGTTCAGGCTAAAGTTTCTGCACAGTATGATTAATGTTATGATGATATGTATGTTATTCATTGAATTATGTTATGTGATGATATGAATGGTTAAAGATTTATTTAAAAATCTAACTGAGAACTAACCAGCATAAAGCTGACTTGTTTTACATGCATATCAGGTTGAATAGTTTGAGAAAGGATAACAGGATGGCTCGTGGCATACGTTGAGGACTACCCTGGCATAGACTGGCTATATTATATAACTGTTAGAAGTGTGGGCTATGTTTTAACGTTTGTTTAATATGTGTACATTATTTTAAGTCATCACCTTAAATTCCGCTACTATAGTAATGTAAATATGGTTTAAGAACAATGGGTTTGATGTTTTGCCAACCGAGGGGACTCCCGGGATTTGGGGCCTCTCAAGTTGGTATCAGAGACAGGTTTGAGAGATCCGGTCATTCCTAATGCCTGGACTTAAACTGAAAATGGGACAGAATGATAAGAATGCCAGTCAAGGGTAGGCCAATGCCATGAGCATATAACCTTAGAGCTTTGTTATGTTTAAGATAAAGATTAAAGTAGTATGATGTTGCGAATGATAATGTGTTCATGATTGTGAATGTTTAGAACTTATAAGTGAGGTAAATAGTTAATTACACTTGATCAACGTCATTAACAATTTACAATGCTTATTACTTACTGAATTATTACCTTGATTGAGCTTGAGAATGCTCCAAGTGTCGGTGTGCTCAACCGAGTATTTGTTTTGTGGTGTGTTGTATTCCATACAACTCCAAGTGTCGGTGTGCTCAACCGAGTGTGTGTGTGTTGACTAGTGAGACTCGACGAATCGTTGGTGACACGTTTTGTAACATTTGTGCATTTAGTCATGTAGTTGTAAACAGTGTTAGAACAGTGTCTGTTCAGTTTCAGTTCAATCAATGTGTTTCAGTATGTTCATAATGTGTGCTTGTGTGTTACAGGATCTTAGTAGTCAGAAAACAAGTATGTATTATTTATTTACAGTCGATTTCACTAAGCAAGAACAGTAACTTGTTATATCGAAACAGTGGTGGGCAGCGAGAGTGAGCCCTATACATATACTGCGTTCGGTGTAACAGGTTAGTGTTAGTGCGTAGTGTTGAGACGAATAGTATAACAATTAATTAATTCAACCAAGATCGTAATCTGTAAGCGAGACTGAGTATAGTTATGGGTGACGATCCATAATAATACGAATGTTGAACTTATAATTACGATTAAACGACTTTAAACATTTTAATACGATCGGAAAACGTACGCGATTGCGGGTATACACGTAAATTGTGAATGTTTAACGATCCGACAACACACGAAGAGTAAAAATAATTATATTAATTATTTTATACTTTTACAATTTTGAAACTCATCTTAATGGGTTTAACATCTATTTTTATTTAAAAACCGCGTAAATTACGCGTTACGTTCCGGAAACGCGAACCGAGCGACCGAAACGGACCCGAACTTCACCCGAGCTATAAAAGCCTTGAACAAGGCTTAAATGCCCATAAATTCAGCCAACAACCCTTTCTCTCTCTAAAACTCGCGAACCTATCCTCTCTCTAAAAATCCCAACTTGAAACGATCGTAACTCACTCATTTTTCAACGGAATTTGGAGTTCTTGGTGTCCACGCGTAGCTCTCGACGTTATCTACACGAAAGTACAAGAATTTCGTGGGTTCATCCAGCCAAAAACGAGGTATGGATGCTAGAATAATCACGAGATTAGGGTTTTCTATGTGTGTTGTTTAAAAACTTGGTTCTAGCCGGTTCTAAAGACAATCGATTGTATTTACACCATTTCGTGATGAGATCTGCAAGTTATCATGGCCTACATGTGGATAGATCGAAGGATTACGCTTGAAAGAATGGAGGCTGGGTACAGGTTCGACGGGCGAACCCTGTGAGAGGTCTCACGAACCCTTCCTGGTTCGTTGGGCAATCAGCCGAACCCTATAGTTCCTCACGAACCCTTGTCGAACCAGCTACTTCCCCGAACCACTGGATGTTCAACGAACCAGCTCCTGTGCGAACCTTGCATGCATGCGTAGCGAACCCTCATTCCCGAACCATGCCTACGAACCCTGCACTTTGGACGAACCTGCTGCGAGCCTTAGGGGGATAACGAACCCTCCACTCCATGGCCAACCTTCACGAACCCTTGGTTTATAGCCGAGCCTTTTGGCGGATCATGATCAACCGAACCCTTCCGAGGCAATCATCGACGAACCCTTCAGTTATAAATGCCGAACCATGGGCTGAAACCTCAAAGGGTTCGCTGCCAAGTGTGGCAGCCCATTAGTCTTTCGGCCCAACTCCACCATACTTGGCCCAATTTAATTATACTTGGTCCAAACTATTCCTTTTGATCCCCATAGTGGTTTACGGTCCATTATGAGCTTTAAGTTGGTCCAATGATGTCTTTGGCTATTTGCATGGTCCATAAACTAGTTGGTTGGCCCAATATCACGTTCAATTGGGCCATAGTTGACCTAAGTGGACCATGGTCTTTGTTAAGCCCTCATGGTTTCATGGGCCTAAGGCCCAATGTGAGACCCTCGACTTATAATACTTGTGAATTGATCATGAATTGGTTAAGTTATAACTTAATAACAATCATGAAGATAAATTCACAATCACAAGACTTGAAAACAATTGAACATCTTTTCACAACAAATGGTAATCAATGGCTCTCAAATTCTTGAACAAATATCATTTATGCATAAGAATTATGCATCAAAGAGCATTTCATAAGTTTCTTGGACCCATGATCAATCAAATGACTCAAAGCATAACATACACGTTTTCACAACAATCAAATCATGAGAACACAAGTCAATCAATGAATCAAGTTATACAATTATAAATCCTATATCTTATGTATGATTACAATGTTATAGGAAACAATTAGAAGTCCTGTTTGCTACTTGCTAACTGTTTAGTTCAGAGTCTACTGCAGACAGGTGAGAACTTTAGCCCCTCTTTTACTGTTTTATAACTGTTTTGGGGTGGAACACGTGATCAAAACCGCTATTTCAATCTTGTTTCATTGCACAGTTTATGTGCATTCATAAACATTACAGGTTTATCTTATGAATCCAAGTGATTCTTCAACTGTTTAAGAAATATTGTCAACTGTTTTAAAGGAATTATTTACTATTAAACCCTTATTACTAAAAAGGATTTTATAATGTTTTCTTGAAACGTTTTATAACAGTTTTACTCAAATGTTCTTTTAAAGGATTTTACAAACTCTTTTGTTATAAACCTTGTTATTACACAAGGTCATCACATCATGGTATTCAAAACAAGTGGTTCACAACATGGTATCCAAATCAAGTGGTTCAAAACATGGTATTCAAATTCATTGGTTCAAAACATGGTATTCAAGTCAAGTTGTTCACATCATGGTATTCAAATCAAGAGATTCATTTAATGTTACATAAACAAAGGATTCAACTCGTGGAGTTAAATCCAGGTTTTCAATAAGACATTAACACATCCGGTTAAAGTAAGATTCAGAAAACATGGTGTCCATTGTTGTAAACAAACTTGCAAAAAGCATCAAGTATCATATTCATTAGCGTTAGTACTGGGTGATCACAACAAGGGAAAGCGGACACATTGTTTCTTATCCAGGATGGAGTTAGCTTTTAAATTTGTTTTAAAAGCTAACTGCAGGTCTGGTGTCATGGTTTTCTTATCCAGGATGGAGTTGGCTTTTAAATTTGCTTTTAAAAGCCAACTGCAGGTCTGGTGTCATATGGTTATCAAAACTGCTGACGTATTATCTAACTCCAAACGTGGTTTGGGACTTGATATTATCGGCTGTCGTGCGAACAGTGATTGGACTGTTTACACTCATTTTCTTACTTGATGTTAGTTTGGGTTACAGCTCATCCGTGTGAATCTTATGATGCTTTAACTTACCTATGTCTTATATCATATACTCATGTTTACAAATGCTTAAACCTATTGTTCTCACCAACTACGTCTGTAGTTGACAGTTACTTTTCACGTGTTTCAGGTAATCAGGTTTAAGACATTCTCAGGGACAACTAAGGAGACCATTCTAAGATAGAACAAGATGAAGAAACATGCTAGGATGGAATAGAAACTCACTAAATCCTAAATGTTTAATTGTCTTGTTTGGAGTCTTATTTTGTAAACTATATTTTGGGTCTGTAGTTGTCTCACTTTTGGTAGATAGATTGTCTGTAATTAATCAACTGTCTAAACATTATGAAATGTAGTAATCCATTGTGGTTGTTCTTATTCAATACTTGTGCATGATTCAACTGATCATACGTCACCGCGCCGTGGATTCCGCACGCGGCGCAGGGGTGTGACAGGTTGGTATCAGAGCCAAGGTTGTAGAGAACTAGGAAAAACCCAATGTTTAATGACCTAGACTATAACCTAAGCTACCCAATAGGACTAAGTGCTATAGGCTTGAGGATGCTTAGGATCTAAGTAACTTAAGTGAGCATTAAGTCTACAATAAGCTTGAAAGATCTTAGGGACATTTTTCTAAGATTAGACATCGAGTCAAGGAATTTGAATCGGACTTCTATAATTTTAGAAACCGAATTAAATTCTCACACATATGCATTTAAGGATTTCAGAGGCAAGGATCTGTATTCTTAGTATCCTTGATCTGAAATTCTCACACAGAGATCATTATAGAAATTCAGAGGCAAAGATCTGTAGTTTCAGTATCTTTGATATGAATTTCTTGTCGTATTCATTATGGGATTTAGAGGCAAAGATTGTTATCTTTGATCTAAAGTCCTTGTCATATTCATTATAGGATTCAAAGGTCAAGATCTATTAATTTAGAACTTGGATTTGAGATCCTTGTCATATTCATTATAGGATTCAAAGGTCAAGATCTATTAATTTAGAACTTGGAGTTGAGATCCTTGTCATATTCATTATAGGATTCAAAGGTCAAGATCTATTAACTTAGAACTTGAATTTGAGATCCTTGTCATAGCACTATAGGAATTCAAAGGTTGAGGTCTATTAATTTAGAACTTAGATTTGAAATCCTTGTCATTGTTATCATTATCATGGATTCATTATCATAGGAACTTTATAACTTAGAATCTGTGTAACAGTATTCTTTAGTTGAAGTTCTCACAGGAAATCATTATGCTCAGTACTGTAAGTATTGGGAAACTAGGTTGATTAACCTAGGACACATATACATAAACCTAAGGTCTTAGTTTTTAGTAAATTAAGAACCATGGTTTACATAATCATTATCATAGTCACAGAACAAGAGGCAATCATGAGACAATCATAATCAATCAACAGTTGGAATCTTAGCCCCAAATATAGACGACGGATTAACGCTGACGTGTTGAGGTAAGTGGTGGGTCGGTGAGAGCTTACCCTATATATAAGCTTATTTCAGTATGTTAGGGGAAATCCGGCGTTTGTATTTGGAGTGAGGATTCAGGATCAACTGGACACATGGAACATTAGTCAAAACACATGGGATACAATCATTTGGGAAACAATCATTGGTGAATCAAATCATAATGAAATTCAAACTTGGATGAACCAGACATTATGGTGAATCAACCAAGTTGTGAACATATCATAAATGTAAACCTTAAGTGAAATTCTTAAGTGATTACATCATTAGTACTTACTAGCATAAGTTAACAGGAAAGTGTAGAACTCACGTATGACTTAGTTCTACATGTTAACAACTGTTAGTAGGTGCACGCATAACATAATCATAGTTCAATCATGGAATCAATCATAGTTCAAGTTGATCAAAGATCATGGGATTCTTAATCAATGGAAAACACATGGAAATCAGTACAAACGTGTTGCCAAATGCTAGCAAGGGCATGATCGTGGTATACCGAAACGGTGGTGGGCAGCGAGAGTGAGCCCTATATATAAGCTATTTTCGGTATATCGGGAAAGTGTCAGTGTGTAGGTTTGGTGGAGAGATCATGAGACATCGTACATATTCACATGATAAGTATACAAATAAGTTGGTAACTTATACGTGTACTGGATCATATTACAATTGAATGATAATACTAGTAGTATGGATATATTACTGACCTTATCATGGAAATTCAATTGTATCCATTCTCATTACTGACCCACTTGTGGCTTCTATTCGTAGAATGCCTCCTCGACGTGACCCAAATGCTGGGGGTTCGACAAGTGGTAATGATGATGAAATTAACAAGATTGCTCGAGCTATCGCTGTTCACATGAGGGATGTGATCCCGGGCATGGTCACTGACATCACCCAAAATCTTCGGGGGAGTACTGGTGACTCTGCCAACAATTCGAATACCAACAATTCTGGAACTGCTAACTTCACATTTAAGCAGTTCAACGATGCTAAGCCTCCCAAGTACTCTGGTACTGAGGGAGCTACCGGCCTACTGCAATGGCTGGAAAGTATCGAAGACATTCTAGACTTCACTGGATGCCCAGAAAATCTAAAGGTCAAGATGGCCTCGAGTGCGTTTCATAAGGGCGCACTTACCTGGTGGAACTCTGAGAAGAACACCAGGGGACGTGAAGTCGCTCTAGCCTTACCATGGGATGGTTTCAAGAACTTACTTGTGGAAAAGTTTTGTCCACGTCATGAACTGAAGAAACTGGAGGTAGAGATGTGGAATCTGGTGCAGGACAGTGGCGAAAATGCCAAGTATACAACTCGTTTTCATGAGTTGTGCATTTTGGTACCACATCTGGTTACTCCTCTATCCCGCAGGATAGAGAAATACATTGAAGGGTTGCCTCTGATTGTTAGAGGAACTGTCATGGGTAATAACCCTACTACTCTAGAGGCGGCGATTCAACTTGGTGCTACTCTTACTGAAGAGTATGTGAAATCTGGGGTGCTCACCCGAAAGGGATTCAAAAGGGCACAGATTGAGGAAGGCAAGAAGCCTGAACAGCACCATCCCAAGAAGAAGAAACAAAAGACAATCAAGAACTTTGCAGCGTTGACTGCAGCTGCACCTACTCATGCTACTCCCCTCACTGCTATGCCACAACCCGCTAATGTCAGAAAGCAGTACATTGGCTCGTTTCCACTCTGCACCAAATGCCAGTACCATCATCTGCCCAATACTCCATGCAAGAAGTGTCACAAGTGTGGGCGTATGGGACACTTTGCAGCGACTTGTCGATCTGCTCATCTTATTGCTGCAACAACTGCTGCCACAACTTCTGCTGCTACAGGTGGAAGAGCTTGTTACAATTGTGGGGCAGAGGGACACTTCAGAAATCAGTGTCCGAAACTCAACAACAATACTGCTGCTGCTCGTGCTTTTGTGATTGGAACTGCGGAAGCACGTGAGGAGCCGGCAGTCATCACGGGTACATTTCTTATCAATGATCACTATGTTCCTATCATATTTGATACTGGTGCTGATAAAAGTTTTATCTCTGCTCATACTGCTTCTTTGCTTAATATGCAACTATCCACACTTACTGCTCCCTATACTGTAGAAGTAGCGAATGGTAAGACTATAGTTGTAGATTCCATCATTCATGCTTGTGAGCTAAGACTAAATGACCATCTCTTTTCCATCGATCTCATTCCTATGACTCTCGGAAGCTTCGAAGTGGTAGTAGGAATGGATTGGCTATCTAAGAATAATGCTGAAATCGTATGCTCGGAGAAACTTATTCGAATTCCCCTACCGTCCGGCGAAACGATGATAGTCTACGGTGAGAAACCCTGCCGCGAATTGAAGATTGTATCGTGCATCAAGGCGAGGAAGTATCTGAAGAAGAAATATTATGCATTCTTAGCTCACGCGGTGGAAAAGAAACCTGACAAGAAAACAGTTGGAGACGTACCGGTTATCAAAGACTATCCAGACGTATTTCCAGAAGACTTGCCTGGACTACCACCAGTCCGACAAGTGGAGTTTAGAATTGATCTCGTCCCTGGAGCAAACCCAGTGGCGAAATCACCGTATCGATTAGCACCGTCGGAGATGCAAGAACTGTCTAGTCAGCTTCAAGAACTTCTAGACAAAGGGTTCATTAGACCGAGTTTCTCTCCATGGGGAGCTCCGGTTCTATTTGTCAAGAAGAAAGACGGTTCATTTCGCATGTGCATAGATTATCGTGAGCTGAACAAGTTAACAATCAAGAACAGATATCCTCTACCTAGGATCGATGATCTATTTGATCAATTACAGGGAGCAACTTGCTTTTCTAAGATTGATTTACGATCCGGGTATCATCAGTTGAGAGTAAATGATGAGGATATACCAAAGACGGCATTTAGGACTCGATATGGACACTATGAGTTTGTGGTTATGCCATTTGGGCTGACCAATGCACCCGCAGTGTTCATGGACTTGATGAATCGAGTCTGTAGGCCTTACTTGGATCAGTTTGTTATCGTCTTTATTGATGATATACTGATTTATTCCAAGTCAGAACGAGAACATGAGGATCATTTGAAGCAAGTCTTGGAACTACTAAGAAAGGAACAACTTTATGCTAAATTCTCAAAGTGTGAATTTTGGCTAAAGGAGGTTCACTTCTTAGGACATGTCATAAACAAAGATGGAATTCATGTAGATCCAGCCAAGATTGAGGCGATTAAGAACTGGACTACTCCATCTACTCCAACAGAGATTCGTTCATTTCTGGGTCTGGCAGGTTATTATAGAAGATTCATTGCAAACTTCTCTAAGATAGCCTTGCCACTTACCACATTAACTCAGAAAAGTCAAGCGTTTATATGGGGACAGAAACAGGAAGATGCATTTCAACTTCTTAAACAGAAGTTATGCAATTCCCCTATCCTTAGTCTTCCAGAAGGCAGTGATGATTTCATTATCTACTGTGATGCTTCAAACCTTGGTCTCGGTTGTGTACTTATGCAACGGGACAAGGTCATTGCTTATGCTTCAAGACAACTTAAGGTTCACGAGAAGAATTACACTACTCATGACCTTGAGTTAGGGGCGGTGGTCTTTGCATTGAAGATTTGGAGACACTACCTTTATGGTACTAAATGTGTCATCTATACAGACCACAAGAGCCTTCAACACATTCTCAATCAGAAAGAACTCAACATGAGACAACGACGTTGGGTTGAGCTTCTAACTGATTACGACTGCGAGATTAGTTACCATCCGGGTAAAGCCAATGTAGTGGCGGATGCTCTTAGTCGCAAGGAACCAGTCAAACCAATTCGTGTTAGAGCCATGGAGATCAACACACAGCCAAACTTGAAAGACTTGATTCGTATTGCACAACAACAAGTAGTAACAGATAATCAACTCAAGACAGACTTGGATTGTGGTATTGAGAAGAAACTAGAACCTCGAGTTGATGGGTTGTTATATCTCAACGGCCGCATTTGGATTCCAAAGTCTGAAGAATTGCGCACACTCATCTGTGATGAGGCTCATAAGTCGCGATACTCAGTTCATCCTGGAGCCGACAAGATGTATCAAGACTTGAGGACATCTTACTGGTGGCCGGGGATGAAGAAAGACATAGCACTGTACGTGGGAAAATGTCTTACGTGTTCAAAGGTCAAAGCAGAACATCAAAAGCCTTCGGGACTTCTGCAGCAACCTGAAATTCCTCAATGGAAATGGGAGCAAATTTCCATGGATTTCATAACAAAGTTGCCGAGAACTCCGAGAGGTTTCGATTCGATTTGGGTGATCGTTGATCGACTCACCAAATCTGCTCATTTTCTCCCAATCCGAGAGGATTACAAGTTGGAGAAGTTATCCACATTGTACATCAACGAAATCATTGCACGTCATGGTACTCCAACATCAATCATATCTGATCGTGATAGTCGCTTCACTTCTCGCTTTTGGCAATCATTGCAAAAGGCTTTGGGAACGCGTGTTAATCTTAGCACGGCGTATCATCCCCAAACCGACGGCCAAAGTGAGAGGACTATCCAAACACTTGAGGACATGCTCCGGTCTTGTGTCATTGACTTCGGTGGAAGTTGGGACACTCATCTCCCACTCATTGAGTTTTCATATAACAATAGCTATCATACGAGCATTCAATGTGCACCATTCGAAGCTCTATATGGTAGAAAGTGCCGATCACCGGTCTGTTGGACCGAGATTGGTGACTCACAGGTCGTAGGACCAGAACTCATTCAGGAAACATCAGACAAGATCACAATCATTCAGTCACGGCTTAAGGCCGCACGAGATCGGCAGAAGAGTTATGCTGATCGACGTCGGAAACCGCTTGAGTTCCAAGTTGGTGACCGAGTCTTACTCAAAGTTTCTCCCTGGAAAGGCGTTGTCCGATTCGGGAAGAAAGGGAAACTTGCACCAAGGTACGTTGGACCTTTTGAGATCCTGGAACGGATTGGTCCCGTAGCCTACAAACTCAAACTTCCAGTGGAGCTAAGCAATGTTCATGATACTTTTCATGTATCAAATCTTAAGAAATGCTTGGCGGATCATGATGTTCAGATTCCACTGGAAGACATACAGATTCAGAATAACATGCAATTCATAGAACGTCCAGTTGAGATCATGGATCATGGGGTCAAGAAACTTAAACGCAGCCGTATCCCGATCGTGAAAGTGCGATGGGAGGGCAAACGCGGTGCTGAGTTCACCTGGGAACGTGAAGACCAGATGAAGCTTAAGTACCCTCATCTTTTTACAGTACCTTCGGCTAGTTAATTTCGGGACGAAATTCCCTTAACTAGGGGAGACTGTAACATTTGTGCATTTAGTCATGTAGTTGTAAACAGTGTTAGAACAGTGTCTGTTCAGTTTCAGTTCAATCAATGTGTTTCAGTATGTTCATAATGTGTGCTTGTGTGTTACAGGATCTTAGTAGTCAGAAAACAAGTATGTATTATTTATTTACAGTCGATTTCACTAAGCAAGAACAGTAACTTGTTATATCGAAACAGTGGTGGGCAGCGAGAGTGAGCCCTATACATATATTGCGTTCGGTGTAACAGGTTAGTGTTAGTGCGTAGTGTTGAGACGAATAGTATAACAATTAATTAATTCAACCAAGATCGTAATCTGTAAGCGAGACTGAGTATAGTTATGGGTGACGATCCATAATAATACGAATGTTGAACTTATAATTACGATTAAACGACTTTAAACATTTTAATACGCTCGGAAAACGTACGCGATTGCGGGTATACACGTAAATTGTGAATGTTTAACGATCCGACAACACACGAAGAGTAAAAATAATTATATTAATTATTTTATACTTTTACAATTTTGAAACTCATCTTAATGGGTTTAACATCTATTTTTATTTAAAAACCGCGTAAATTACGCGTTACGTTCCGGAAACGCGAACCGAGCGACCGAAACGGACCCGAACTTCACCCGAGCTATAAAAGCCTTGAACAAGGCTTAAATGCCCATAAATTCAGCCAACAACCCTTTCTCTCTCTAAAACTCGCGAACCTATCCTCTCTCTAAAAATCCCAACTTGAAACGATCGTAACTCACTCATTTTTCAACGGAATTTGGAGTTCTTGGTGTCCACGCGCTCTCGACGTTATCTACACGAAAGTACAAGAATTTCGTGGGTTCATCCAGCCAAAAACGAGGTATGGATGCTAGAATAATCACGAGATTAGGGTTTTCTATGTGTGTTGTTTAAAAACTTGGTTCTAGCCGGTTCTAAAGACAATCGATTGTATTTACACCATTTCGTGATGAGATCTGCAAGTTATCATGGCCTACATGTGGATAGATCGAAGGATTACGCTTGAAAGAATGGAGGCTGGGTACAGGTTCGACGGGCGAACCCTGTGAGAGGTCTCACGAACCCTTCCTGGTTCGTTGGGCAATCAGCCGAACCCTATAGTTCCTCACGAACCCTTGTCGAACCAGCTACTTCCCCGAACCACTGGATGTTCAACGAACCAGCTCCTGTGCGAACCTTGCATGCATGCGTAGCGAACCCTCATTCCCGAACCATGCCTACGAACCCTGCACTTTGGACGAACCTGCTGCGAGCCTTAGGGGGATAACGAACCCTCCACTCCATGGCCAACCTTCACGAACCCTTGGTTTATAGCCGAGCCTTTTGGCGGATCATGATCAACCGAACCCTTCCGAGGCAATCATCGACGAACCCTTCAGTTATAAATGCCGAACCATGGGCTGAAACCTCAAAGGGTTCGCTGCCAAGTGTGGCAGCCCATTAGTCTTTCGGCCCAACTCCACCATACTTGGCCCAATTTAATTATACTTGGTCCAAACTATTCCTTTTGATCCCCATAGTGGTTTACGGTCCATTATGAGCTTTAAGTTGGTCCAATGATGTCTTTGGCTATTTGCATGGTCCATAAACTAGTTGGTTGGCCCAATATCACGTTCAATTGGGCCATAGTTGACCTAAGTGGACCATGGTCTTTGTTAAGCCCTCATGGTTTCATGGGCCTAAGGCCCAATGTGAGACCCTCGACTTATAATACTTGTGAATTGATCATGAATTGGTTAAGTTATAACTTAATAACAATCATGAAGATAAATTCACAATCACAAGACTTGAAAACAATTGAACATCTTTTCACAACAAATGGTAATCAATGGCTCTCAAATTCTTGAACAAATATCATTTATGCATAAGAATTATGCATCAAAGAGCATTTCATAAGTTTCTTGGACCCATGATCAATCAAATGACTCAAAGCATAACATACACGTTTTCACAACAATCAAATCATGAGAACACAAGTCAATCAATGAATCAAGTTATACAATTATAAATCCTATATCTTATGTATGATTACAATGTTATAGGAAACAATTAGAAGTCCTGTTTGCTACTTGCTAACTGTTTAGTTCAGAGTCTACTGCAGACAGGTGAGAACTTTAGCCCCTCTTTTACTGTTTTATAACTGTTTTGGGGTGGAACACGTGATCAAAACCGCTATTTCAATCTTGTTTCATTGCACAGTTTATGTGCATTCATAAACATTACAGGTTTATCTTATGAATCCAAGTGATTCTTCAACTGTTTAAGAAATATTGTCAACTGTTTTAAAGGAATTATTTACTATTAAACCCTTATTACTAAAAAGGATTTTATAATGTTTTCTTGAAACGTTTTATAACAGTTTTACTCAAATGTTCTTTTAAAGGATTTTACAAACTCTTTTGTTATAAACCTTGTTATTACACAAGGTCATCACATCATGGTATTCAAAACAAGTGGTTCACAGCATGGTATCCAAATCAAGTGGTTCAAAACATGGTATTCAAATTCATTGGTTCAAAACATGGTATTCAAGTCAAGTTGTTCACATCATGGTATTCAAATCAAGAGATTCATTTAATGTTACATAAACAAAGGATTCAACTCGTGGAGTTAAATCCAGGTTTTCAATAAGACATTAACACATCCGGTTAAAGTAAGATTCAGAAAACATGGTGTCCATTGTTGTAAACAAACTTGCAAAAAGCATCAAGTATCATATTCATTAGCGTTAGTACTGGGTGATCACAACAAGGGAAAGCGGACACATTGTTTCTTATCCAGGATGGAGTTAGCTTTTAAATTTGTTTTAAAAGCTAACTGCAGGTCTGGTGTCATGGTTTTCTTATCCAGGATGGAGTTGGCTTTTAAATTTGCTTTTAAAAGCCAACTGCAGGTCTGGTGTCATATGGTTATCAAAACTGCTGACGTATTATCTAACTCCAAACGTGGTTTGGGACTTGATATTATCGGCTGTCGTGCGAACAGTGATTGGACTGTTTACACTCATTTTCTTACTTGATGTTAGTTTGGGTTACAGCTCATCCGTGTGAATCTTATGATGCTTTAACTTACCTATGTCTTATATCATATACTCATGTTTACAAATGCTTAAACCTATTGTTCTCACCAACTACGTCTGTAGTTGACAGTTACTTTTCACGTGTTTCAGGTAATCAGGTTTAAGACATTCTCAGGGACAACTAAGGAGACCATTCTAAGATAGAACAAGATGAAGAAACATGCTAGGATGGAATAGAAACTCACTAAATCCTAAATGTTTAATTGTCTTGTTTGGAGTCTTATTTTGTAAACTATATTTTGGGTCTGTAGTTGTCTCACTTTTGGTAGATAGATTGTCTGTAATTAATCAACTGTCTAAACATTATGAAATGTAGTAATCCATTGTGGTTGTTCTTATTCAATACTTGTGCATGATTCAACTGATCATACGTCACCGCGCCGTGGATTCCGCACGCGGCGCAGGGGTGTGACACGTTTGTTGTGTTTATGTGCCTTAATGCAAATAAGACACCAACATGCATTCCTATAACCAATCATGATGTTTTCACAAAAGCAAGTTTTGAAAATTGTAACGTTTCCGTTTCGGGGAAACTTTCTATATTTAGAAAGTTTCTATTTTTGGAAAGTATGGTTATGAAATCCCATTTCGTAAAACAAATCACTCTAGTATGTTTGCAAAAACATGTTTATACACTTAAAACACATCGTTTGCGCATAAATCGTCATTTATGTCATTTTGCCCAAATAAAGTTTCCTTATTTGGAAAATATCCGTTTAAAACTCGTTTTCACAAATCCAAGTTTCCAATATGTTTAGAAATCATTTTTTAACATATCACAATGATCACAAATCATCAAAACATTCGTAAACATCAAAAGCCCTCTTTTGATTTACAAAAGTTTCCTTATTTAGCAAGTTCTTACAAAATCACATTTTTGACAAAATCAAATATCCAAATGTGTTTCTAAACACTCCAATATACATTTGACAATCTAAGACATGCACATAAAAGTTTCCTTTTATGGCAAGTTTACCTAAATCATCATCAAATCAACAATAACTCAACCAAACTCAAATCCAATCAATCCTATACTCTAAAATCAGTAGATCTAAATCAAATACACATCAAATCACCAACAAATTCGTGTACAATAGCCACATGGAGTTGCATGTGTTCAAACACACTTGCATGTGTGTTTTTACATCATCCATGTACGATCTAACGTTAGATAAACATTTAAAACTACCTTAGATGGCAAGATTCAGTGGGGATGGCTACTGATGATGAAGTTCCAGTGGTTGATGGTCGTTTATAGCTTCCTTGCTCCACCTCCAAGCTCCAAGGACTCCAAAAACACTTCAAGTTGTAAGGAATAACTTCAATGATGCTACCAGGGGGTTTCGGGGCTTGCTTCAGTGAGTTTGGGTCGATTTGCGTAGGGAATGCTCGGTGGTTTGGGGTAAAAACCGAACAAATGGCTTGGAGTTTATCTTTATAAAAATTTTGATCTGCATGGCCTTCGCGTACCGCGAAGGCCGATCAAAAATCTCATCGCGTATCGCGACGAAATTCGGGATCCTGAGTCCCCGCTACTGCTTCGCGTATCGCCGAGCTCTTCGCCAAGGATCTTTCGCATACCGTGATGGGTTCACTTTCTTGTTTTTCGATTTCGATGATTCGATTTCTCTCGTGATCGATTCCCAACGTTTATCCTAAACACCTAATGCATGTTTAGCACATAATCATATAATAGCACATAATTTTGATTGATCACCAACGTTCGTGAGACTCGTGTGTGTTTCGCTAATTCCTCGAATTATCTTTGATAGTTTGTGTTCGTGTCTTACGAAGTGTTTGCATGCTTGATTAATCCTAATCAACGTGTAATACACAATTCAGTAATTCTTCGAATTATTGTTTTGTGTTTGTGTCTAGTTCATCTAATTAACCATAATTAAAAGAAATGCAACAAGTATGAATATGAAATGTAAAGTTGTAAGAGTTGCAATTTACCTGAAATTTCCGGGTGTCACAATTACGGTATGATTGATTATCTAGAAATCAGATTAAACAGAAGGACAGAGGATTTGTTACAGAGATTTGGAGAAAAATTCATAGTTATTATTGGAAATATTTCTACACATTCTCAAGATCTCATTATGGGATGTAAAAATTTTTCTTCTTTTCCACATTTAAATGATAATACATACAGACCTGCTAGAAAAAGGATTTTTGTTTCTCATAGAATGTATCTACATAATTATTTAAAAAGTCTAGCAGTAAACGAAGACATTGATTGCGGGAGTCTTCCATGGATAAATGATATGTTCTTAGAAGATCCCACAAAAATGACACAATTCTCAGAATTTTATAAAAAATGTCAACAAACTCCAAAATTGCCAGAAAGTTTTAGATGGCAAAATTATATTTTACTTGGAGAAGGACAATATGTACAGATCTATGCACATCAAAACTGGAATATGCTACTATCATTTGTAGGAGAAGGTGATGATCTGGAATTAGAACATATAACTAATAAAGAAGATGATAATTCACCAGGATCGCCACACTCAGCTGATAGCATACCAGATACACACCAATACTTCTAGAAGAAATCGTCATGGATGACGTTTACACAGAAAAAACAAGGAGAAATCGTCATGGATGACGTTTACACAGGAAAAACAAAATAGGACAGAAGGTTGCAGAAGACGGCATTGTTTACTTTTGCTTTAATAGGGTAGCTTGCTTTTTCAATTTTAATCGGAATCGTTCTTTTTGTAAATATAATCTAGGCCATTGATTGTAAATTATTAAAGAGTTTTCTTTGCCTACAAAAGGCACTTGTGTAATTCATTGTAAAATATCGAGAGCAATTAATAATATCAAAAATTGTTCAATCATTCTCAACTCTCTGATTTCAAGTAAGTTTTTTTTTAATATATATTAAGATATAGTGTGAAGCTTATGGGAATAAGAGAGTGTTGGAAGATCGATTGGAAGACGGGAGTGTGTGGTTTAGTGATGTATGGAAGGGTTAACATTATTTAAAGTAATAAGATGTAGTTATTCGATTATTGCAAAAAAAGGGTTAACAATTGATCATTCACCTATATATACATACATATATATATGTGTGTGTGTGTATACATATAGAGTAAGATTATTGTACAAAGTGATAGTTTTGCAAAAAAGTATAAAAAAGCAAAGTGTTATTATAAATAACAAAGTGCTATTATAATATTAACACAATGCTATTATAATATTTAACAATTTCTTGTTAATAATAGTATATTGTTATTTATAATAGTACTTTGTTTTTTACACTTTTTACAAAACATCTTATTTTGTATCTAAACCTACCTATATATATATATAAGCACCCCTCAAGGCCTCAAGAGTGCAACAACTAAATAAGAAAGATGGGAATACCAAAAAAAAAAATTAATTTAGGTTTAGGAAACTAAAGATCTGTTCGACCAAACCAAACTAGACCCAATCAAAGTCAAAGCCTGCCTTAAATCTTAAAATGCATCATAATCTAATCTTGTTTCCACATCTTTCCAACATGATATTCCATTCATACATGCATGACACTAACATATCAAATAGAAGCTTATAATAAAATTAAATCCCTTTCCTGAAAATATAATAATATATTTAATCTCACAAATCTACTTAACTATGTAATAATCACATCTAAAATCTAACAAATCCAAAAAATTCTATTACATGAAAAAATGTATATAAATCACACAAAAAAACTTATCATTTTTGTTTTTCAAAAATATCTCATTTTACCAACCACACCTACTTATAAAAGCTAACCACCACTCCACCAAACTCTCTTTAATTTGCCCTTACAACCACCATCAATTCTTTTACTTTCATAAATATGACATGAAACTAAAATCTATCTTATTTTTTTCAAAGATTCAACAAAATCATTATAATTCCTTTTCATTAATCAATTACTTCAATTTATAAATCCATTTGAATACTACAAACATTTTATATAAACTCAATTATCAGTGTCGGTACTCACCATGTCTTGCTATCTCATTTGTTGGTTTTTTCTATGTCTGCCAATCTTGACCCATAACAAGATAACTGGATAGAATTGGGTAAACAATTATTGCATTTTTGGTTGAAATGAGTAACTTTATGACATAGTGTAGGTTGAGATGGGTAACACCTTAACACAAAGCAGGTCAAGATTGGCAACCTAAAAACCATGTGAACATAATGGATTTCAATGGATAAGGATGATTAATAATATATTTAATGAGAAAATCATTAAAAATTATTCAAATAAATTATTTGTTTAGTTACAACTTATTTTAACTGGAGCGAAATTGATTTTTTTTAAAATGACCCATTTAAACCCAAATGGATTTAGCTTAGAACCCATCTTGACCCGCACCCATCTTGACTCGCATCCGTTTTGATCCGTTACCCAACCCAACCCAACCCGTCCATTTTGCCCGGCATAGTTTTTTTCCCTTGGTAGTTAACTAGTCAGATATGTGTATTGTGTGTTAAAAGGACGTAGGGTCGAATCCTACACCAGTCATAATTATTTTTTTTGTGAAATCTTTCAAAACTCACTTCTTCATTTTGTAACTATTTCAAGTTTTTGAAAATTAGATCTATCCCCATTAATATATATAATTTCATGTTCCCTCAAATTTTGCTCATTAATTAAAAAAAAAAAAAAAGAAATGTAAGAATTATTGTGGGTTATATTGATAAACAACCACGTGTCGATACATTTTTTTAGTTGAAATCTTTTAAACTCATCTTTCAATTTTGTAAATTTTTGCTTTTAACTCTTTCATGTTTTTGAAATTAGAGTTATACATCGTAATAAAAAATTCTTATATGTAATATAATAAAAAAACATACTCTATAAAATATCATTTTAAGTATGTTTGAGGGGTTGGACGATGACAAACATTATCTTTATTATAATTGAGATAAATAGTTTACTTCTAAAAAGACACATGACTCTTCTTATAAGTAACATAATTTTCTAAAAGTATATATTTAATTTTTTTTATCGTAATGTATGAGAAATAATAGTTTTTCTTATCTGCTTTTCAATCTTAATAATGTATCTACTATAACTTCTTATGTTTGTTTTAATCATATTGTCACATTCTAACACACGAGTTTTAATTGTATCGTTTCACCTTAACACGATGGTAGGTCATGCCCTCATTAGTTAATATATCATGAGATATAGCTAGAGCCTAGAGGTGGGCAAAAACCCCGGAACCGGAAGCAACAACCTGGACCGGAACCGGGCATACCCGAACCGGTTGATACAAGCGATTCCGGATTCTCACAGAAATCATAACCGAAACCGGAAAAAGCAGAACATGTTCCACCTTTATCCCGCAAAACCCGAACCGAAACCAGCCAAAAACCTGAAACGGTTATTGAATTTGTTTACCGAAACGAGAACCATTTGGAACCAAAACTAGTTTGCCTAACTCTAGATATAACCCTCGACTAGGGGTGTTCATTTTCGGATATCCGAAAATTTTGGATAATGGTTTTCAATATTCGAATCCGAATCTGAAATTCCGGATATCCAAAAAATATTCGAAAATTATCCGAAATATCCGAAAAATTCAGATATCCGAAAAAATATCTGAAACAAAAACTATTTTGGATACCGGATATCCGAACTATCCGAAAATTTTCAAAATAGGTATCCGAATCTGAATCCGAATCCTAAGTTTCGGATATCCGATTTTTTCGAATATTTCGGATTCGGATTTTCGGATATTTCGGATTCGGATACAGATTTTTTTGAACACCCTTGCTCTCGACAACACAACGTGGGCCCTTCGATGGTTATGGATGACATTAGACCGTATCAAACCCACCCCAATCGATGTGTAATCCATACACAAAAGAATTTGGGGAAGAATTGAAAAGTGTTGAAGAATAGGTGACGACATGCTCATACCAAATCTTATTCAACCCCCAGCAGATCTTCTTCCAAATTACTCTGTTCATCCATCCATAATTCTGTAAACAATTTCATGTTTCTTCTTCGATTTTAGTTTACCCTTTTCGTTAGGTTGATTGTTGAGTTTATCCAGATAGGTTAGGAAGATAGAATGAGTAGGATGGTGATGGAGGGTATGATGGAAAAGGGTGTTTTAGATGATATAATTCGGCGATTATTGGATGGAAAAGGGGGGAAACAGGTGCAGTTATCGGAGTCAGAGATCCGTCAGCTGTGCGTCAACGCTAGACAAATCTTCCTTTCTCAGCCTAATCTCCTGCAGCTTCGTGCTCCCATCAGGATCTGTGGTATGATTACGGAATTTGATGTTGATTGTGTTTCGATATGATTTATGATTCTTAATCGATGATCGGTGTGATTGGATTTGCGCATATGTTTGATGTAATATTGAGTTTTATTGCTTTTCAAACGAAGTTGTGTTATGATTTTTTGATTATGATTAGAACATGATATTATGAATTGTGGCTTTGCTTTGAACTGTTTGGTATTTGGATTTGTGTTTTTTCATGTTTTCATGTCATTGATGGTCTCTATATTCATCAATAAAGATTGATTTGGGTTGTGGGTTTGAATTAGCATTTAGGGTTAATCACATTAAGGGGGTGTTTGGATGCTTGTTTTTGATTATTTGATTAGTTTGGGTCATTGTTTGATGCTAGTTGCAACTGAACCGATGTTCAAAGTTTAGAGAAAAGTTATTTATATGTGTAAATTGTATATGAAATCCTTAAATAATCAGAGTTTTGCAAACACTATCAGCATTTGTGTACGTGCGTGTGTGCATATACATATACCAACTATTGAAAGTAATGGTTGCATCATGTTAGATTTTACATCAAATTTCTTGAGTTGATGATATGGGGATGAATATATTCGGTCCTAATGTCCTATGCGTATGAACATGCAACAGAAGAACAAAATATGAGGTTTTTGTTTTGTTATGGCAGTAGATACATACCATGTATGGCATGAAAAGTGATGTTTTTTTTTTTAATTTTTATTTCTGTTTGTTAACATACATCATGTTGGGTTTACTTTTATGATAGGTGATATACATGGACAATACCAAGATTTATTGAGGCTTTTTGAATATGGTGGGTATCCCCCCTCTGAAAACTACCTATTTCTCGGCGATTATGTTGATCGAGGCAGGCAAAGTTTGGAGACCATATGTTTGCTGCTTGCATACAAGATAAGGTATCCTGATAAAGTGTTCCTTTTAAGGGGAAACCATGAGGATGCCAAAATTAACCGCATATATGGTTTCTATGACGAATGTAAAAGAAGATTTAATGTGCGTCTTTGGAAGATATTCACAGATTGCTTCAATTGGTTGCCAGTTGCTGCATTAGTTGATGAAAAGATTCTTTGTATGCACGGTGGACTTTCCCCGGAACTTGAGAATTTGAGACAAATAAAGGAAATCGAGAGGCCGACTGAGATCCCAGATAACGGGCTTCTTTGTGATTTATTGTGGTCTGATCCTGATCCCACCATTGAGGGTTGGGCTGACAGTGATCGTGGCGTTTCATGTACTTTTGGAGCTGATAAAGTTGTTGAGTTTTTAAAGAAGAATGATCTTGACCTTATTTGCAGAGGTCATCAGGTAAATACTTGTTTGGTTTATAAACAAGGCACCTTGCATGAACATTGCGACGAAATGTGTCAGATACCATAAAAAACAAAAGAAACGACATCGCATGACACCAAAACATATAGTTTCTTTTAGGGCCAACGCATAAAAATAAATTCTATTTTAGTTAACATCTTCACATGTTTTGACCTGTTACCCAATCCAATCTGACCTCATCTTATGTACATGGTTCATATCAGCTGTATTACGGGTTTATGACCCCTTTTTAACTGTAGGTGGTAGAGGACGGTTACGAGTTTTTTGCTAAACGAAGACTCGTGACGATTTTTTCAGCTCCAAATTATGGGGGAGAGTTTGACAATGCAGGTGCTCTATTGAGTGTTGATAAATCCTTGGTGTGTTCTTTTGAGATATTGAAGCCACTTGATAGTTCAAAAATTGCAGGATCGTCTAAATTACCGGTTAGAAAGGTAAATCCAGTTCAATTATTGAATATGAATGTCTTAATTATTTCATTTACTGCGTGTGAAGATATATGTAGATAATCTAACTTGTCTTGCTTTATTTCCTTAATAATAACTGATAATGATTATTTAAAGCATTTAATGTATGTCCTTTTCTAGTTATATAGACATTAAATTTTCTCCAGCATTTAAAGATAAACATATCTAAGATAAACATATCTAATATTACATGTTCGATTTTACACCTCAGATTGTTTATTTTTTAAACCCTGGACAGCCAGGGAAGATTTTTAATGTCTACATAAAACTCGAGCTCAACTTGCTTAACTTAACAAAACATGAGGCTAGACTCATTTTGAGCTCCATGTTTAAAGCTTGAGTTTGGCTCACAAGTAGTTTTTTAAGCTCGAGCTTGGTTTGTTTATTATTTAATAGTAATTTTTTCACTTTTTTTTTTTATTTTCACATTTTTTTTATTTTAATTTTTATGTAAGATATAATATATATTATTTACTTTTATTTATCATAATTTTATGAATAGTAATATGTATTATGTAAGTGTGTGTGTGTTGTGTGTATATATATATATGTATCTATTAAATAGAAGTTATTGAAATAATAGGTTCTTTTAGGCTTATGAGCATTCTCAAGCTCGATAATTGAAGTTCTAGCTTTGGGTTGAAGCTGGTTTAAGCTCGGCTCAATTTGAGCGTTTAGCGAGCCGAGCCGAGTAGCTCATGAGTGTCTCAGCTAGTTTACACCCATACTCACAAATATATATGCTATGATCAAAATCCAAACATTTGGGTGAGTAAAATTGGGTTATCAATAGTGTTTGGGTAACAAATTCTATTTTTGTTTAAATTAAATTTTGGATTATTAGTTTTATACCTGATTATCTTAATATTTAAGCATCAAACAACAAAAGCTCATGCACAATTGCACAGCCCAACAATCCTTTTTTGTCTCACCTGATATTCTGATTCTGATATTATCAGTCTACTAATGTCATTCATGAAAATTTTACCATTGTCACTCTCATCTTTTTATTGACTGTTTTGACAGCCACAAAAAACCAGAACAGTTTGAGGCAAAATCGCAATCCTGGAATAGTTTTTTAGCTCTTTTGAAGAATCATGACGAACTCTGTAAGATCAGCAATCTGAAGGTGGTATAAGTAATCTGCAGAAACTAAGATGTTTCCGTATAGTTGATGCAATCTGACACCTTTTCGAGTTGTTGGAAAAACGAGCCCCTTCTGGGTTTTGCTGCTGTATATTATCCGTATAACCTGTTTTAATTTCGCGACTGTGTGAAGTTGGTGTTTTGTTATGTTAGAGGTTTAACCTTTCGAATCAGATTAAACCGGTAGAAATGGAAATGTTAGTTGGTGCATCATGTTCTTGTTTGAATGACAAAAACATAGAGGTTTGCTTCTTGACTTCTCTGTTGGCAATTTAGAGTCATAATTCATCATTTCAGACTATATGCTTTTTATGTTTAAGAGGTAATATAGAAGGAGAACCCCCCTAGAGTAGGGCCAAAAACTCGTTCTTGAACCAGATCTAACTACCTTACCCTAAACCGGACGTGAACCAACGGATACATGTGGTTTTAATTCTTAGGGAAATTATAACTAGTATCGAACTAGAATTATCAAAACTAGTTCTAACTCTACGCTATCAAATATTGGAATCAAATCGGCTAAAAACTGTTCCAAAACCCAAATCTAACTAGGATTGGTTTCACCTCTACCTTCAGAATCCTATTTGAAACCAATTCTTAAAAAAACCTAGGTTGCCCGCCTCCAGAACCTGTAAAGAAAACCAAAACAGATCTAAAGAGAAGTTAGCAATAAAAAGCATAGGTTCATCTCTTTTGCAATAAAGAATTGCATACATGTATCTAAGCTTCTCTCTTGATTGATTATAGTATTATACCATAAACTATGGGCATTTTTTTCCTTCTCGTCTCGAGCATTTAAAATCTTAGGACCAGTACTGTTAACTATCTCAACCCATTCTATGTTATGGTGCTATCCATTACAACCTAAAATACATTACTTGCTCACCCAATCAAATCCATTTTCCTTATTTTGGGTCAAAATTGTCAAGTCTAAAAAAGGTTATTACTATATTTGATTAGTAAAACATTCTTTTGGCTATTTTTATTAGATTAAAGGAAATGCATAGTGAAGAAATCTCGATCGAGGGATCAAATAAAGGATGTAGGGTTGTTTAGTCAACGTTAGATACATGACTTGAAATTATATTGTTAGAAATTTTATGGTAAAATCACCTTTGTTTAAAATAAAATATTTTGTTAATGGAATATAAAATTTTGAAACATATGCAAAAGCCAAAAGTGTAGAACTTTAGGAAATTATTGAAAATGATGCTCTTGCTCCAACAAGTTATGATGAATTTCTTTACAACTCCTTTCCAAAATAATAAAATGAAATACTTTTTATGTGTAAAACCATGGCTGTAAAAGTCGCTAGGCGCTAGTCGAGCAGCGAGGCACCGCTAAGGATTAATTGAGATTAATCGGCGCTAGGCGGATTGGAATTTTTATATGTAATTTTACAAATATATATTATATACACACATCAATATCAATAATTTAATATAATACTTCAAATATTTTAAAAAACAAACTTAAATACTAAGTCAAGTACTTCAAAGTTCAAACTTAAACATCGAGTTCAAAGTTTATAAATGAATTTCGATGTTAAGCGACTGGATTCGATGTTTCAGAGACATATTAAGGATTTTGGGTTGAGAAATGTGTAAATAATTATGGAGTTGGTCCCTTTTTACCAGAAAGAAATCAAAAAAAGTCAAAAAAAAATCCGACTAAGCACTGCCTAGGCCAAAATCGACACAGCAGATGAGCGCCTAGGCCGATTTTTACAATAGTGTGTAAAACCGCTAATGAAGTTCAGGAAACTTTTGTTATAACTCATCAATGCAACCCTCGAGTAATGAACAACAAAATTAAATTACTTGTAAAAAAAAAACACCACAAAATTCAATGTTGGTGAATATGGAAAGATAGATGAAGGCTATGCTAATGATATTGTTAATAGGCAACAAATAAAAACAAGTGCTATAAATGTGGGGATCCAAACTATTTCATCGAAAAATTGTCCCAAGCCTCAGAAAGAAGAAAAAGTGAAGGTCTCAAACCCGAGAGTCCTCTAAATTAGTTCATGCATCATAAGCTTAGCTTTAAACTCTAAATGTTATATGTTTACAACGAAAATTCAATTAGCAAGAGTTACATCAATTCAATCACTACATCAAATTATTGTTTATAAAGTAAAAAAAAAAAGAACACAAAAAAAAAAACATTCTAAGTTCATAATTGTTTTCTCTAAACTAATTGATAGGATTACCATTACTAGAAAAGGGTAGTCTTCAGTCATTAATTGCCATGCTTACATGTTAAACCAAACATACATACATACATACATACATACATACATACATACATACATACATACATACATACATACATACATACTAAGTACATGTTAGAGATTTCATTGAAATCAACTTTTTTAATTTATTAACTTGATGATAAAGTTATCAAGTTAAAAAGACGTTTATTAATTTAGAAAACACTTTTTGAGTATTGTTAAAAAGTCATTTTTAATAAGCAATTTTTTATGGCTTTTCAACTTTTTATGACTAAAAAGTCATATCATATTTTGAAACACTTCATTTCAAAAAATTATAAGTTAATAAACAATTTTCCCAAAAACTTATTTTAAACTTAAAACAAATCTGCTTATGCAAGTGAGCTCTAGTTTGGTTTAAAGTAATTATTAAACAATGTCACAGTGAACAAATATCGTTATTTTTTTTAACTAACAATTAATCATTCATAACATCATTTTTAGACATTAAATTCATTCAGCCCATCAAGTGCATTCATTCCATGCAACTACTATCATAAAGAGAGTTAACTACAAAAATTAGTGATTTACAACCTGACGATTGGAACTCAAATCCGAATAAATCATGGCATCGTATACGCTCGTGACCGAGTTTAGATAATAACGTGGAAAGTTCTATGCTCGGTTTATAATGTTTCACGCAATTAACGTGTGTTATATAATAATGAAAAGTAGCGATTTACAACGTCACGATCAGAACTCAAACCTGTATAAACTGTGGTCTCGTATGCACTTGTAAATACTAAAAATGCTTGAGAATAATGAAAGGGTTTTAAAAATATGATGCAAAAGTCCAGGGACGGAAGTTGATATATTGAGTAAATCATATAGACGCAAATTGCAGTTTAATATAAGACACTGTCATGTTTCAAACTGTGACATCCAGTACCTGATCGTCCGGCAAGTTCGTACGGTACATGTACTTTCACTATGTACTGTGTGTAAATACAATGCATGAACAGTGTTTGTGATAACATAATTCAGAATACAAGAAACAGTTGTACGTATTTATGTGAAAACTTAAATACCGTAAGTACAACAACTCACGATAAACAATAGTTGTTTGTATTTAGGTGAAAACCTAAGTACAGTTAACACAACGAATCAAGAGAAACAACAGTGTACAAGTAAATAACAAGAACATGTCGGTTGCGATCTGATATCCATAGATGGCAGGAATCAGATGGCCGATGAATCAGTGTGAAAACAATGTGAAAACAGAAAGTTTAGTTGAGTCCGTCAGTGAGGAAACACAATTCAAACACAATTGCAGTGTTATTTCAGAATAACGAATTGACAGTGTGTTTGTGTGGGTGACGATTCACACAAACATATCTGTGAGTTTAACGTTCTGAAATGATGACTGAAAAGTAGAAAACAAGAGTCAGAAAGCAAAACCATCGTCGTGTTCGTTAGGGTGACGATTCGAATGAATACGCGCGAAGGTGACGCGATCTGACGAAAACAGTTAAAATAATCGTTTTCGATAAAATAATTCAAGAAAATAAAATTTATAAGATTTACTAGAAATAACCACTTTCCAAACATTAAAAATAAATCTTTTTATTTGATAACGTAAAATATGCGCGTAACGATCTGGAAACGCAACGGAGACGAGAACCGAGCAACAAAAACGAGCCCGAACACCCTCGGGGTATATAAAGCCTAAATGAGGCATTTTTCTCATTTATCACTCTCGTTATCTCTCTCTAAACATCCTTTCACGAACCTCTCTCTCTCTCTCTAAAAAGTCAACCTTCAAATCTTCATATCTTGCTCGTTTGTGGACGAAATCAAGTGTTCTTGGAGCCTAAACGAAGCTCTCGACCTCCTCTACAAGGAAGTACAACCGATCTGAGGATTCATCCACTGAAACTCGAGGTATTTGGCTAAGAATATCACGAAAACTAGGGTTTTCTCAACCTTTGGCCGACCACACATGCAACCGGTTTAAAACCTAGATCTACTTGACCCTAGGCTTTCACTCGAGCACCACGAAGGCTAGAACGAACCAGGGGAAGGGTGGAAATGACCTGCAACAGCAGAGAACTCGAAGATGATGGTGAACAGTTGCAGGTTTGCGAAGGATCTGGGCTGGCCGAACCTTCGACCAGCCGAACCTATGTGGAGCTGGCACCAAGGGAGGCCGAACCCAGGACCAACGAACCTATGAGCTGCGAACCACCATCAACCGAACCCTGCATGCAAGTCCCGAACCCTTATATCGACCGAACCTACTAGGGAGCCACGAACCAATGAGCTGGACGAACCCATGAGAGGCGAACCTCCCATGATCACGAACCCTACAGGAACGAACCATGGCCACGAACCTGTGATCATGGACGAACCCTCATCACCGAACCCATAGAAGGGACGAACCTCTAGCCAAAGGAATTCCGAGGTTCGCTGGAATGAGAGCTAAACCCACCCTTTTTTCTCGGCCACATTAGTTCGACCACCTTTGTCAACCGGGCATATGCACTTGGTCAGCCCACTTGTTAGGCCCACGATCCATTCGGTCCATGGTGGTTAAACTAGCCCAATTCCCTTGGCCCAAGCCAAATCTCAACCGGCCCAATGTTAGGTATTCGGCCCACATGGGTAATGGTTTAGCCTAACACATAAAATCAATAATCATGTAAAACGTGCATGGATTCAAATACCAATTCTATTTTACTACAAAGGTGGCAAGGGGATTTGCTTAATAATGTCCTTAAAGCTTAGAACCTTGTCTTTGAGAACAATGACACATGATTTCATGGTGATAATCAAAGGGAACAAGGATAGTACAAAATTCATTTACTATATGTTAAAGGTACGTGATTTTAATCTAAAACCTAAGTTTTACATATAGAACTTTTAATATTAAGACATTGAGTCAAGTTGGGCATAAAACCCATAACAAAGTATACCAACATTAACCTAATTGAGTTAGATGATATCAAAACCCATAACAAGTACACAGGACCGAATGGTGACCAAGAGCGGTGAGTGTTAGCCAACTTTATGGCTAACACAAACACACACACAACCACATACCCAAAGACTTATACTTATAAGATACATACAACGTGAAATAAATACCAGATCATGAAAACAACAACAAGTACAACAACGAGCGTGTGCATTCTTGTTTATACTTAG
This sequence comes from Mikania micrantha, assembly GCA_009363875.1. Taxonomy (NCBI): domain Eukaryota; kingdom Viridiplantae; phylum Streptophyta; class Magnoliopsida; order Asterales; family Asteraceae; genus Mikania; species Mikania micrantha. The sequence continues at coordinate 19,529,174 of CM018698.1, forward strand.
TCAACCACATCAACAACAAGGTGAGTTCATACACTCCTTTTCTAATCTTAACTGATTTTTAATCTTAACTGATTTTTAAACTCTCATGGCTGAGAAACATGCTAACTCTTTTATTTATTTAAAAGTTTTAGTTTAACATATTGCTTATACTTTGATTAGATAATATTGCTTGACTTATTATCATTTATCATTGTATGCATGCTTGTATGATCATATTATGACAGAGACAACTAAGATGAATATGATAACATAACTTCATAAATCATCAACACAATAGAATAACATAGTTATAAAATTCTATCTTATAATGCTTAATTATTCTTACAAGAACAGACATTGAGATTATTACAGGTGAACATGATGACAACAACAACACACATGAATGATATGAAGATAATATATATTCATAATATCATTCAACACCGGAGTTAGCCAAGTGTAATAAGACAAATTCTTATAACACTCAGCTTGTAACCCGGTGCATATTACAAGTTAACACGAAACAAGTATCATCCACCACCTTAGTGACAACAGGGTGACTATATGGAACAACAAGGAATGATAATCATGATAATGTAACTTCATGATAACAACATCATTCACACAACAATTAACATAGTATAATAAGACAAGATCTTATCTAACTTTGTTAACAACAACGAGAACACACAACATTGAGAACAAACTACATTGGTGAACACAATACAATTGATTACTATTGAACTGTCGGTATTATATCATTTCAATCATGTGCCATGTATTCAAGTTGATCATTGTAAGTCCCTTCACAAATCGCTGACCAGTTAGTTTGACGTAACTAAACCGACGATAGCATAGTGGTACCATAGGTTTGACAAACCTCTAGCTTGTAGGGCTAGTATGTTGATTGTATTCTCATTTGGCCGGTAACGTATGACCGGTGACAGGGCGACGAACAGTCAGGGTCTGGTAAGCGACACATGGTGATATTAATCTGCAGTGATATTGTAATTAATCCATCGTTTCCTGTTGACTAGTAGACTGGGAAATTTATTTTCCCTCATGTCATATTTCTAGTAACAGTTTCGATGAGGCCTACGGTAATACAAAGTGGTAGAGGTAAATCGGATGCATTGTAATCTGATTATGTGAGGATTGCAATGGATTCCTTTTAGGCTCTATGCACTTCAAGTTGAGAACAAATATCAATTGGTTAACTAACACTCTTATTATTTAAAAGTGATTAACAGTTAACCCCACAAGAAATAGAATAATAACAAGGATCGGATTAAACTAATCTAACTTCCTTAACACATTGAGGGTTTATCAATACTTCGGTGTGATAACTAAACCCCTCTTATTATATTATTCTACATATGATACAATGGGTGATGAACACAAATGAACAAGTGTAATGAAAATGGGGATCTATAGTTGTATCGCAAGTGGTGTTGAGTTCTATTAGATATGTGGTGGGACGGTGGCTGGGGCTTGTTCCCCTACATATGCCCTATATATAAGCATAACTAATAGTATGAGATATTACTTGTAAATATAACTTTGGAAAGGCCATTGTGTGAACGGGTGAATCAAACAATTTACAAGTAACATGTATGACATTGTGATTGTGTGTGAACAAATCAAGGTTTTCAATTATCAAACTTATGAACTCACCAACCTAGTGTTGAATTTGTTTAAATGTGTGTTTTCTCAGGTGATGAACAGGTGTAGTCATCAGCATCAGGAACATAGCTAGTGAACTTTTAGAAGACCTAGCTATAGTTGGTGTCGTGCATATCTTGGAATGACAAAACAATGAATCATCTTTAGTGAATCTTGTACAGTTACAAGATATGAACTCATTGATTCTTTTGATTAGATTTACTTAGTTAAATTATGAAGAAACAATGTAATTTAACTTTGTAATTCTATTTCATTGTCATGTTAGCATTTCTCATTTATATATCATGTGTTATGCAAACAATCTGATCATTTCGATTATCAAACGATATCACGCCCCGGGAACCTTCTGCCCGATGGGAAAGTCGATTCAGTCCGCCGGCTCGGGGTGTGACACAAACCATCATAATGAGTCCCTGTGGGTATAAACGTTTTTTTGTCTATCTGTCAAACGGAAAACGGATGAAGTTAGGCGGGGGGACTCAACTGGAATAATTTAAAAACGATAGAGACATAGAGTGCAAAATTTCAATGGTAGGAACAAAAGCTAATATTTTGAGTAAACCACATGGACGCAAATTGCAGTTTATTCTTTAAGAATAACAAAGACAGAAAACAATGATAAAATGACATCATAAACTAACACAATGTCATTTTTAACTATTATTTTATCATAGTAGCTTCCATATGTTAACTATTATTTTAGTCTATATCTACGTCTTCAACAAATAGACGAAAGGGCTAAGTCACTCACATAAGCTAAGGTTACAATATTTGAATAACAATATAATAAAATCCTTAAAAAACTATGAAAATACAAATTTTTTGTAAAGAAAACCTAAACCAAATAAACAATCATAAGTTACGAATTAAATAAATATGAAATTTAATTCACAACCCCACACTTATTACGAATCTCCCCTTTGGTCCCTGTTAGTACATTAAGAGAACCTAACCGTACCATTGCTGCAGCAAAATCATTTTTCCAGGTGATGGGGTTATTTGCATATTTTGTTACAATTGTGGATGTTATTGTGCTATCAAGCAAAGCTTCATCCGAAGAGAACACGACCCGTTGTCGTATTAGGTTACGATAATATTGATTATCTAGTCGATCTGGGGTCACTAGGTCAAGTTCGGTTGTCCCTGAGGATATTCGATTCTTTGGGCATTTCTTTTTCAAGATCATTGCATATTTTGGATCTAATGAGGGATCAGTGCCTGTACCATTAAAAAAGTAGAGCCGTGATGCAGCAAAGTTGCACCCGGCTCTACCTATAGAGTGGGCTCCTGAGAGCGCCACCATATCTTTAACACTCATTCCTTTAGCCATAAATGCCATTTTAAGGGTGTTTATATCAGAGCCTGGGGACGGAAGGTCGACTTCATTTATATTTGATATCCTTCCATCCCGTCGCCCTGATGGTATATCATAAGAGAAACCACCAACAACGTTGGTGCTATCTCGAGCAGCAAAGGCCAAGATGTCAGCACATGAGACAGTCTTTGGACACGCGACTTCGAGCCTTGCCTTAGCTTGATCTATTACTTCAAGTCCTCTCAAAGTCCCTGCATTCGCTCCAGCGTCTTGCTCAGACTCACCTTCATTGCCCGGTACCGTCTTAGGTAGAAGCGAGGCGTCACAACCCTATATTTTGGAGGCAAAAGTTGAAATCGAGTAAATGATTAGAGCATGTCCATAAATGCTACAACAAATATGTAAATGAGGTTCAAATGTTTGATTACTTTAGGGCTCAAAGAAACATGTAAAAATATGTTAACTTCTTAACATAAATGTTACATTTAAATAAGTAAATTTCGAACATTTAAATTATTAATTATATACTAATTAATTAAACACTTCCGTATCACCACCTTTAACTTTCAATTTCTTTCAAAACTATCATTCTTTTAACGACAGAGGATCTTTCAAAACTCGTTATCTAGTTTCACGATTAACAACTAACAATGTATTACCCTGACAAAGCAGTCATGGAAGAAAAGTCGAATGATTCCGGCTGCCATTCCTGGGCTCGCCTTGACTGCCTTGTTAACAGTATCTCGTACAATCTGCTCGGCTTCCGGGCATGTGGTTCTATAAAACCCTATTTTTAATGGCCCTTGAGCTTCTGAGATACCAAAAGTCATTAGAATAATGGCCAAAAGAGTGAGACAAGAAACCATTCTAGACATTTTTGTGGTCTTGGTTGATTATTGATTTCCCAATGTAGTCTTAAGGTTAGTGATTAGCAAAGTATGTATATATAAGCACAGAAGTTGTGACTTGGTCTTGGAATCTATTAGATTTTTTAAGAAATTAAAGATAATGATTTTGAGATTAAATTCCAATAGTAAAGCTACAAAACTGGCTAGCTGTATTTCACTTTGGTATTTCCATTTGTTGATTCAATATATCCTAAGTTTATTCTTTGGTATTAGTGTTCTCATCACTCTAGGTAGAACCATCACCACTATAGGTAGAACCAGGAGCTTTTTCAATTGTAGGTTTCCTTTTGGATGGTGAATGCTCGGTCACATTTGACTTTTTAGATGGGAGTGAACCGTTTGCCAGGATGTGCCAGATGGCTGAGCCTTGGCGAATCAAAAAATTATGACTTGAAACATATATTATAGAAGTAAAAAAAAGGTGATAAAACCCACAATGTCAATCAATCATCCCTAAAAAAAATATCATTCAACTCGGAGTATGATTATTTGTAAGATTTAAGAAAAATAAACTATGTTATATACGAAGCTTACTTGTATTCTTGAATAAATAGAGGATCCTTTCAGAAAACCCTCATGTATGCGAAACTAATTTTAAGAAGTAATATAATATCTTTTATTAATTATATTATGTACATTTTGTTATACTCGTATATCTAATAGGTATATGAGTCTAAGTAGACTCCACTCACTATATATGAAGTTAGGTTCAAACTTGTTTAAGGGCGACTCAATTCAAGTTTTTAATGCGTGCATGTAACACTATTGCGTATATGCCTGGCAAAATGGGCGGGTTGGGTAACGGGTTAGAATGGGTTCGGGTCAGGACGGGTGCGAGTCAGAACGAGTTTTAAGCAAAATTAGTTCGGGTTTAAATGGAATGTTTTTAAAAAACATCAGTTTAGTTTAACTTAAGATGTGTTATAAGTAAACAAATAGTCCATTTGTATAATTTTTAGTGATTTTCTCATCAAATATGCTATTAATCATCATTAAATGTTTGAATCCATTGCATTTGCATAGTTTTTTTGTTACCCATCTTGACCCCCATTGTGTTTAAGTGCTACCCATCTCAATCCATTCAATATTATGATGTTACACATTTCAACCCATTATCCTACAATTGTTTACTCAAACCAACATGTTTCCTTTGATATGGGTAAAAATTGCCACCTCTAATTACGTACGATAGCAAATCAATTTATTTGCATCGCTAGATCGAGTCCCTTTTTTTATGCGGAGAGATCATTATATTTTGCATCCAAGTTCATAATATTAGGGGTTTTGCATTCATTAAAAATGTTTGGTAAGTTAGTTAGTGAACGCTTATTTCAAGTTTCATAATATATGAAATATTAAATAACAAAAAAAAAGAAGAAATAGAGGATTATATAAATAAAATACTAAAAATGAAGTAAAAAAGAAATAAAATATGAAGTGAAACTAAAAAAAAAATGAGTAAAAGTAATTATTAGGCTAACATAATTTTAATATGTGTTGTAAATATTTAGTTATTTATATTTTAGGTATACATATTTATTATATAATGTACGTACGTACGTACACAAATATTAAGACTTGTAAGTGTCCAAATAAGCATCTTAAATCGTATCGCAAATGGATGGTTTAAAATCACATCCTTGCATTTTAACCGTATTCTAAGTCGGCCGGTTTGAATCATTAATCTAGAAAGGGTCAAAGGATTTAATATGCTAATTTATTCCAAATTATAATTTAACATGTTTATTACCTATTAAGGATTAGAATCAACTAAATAGTCTCTTTAACCTAAAAAGCCTAAGAAGGATTATTGATCATTAGATTATGAGATCAAATTTAAAAAGAAAAATTTTAAATTTTAGAGGGAAAAGTTGTTTGAGGGTAATTTAGTCATAACCACTTTCTCCTCACATTTTTTAATCATTCATAACTTTTACATACGATATTATTTTTTCAAAAAAAAATATATCATAAAAACAAGCATTTTTTTATCTTTAAAATGAGTATAATATTTCTACAAAAAATTAAATTTTTTCAGCTCATTGTGTCTAATTATTATCATTGTGTCTTTTTAAACGTTTGTGTATAATTATCTTTTTGTGTTTTTCTTAAACATAATTGTGTCTTTTTTACTAGGTAATTGTGTCTTTTTTAAATATCAATGTATATTTATACTCGTCGTTGTGTCATCCTTGCTTAACATTATGTATTATGCAACATCATTGTGTCTTAAATTGTTTAGGAAAACACAAGATTGAGCAGAAACACAAAAGACACAATTCTGTACAAAAGACACAATGTCTAAGCAAAAGACACAATTACCTGTATAAAAAACACAATGTATATACAAAAGACAATATTGAGGAGAAACACAAGACACGGTGTCTATTCAAAAGACACAATGCCTATACAAAAGACACAATGACTCGTCATTGTGTCTTTTTTACAGGTAATTGTGTCTTTTTTCAAGATCATTGTGTTATTTATACTTGTCATTGTGTCATCTTTGCTTGACATTATGTATTATGGAACATCATTATGTCTTAAATTGTTCATTGAGCAGAAACATAAAAGACACAATTACCTACACAAAAGACACAATGACATGTACAAAAGACACAATGACCTATACAAAAGACACAATTACCTGTACAAAAGACACAATGAACTAAAAAAACAAAAATTTTCTATAGCAAAAATTATATTAATTTGAAGATAAAAAAATGATTGTTTTTATGGTATTTTTTTTTCAAAAAATAATTTCGCATGTAAAAGTTATGAACGTTTAAAGAATATGGGGGAATTTGATAAAAAGTCAACAAAAGCAGGCATGACTAAAATACCCTCCAACAACTTGATTTAATCATAGCCATTGATTAATGATCTAATGGCTCAAGATCCTTCTTAGGCTTTTTAGGTTAAGAGACTTATTTAGTTGAACTTAACCCTACCTATTAGTCCAATTTGGGGTGTTGATCGGTTTTGGGCTACTTGGGTTGGATACTTAGATTAGACTTTTTTTCTCAAAATTATTAATCCGCAACCCGACCCTAATAACGTTTGGAAAATAGTCAGATTCAGGTCACCAGTTAATCGAGTCGAGTTAGTTGGGTTTATATTTATTTGTTATTATCCTGACTCAGTTTTAAATTGATATAAATAATTTATGTTCCAAACATATAATTCAATGTAAAATATGTTAGATTGTATATAATTTGATTAATAGTTCTAGTCATAACTAGTTAAGATAATTAAATATTTATGTGAAAACTTAAATATGTTTATATTTAATATTTGGGTTCTGGTACGGGTTGGGTGACTCGGGTTAGCCGAATTCGAGTATTTTTGACAACCTTAGTACACTAGGTCAAATCTTGTGTGTTACACAGATTAGAAACTAAACTTGTTTTGCAAGACAACTTATTTTTTAAAAAACTTTTTTTAAAATGCAAATTTAAAGTATTTCTTATTTTTTTTAAAAATTGATTTGTAGAAAAATTTCATACTTTGTACACTTTTTTATGTGTGCTTTTTAATAAAAAAAATATTTTTAATTTATTAAAACTCTTTTTTAGTATGGAAAGGTTTATAATATCATTAGTCCTTAGATTTATAATTATTTAGCAAAATAGATAATTAAATATCCTCCTAGTAATAAATGATTTCAAAAAAGTGCCACAAGTCATTCTCACATTCCTTTTTTTTATCTAAATGGAAATCAAATTAACTTCTTTTTATTAATAAAATCATATTTAAGGAATATTTAATTTAATTTTGCTTCTAACTAATTAATAATATTGTGTTAAATTGTATTAATACTATTTTTTTTATAAAAATATACAACCATATATTATATTTTATCTTCTCAGAAGCTATCTTTATTCTATTAGAATATGACTATGGTTTATCTTCATCTTACTTCCAGAACATACTGATTAATGAAATTTTATTGGTATGTTTGTTTGTTATTTCTGATATATAAATTGATTAACAATTGATAACAACTTTATTCATTTTTGAAATTCATAATATAAGCTTAAATTTTCTTAATAAATTGTACAGTCTTATGTAATAAAATTATTTTATTTATGTAAATTTATGAAAACATTATAAAATTACATAATTTTTTATTTGTAAACCCATGTAATACAAGGGTTCATAAACCTAGTTATTTTATATGTTAGATAATTGATTGAGATGATAAAAAAGTGACATATGACAATAATAAGTTAAGAAAGTGACACATGACAATAGTAGTATAAGAAATTAACATCTGACAAAAATATATTTGTTTATTATTGTTTAAATTCAACTTTTCAAATATGATAAAGTTAAGTTTAAATCAATATCAAAATTACAAATAATAGATAGTAAATGGTGGGTAAGTACACCATAACTTGATAGGCTTGTGAAATTTGAAAAAAACAAAAAAGGCAAGTAACTCGCATGTGTGAGAGTTTGATGATTTTAATCAAAACTCGCCCAAAGTAGAATCATGATCATTTCATTAAACGAATCATTCAATCATAACCAAAAAATATCACTCGTAACATGTTTTCTATACGGAATGTGAAGAATAAGATATACACAGACCTTACGAGGAAAGGAAAACTGTGTCCAACCAAAGTAGTTAGTAATGGTTATAATTTGCTACCAAAGGTGAAACAAAATTAGTGGGTTAAAAAAATGGTAAAACTCACTTTTGGTAAAAACAGGTGAACCTGAATTGAAATAATTTCCTGTAAATTTGGAAAATTTAAATAAATTTCGTCTAGAAAGAATTCTCATCAAATGTTGCTAACTAGAGATTTACCCGTGCATTTGCTAAAATAATTATGGCTCTCAAGTGACACATACTATTATTACTATGAATGACTTATATGTAATAAAAAAATAAAAACTAATAAAGAAGTTGAAATAATTTAAAGGACACTAAAAGGAATTTTTAATAACATGCATGTTAAAAGAATGAAAGATGAAGGACTAAATTGAAATAAACAAACATACCGAGTGTATTTCTATTTGGAAGGGTGGGGGAAAGATAAAGACATATTTTGCCCTTACATTAAAAATATGGTAGCTAGAGAGGTTTCAAAGAAGACCATAGTCTAAATTGATATAAGTTGAGAAAGAAAAAAAAAAGAAAAGAAATATTTAGTACTAAAAAATTAAATTAATAATAACAAACTAAGTGTAATAAAAAAGTTATTATTTAATCATTATCATTATTTAACTAATATTACAATTAACTACAATCACTGTTTTATATATATAGTGGTCTAGTAACCTCTTATTGATCAGATTGAAAACATGATGTATACAATTAAAATTTTGCCAAAAAATTGAGTCATACCACTTTACGAATATGAGTATTCGATAATGACATTATCGGTGGTGAAAACATCACAAATATAAAAACACAGACCAAAAACCGGCCGCCACAACTATTAGTTCGTTCGAAAACAATAAATCAAACTGTCACAAAAGTGTGTCAATAACTAGGAATGCAAACTCAAATATAAACACAAAATCTTAAAAATCATACAACTAGAACTACAAAAAACACGTTCGTAGTCGTAAATTTACCATCAAGAAAATGCAAGCATAAGATATACACATATTTGATTTTGTTATATTTTAATTAGTATGACTTAATATAGTATAGCTAATTTAGGTAAGAACCACATATTAACCGTAGGAACACTAGAGCTATCAAAAGTGATTCATCAATGATCTTTAGACCAACACTAAAGAAGATCGGAGCTTAAAACAAAAGAATTCGAAAACTACTAAACTAACAATCAACAACGATAATCAAATGTAAAAAAAATGAGGAATGCCACCATTAGGCGCCCCTCACCAACCGAACGACAATCAAAGTAAAGAACCAAACAAGTCGGAATCTTGTCCTCTAGAATCTAGAAATAGTTTGGTTTTAAGAATTATGAGTACGAGTCGTAGAGCTAAAAATAAATTCCTGTTAGGGTTTGTAATATCAAAAATAATTTAAGGGAAGTTAAAAGCTATGGACATAACCGGCTCATAAGGTTTATGGATCAAAGTCATCAAACTAGGGCTTCAGAGCTGAAACTTGAAACCACCTAAAAGAAAGAACTTTTGATTTTTAAATTATATATACACACACAAACATACAAGTAGTAAACCTCTACAATACAACAGCTAGAGGTGGGGAAAAAACAGAACCGAAACCAACAACCAGAACAGGAACTGGTCATGCTTGAACCGGAGGTACAAGCGGTTCCGGGTTCTTACAAAAACTGTAACCGGAACTGGTTCCATCTTTACACAGACAAAACCGAACCAAAACAAAACAGGAACTGTTTGGAACCTAAAACCGGTTTTAAAAAAAAATACTATTTGCCCAACTCTACAACGACGGCGACAATTTACAATGTGAAATTCGTTTTCAGTTACTTTATCAATCATCTAGTGATATATTATATAGTACTTATGTAAGAACCAACAAGATAAAACAAGCATGTTTCAATTATTAAAAAGAACACGGATACGATTGTTTTAAAAAGCAAGTAAGAAACCTGCGTAATGCGTCGGCCGGGTGGCAGAGACAACTAACTTAAATATATAAATTTTATGAAAATTAACATGATTCATTTTCAAACTGTATTGTTTGCTAACAAAACAAAAGGTATCAACAAATGAGATGCATGATCAAATATATAAATTTCTGAGTACTAACTGTATTGAAATGAGTCCTTTGATCTCCTTAAACACAAATTGTTTTTACAGGTAAAAATACAGAAATGCTTGCCATATATCATCATAAAACACATATCCTTGATTGCTTAAATGAAGATTTCAACCACCTAATTTTTTAGATTCTTTTAATCAGAAAGTGAAAAAAATTCATTTAAAACCGAACATAGACAAAGCTAAATATAAAGAAATTATGCTGCAGGCTTATAAAAATTTACTTTTAAAACCATAAAATTTATTTACATTAGCATCATCCCCTTTTCAATATGTGTTGTTTACTAACAAAACATAAAGTATCAACCAATGTTTCTTAAAAGTTTTAACAATTCAATAGTTTTTAATTTGTTGACCTCAAAAAGTCAAAGATGTGCTTGCATTTTGAAACAAATGAGATGCATGATCAAACTAAGGCTCTTGATAGGTGTTAACCAATTTGCAACCATGTGTCTTTACTTGTAACGGCTCTGAGCGCAGCTGCATTGGAATGAGTCTTTTGATCTCCTTCGAATTGTGTGAGTTCCAGTTTTAATTTACCGGCTACTTGTTTCATAGCTTTAATTTGAGTTGCAAACCCCACTCTGGAAACAGAGATACCCACATTAATAGCGGGTCAGATTCCAGCATTGAATAGATCGGCAGACAAGAATATTTGTCCATCGGTAATCGAAATTACTAGTAGGAATATAAGCCAAAGACATAATTTTTTCTGAAGAATTCACCATGATATATCTGATCCATGCATAATATCATGAAAAATGGATACAAATTTTTGGTTGCTACTTAGTATCGGAATACCAGTTGTTAAATGTTTGAATTCATTGCATTTACATACTTTTTTGGTTACCCGTCTTGACCCGCATTGTGTTTAAGTGCTACACATCCCAACCCATTCAATATTATGATGTTACCCATTTCAACCAATTATACTACAATTGTTTACCCAAACCAACTCATTTCCTATAACATGGGTAAAAATTGTCGCCTCTAATTTCAACCACCAGAATGCTCAGACAACACTGTGAACCAATATCTACAACAAAAAAACACCCAACATTCAAACAATGATAATCCTTGATTCCTTGTATCTTTACAACCCAAAATAAATAAATAAATAAATGATAACTTACTCAAGCTCATTAGGATCAACTATGTTTGGTTCATAGCTGTAAATAACTATACATCAATCATGTGCGTCTCATTTGTGATGCACATATATAATGTACATATGGGTGGGCCCATTAAGAGGCAAAAGTCAAATTGGACTAATTTTAACAGTAGTTTTACTTATTTTATGAAAATAACGTTAAAAGCGTCGGGATAGCTTTGAGCCGGTGACTCCTTAGGAGCAGCCTCTCTATCCTAACTAAGGTGCTGTTTGTTTTTTCAGAGGTAAAATGTCTGCAGTCTGCGGACCACATCTGCAGAAGAAGAGTTGGACCAAATGTCTGCAGTCTGCAAGAAGCAGACTGTTTGTTTTTTAACGTCTGCAAGCTGCTAAAATTGATTAAAACTTAAATAAACCATTTTTTTAGCTTATAACATCAGAGCATTTACATTTTACACAGAGCCTTTACATTTGCTTCGAAATCCCTATCAGAGCCTTTACATTTTACACAGTCAAACTTAACTAGAAATGGTTCTCAAACAGATGTAGAATACTACCATGCCTGCTAATTTTCGTGGAAACATATCAACACAAACATCAAGAAAAACCGAACTAAAACAAATCTATAAAAATAGTGTCGATACATCGCATCGTCACAAGTGAATCAACATTTACATTCTTACATTGGAGATCGGCATCATCGGAATCCCTAAGTCCCGCACCGGCTGTGGAGGAGAAGGGCGGTGGTGGAGGAAGGAGGCGGCAGCTGTGAAGGCGGTGGTTGTAGGTCGTCGGCAGTGTAGGGAGAATGACGCCGGCGAGTGGAGGTGAGGGGGGGGGGAATGGCAAAGGCGATAATCGGGAGCGGAGGAAGTCGCGGCGGAGGAGGCCGGCGGGGAGGACACCGGTGGGGGAGCCGGCTGTGTAGGAACTTGGAGGTGTGATGTGTGAGAAGAGGTTGGAAGACCTAAAAAGAGCTTGGTCCACGTCTGCGCCAAGAAGAGGCCGCGCAGACCTTTTTTAATGAAATGTCTGCGAGAAAACAAACGGTCTGCTGAGTGCAAACGTCTGCCCGCGTCTGCACGGCGCAGACATAAGAGGTCACGCAGACCTTTTGGGAAAAAACAAACACACCCTAAGATAAGGGTAAGGTTTGTGTCCATCCTTCCCCTTAGATCCTACTAAATAGTCGAAATATACTGGGTAAGTTTGTTATTTATACATCAATCAAGGTATAAACTACTTCCATTGTGAACATTTAATCATCTAAGAATATAAGTATTCTAATTAATGATAGTAATTAGCATACATTCTAGGGCAGCCAATAAGGGGAAAACTTCTAATTGGATACAATTACATTGAAGTAAACTAATATATTTAAAATTAAGTACTTCCAATAAGTAAACACGTAAATCAAGAGATACACTGATAAAAGATTTGTGAACACATAGAGTTTGTATATACAAAAGTTTAGTGATGAAATGCAACACAAATATCCAAATCCAATTTAACTGCTTCAAGATTTACAAAAGAACTTCATAACAATTGACACATAAATCTAGAAGCACCGTCTCACTTGATTGATTTAACTATGATGATAGTTTCATTTCGGATTTCATCAGCCATATGTCAAGAATTGAAAGTGAGATTACAATGATTATCAACATTACATGATTGTATAGATATGGGTAAAAAATAAAGAACCCTACATAATCAGTTTAAAGGATGAACATGGAGCTACTTATATTACAAAAACAAATTCATTCAAAACCCCAACAAGATCAATACAGTTTCATCATTAAATGTAAAGACAAATGAATTATAAAAAGATATATATCAAAAAGGTATAGTTTTTTCCAACTCAAATTGCAATACACAAGATTTTGAACCTTGTGTCTGCCATTCAAATTATATTAATGAAAAGGTTTGCATCCGGTTTAAATTTAATAAATATGCATCAAATTTTATATGGTTTAAGTATCAACTATAAAACAAACAAACAAACAAACTTACCCAGTATATTCTCGCTCTTTAGTAGGGTCTGGAGGGAAGGATATAGACAAACCTTACCCCTATCCCAATTGGGATAAAGAAGCAGCTCCGAAAGGGTCTCCGGCTCAAAGTTATCGTTCGAAATTAATCAACCTAGCATTTTTAACATTATTTTCACAAAATAAGTAAAATAACGTTAAAATTAGTGCAACTTTAGCCCCTTAAGGGCCCACACATATATACATTATACGCATGCACTGCAAATGGGGCGATTAAGTATCAACTATACTTATGTATTAACCTGGGTAAACAACACTATTTATATTGACTATAAAATAATTTCCACATACGGTTGATATAATCATACAACTATTTATGATCATAAACTTGCCTTCTTGTTTAGATCCCCAAGTGGGAGCCCATGAATCTTTCCTCCAGTGTATGGAGCACCCCACTGGAAATCTATCCACCAGCTGATGAACCCTTAAGTCATCTAATCCATGTTTTTCATAACTCATAAATGCACCTAAAGCTCCCAAAAAACCTTCATGGCGCAAAAACACAACTCCTGCACCTCCTTTTGTAACACATTATGATAGAGATCCTAGTCTAATTAGTACTTGTCTTTTATATTTGTGGAAGGGGGTAAGTGTAATTGCTATTTCTATAAATAGAGGTATTAGTCTTTTGAGAGGGGGAGGAGAAATATTGTTAAGTGATTAGGCTCATTGCATTTGCATGAGAAGGGCATAGCCCTGGGACCACTTGTGGTTGTTATCTTTTGTATTTTTCTTTATATTGCAATATAATCAATATTTTCATTTCATCATCATCGATCTATCATCTAAACCCTATCATTGGTCCGACCTGCCTCACACCAGCCTTTCGTCACCTTCCTAATCGATTCCCCTTTCATCTCCACACTCTCATCATCGTCGCCATCACCTGCCGTTCTTCACCATAATTGATTTCGATTTCAGCCGTCGCCGTAGCTCTCCAATTTCAAGCAATCGTCGATCGATTCTCCTGTTCAATCGTTCAATTAGCCGCCGATTTCAGGTTTTTCTGATTTCAAATTCATCTTCTCACTTCTGATTTCAAATGAATGTAGTCTAATTAGTACTTACTTGTCTTTTATATTTGTGGAAGGGGGTAAGTGTAATTGCTATTTCTATAAATAGAGGTATTAGTCTTTTGAGAGGGGGAGAAGAAATATTGTTAAGTGATTAGGCTCATTGCATTTGCATGAGAAGGGCATAGCCCTGGGACCACTTGTGGTTGTTATCTTTTGTATTTTTCTTTATATTGCAATATAATCAATATTTTCATTTCATCATCATCGATCTATCATCTAAACCCTATCACATTATTATCTAAAATTCAGGTAAACAAATTATATAAGTGAGAAAGGTTAAGAGAAAATTTCCTAAAGCTTTTTGTCTAAAAAATTTGGATGCGATCGCAATGTTAAAAAAATTGTAAATCCTTACCAAAATTGGATTGCAAAGGAAACTGTATCTTTGGTATAAGCATGGCCCCAGATGAAATATAACACGTCAAGAACAATTATATGATACTACTAAAATGACAATGAATGAATGTACATTATGAAATCAAAATTAGGGTTAGAGCGAAACCTGTTAGGATTATGAAGGGGCAACTACGAATGAGCCAGAGAGAAAGATCGAATAAGCTCTTTAGAGATTTAAACCAAGTTTCTTGACGTCATTTCTTCTTTGATGATTTCCAAAGAATTCCTCTCTCGTGACACATCTAAAAAAAATTCAAGAATCTTTCAGCTAATTATTTCATACATAAAACACTTGTACATACTGCTTTATTCATTGTACATCTCTCAAACTCTTAAAATCCATGAGTCAACCAATAAAATATAAAATATGTATTATAAAGTAGTATAGATACATATATACACACATTTATATGTATGTATATACATATATATACGCATATATGGAAACATATATACTTGGCCCATACGTCCTCACATAAGGTCAGAATTCTAGCTCTTCCAGGGTGGTATCTCACTGATGGCACGGACCTTCCGAAAAGAGGCCATGGTCTCTTACCATAAAAATGGATGCAAGAGCAGCAGCACCAACTATGAGAAATCCACCGATTCACAATGAGGTATTCAACTCCAGGTTGCAAACTTGTATTGTGGTAAATGCTAAGAGAAACATTACTTGAATTGTGGTCTACATCAATGAAATTAAATAGCTAAAGGATTTGTCAATAAGGTGATTAAATGTAGGTGTCACAATAAGACATCCCTTGATCTAAGTGAACAGGAGACATATATAGTTTATTAACATATGGATATCTTATAGTAGCATTTAGCATACATATTTGGATTTTCAACAGCAACAAAATAAGTTTTCTAATTATAATGTGCATGTATACAACAATCTCAACCTTTTTGATGATGTCAAGAATCCATAAAAATGTGATGTCGTGTGTGTGTGTATCGAAATAGTCTAAAAATCTATAGATATGATAATTATCCAAAACCACTACACACAATACACCAAGTATTCCAATTGTATTATGGTACAGCTAATCATAGATGTCAAAAGCCCTTAGGCGCTCGCCTAGGCACCAAAAAAAAAAGCCAAGTGCATGAAAGGCGCCTATGGCAGCCTAGGTGCACTCCGATGGCTTTCCGGCGAGATCTTGGCAAAATTCTTGAAAATCCGACAAAATTTTGGAAAATCCAGCAAAGTTCAAAAAAATCCAACCATAAACAAGTCTAAACAACCATAAAAAGGTTTTTATATTGTAAAAACTCTATATACTTAGATTATTAATTGTTTTATAGTTAGAATTTATATATTTGTAAAAAAAATTAAGCCTAAAACATGTCAAACCTCTAATTAGATCCCCTCCCACTCCCTGAAAGAGCAACCGATGTTCAAACTCTAAGCATCATAGAGGATTGGAAACATTCTGAGTACCTTGTGTCGTAATGATGTGTTGAATGGCCTTGTGGGCGTTTTATATGTATACTGCAAAATAACAACTGTCAAAGAATTATATGAGTTCTTGAAGCGAAAATACAAATGAAGGATGTCGGCACCAAAAAATTCGTTGTGGCCTGTTTTTTGACTATTAAATGGTTGATTCAAAAATTGTAACTAACCAGGTTCAAGAATTTTTGGTTATGTTTAACAATATTCACAATGAGGGGATGACCCTTAGTGAGACATTTTATATGGTTGTTATGATTGAAAAGTTCTTTCCTAGTTGGGTAGATTTCAAGAACTATCTAAAACACAAAGAAAAAAAATGCCCATTGAGAATCTTGTGGTTCGTCTTCAAATCGAGGAAGACGATAGATTGGCACTAAACATAAGCCATGTGCAACCATACAAAGACCAAAATGATAGGAGCATGCTTAATCCTCTTTAAGGGTACATGGGGAGTGAAGGCAATGTGAACTTGAAGTATACTTCAAGAAAAGGAACTCACTCTTAACAATGTGCTATATGTTCCCCATTTGTGGCGCACGCATATAATGTATATATATGTGTGGGCCCTTAAGGGGCAAAAGTAAAAGTGCATTAATTTTAACATTATTTTAGTTATTTGTGAAAATAACGTTAAAATCATTGGGATGATCAACTTCAAACGATAACTTTGAGCCGGGGACTCTTTCGGAGCAGCCTCTCTATCCCAATTGGGATAGGGGTAAGGTTTGTATCTATCCTTCCCCCCCCCCCAGATCCTACTGAAAAGTGGGAATATACTGGGTAAGGTTATTATTTTCTTGTGTCAGGATGGTTGGTTGATAAATAAGGATGGTTTTTGTTTAGTTTTTTAATATGATAAATTTGTTTTTAGTTAAAAGTGAAATGTTTGTTGGTAAGGGCTATGCCCAAATGGTATGTTCAAACTCAATGTAACCGCTATGGCAAAAAAAATGAATTAAAATGATTCTACTTCCACTTACTTGATTGAGTCTTCTAATGTTTGGCGTAATCGTTTTGAACATGTTAATTTTAATTCAATGCATCATTAGATTAAATTAAATTGCATACCAAAATTTTTTATTTATTCAAACTTAAAATGTGAAACATGTGTTGAAGTCAAACTAATAAGGTAATCATTTAAATCGGTTGAAAGAATAACCAAACCCCTTGATATAATTCAAATTGATGTGTGATTTAAAATTGACTCTCACAAGAGATGGAAACAAGTACATCATGTTTATTAATGATAGTACAAGATAATTTTTTGAATACTTAATTAAGAATAATAATGAAGCAATTTACAAGTTTGTCTTGTACAAAACTCAAGAATCAACTCAACAAAAATATAAAAATCATACAAAGCGATACAAGAGGTGAATGTGTTCACCATTTACAGACATTTGTGCACAAAGTGGAATCATCCATGAATACACTACTCCTTATTCTCCATATCAAAACGAAATTGTTGAATGAAAGAACTGTATACTAAAAGAAAACAATATGTATTATTATGATGATGAACATAACCTATGATCAAGGTTTAAAAAAGCGAAAACGAGCCTCAAGGCGTTTTCTGTTAGCCTCACGAGGCGTAAGCCTCGAGGCGGACCGAGGCGTAAGCCTCGAGGCGGACCGAGGCGTAAGCCTCAAAACTATATTGAAATATACTTAAAATTACAAATATATTTAATAAAAGTTGCAATTTAACATAAAACAAACAATAAAAGTGTCACAATTTAAACATCAAAATACTCCAACAAGCAAACAACAACAAGCAAATTAAACTCAAACATAAATTTAACTCAAACATAAATTAAACTCAAAGTCTCAAACAGTTGAAAATTGAAAATTGAAGTGTTACGGTTCCATTGAGAGTGTTTTAGGGTTTCCCGATTCCAAATGGAGTTAAATGGTCAAAAATAGGTTCAAAAAGGTTCAAAAACAGGTCAAAAAAAAAAAAAAAAAACCTGTGGTGAGGCTTAAGCCTCGACGCGCCTCGCCACGCCTCGACTTACCCGAGGCTTAGGTTCCAAATGACCCAGCTGAGGCTACGCCTCAAAGGCTATTTCTGGCCACCTCAGCCGAGGCGTACGCCTCGAGGCGCGCCTCACGGCGCCTTTTTAAACCATGCCTATGATGTTGAATCAAAGTAGTGGTACCATCACCCAAGGTTCAAAAAATGTAACCCAAAACTGTGAATTATGTATTCATAGGTTATGTTCATCATCATAATAATACATATCGTTTTCTTGTATATGAGTGTCAAAGATTCCTGATATACACAAGAATATAATAATGAAGTCAAGGAATGCTTCACTCTTTGGATATGTGTTTTCTTGTTTAGAAGTTCACCACAATTAGAAGAAATTATTCGCAATGAAACTAAAAAACAGAGGTGAAGCAAAAGGCCAAGAATTAAAAAATCTTTTAAGTTTGATTTTCTTGCTTATATGGTTAAGGTAGGCCCTAAACCTATCGAAAAGCAATACCTCTTCAAAAGGACCTCAATAAAAAGAAACTAGAAGGAATATAATTAATCTTAATAAAAAAACAAAGAAACCTTTGTCATACTTGGGAGCACTTTAATAACGTTGGATATTTAAAAGAAAAATGGAAGTCAATGGCTCTATTGACAAGTACAACGCAATGTTAGTGATCAAAAGATTTAGACTACTTTCATACTTACTTGCCTATGATACAAATAACATCTATTAGGTTGGTGCTTGCAATCGCGACTTTGAGATATTTGGAATACATTAAATGGATGTAAAAACCGCATTTCTAAACAAAGATATAGAAGAAAAGATTTGCATGGAACATGAGTTTTTCTTTGTACCATGTCAAGAGGGCAAGGTGTGTAGACTCGTCAAGTCATTATATAGCAATCTAAAGTTAACATGATGAACAAGGGTAAAAACATACCTTCCAAATTTAAAAATAAGTTTTTGAATCCTGTTCAATTTAAAATTGAGTTTGATGCGACAGGTTTAGGGACATGAAAAAATCAAGTGACCTTTATTTCTTAGGTTGGTGTAGAATGAAGAAAAAAATTCCATATCATAAACTTGCTAAAGTTGTACACCAAAAACTATAAGATGTTATTTTAAAGTATTATATAATTTTGTATTTTTTTTTAGTTCTAAAGATTATATTTGTTATTCTTTATGTTTAACGTTTTCTTATAAACATTTAAGAATCATGGAACATACCTCATAACCGAGCAAAAGACGTTACATTGAAAAAAAAAGAAAGCTTGTGTGAGAAACTTTCGACACAAGCTTGTTTCAAATTACGTTAAAAAAGATAAAACTCCTGTTGAAACATAAGACTATCTTGACAAGAAACATTGAAATACTTTTGTTGCAATTGTTTTAACTAAAGAGTTCAAGTTACTTGTAAATTATTTGTTGTTATTATTACTATAATTATATTGTATTTACTATTAACATTTTATGAAGGATAAAAGTCAAAAAGCTAGCACAAATGCAAGAAAAAACATTGACACTACACGTATAGGCGTTGCCGGTTTTCAGGATTGAAAACCTCATCTAAAAGTAGATGGAATCAACTTGTTTCAACCTACCCAAATTTAGCTAATATTCAAAATAAACATTTCAAAAGGTATGTTGTCAGCAGACGTCTCAACCATGTAACAAATTTATATGAACTTGACAAACACCTACAATCAGAAGGCGGGCGTAGTGACAGACGCACTTGAAAAGTTAGTGAATACTTGTATCCTTAGTTAGTATATTTACATTAATAACATTTTTAATCATAATATATATTTTTTATTATTCTAAGGAAAAAAGAGATATGCATGATGGTTCTTACCATAAAATTGAAAAAGATGTTACAAAGATGGTTGGGAAAGGACGTCATTATCGGGAACATACATGATTATTTTCTAATGTGATTGGTGTTAGGGATAGCTTACTTGTTATATTGAAATCAAAAAAGAATGGTTTGGTTGTAGAGTCAGCGGCTAAAACAAGCCTAGTTATTCGTGTCTCAAGCCAAGTGTCCGATAGTTCGTACAATCAATGTAACATATTGTAAAGTTAGCATGATTTCTCAAAGATGGTTGTACGAACTATCGGACGCATGGCGTGAGCCATGAATAACTAGGCTTGCTTCAGCCGCTGATTATACAACTAGACTCTTCTTCTTTTTTGATTTCAATGCATCAAGTAAGGTATCCCTAACATCAATCACATTTAGAAAATAATGTGTATGTCCCCCATGCTAACGTCCTTTCCCAACTAATTGTGTCTTTTCCATCTTCATGATAAGAAACATAAGCTATCATTATTTTTTCATTAGAATACTAAAAAAATATATCATGATTAAAAATTTTATTAATATAGATATATAAACTAATGATATAAATACTTGTCAACTTTTCAAATGTGTCTATCAATACGCCTTCTGATTATAACGTTTGTCAAGTTCATATAAATTTGTTACATGATTGAGACATGCTCTCCCAACATATTTTTTGGAACGCTCATCTTGAATATTAGCTAAATTTGAGTAGATAGAAACAAGTTAATTCCATCTACTTTTATAAGAGTCCTTCAATCCTGAAAAACCCGCAACACCCTACACATGCATGGTCAATATTTTTTTTCTTGCATTCATGCTAACTTTTTGACTTTTATCATTCATAAAATATTATATAATGTTAATAGTAAATACAAAATAATAATAACAACAAATAATTTACAAATATCTTCAACTCTTCTATTAAAACATTTGCAACAAAAGTATTCCAATGTTGCTTGTCAAGATAACCGTATATTTTAAAGAAGTTTTACCTTTTTTTTAATGTAATTTGAATCAAGCTTGTATCGAAAGTTTCTCATATAAGGATTTCTCTTTTTTCAATGTAACGTCTTTTGCTCGGTCATCATGTATGTTCCGTGATTCCTAAATATTTATAAGAAAAAATTAAACATAAAAAAGTAACAAATATAATCTTTATAACTAAAAAAGTCAAAAATAATATAATACCTTAGTATACTCCCATATAGCATTATATAGTTTTTGATCTACATCTTTAGAAAGTTTATAATATGGAATTTTTTTTCTGCATCCTACACTAACCCAAGAAATAAAGATCGCTAGATCTTTCTCTGTCACTAAACCGGTTGCATCAAACTCAATTTTAAATTTATCAGGATCCAAAAACTTCTTCTTACATTTTGAAGATCACCTCTTACCCTTGTTCATCATGTTAACGGTAGATTCCTGTCAAACAAAACACAATAAATTAATGGACTAAAATTTAGTATGGCATCTTGATAAAGTTTATGTCTTTGAACTAAATTAAATCAAGTATACCATTAAGTCTCAAATAAACTACTAAAAAAGGAATACAAGTATTTTTATTTGAACAACAAAAAAAATACAAGTAATTTAAAGTATACAAATGTAATAATGTGGTGAAATTATCAGGTAAAACTTCATATCAACTAATAACAACACATAAAATCGATTGAACATCTCACCATCTTCATCTGATCGTTCAACATAAGCATTTTTGCATAGAGGTAATTTTCTATGAATTTTCACCTAAAATCGCACCAAAATGGATAATTTAGCCATGGAAATAATGCATTAAACATTATGCAATCAAACCAAAACGAACAGCTTATACATACTGATAAAAAAGAAGAAACATCAAATACACACAAAATACAACATAACACATAACACTCATTGATTCATTTAATTAACACTCAAAATCGCCACTCAACCTGCTCTATATCACTAAGGTTATAATAAGACATAATAATGGTTATCTCGACTTCTCTTACAGTGGTCTTGAGTTCAAACTCGGGCCGAGGTTTACTTTTTTTTTTTTGAACGGCATTTGATTTCAACGTGTGAACCATGATTTTCAAGCCACCTCACCAAGGTCTAGTTACCATGACTTCCGTTGAGACCCCACCACCACACCAAGAGGAATCCGCACCGGAAAATCCCCAGACCTCTCATGGACCCCTATTTCGGTTTGGGAGGAATTTGACCTCCCATTTGGAAAGTCAAATACCGACAGGCAAACCCCCTTTGGCCAAATCATCAAATCCGATCACAAAAAAACAAGATACATAACACACCCATTTCAGGATCAGTGTCCTCCGTATCTCCCAGACTTCACTCATTAAAACCCTAACCTGTGTGAATGTGGTGCTAACCGAAGGTTGAACCTACGGAGATGTTACGGCTGATACGTAAAACACATGGTCATCAATTTTGAAGAAGGCGATTGTGAAATAACAAGAAAGTATATCCTTAAAACCCTAACCTGTGTAATTTTGAAGCAGCAAAGTAGCGTTTAAAACCCTAAACTATGTGAATGCGATTAAAACCGAACGTCGAATCAGTGAGACTGAAGGTCGAACCTGTGTGAGCGCGTTGCTGCGTGAACGGAGAGGTTAGTAGGTTGCGGCCGCCGGCCGGGACGAAATTTGGAAGAGAATATAAAGGGAATCATGAATAGAGGGAATTTAATGAATTGGGGTCACGGAAGAGTTATTAAATATTAATCGAGTGAAACAAACAGGTCACGGATTCAAATCTATCAAAATCTAGATTTTAGTTATTTATTGTTTTATTATGTTAGTATCTTGTGTGCACGAGTTGAAAAAAAATGTAATAAATAGTTATTAATTAAAATTTAAATGTTGTTCAAAAAAAAATTAATTAAAATTTAAACAATATAAAATAATATTTAAATATTGACATGTGATTAAAATTTTATATATATAATAAGTAATAAAATAATTATATTATTTTTTGAATACTAAGTTTTTCAAATTTTGTTTGATTTAACATTTTATTTTAAAAACTGTTTTTGAAATTTTATATTTTATAATAATTTGATTTTTTCTAGAAAATTGTTTTTAGTATAAATATATTTTTAATGTATTAATTTTTTTAATTTTAAAATATATAAAAAGTATATTTTATATAAAATGTATTTAATAGGAGAGAGGGATGAGAAATTAAAGTGCCTAACCCAAGCCTAACATTATTCGAGCTTGGCTCGTGAGATTTTTCTAAATCTCGAGATCAGTCTTGGCTCAAATTAAGCATGTTTTTTAGGAACAAGCCAGGCTTGTGAAAGATATATAAAGCTCGAAATCGGCTCGTTTAGACTCGCATTCATTTGTCACTATTTTAACAAGCCAAAGATCGGCTCGAGTTTGTTTTCCAAATAGGTTAAACGGCACAAAGTTGGGCTCAAGCTCATTATATGGGGAGCTTAAACAAGCCAAAGCTCGACTTGCAAGCTTGATTGGTTGCTATAATTTAATTAAAAATAGCTTAAAGTTAGTTTCGACGCCAATACAAAATTACTTAAACCAAAATGCAAGACCAATATAATATTTAAAAAATGGTTAAATATCTATTGTCTATAAACAAAATATATGATTTTCTCAAACCATGTGAAACATCAAACATTGGCTTCTTGATCCCTTTCCTTCTTTGCTAGAGCGGCCTTGAGGCCTTTCACATATGAACTATGGTTATGTAATTGTGCAGCACCAAGTCCAATAATTTACACCTTTCAGAAAATTTAAGTGTATGAGTGTTACTACAACAACATTTAGTTATGGGCTTATGTGAACAAACATCATCAATACATCCACTATAAAACAACAATTAAATTTGGAAGAACAACAGAAAATAGATATAAAAATTAATAATAAATAAAAAAATAAGTATATCAAATCAACCTTCTTTATTTAACTTTTTATGTTTTATCAACATATATTCCTTCATCGTGGTCATATCATAAGTATGTGATGACATGAGTTCAAGAGTCGTTTGTCGATTGATACCAATTGTAGATGATGGTAGCTCGTCAAATTGGTCGTATTCTTCCTCGTTGACGACATTTTCAACACCAAGAATGTCATTTACCTTGCAATACTATATGATATCTTGTTTTGCTTGGTTCGTTGAAAAAAAAAAAACTTGTGTGGCTTGACCAGAGAATAAATGGTTATGATATATAACCATTTGTTGTAAGGTCAACAATTTTAAAACCACGTTCATCAACTCTAACACCGGCATTGTTCTTGACTCACTTGCATTTGAAAAAAGAGATAGTGAAGAAATCATAATTTAACATTTTAACTCCTAAATTTATTCTGACACCATAATTGAGTTTATAGCCATTCTTAATCTTGTATTATGATCCAATCTATCGAATCATGTACTTGAAGCTATTAGTGTAACTCTTTTATTTTGTGTTGCTTAGTATAAAGTGTATAATTGTTAATATAATACATTTGGTAAGATGTTACTCTAAATTATGGTCCATCTCCCAACTTTTTCATGGTGTCATCAACATGTTTTTCCATAACCTTATTCTTTAACCATTCAAAAAACTCCTTGTTATGTTTTGTGTGATGCCATTTTTCTATAATTTGTAGATGTAACGACTGCAGAACTTTCTGTGTTCTTCAATATACAAAGCAATACATGCCATACGTTGTAGAACAACAAAATGTGCAACTAAGCGGTTCTCACAACTTGGGAAAATAAATTTCTTACACTACTCCCACACCTTCAAGTCTACCCACATGACGAGATACAGGAACACCAATACTTTTTACACCTTCCAAATAACATGCGAATTAAGTATTACGATATAAATTATATATAGTATAATATAATAAAATTAAATTAAAATTTTTTGATATTATTACGTGTGCATAACTAGGGCTGTAATCGAGTCGAGCCGAGCCAGGTCTAGCCCGGCTCCATCTCAGCTCATAGATTTTCGAGCCGAGCCCGAGCCGAGCCGAGCCGAAATTTCTATCGAGCCAAAAATTATGGCTCCAGCTCGACTCGTAAAAAACCTTGAGCCACGAGCCAGCTTGTTGTTTTTTGTTTTTTTCCTCCATTTTACATATATATATATATATATATATATATATAAGATATTGTATGTATATATATATATTATGTATAAGGATTGGGATCAAATACTAACTCACACTTGGAGCAATAACCCATTAACTCTCTTTACCCAATCATAAATAAACACATTGATTTTTCTTTTATTATTTGATAAGGGTAAATTAGTAATTTGCTTTATGTACTAATTTACCCCCTCTTTTTTTATACATCCATAACTTTTTTATACTATAATATTTTTTTATAAAAATTGCACCATTTTACTCGTCTTATTTTTCTCTTTAATTCCGTTATAGTTTTGACTAGGTTTTTTTTATTTTTTTTCGGATGTTCGTATTTACACCAATGTAACAAGTATAAAAATAACAAATTATTTGGAACGAGTTGTAACGAATTTGGGGTTTACATTGTTCTAGAATAAATATGGTTTACGTTTAAGAGTGTAAACGAGCCAAGCCGATCCCGAGCTAATTAATTACGTTATATTCTTGACTAAGTTTTTTTATTTTTTCCGGATGCTCCAAAATTCGTTATATCTACAATATTGTAAATACATTTTAATACTTTAAAAAAACAGTATAACATTTTGTTGATAAAAACCAAAATTCGTTATATCTACTAAATTGTAAATACGTTTTAATACTTTAAAAAAATTATATCTACAAGATTGTAAAGTCATTTTAATACTTTAAAAAAAATAATATAACATTTTGTTGATAAAAACCAAAATTCGTTATATATACAAGATTGTAAATACTAACATTTTGTTGATAAAAACCAAAATTCGTTATATATACAAGATTGTAAATACGTTTTAGTACTTTAAAAAAAATTATATCTACAAGATTGTAAATATATTTTAATACTTTAAAAAAGTATTATAACATTTTGTTGATAAAACCAAAATTCGTTATATCTACAAGATTGTAAATACATTTTAATACTTTAAAAAAATATTATAACATTTTGTTGATAAAAAACAAAATTTATTATATCTACTAGATTGTAATACGTTTTAATACTTTAAAAAAATACTATAACATTTTGTTGATAAAAACCAAAATTCGTTATATATACAAGATTTTAAATACATTTTCATACTTTAAAAATTATATTTACAAGATTGTAAATATATTTTAGTACTTTAAAAACCAAAATTCGTTACAAAATCAAGAATATAACATAATTAATGAGCATCCGGAAAAAATAAAAAACCTAGTCAAGAATATAACGTAATTAACGAGCTCAGGATCGGCTTGGCTCGTTTACACTCTTAAACTTAACCCCTATTTATTATACAACAATGTAAACCCAAATTCGTTACAACTCATTACAAATAATTTGTTAGTTTTATATTTGTTACATTGGTGTAAATACGAACATCCGAAAAAAATAAAAAAACCTAGTCAAGACGGAATTAAAGAGAAAAAAAACGAGTAAAATGGTGCAATTTTTATAAAAAAAATATTATAGTATAAAAAAGTTATAGATGTATAAAAAAAGATGGGGTAAAATATTTAATATAGCAAATTACATTAATACCCTTATTCCCTTTTCTTTCAAATCAATTACATTATTATATTATAGTTTAATATCAACCATTAGATAAGCATCTTGTAATTTGATCATTAAATATGGTGAGGTTAATGGATTATTGCTCTATCCTAAGGTTAGCATTAGAACCCTTCCTTTATGTATAATATATATGTGTGTGTAATATAATATATATGTGTATATAATTTAATATATATTAAAAATCTAGCCGAGCCAACGGGTCGAGCCATGAGCCGAGCCCACCCTGGCTCCGGCTCGGCTCGTTTTTAACGAGCTTTTTTCGAGCCGAGCCTTTTTCGAACTTTTTTCGAGCGAGCGTCGAGCAAGCGTCGAGCAAGGCTCGAGCCACGAGCTTTTTGAGCAGCCCTATGCATAACTCAATCACCTGTTTGGAAATATAACCTTCAACAATACTGTTATACCTCAAAAAAGTTACCTCATAATTGAGAATATTTCAGAATATTTAGGAATATTTGCGTATATAAATTTATATGATCTGATGACTTAATTACTGTATAATAATAATGTAAATGATGTTATTATTATTTAATGTCACATGTATTGCTAATATTTGAATTAAGTCAACAGATTGTATAACTAGCAAGCCTATTTTTCTGGAATGATAAGAAGAAACGTGGGAAACATGCCAACGTTCATGAGAAGTGTTCGAGAGCTGATTGGAGGAAGAACCGGTTATTGAGGAACGACTATTTGACCAATATTGTATATTTTTGACTATATATTGAGGCTCATGATCGATTATAGGAACATCTGGCACACAACCAACTATTCGATCACTATTCGCAATCATATTCACAGAAACATACACTTAGCAATCGATCATTTGTGCTCTTTATTTGTAACTTTTACTTTGTTAGTTTAATATAAACAAGGCAGAGTGACGATTGTCACCTCCCGAGGTTTTTATGCCGGCAATCCTAAGGGATTAAGGGCTTTTCCTCGTATAAATCTCGTGTGTTTGGCTGTTTTTCTATTTTATATTCTGAAATATCCCTAGGTATCCTCAGGGATATTCTTGTTAAACATTACTGTTAAACTATTTTCTTGATTGTTAAGCACAATATCCCACTTAACTAATTTGGTTTTGCTAAAAGTTACACTTGTTAATTTTTACCCGAAACAATTTGGCGCCCACCGTGGGGCAAACTTGTGTTTCTTCATAATTAAAACCTTGTTTAAAGGCGTTTTTTTCGAAAAATACAGTGAGAAATGGCTTCACAACCGAGATCAACTTCTTCATTACCTATTGTCTCTGCTACTACTACTAACGTGTCCTCGCAGATTCCTGTTTTCACGAAGAAACCAGAAAATTCTGGAAAGAAGACCACTTTTGTTGCTACTAGTACTCCATCGACAAGAATGACCACTTCTGCTCCCATACTTATTTCTAATGATGATATTTTGAATATGTTTCAAAAGATGCAGCAGCAAATGATCGATCAGCAACGGATGAATCAAAAACTTCTCAGGGAAATGGAGAATTTGAAGGCTGAAAAGAATAAACAACCAGAGGCTACTACTCCAATAACTCCAAGGATCCTTGATTTTGGGACATCAGGGATATCCGGAAACCACTCTGGAGACTTTATTCCCATGCAGACTAGTCTCGGAGATCCCTCGGGATCCCAAGGGTTAAGGATATCTCGGGATAATACAAATATCCTGGGAACTTCTTATCTAACTCCCATTACTAGCAACACTTATAATTATTCTACATTTGAAACTACTAATCTTGGTTCCTCGCAGGATTCAGGGATATCTCCTTAAGTGGACAAGGAAATACAGAAACTCCGGGATATGATCTCAAGTGTACCAGGAATAGTCAAACATATCCCGGAAGTACCAACAACCACTCACAGGATATCCAGATTCGCCCCACCTATATGTGATGCTGAAATCCCAAAAAGATTTCAAACTCCAACAATGAAGCTGTATGATGGAACTACTGACCCAGAAGAACATGTGGCGCAGTATAGGGAAAGAATGGAGACTAACCCAATACCCCCACATCTAAAGGAAGCATGCTTGTGCAAAGGATTTGGGTCAACATTGACAGGGGCAGCCCTGAAATGGCTGCTTAACGTTCCTCCATATTCTATTACTTCATTTGCTCACCTAATTAATTTATTTAACAATCAGTTTTCTTGTAGCAGGACGTTTGAAAGGCTGACTAGTGATCTCTACAGGGTAACCCAGGGACCCGACGAATCCCTTAGAAGTTATGTCAACAAATTTGGCAAAGAATCCCTGGATATCCCTAACCTAGACATCACTACAGCTGTTCAAGCATTTAAGATGGGTTTACAAAGAGACTCACCTTTTTATGATGATCTGGTTATGAATCCCTGCAGGAATATGGATGAAGTTCGAAACCGTGCACTGAGATTTATAAGATTGGAGGATGATAAGGAAATCCAAAAGAGGATCACCACGACACCTCCCAACGATCAAGGGAAGAGAAAGCTGGATTCGCCTAATAGCAAGTCATTCAAATCCAAGCCATACTATAAGACGGATAACCACAAGATCAACTCTGTGGAAGAGGATGAGGATGACGAAGAATATCCCAGGATATCAGAATATTGTTTTTCTGTTGATATCCCTGAATTAATGTGTGCCATGCAGGACTTAGGTGAAAAAGCCAGGTGGCCACAAAAGGAAAAGAAGTTTGCTAAGGGACAAATCCAAATGGTGTGCCTTCCATGAGGACTTCGGCCACATAACGGAGGACTGCATTGCATTAAGAAAGGAGATAAGCTACTTATTGAGCAAAGGCTATCTTAAAGAACTACTAGGAAAGAAGAAAGAAAGAAAACAGGATCCCAACGGATTCCCAAAAAGAGCAACATCTCCACCTAGAGATGCAAAGGTAATTAACTTCATTTCTGGTGGCTCTGATATTTGTGGTACCTCTTATTCTGCAGCTAGAAGACACGCTAAAGAAGCCAAGATGGAAAACGGAGAGAGACCCACAAAAACATCAACACTCACCAC
This sequence comes from Mikania micrantha, assembly GCA_009363875.1. Lineage (NCBI taxonomy): Eukaryota > Viridiplantae > Streptophyta > Magnoliopsida > Asterales > Asteraceae > Mikania > Mikania micrantha. The sequence goes on from CM018698.1 coordinate 19,559,381, forward strand.
TGAAACAGTGGTGTCCTTCGAAGAACAAGATCGCGAGGATATCCTGGATCCTCACCATGATGGGTTAGTCATTACTTTGTATGTTGCTAACCACTATGTACGCAGGATATTGATAGATGGAGGAAGCTCGGTCAACATCATCCAATTAGAAACACTAAAAAGGATGAACATTCCTGAATCAGAGATAACAACTAAATCTCTGATTCTAGTCGGATTCAGTGGCGAAACTAAAGCCACTGTTGGAGAAATCAAACTACCGGTATATATCGAGGGGGTAAACTCTATGCAATGCTTTTGTATTATAGATTCCCTTTCCTGTTACAATATTATACTAGGTAGACCTTGGATACACGACATGAAAGCAGTCCCTTCGACTTACCATCAATGTGTCAAGTTGCCGACGCCTTGGGGAGTAGTGAAGATCAATAGTGACCAGCAGGAAGCCAAGGAGTGCTACTCGTCTTCAATGAAGGGAACAACTAGGCCCTCACCCGCGTAGCAATCAAAGTGCGACCTTGGGGATACTCAGGAATATAGGGAAGAAGAAGTAAAGGAAATACCTTTAAATCCCGATGATCCTGAGGTAAAAGTCCTTATAGGAACTAGTATCCCTGAGGATATTGAAAAGAAACTAATTTCTTTTCTGAAATCAAGAGTTTCCACATTCGCATGGAAACATGAGGATATGACAGGAATATCCTCAGATGTGATTACACATAAATTAGGAATAGATAGGAATATCAAGCCTGTCCACCAGAAGAGAAGGAAGTTTGCACCCGAAAGAAATCTAATCATTCAAGAGGAAGTAGAGAAACTCCTCAAAGCAAAAATGATTAGAGAGGTGAAATTTCCAAAGTGGCTAGCCAACGTAGTCGTGGTTCAAAAGAAGAATGGAAAATGGAGAGTTTGTGTAGATTACACAGACCTCAACAAAGCTTGTCCTAAAGACCCATTTCCATTACCACATATAGATTCCATGGTGGATGCAACAGCAGGACATGAAATATTAACTTTCATGGACGCATCAGCGGGCTTTCAGCAAATTCAAATGGAACCTTCGGACCAAGAAGACACAGCCTTCATGACACCAACAGGAATATATTGCTATACAGCAATGCCATTTGGCTTGAAGAATGCTGGAGCCACGTACCAGAGACTTGTTAACATGATGTTCAAAGAGAAACTGGGGGACACTATGGAAGTATATATTGATGACATGGTGGTCAAATCGAAGATAACTGAGAATCACCTTAAGGATCTTCAGGAATCCTTCGATATCCTGGACCACTACAATATGAAACTTAACCCATCTAAGTGTCATTTTGGCGTAAGATCAGGAAAGTTCTTGGGATATATGGTCACTAAAAGAGGGATAGAGGCTAGCCCGGAACAAATTCAAGCAATCTTGAACCTCAAATCCCCAAAGAGCATAAAAGAAGTGCAAAGGTTAACGGGAAGAATAGCAGCCCTCAATAGATTCATCTCAAGGTCTTCTGAAAAATTTAAAGGATTCTACGATATCCTTAAAAAGAATAAGAAGTTCCAGTGGGATGAAGAGCATGAGAAGGCACTTCAGGATCTGAAGGAATATTTGTCCTCACCACCATTGCTCATGAGACCAGAAAATGATGAACCTCTATCACTATATTTAGCAGTATCCCGAACGACTGTAAGTGCAGTGTTAGTTAAGGATCATCAGGGATCGCAACACCCTGTGTACTATGTAAGTAAAAGTTTAGTAGATGCTGAGACTAGATATTCTCATTTAGAAAAGCTAATTTTAGCTTTGGTTATGGCATCAACTAAGCTGAGACATTACTTTGAAACGCATAGAATACACATTAAAACAAATTATCCTGTCAAATCTGTACTGAGAAAACCTGAACTGTCAGGAAGGATGGCAAAATGGTCAGTTAAACTCAGCACATATGATTTGATCTATGAACCAAGGACAGCAATTAAGTCGCAAGCTTTAGCAGACTTTGTGGCTGATTTTAGTAGTGATCTACAACCAGAAGTGGATCTAGAAGTAAGACTCTTAGACGAAGATACTGGTGAGTGGACCTTGTTCACAGATGGATCTTCGAATGTAAGAGGAACAGGATTAGGCATTATACTAAAATCGCCACAGGGGGACATAATACCCCAATCGATCAGTTGCGAATTTCAAGCAACTAACAATGAAGCAGAATACGAAGCCCTAATAGCGGGACTTCAATTAGCTAGGGATATGAACATCAGAAATTTACATGTTTTTGTCGATTCCCTACTAATAGCCAATCAATTTAACGGTTCTTACATGACTAAAGGAGATAAATTAGCAAAATATTTAGAAATAGTTAAGGATATATCAGGATATTTTTACAACTTTGATATCGCTCAAGTACCAAGGGATGAGAATGCCGAAGCAGACGCATTGGCAAACTTAGCATCATCCCTAAGAATTCCTGAGGATATTAATATTCCTATCCTACATATTTTAAGACCAGCGATAGATATGCATGATATGGATCAGGATAGTGAACCCGAGAATACCGAAGTTCTTCACTCAGAAGCACATGAAATATCCTGGACTATCCCTATCAAGAACTATCTTCAAACAGGAAAAATACCTGATGAAGAAACAAATCCTAGAGCTTTTAAAGCAAAAGTATCTAGATACACAATCATACGAGATATCTTATATAGGAAATCAATATCAGGCCCATACTTAAGGTGTTTGGAGAAACCCGAAAGTTTGGAAGTAATGAAAGATATCCATGAAGGAGATTGTGGAAACCACACTGGGGGTAGAGCATTATTCTCAAAGATCCTGAGAACAGGATACTTTTGGCCAACCATGAGAAGAGACGCAATGTCTTATTCCCAGAAATGTGATGCTTGTCAAAGACATAGCAATATACTTCATCAACCAGCTGAACCTCTACATCCAATAGTCTCATCATGGCCATTCATGAAATGGGGAATGGATATAGTAGGAAAGCTACCTAAAGCACCTGGAGGAAAGGTGTTTATGCTTGCTATGACAGATTATTTCTCAAAATGGATTGAAGCAGAAGCCTTCGTACAAGTCAGAGAAAAAGAAGTAGTTTCGTTCATAAAGAGGAATATCCTGACTAGATTTGGAATACCCGCAGAAATCACTTGTGACAATGGGTCCCAGTTCATAGGCAAAAGGACCACAAACTTCTGTGAAAGCTGGGGCATAAAGATGATCACCTCTACACCTGTTCATCCTCAAGCTAATGGTCAAGCGGAATCAAGTAACAAGATTATAATTAACAACCTAAAGAAAAAGTTGGGATCTAAGAAATGAAAGTGGGCTGAAGAACTTCCATTTGTCCTATGGGCTGATAGAACAACCACAAAGAATGCAACTGGTCAAACGCCATTCTCCTTAGTGTATGGTTCTGAAGCCGTTCTCCCAACTGAAATGGTTATTCCTACCGCAAGATCAAGCCTACAAAATCTTGAGTCTAATAAGGAAACACTCTCCGAGGACCTAGATACTATTGATGAACTTAGGGATATTGCAAGAATAAGGATGGCAACATATCAACAAAAGATAGCCAAATCATATAACAAGAATATTAGGATACGAAGATTTCAAATTGGCGACTTAGTTCTAAGAAAGGCATTTCAGAATACTACCAACCCAGCTGATGGAAAACTTGCTCCGAAATGGGAAGGACCCTATAAGATAGATTCCGAAGCTGGAAAAGGGGCATACAAGTTAACCAACATGGAAGGAGAACCTCTTCCAAGATCTTGGAATGCCATTCATCTTAAGTTATACTTTGTTTAAAACTTATTAAGTTGTACCCTGCTTTCTTACTATTGAATATTTATAATTATTCTTAGATATGCCTACATATTCTTATATATTCATAATTACCTTGCTACTAATCAAGCATAAGCGAGGCATCAGGATTCCTGGTTCCCAGCTATGCAAACATTTTATTGTTTTATAGGTATAGCAGGAGAAGAGATGAGACTTTATGTCTTAACCCAAGATCTGACCTGAAATCAGAACTTGATGAAGACCCCGCACTGACTTTATGTCCAGCTGCAAAGTTTTGACCTGAAATCAAAACTCAACAGATTATCATGAAGACTTAGGGCTCATGCCCTCGCCAGTTGCGCACGTTTATCCTATTATAGTCTGAGATGATGGGACCAGTACACGCATGAGTGGCTGACAATTTCATTATCAAGGGCTATAACTAAGGATCCTCCGAAATATCCCGATATAGTTGGAGATTTTGGGACCAGTACACGCATGAGTGGCTGACAATTTCATTTTCAAAGACTATTACCAGGGATCCTCCGAATTCCGGCCTAGTCGCCAGTATCCCGGCCTTAGTCGCCAGTGGCCTTGTCGCCAGTATATCGGCCTTAGTCGCCAGTGGCCTTAGTCGCCAGTATCTCGGCCTTGTCGCCAGTATTCCGGCCTTGTCGCCCGTATTCCGGCCTTAGTCGCCAGCATTTCGGCCTTAGTCGCCAGTATTTCGGCCTTAGTCGCCAGTTTTAATCGGTCTTGTCGCCAGTATCTTGGGCTTGTCCCAAGTTTTCTTGTTTTTCTATTTGTGCAGGATTGAATTTCAAGGATACTTGGGAATACCACGAAATATTTAGGGATATTCAGGTATGGAATCTCTTTGATATTATAACAGGAACAAAGAAGATTTCGCATTAAACCTACTATCTCCAGAAATTGGTACCTGTTTCTTAACTCTTTTAATTTACCATGATGCTTTTTATTTCTAATTATTTCTATTTGGAGATATGTTTTCATGACTGATAATATGCACTATATTTATTGTTATACGGGGCATGTTAAATTAACAATTTTTAAACATATATTTAAATTATTTTCGAACATACACACAATTAAGACACTAGTCAAATTAGGCTAAGTATAGCTTAAAATATCCTTATTTATTCCTAAATATATTCAACACATATTAACCCTATTGAAATATACTCTAAAACTCTTCAATAGAAGTAGGGAAAATATTTGAACATTTTTAAGAGTATATGAATAATTACGATTAATACTTAGTCGAAATCTAATCTTTATGAACATTTCTTAAAATAAATTACAAGATACTTATGAATATTCGAACGTATCTTAAAAATAGTAACTATACTTATGAATAAAAACCTTGAAATAGATGACATTCTCAAAGCTGGATATAATATTTGATATTCAGATTGATTTTAATTCTATACCAAATTATTCTTAAATATTCCTAAGTTACCTAATAGAACTTATCAAGAACTATTCTTAACCTAAATATTTGATGTATGAAGAGTTACATATGACTCAAGTTAAACGGAATAATAGCATCTGCTAAATTTAAGATATTCTAAAACATTTAGGGATTTCTGAAAATAAGTTAAGAAACACCAGAATATAATCCAACCTAGTCATAATATTCACAATCCAAAAGGCATTTAAAAAAGTTTAACATACCAAACTTCGCCATGAAACTCATGGTCCCTCCATTTGATATGTTAAAACAAAAGTTAAAGAAGATCAAAGCTTCGCCATGAAACTCATGGTCCCTCCACTTTGACTTCCAAGATTGTCTGCCCCAATTCAAGGGGACTTTCCTAAGAAAACTATTGTTTAAAATTCTTACATCATTAGCAAACAAAGAACCACAACAATTAAAAAATGGGCTCAGACCTTCGCATCATTGTCATCATCGCCCATTGTAACCTCCTGCTCCGCCATACCGGCCTTCGCGCCTATCACCTCCACTTCACCAGCCTTGCTCGTCTCGCCCACCTCACCAGCCTTGTTCATGTCCACCGAAGCCTCAACCTTGTCACCAGCCAGGGTCGCCAATATCTTGCCCCACTCCTTCATATTCTTGGCCAAAGAATCCACACCATCAGCTTTGGCCTGATTCACCAGTTGTATCTTGGCCCTCAACACAGCTATGGTAGCAGACTTTTTGGCTCCATCGATGTGCTCTTTGAATTGAAGCTTGTGGGTGGCTTCCATGTCCTTCATCTGCTTTTTGACTTTGACTAGCTCCTTCTCGAAGTGACCGGCTTTGGCTGTGAAGATCTTCTTCTGATCCTCTAGGACTTCAATCTGCTTCTCATTCTGTTCTTTCTCTATCGCGTATTTAGCAGAGGCCTACAAAATAGAGATCATTAAGAATAGGCAGGGATATATAATTAACTAAAAACAACAGTTAATATACCCTTTTTAGAAGATCAGAAATAGAAAGATCGGACGGCTCCTCAAGGTCTACGGTGTCTACCCCTTTGCGTTTCTTAGTGCTCTTTGAAGAGCGAGTAGTCATCGCACGAGGTTTGGGGGCAGAAGGACTGGTTTTTTCCTTTGATGTGTTACTTTATACATCCATTTTTGTACATATTCGAGTCTATTTTCGTTAGTTCGTAAATATTTCGAGTCGGTTTTAGTTCCTTTTTACATTTTAGTGTTTTTGTGTAGGAATGTGTCCCGGAGGAGCGGAAACGAAGGAAAACGGGCATCGGAATCAAGTGCGGGCGAAAAAACAAAGAAATAAAGGAAACTGGCCCCAGGAGCATAGCCTAGCGTGGGGCTTGTCAGCGCTAGGCTATGCGCCTAGCATCATCAGGCGCATTTTTACAATTATTCCGCGCGCATAGCCTAGCCACACCCTCCTCAACGCTAGGCTATGCGCCCCAGATGGATTTTTAGCCTAAAACCCTAATTTCAAGCCCTCTATAAAAGGGATCGCATTCCAGCCGTTGTAGGGACCTTCTTTGGCGTCTTTGGAACCCTAATCAAGCCTTGGAGCAGCTGGAGCTTAACCATGGAGTATTTGGCTTGATTAGGGCTTGTTAGAGTGAAGAAGGAGCTAGATCTTGAGTATTTCTCTTTACTTTTCATGTTCTTAGTTTAAAGTTTGGATTTTTAATGTTTTTAGACCTTGTTCAGACTTGTTTAGCTACTGTAGTTATGGTTTGTGGCTAGATCTATGGTTGTACTTAGGTTTGGGATGATAAAGTTGTGAACTTTGATGATTATGGACTTGATTTATGCTTAATGATGATGTTTGCTTTGTAATCAGTTGTAAAGCTTGAAACTTTGATGATTATTACAGATGTTGAATGATTATATTTGGTGTATGTTTGATCCACATGTGTTTAGGAATGTCTTTCCACACATAGATGCATGTTAGGCCTACTACTTTGTGTTTTAGGTTAGTTTATGGGTTGTTGATCACATTCCATAGGATTAGACTTCATTAAGTGTAGTTATTTGCATTTGTAACCTAACCTAGAAATCCGGGAGGTGATAGGTTAGATGGTTGGTCTCTTACACTTAGGAATTTTGAGTTAAACGACCCGGGAGGGCGTTGTCTTAGATCTACTTAGTGTAAGTGTCAATCCATGTTAAAGTTGTCAACTTTATGACTCTCTAGTATCTTAGGATGCAAACTGGTGGAGAAATCCGGGAGGTGATCCACCAGTTAGAGTGCAAATGCATGTCGGGGAGTCCGGGAGGATACCCGATTGACTAGTGTAATCATTACAGACTTAGGATTTCTATTGGAGTTGCCTGGTATCTGATCTGGGTCCCCTTTAGGTAAATTTAGGTCTGTTCATTAAGATCCTAGTCTTCATCCTTAGTAAATCAGTCCAGATCAGCATCTGTCACACTTTTGATTCCCAGCCTAGGTACACCTGTTTACCTCACCATATTCAGATTCAGATTCAGTTCCAGTTTTAGTGTAGCTATTCTTAGTATAGTTGTAGTTTAGTTCACTTAGTCAAATCCTGTCTGATTAGGTTATCAGTTGCACCAAAAACCCCCCTCTTTTACTTTAGTTAAGTTTACAGTCTAGGTTAGTTTGCTACACTAGTGTCCGTGGTTCGATATCCGGACTTCCGTCAGCTATTCTGCCACCGACAGGTACACTTGCCTTAGGAGCGGTCTAGTTTAGGGTTTTCCGATTATTACTAGGTGTTTAGGTTAAGTATAGGTCTAGGATTAGATTAGGTGTTTTTAGCTTAGGTTAATTAGATTAAATTTAGTCCTGTTTTTACTATACTGACCGCTCGCATCAAGTTTTTGGCGCCGTTGCCGGGGACACTAGGCAATAGCGAAACTAGCTTTGATTGTGTCTGTGTTTCTCTTTGTTAGCTTTTATTTGTGAGTCTTTTGTGGTGAGTCTTGTGAGTCTAGGTTATATTTTTAGGTTTCAGGTCCAGTTTTTAAGTTTAGTGCATCATGTATGCATATAGGTCTAGAGGGGATATGAATGGATGGTTAAGAGATGCCAAGGGAAAAAGAGATAGAGAAATCCAAGATATCATTAAGTGCATAAATGCATCCCGTGTGATAAATCAGGGACGATTTACATACGACTGGGATGGTAACTACTTGGGATTTCAATTTCAGCATAATGATGAAGAAGAGGAGGAGGAGGAGGAAGTTGAAGTTGATTTGGAAGATGAAGTCACTAAAGAACACTACTGGGAAGATGAGTTTGGTGATGAGCTGATTGATATACCATCTGTTCTAGAGGAGGATGTGCATTTTGACCCACTTGGTGATCTACAGATGTTAGAGTCATTATTAAATAGAGATCTAAGTGTGGGTATTCAGGTAGAAGCACATGAGGATGTTGAGGAGATGGAAGATATGGAGGTTGAGCTACCTATGATCGAAGGAGAAGTGTTAGTGGAAGAGGTAGAGCGCCAGAGCCGGCCCGTAGGGAAGATAGAGGATGGAGCTCCACTAAAATTCACAAAACCTCTGGAGAAGGCAACAAAAAGGAAGTTAGTGGATCCAAACCGACTGAAGAAAAGGAGAACCAAGCCAGCAAGGTTTGTGCACAACCATTCTCCTCATTACATGCCACGCATCAGGTTTGGTCCAGGGAAGTTTAAATATTGGTGGCCCGACTCATTCAATTGTTTTAAAATGTTCTTCAATTTCATTGGTTTAATTTTTAATCATGAGCGAAAGGAATTGAACGGGCTGGACAGAGGATGGATTAAAGAGAAGCCTCCTGACTAGGGTTATCTTAGGGATTCGGGCTTCGACCCAACTTGTATATAGTGTACATAGTTTTAGTTTAAGTATATCGATTTATGGGTGATTGGTGATGTATGTGTGTCTGCACGACTGGGTCGGATTCAAGTGTGGGTATGACATCAGGCATGTTCGAAATCACCATTTCGAACGGATGATTTCATTACCAGGCATTAAATCTGATTACTTTTTGCATCACTAGTTGCTTAACTCGATTTTTCTTTTATTTTTGTTAGGTTAATTTTAGTTTTTGCTTTTGTTTAGGGTTGTTTGCTTTTAATTCCATTTTGATTTTAACTCTATTTTCCCTTATTTTTCTAGTTTAATTTAGATTACTTAGGATTTTAACTAGTTTAATGGCCTAGTTTAAATTTTGCTTTATTAGAATTAATTTTAATTAACTTTAGTTAAATTAGATATTAGTTTAAGTATAGTTAAATTTAATTTAAGTTTTTAGGAATTAATTAGTTTTAATTTGATTTAATTTTTAGGATTTCTTTTCATTTAATATAATATAAAAAAAAAAACACCGTCCATTAATGTATGTATATAGTATATTAAAAATAATAAAAATAATGTATATTATTTTGTATATTAATACTCATGTAAATGTAAATTAAAATGTTTTGTAACATAAGTGTTGTATATGTAATACTAATGTATGTATGTAAACTTATGTATATTGAATATTAATGTAAATGTAAAATTAAAATAAATATATATGTTGTATGTTAAAAATATAAATGTTGTAAAATAAATAAAGCACTTGCAAAATACATTGTAATTTTAAATAATTAATGCCTTAAGTATATAAATAAAATAAATTGTATATTATGAATAAATAATTTTGTACAAAAATAATTGTAATAAAAAAACAATTGTATTGTAAACTATAAAATTTAGTATGTATTTTAGAAATAAATAAGTTATATGTATGTATTATATTGTAACCTAACAAATAAATTTGTATCCTTGTACTATTACTTATATTAAATTAATAAATATTGTATGTACAATAATATAATAAATATGTATAACATATATGTATAATACTTTTAACATAAATAAATTTTGTAAATTTATACTTGTATGAAATAATTGAACACAAAATGTAACATGTATGTATAATTTTTGTAACTTATTAAATAAATTGTATACTAAAATAAAAGTTGTATATTTATATCATGTGTTGTTTGTAAATTACTGTACAAATTTGTAAGTTGTTGTTATTGTTGTTTACATTAGTGTATCATTATATCAAATGTCGTTTGTAATATTTTGTTGTTGTTGTATGATTGTTTCAAATTGTATATTATTGTTTATGTTGTAACTTTGTTCTAATGTTGTTTGGATTATTGTAATTCATTTGTTGTTGTATTTACAATTGTATATGAGTGTGATTGTATATAGAAAGGCGCGCGGCTCACTCACGGCACGATTGCAAATTATCAGGGAGTCCGCCTCTTTACTTTGTTGTATTCTAGTTTTTATTATCTCTCGCCAGTTCTAAATCCACATTGAGGACAATGTGTTGTTCTAAGTGTGGGTATGACAGGCTGGCGCCTTTTAATTTTAATTTTACTTTTTGTAAATTAAGTCATTGTATAGTTGAAGTCAAATTTTGAATAAAATTTTTAAATTTTTTGTAAATAAATAAAAACTTGTAATTAAATAACTCAATTTGTAAATATTTTAAGTTAAAAACACAAAAAAAAATTAAAAAAAATTCACAAAAAGATTTTTCTTTCAATTGAGTCAGTTGTAAATATTTAATCAAGTCAGTTATTGAGTCTTTTATTTTTCAGTTAATCTAGTAGGTTTGTTTGAGATCTTAATTGCAGTCTGGTTTTAACCGCTCATGCTCAATTACATTCGGGTGGCGACTACTTAGGCTATTACATATGCGAACGACCGACTGAATTGACTGACATTTTTTCGGATCAGACTCATGCTTGCTGATTCTGCATAATCAGCTAAGTCTTTTCCACTTTGTACCTTAATTTTCTTTTTCTGTAAATATTCGTTTGTTTATTTATTTATTTTGCAATTTCTGATTGAGTCTAGAGTTTTAGGATGTATATAGCTAGAGTCTTGAAAAATGTCTTTGTTCTAGCTTGCATTTTATAAATGGAAGATGATCGGACTAGATTAGGGCTTAGGTTTTATAGGCTAACTTGTGTATTGATTTGAGATTTGTTGGTAGGCCCAGCCGATAGAAAGTTCCTTAGGATTTGATTGAATAAACTTAAATTCAGGATTCTTGTGGGTTTAAGACTTGGAAAATCTGAAACTAAGTAATATTGAATAAAGGAACCTCTGTAAACTAACAACCTAGATTTCTTAAAATTTAAACCTGGCACATATGTTCTCTTTTTATGAAAATAAATCCGAGACTTATGGCGCCCGCTAAATAAAAGAAATTCCACAATCCACTAAGTGAGCTGAGCCTGTGCAAATAAAAGAAAGAGAGAATAAGAGCTAAAAAGCAGTTGTCATACCCCGGCTCATAACCGAGTGAAACAGTGCTGTAATATGCTCAAGTGAGGTAAAAATGAGTAAATAAAAAGGCAAAATGCTCACACCTTCATCCATCTCCATCATTAGGTTAAAATTTTAACTGTATCTAGGTAGTTTGCATACAGAGGTGGGTTTAAGTCTGTTGATTTAATCCTGTGCCTTGAAAGCTGTTATTTAGGATTAAGATAATTCGTTTTGACCAAGGGATGGGATCCATAAGATGAATGATTTAACTTGAACATAAATAAATCATGATTAGGGAACTTGAAATTGGTGTTTGGGTTTAGATCGGACCATTATACCAACAATCGCGGTTAATACACAAGGATTTAAGATTGTTAAATCATTGCATATTAAAAACCTAGCCCTAATCTATGATTCCATCTTGTTAGCTTTTTCGAGGACGAAAAAGGTTTAAGTGTGGGTATTTTTGATGTGTTACTTTATACATCCATTTTTGTACATATTCGAGTCTATTTTCGTTAGTTCGTAAATATTTCGAGTCGGTTTTAGTTCCTTTTTACATTTTAGTGTTTTTGTGTAGGAATGTGTCCCGGAGGAGCGGAAACGAAGGAAAACGGGCATCGGAATCAAGTGCGGGCGAAAAAACAAAGAAATAAAGGAAACTGGCCCCAGGAGCATAGCCTAGCGTGGGGCTTGTCAGCGCTAGGCTATGCGCCTAGCATCATCAGGCGCATTTTTACAATTATTCCGCGCGCATAGCCTAGCCACACCCTCCTCAACGCTAGGCTATGCGCCCCAGATGGATTTTTAGCCTAAAACCCTAATTTCAAGCCCTCTATAAAAGGGATCGCATTCCAGCCGTTGTAGGGACCTTCTTTGGCGTCTTTGGAACCCTAATCAAGCCTTGGAGCAGCTGGAGCTTAACCATGGAGTATTTGGCTTGATTAGGGCTTGTTAGAGTGAAGAAGGAGCTAGATCTTGAGTATTTCTCTTTACTTTTCATGTTCTTAGTTTAAAGTTTGGATTTTTAATGTTTTTAGACCTTGTTCAGACTTGTTTAGCTACTGTAGTTATGGTTTGTGGCTAGATCTATGGTTGTACTTAGGTTTGGGATGATAAAGTTGTGAACTTTGATGATTATGGACTTGATTTATGCTTAATGATGATGTTTGCTTTGTAATCAGTTGTAAAGCTTGAAACTTTGATGATTATTACAGATGTTGAATGATTATATTTGGTGTATGTTTGATCCACATGTGTTTAGGAATGTCTTTCCACACATAGATGCATGTTAGGCCTACTACTTTGTGTTTTAGGTTAGTTTATGGGTTGTTGATCACATTCCATAGGATTAGACTTCATTAAGTGTAGTTATTTGCATTTGTAACCTAACCTAGAAATCCGGGAGGTGATAGGTTAGATGGTTGGTCTCTTACACTTAGGAATTTTGAGTTAAACGACCCGGGAGGGCGTTGTCTTAGATCTACTTAGTGTAAGTGTCAATCCATGTTAAAGTTGTCAACTTTATGACTCTCTAGTATCTTAGGATGCAAACTGGTGGAGAAATCCGGGAGGTGATCCACCAGTTAGAGTGCAAATGCATGTCGGGGAGTCCGGGAGGATACCCGATTGACTAGTGTAATCATTACAGACTTAGGATTTCTATTGGAGTTGCCTGGTATCTGATCTGGGTCCCCTTTAGGTAAATTTAGGTCTGTTCATTAAGATCCTAGTCTTCATCCTTAGTAAATCAGTCCAGATCAGCATCTGTCACACTTTTGATTCCCAGCCTAGGTACACCTGTTTACCTCACCATATTCAGATTCAGATTCAGTTCCAGTTTTAGTGTAGCTATTCTTAGTATAGTTGTAGTTTAGTTCACTTAGTCAAATCCTGTCTGATTAGGTTATCAGTTGCACCAAAACCCCCCTCTTTTACTTTAGTTAAGTTTACAGTCTAGGTTAGTTTGCTACACTAGTGTCCGTGGTTCGATATCCGGACTTCCGTCAGCTATTCTGCCACCGACAGGTACACTTGCCTTAGGAGCGGTCTAGTTTAGGGTTTTCCGATTATTACTAGGTGTTTAGGTTAAGTATAGGTCTAGGATTAGATTAGGTGTTTTTAGCTTAGGTTAATTAGATTAAATTTAGTCCTGTTTTTACTATACTGACCGCTCGCATCATCCTTCTTAACAGCGAAGAAGGTGTCGAGATCTTCAAGGTTGAATGTGGATTCTGCAAAATAAATCAGAATAGTTAGGAATAACTAAGAATACTTAAGAATATCAAAACATTTTTAGATATACCAGAAGCCATGGGAGTAGTTGTTCCGATATTAGCACCAAATTTCCTATGCTGTTCGTCAATTTTCAGTAGAGAACGGATTCTTTCTCTGCTATCTTCTTCTTCTGTGATGAGTGACTCAAATTTGGGAGCTACAACAAAATAAAAACACAATAAGTTAAGATTAAACAAACGGAAATTTTGATAAAAGATAAATAATAAATCCCTAATAATCCTACCCTTTTCTACCCACTTGAGAGGAAGAATTTCCCCATGGGGGATAGAACTTCTTTTTACAAAAAAGAACTTATTCCTCCACTCATCTTCATTGAAAGTTATTCCAGAAACTAAGACGGGAGCCCCACTCCGTCTCTGAAGGACGAATCGAGAAGATCCATGGGTCCTGAGTTGGTACATCAAGGAAATTTCAGGGATACCGATATCTAAACCAAAGTGATGGTTTAGTTGGTCAAGGGTATGAAGAAGACGCCAACCCATGGGCATAAGTTGCGGAAAACACAGTTTTGTAGTTAAAAAGAAATTGAGGATGAGGTCGGAAAAAGGGTATTTCAATCCCAAAGTGAACGGATACTCTGGAAAACATGTCCAAGTAGGTGAGACATGATCGGCTTTAAGGTTTTTTGAAAAATGATGAAATATGGTTTCATCAGGAAAAGTTTTAGAAAGACGCAAAAGATCAATTCGGTCATCATTCAAAACATTTCTGTTTTGACGATTAAGACTGAGAATGTTTTGATCAGTGAAATCGTCGGAGTCGAAATCAGAGGAGGAAGATGATCCAGACATTTTTTCAAAAGAAAAAATTAAAATTGAAGAAGAAGATGAAAGAGACTTACAGCAAGATCCCGTGGAAGACGATGGCATCAAGTGGGTGTGAAATGATCATTATATCCTGCATAAACGGCAGGAATATGTGGGAAACCGCCACAATAATAACTGGTCTGTCAAAAAACGGTCACATCACATTCAAAATTCAAAATTTGAATAAAGAGCTAAAATAAACGGTTAATTTCAAATTCTTACCACTCATTGAAGCGGTAATAAGAATTTGGGGGCAATTGTTATACCTCAAAAAAGTTACCTCATAATTGGGAATATTTCAGAATATTTAGGAATATTTGCGTATATAAATTTATATGATCTGATGACTTAATTACTGTATAATAATAATGTAAATGATGTTATTATTATTTAATGTCACATGTATTGCTAATATTTGAATTAAGTCAACAGATTGTATAACTAGCAAGCCTATTTTTCTGGAATGATAAGAAGAAACGTGGGAAACATGCCAACGTTCATGAGAAGTGTTCGAGAGCTGATTGGAGGAAGAACCGGTTATTGAGGAACGACTATTTGACCAATATTGTATATTTTTGACTATATATTGAGGCTCATGATCGATTATAGGAACATCTGGCACACAACCAACTATTCGATCACTATTCGCAATCATATTCACAGAAACATGCACTTAGCAATCGATCATTTGTGCTCTTTATTTGTAACTTTTACTTTGTTAGTTTAATATAAACAAGGCAGAGTGACGATTGTCACCTCCCGAGGTTTTTATGCCGGCAATCCTAAGGGATTAAGGGCTTTTCCTCGTATAAATCTCGTGTGTTTGGCTGTTTTTCTATTTTATATTCTGAAATATCCCTAGGTATCCTCAGGGATATTCTTGTTAAACATTACTGTTAAACTATTTTCTTGATTGTTAAGCACAATACCCCACTTAACTAATTCGGTTTTGCTAAAAGTTACACTTGTTAATTTTTACCCGAAACAAATACTACCCTGAGGTCGATTGCAATTTATTACATAATATTTTAAGAAACCCATATATCTTTCAAAATGGTACATGTAACACTAGAATACATGACCACAAATCTTAATCTCTTATACAACATGAATTACTAAATGAACCATTATATCAAAAAAAAAGGGACGATGGAAGGTACATCTCTAGTTCACAGAGGGGAACGATAATTTCCTTTTATCGTTCATCTAAGACTTCATGATCAATAATCTTTGAGTGAAACATGTTAAAAAAGAAACAAGTTTTGCGATTGTATGTCGAATGTTATATCGTAACAATCCACAAATTGCAACGGGAATTATAGGTGTCATTAAAACATGACAATCATGGGACTTCATACCAAACAATTTACAGTCTTTTATCGACACAAGCCTTTTAATGTTTATCGAATAGCTAGATCTAGTTTAATAACAAGTAACCATTTACAAAACTTTTTTTTTTCATCTTTTGACATGGTATAATACTCTCTCTAAGGAAAAATGTGAGTTTTATTACTTATCATATAATTTGTAAAAATTATAGTTTTTTATGCTTAAAAGTTGGTGTCTCTATAATACTTTTGAGGTTTAAGCTTCATTTTTGATGTCAAAAATTTAAAGTATGCAACTTATAAATGAAATGCTTATATTTTCACTAAGATGGTTGTGTGTATGCTAATAATAATATAATAGTAATAATATTATATTTATTGATGAATTTGGAAAGAGCCTTGTATTTTTTATGTTTGTTTGGGGCTCTTAAAAATCAAGCATGTCGTGAATTGATATGACATGTATCAACATATTACACAACAAGTGTCTTATGTTACATATGGCTTTTCTATGTTTAAGATCATTCCAAAAAATTGGCTTTTGAACCTTTTATGACTCTTCTATAATGTCATTCTTCTCCCTGAAGGGTCATAAAATGCTTCACATGATGCTTCTATTATGCATTAGACACTAGAATAAAGCATTTCTTATAACTTGCACTACCACTTTGGTGTCGTTCTTCTTTCGACATATTTCAATTTTGGACGATTGACCAATATGGTTTCAAGTTTTTGGAGAAGGAGATCGAGTTTGGATGATTACTTTTGGCTTGTAATCACATTGTTTATATTTCTTGCTTATTTTTTAAGTGATTTCATATTCTTATATATTATGATGTGTTATGATCAGTGAGATGTTGCTTAATTCACATGGCATGTTCCTCCTATGATTCATGATGGTTAACTTTGTGTATTTTATCTTGATTTGCATGTTTAAGTTAATATTTTGTGTTTGAACTTGATTATGAATTATCTAGAAGAAGTATATAGGAACCTACTTGTGAGTTGATTATAATCAGTTGGCTATTACTCATGATAATAACACAAGATAGAGTGTTGGTATGTCTTGGCTCTTAGATTTTTCGAGTAAAATTTTATGTCAGTGAGTTTTTTTAATATATATATATATATATATATATATATATATATATATATATATATATATATATATATATATATATATATATCCTTTGATGTCTTCCATTGTATGCCATAGTTGACGGTGTTAGATTGACTCCTTGCATTTTAGGATGTTTGAGATTATTGATACCAACATGAAAGACAATCTTTGTGTCATTAGACATCCTCCAGTTTGATAAGACCAAAAGGTAAAGCATATTGCATTTCTTAGTATTTCTTGACAGGGGCATGGCTTTCTTCAGACTGGGGGGGGCCCCTGTTTTTTCGTGTAGCAGTGTAAATTTCTCGATACGTAGTGTAAAATTTTTTAAAAGCCTTTATTTCGTCCCTCCTGAAAAAAAAAATTATTTCGCCCCTCTGGGATTATAGTCAAGCTTCGTCACTGTTTCTTGAGTCATTTGTACCATTAAATGTGCCAACAGGTTATTCATTTTCAAGAACTATTGAGTTGTCCTTTAAGATTCCTTGTTTATATCATTACTTTCTCCATTGCTTGATTCTTTTTTTTTGCCTTAGTTTTGTTACTTGATTGTTTGCTTTAGCATGTTCTTTTAAGAATCCTTTCAAAACAAATAAAACAAACTCTCAAAATCATTCTTATTTTTGGCTAGGAGTTGTGAGATACATTAGTCTGTAATTTGTGGTTTGGCTTATGTCATTTTCTTTTTAACTAGATTTTGTTGACTATTAGATTTTATATTATCTTTATCCGTACATCAAACACACACAACCAATTATAAAGGTTCAACTAGATATTAACAAACTCACTCTATGGCTTATCCAATATCCTTTGATTAAGAATTTCTCTACTAGTCGTTTCCTTAATATCGTAAGGACCACCATTGTGGCTATGGGTGTTCAAAAAATCCGAAATCCGAACCGTATGCGAAACACGAAAAACCGATCCGAATTAAAGATTCGGATCGTATATACAAAATCCTGTTTATTCGGATCGGATATCCAAATTTCATCAAAATAAACACTGTTTTTCCGGGTTATTCGGATGAAAAAATAAGTTTATTCGGGTTTTTCTGATAGATTCGGATCGGATTGAAAATTTCCGAATTTGGATCGGATCGGGCTTCGGATAAGGTATTAAAATTTTCAAATCCGAACAACCCGATCCGCATAACTCGAATAAACCGTTATCCGACCCGATGAACACCCTTAATTGTGGCTTTTCACTAAGCTACTAATCATCTTCTTCAACACATTATGTCAATACAATATGTCTTTACAATTCTTCAAGCGTTCACTTTGTCAAAGTAGTGAATCCTCACAACATTATGTTAAAAGAGTGTGCAAACTCTCAAATACTAGACAACATTATATAAAATTAGTGTTCTTCTTGCAACACAAGTTCACACATACCATTTTAATGTTACTTTTTTCTAACTCAAATAAAAATCACTAAAATAAATAAATGTATACAAAATAAAAGAGTAAATAATGATAGAAATTTGAAGTTCATACTCTTATTTCTTTTCTTGATATAAATGATTTTCAAATTTTATGTCTTGATTTTTATCTGTGATCTTCTCAATTGATATGATAATATGAAATTATAAAATATAATAATATGATAATATTTTTAAAAATATTTCTATTAAAAAGGGTCGGTTGAAATTGTAAAATATGTTTGGTATTTGAAGACAATACTGCCCATTCTGCAGTCACTACAATCATTAGGTAGTCACTTGTAGTTGTCGTCATGGTATCATTCAAATCTTATCAAAAACAACAATGATTGAAGATATTACTCATGTTATGTAGGTTCAAGTTGGAAGTTAAGAGATTGTTTTGGGGGGAGCCATTGCTAATGGATATGGATATGGATATGGATTTGGATGTTATTTTCTTTGATTAACCATCACTAATTTATGTATTTGGTCTTTAAAATCTTAAACTCTACGAATAAATGAATCAAAAGTCCCCAAGTAGACATATTTCCAATGTGATGTAGGGCAATCCTTTTTATATGTCAATCTCTAACATCCATATATATAGGCATCTTTAGTATATCACCCATTTAAAAACTAAATTTCCAAAATTCTATTCAACCTAAATAGTAAAAAGAATTTGTCTTTTTAAGTTTTTTTAATTAATGACTTCAAATGTATCCTTTATTACAAGAGCCAATGCCAACAACATTATAGGACCAACAAGGCATTATCTCAATGGTGTCTCAAGATTCTTTCAAATGGAAGTTCTTGGGTTCAAATCCTTCACGCATCGAAAAAGGGGTGGGGCTTTTACCAGTAGGGTTTCCTCATGAGGTGGTTGTGGTGGCTCATGGGAGGTCCAGGTAACTAAATCTTAGTAACATGACCTATAAACAGTGGGCTTACACGATTGAGACCTTCGTCGTTCAGAAAAAAAGAAAAACAACATTATAGTCATCTAACTTTTAACTCAACCATTAGATGCGGTTATGTGACAAACATGGGTGCACCTCCCTATATACTTATGTAGTTATACAAACGTTGACCGTAGTAATACAGGCGCCAATCATAATTATACGAGCGGGTCCGCTCGTGTTTGTCATGTCATTGGTTTCCTAATGGTTAAATTAAAATTCGGGCATCTATAAATACATAGGCGTTGAATAATGTAATAAAGGGACATTTTAAGACATTAAAAAGAAAAAAAAAACAATTTTTTTATAAAAGAAATTCTGAAAACCTTTGTGGTCAACAGGGGCGGCCCCGAGAATTTGAGTGCCCAGGACGAGCCGGAGAAAAAAGGCCCTTAACGCATTCATTCATTCAAGTATATAAATTTTTTTCGTAAGGGAGGGCTAATTATACGAATAAATTATAAACATAAATCATAGTGTCAAGTTTAGTGAAATACATATAACAATAATTAACCGATGATTCGTGAAGCTCGCCTAGCATTCTTCATAGCAAATTGGTTGATTAGCTCTTCGCAGTCTATATTTTCTAATATATCGCTCTCGATAGTTATCATGGCTAATCCACCGAGTCTTTCTTGGGACAGTCACACAAAATCACAAAATTTGACCTAAATCAATAAATCCTAAATCCTAATTCAACAAGACAACAACACAACATTTAGCAATTGGCATTTTGGCTCTAAATCCTAATTTAACAACAACATTGTCAACACATAAGAATGCATAATCATTAATCAACTAACACAGTAACATTAACACTAATAAGAGATTTTGAGGGTTCATTTTTAGTTTCTTACGTGGTGAATCGTGAATCACAAGGTCGAGTGACGAGCAAACTGCAGACGGAGCAGTAGCCGGAACTTGGAAGCCCAGAAGGGGGCGGTGTCACAGTAGAGCAGTGGAGGCGATCGGAGGCTGGAGGCTACAGTGATGAAGAATTCGCAGGGGGGGGGCCTAATTTGGGTTTCGGGATTTTAAATTTGAAGGGAAAAAACGTGGGACTTGAAAAATAAGTTAGGTATACAAAAAATTGAAAATGGACCCATTTTAATACAAATTGCGCCCTTATTTGAAATGATTTTACAAACTTGTTTTTATTTTTTTATAAATATTGTTAAAAATATGAGATATATTTTTATTTCTTCAATTTTATAATTTGGTTTTATTCTTTTATTTTGTATGAGCTGAGATTATTGGACTCGATGAGCTATTTGGGCTGAAGCAAATTGGGTTGTAGCTGTATAAGAAGATGGGCTTAGAGATTTACTGAAGATATACAAGTATATGTAAAGTCAATATTAGATAAGATCATAATCTGATAATCTGAGTTCATTTTGAGATCAACTGAGATCTAGAGAGTTCGTACACATACTCTCTCTCTTCTCTAGAGAGTTCTTATATTTCTAGGGTTTTTTATTCTCTCATCTTCGAGTTGTTTTTGTTTAGATCTGCACTATTTCTCACATGAGTTGTGATCTTGTATGAGTGCAGATATGTTCATTTGGTTCTGGACTTCTGGTATTAGTTTGAATCAGTATGTTTGATATTGATTCTATTCTTTTCTCATCTGAAGTATGAAGATTATAGATCTATGGTTTCTAACAAATATATATAAAAATTGTGCCCCTCTACAAGATGGGCCCGGGACGGAGGTCGGGTTTGCCCCTCCTCGGGCCGCCCCTGGTGGTCAACACGTGTGCAAAATTCAAATTGATGTTGAAAAATCACAAAAACCAAAATTTGGAAGTTAGTTGCTTTTAATAAGATACGATTTATTAGTAGTATCCAAACCGATTTATGATTCTTTCACAAAGTAAGCCATAAAAATGCTAGCCTTAAGTTCACTTCTTGGCTGACATTGCATTGCACTTAAAGACAAATAGTTTGTTCACACAAAAAATAAATAAAATCATTTTTTTTAGCTAACGAGGGTTCAGCGGTATGTTTCTTCGTAGTCCCAATGGATCATCGGACCCAACAACCCACGCGCTATGACCACAGTTCGCTACCAACTCCCCGGTATCTAAAGTCAGGTGTTGGCGAACGCTAACTCAAACAAATCCATCTGCTCCTTAGGAGGAAACCCACTATGTGGTAAAACCCGTACTGATCACTTTGGCCATGATTTGAACCATGACCTCATAAAGCTAAGCTTTATTGGAATCATGAAGTGTTAGTTGAGCTACAAGCTCATTGCCAATATTTATATTTATATAATAAATAAAAATTTTCATGAGACACGTGTGTAGATTACCTAAAAATTAATTTTCCTGCTTTTCTCTTTTATTAATTGTTTGTAAACCATCTATTGCTATATTTTGATTTTTCTTCTTTCATTTATATTAAATAATAACAATTTTATTCAATTTAGCAAATAATATGATATATAATATAATTGTTTATAGAAAGTCTTTAAAAAATATGTATTATATTATTTAAAATAAATTTATATATTTAACAGTTTTTACCTAATAAATAAAATAAAAATTAAAGAAAAATACTTGCCTAAAAATCAAGATTTCTTGAATAACCACATCAAAATCAAAGCTAACTTCACACGATTCAAGCAAGATTCAGTTCAGAAAACAAGATAACATCATAATCCCAACATCCCAATCCAACCAATTTATAAATGAATTTAAAGAAAACCAGAAAACAATCCAAAAAAAATAAAAAATTTCCATGAAAATCTGATCAATCAATTTGTCATCTTTACAATTAATCAACAACATGATGATCATCATCATCGTCATCATTGTCACTGATATGAACATCCAATTCCAAATGGGTATTGCAGTCATTCAACAAGAAATCACTCTTCTCAATCAAACCCCTCAACGAATCAAAACCAAACCCGGAAGAATTCGGGTCACTCGTGGGTGATTCTGCAGACGAATCAACACTTGGTGTTCGTCCAACACACCAACAACAAAACCCTAAAGACTGGTTTTCATTCGATTTACCTCTCTGCAATCGTTTCTTCGTTGATTTGATTCTCGATAAAACCACCCTTTTCACTCGAGTTCCATATCCAAACACTTTCTTCTGATCATTCTGATCTTCGTAGGGTTTGAAGTCACCATCGATTTGGTGATTGAGGGACATAAAAATTGGGGGATTTGGGGAGATGTTATGATGGGTGATTGGGTGGAAGTGGGAGAGATGAAGCCATATGTGATATGAAGAACAACAGTTGAATTTGATTGAAGGATGATGATGATGATGATGATGATGATGATGATGATGATGATGATGATGAATGTTAAAAGGGGGCAAAATCCAACCGTTTGGTACAACTTCAGTCAGTCTTTGTTTTGATTCAATTGCAACCATGTATCCGTCATGTGTACCGCGTCACACCAACTAGCGACCAATTTTTATTTTTAATTTTTTGAGTAAATTACGGTTTTTGCCCATGTAGTTTAAATGTTTTAACTATTTCGGCTCAAAATATATATTTCTATCAATTCAGCCCCTGTAGTTTAGATAACTATCGGTTTTGGCCCCTCAAACTTAATTATCATAACGGTTTTGGCCCAAAATTTAATAATGGTTGGGGGCCAAAAACGTTAGTTTGTCTAAACCACAGGGCTAAATTGATAGTTGATTCTATTTTGGGTCAAAATAGTTAAAACACTTAAACCAAATGAGCCAAAACATAATTTACTCTATTTTTTTAAATTTCTTTATTTAATATATATGTGTATATCATAAATTATATGAACTAGTAACGTTACCCGCGCTCTGTGCCGAGCTGTTACAACTAAAACTCAAGCGTTATGAAATGATGATAACACTTAAAAAACATATGAGGCTGTGATGAATCGGTTAAGCGGACAAAAACGAAGATAAAAACACATATTGCGAGCTCAAGTTCAAAAACTTGAAGAAATGACAAGTCAGAATAAAAAGATATGGTTCAAGTTTTGATGAAAATAACCACATGAAACAAAAAACACTGAAATTGTTGTTTATTTGTTCTTATTTCATCATTTGTATCATCTTCGTCTATAAAATGATGGGTTCTTTTAGTAATCACCTTTTACATTCTTGCAAAAGTAGTTTATTTCATATAACCACCAATGAACAAAGTATTATGTGGTTGATGATTAGTTTCATGGCTTTGTAGCTCGATTCTACAGGGAAACAAACATTTGAATTTTATAATACCAGTTAATAAAGTTACGTAAATTAAGATCATCACCGTAAACATACAAGGGATTGCATAAAAAGATTAGGGTACGACCCATATAGCGTCTTAAGTTCTTTTTGTTTCTTTTTTCTTTTTTTTTTGTTTACCTTTTTTTCTACTGAATTTTTATTATACTTTTATTAAATCAGATTTTTAAAATGTTAATAAGCGCTTTTGATAATTATGTTTCAGTATAAATTTATCAAGATCGAGTCTTTTGCGGTATATTTTAACATTTTTAAATACACTTTTGTGTTCGTAATCCTAAATTTTACAACTACATGATATTTTAACAATATTTTGATCCTTTCTGTTTATTAACATTTTTTACAATGATATAATTATTCATGATTTCCGAATATAACGTTGCGACATGTTTTATAAAGTATAAAACTTATCTGCTTTATATAACTATTTTTTGTATATGTTTCAATTCCTAAACCAAGTCGTTGTAACCCAATACATCTGTTATTGAAATTAATTATCAAGATAAAACTTTTAAATTCAAGTTAAAAAATAAAGAATAAGGATAAAAATTATTTTTATAAATGTTTATAATTTTTGTTTAATTTAATGTTGTTTGATTGTGTAAATACACAATATCTCAAACAATACTAAATATGCGATTTTACAAAAACTGAGTTTCAGTTATTAATTTTCATATGTATTTATTATGTAAAAATACATGGTGTGTGTTAATAATTATATGGTTTGTATGGGTATAAACCTATGATCATGCACACTTTTATTACTTACGATTATTAAACCTATGTAATTAATTTACATCTAAAAGTAAATTTTAATTAGTCATTATTTATTTATTTATTATTATTATTATTATAATATGTAATATGTAATTTTCATCATATGAAATATTTATAACAAATTTACATATTTATGAATTATACTGTTTTTCTAGACACATAAGAAACATATATTATAAACTCTAGCTTGTTTTTGCATAAGAAACACATCATCATCATCATCATCATCATCATCCTCCTCCTCCTCCTCCTCCTCCTCCTCCTCATCCTCATCCTCATCCTCATCCTCATCATCATCATCATCATCATCATCCTCATCCTCATCCTCATCCTCATCATCATCATCATCCTCATCATCATCATCATCATCATCATCATCATCATCCATCCTCATCCTCATCATCATCATCATCATCATCATCATCATCATCATCATCATCTTCTTCTTCTTCTTCTTCTTCTTCTTCTTCTTCTTCTTCTTCTTCTTCTTCTTCTTCTTCTTCTTCTTCTTCTACAAATAATATAACTATTTGATATGATTCACAATTTCGGGTCATTACAAGTCAAATATATGTTGGATATTGTATAATGTGTTATACATGCACATTTTATATTTTAAGTTTAGAATTAGTATGTTGAATTTAAATGACATGAAATCCCATATCTCTTCATAAGTTTATGTTTGTACTTTATATTGTCTTATAACACCGACTAAAGTTGGACTCATGAACTTGTTAAACGAATTTGTCACTTTCTAACATTTTATAAAGAACTTTCATTATTTTAAATTAGAGTTAATTGCACAAATAGTCCATTTGCCCAAGCTTTAAAATTGCAAATTTAGTCCAAACTTTTGTGGCAAGCTTACATACATGGTCCATGTGGTTTGGCGCATGTTTGGTCCCCAACATTGAAGAATTAAAAACTTAGTCTAAACATTTGTGAAAAGATTGCATAAATGGTTCCGATGGTTTAATTAATTGCAAATTTAGTCCATGAATTAAATTACAATTATATTTTAAATGTTAGAACTTAATTATTTAAGATAGATTAATTTAAATAATCCACAAATCCAAACTAATTATTTAACACACACATTGTGGTTAAATCCTTTAAAAAGATTTTTTACCTAAAAAAAGTAGAGTGAAATCTTTGTCTTTTAATTTTAAATCAATGATTTCGATTAAAGTGTTGAAAATAAAGGGTGAAAGGGTATAATAAGAAGATATTTTTTTTTGACTTTTTTCAAATTATTCTATATATAATTTAAGGTTGGGGGGAATAGTAACGTGGGCCCCACGGTTTTTTTTTTTTTTCTCTTACACACACTCCCACATATTATATATATACACCCACTCCCACATATTATATTATATACACTGGTATATTATTAAAAGAGATAAGGGGAGTAGTAAAATGGGTCACCTAGACTTTATCTGTACCATTGATTTGGAATTTTGAAAATAAAAATGTGGTGCGCATTGAATATGAATAAAACAATTGGTTTTGAATAAACAAATCAGCTTTAATGTGGGTTAATGTGAACCACGTATTTATTTTCAAGATTCGAAATCGACGACCCAAATAGGGTTTAGGGGTTTTCTCTCTATGATTAGTGAGAAAATGTGGTCATTTCTACGGTTTTTTGGTGGTGTTCGAAAAAAACAACTGTTATTTTTTCTCTTACACACACTCCCACATATTATATATATACACCCACTCCCACATATTATATTATATATACTGGTATATTATTAAAAGAGATAAGGGGAGTAGTAAAATGGGTCACCTAGACTTTATCTGTACCATTGATTTGGAATTTTGAAAATAAAAATGTGGTGCGCATTGAATATGAATAAAAAAATTGGTTTTGAATAAACAAATCAGCTTTAATGTGGGTTAATGTGAACCACGTATTTATTTTCAAGATTCGAAATCGACGACCCAAATAGGGTTTAGGGGTTTTCTCTCTATGATTAGTGAGAAAATGTGGTCCTTTCTACGGTTTTGGTGGTGTTCGAAAAAAGCAACTGTTATTTGTTTGTTTTCATATAAAATCGATGTGTGCTTAGGGATTTGGGGTTTTTTTAATTCAACCAATTGGTTGCAGATGAGAAGTTGCCAGTTTTTTTTAATTATTTTCGTAACATATTTGTATGAATTTTGTATGATTTTATGTTTTTATAAGAAATTTGTATAGAGTTCATGATAATAGATTTGATTTTGCTATGTAACTTATGTTTCTGCAAATGGCATCTAATACACGTTGTCAGGAGTGTACTGTGATGACCCGCCGCAACGCGCGGCGGGTATAAACTTAGTTCTTTATTATTAAACATTCATAACTTTTTCACACAATTTGTTTTTTAAATAATCACACCATAAACTCAAGCTTTTTTCCTCCTTAATTTGAGTATATAGTGTTATATAAATATATAACCACACACTCTGTCAATCAAGCATAAGTATGGTTGGCGCTTCAGCTTCACTACTTCAGTCGAGTTCGATTCTTTAGTGCTAGTGGAAGAGTACTTGATCATCATCAAAGTTCACTTATTAAATAAATCCTTGAAGCTCTTATATGCACAAAAGATTGGTATTTTAGTATTTTAGTTGAGCTTTTATTAAAAATATATGTTTATTTGTAGGTTCTAATGAAGTTAATTTTAATGAGCTCATTGAGGATATAATGTTTCTTGAGATTAGTTATGAATCAGGTGCTTCAAACTCCATAAATAATGCAAAAGGTAACAACTTCAAATGCTTTGTTTTGGTTTGTTTTTACTTGATATTTCATGTTATTCTTTTGACATTTTTGTGAAATTATGAACAGGTTTAAACTTTGAAGTTGAAGAGATGAACATAAAGAGAAAAGCCATTGATTTGTTTTTGATAAATGTGTTATGCTTGAAATTTATGATGATATGTTATGTGTTATGATGTTTATGGATTGTTTCAAATAGATTTAGGATTAATGGATTATCACGTCATGGATTTTGTTATTTTGGAATCCTTTTTTTTTCAAAAAAAAAACATTTCTTATCATGTTCCTAAACATGTATTATCGTGTAACATGTTTTCAAACATGTTTGTGTTTGAAAAAATGACACGATTACCTATCATGTCGTGTTCGTGTCAACATTGTTCGTGTTTGTGTCTTGTAGTGTCGTGTCTGGCCTATTATGCCAGCTCTAAATGTATAAGACTTGTTGCACATTAATTGTATAGACATATAAGGTTTATAGATTAAATGAACCCTCTCACCTATCAAATAAATTATTACAGAGACACTCATCAGTTAACATACATGCAAATGAAAGGTTTTTCAAACCCAAGTATATACCAGACACGAATATAATATGTTACAATGTGCACAAGACCCAGCACATGAATGTATACATGGAGGCAACACTTGCCTCAACTTATTTGGATACATTAGCAATCATCAAAACAATCCACACCCATACCATACAACAATATGTAACATTCGTATCTAAACCAGTGAAGTTTTCCCGACATCTTGGCCATTGAAGCTGGCCACCTTCTGGTTCAAGGGCTGAACCGTTTGTATGTTAGCTTGTGTGTCGAACAACTCAAGCTGGGATGGGTTCAGGAACCCTACCAGATTCGCTTGCAGCTAAACTATCGTAGTATTCGACCAACACTTCCCAACCACCAGGGCACATGAATCCATCTGGCGGGTTTTCCCTGTTCTTTGCAAGTGTTCGCATCTGTATCACATAAACAAACAACAGATATAATAATACAACAAATAGCTAACACACCTGCACACACACATAGATGCACACATACACAGGGATTCATTCAAATGAGAACCAACAAGTCGTAGATAACTAAAAGGAAGCATTTATAACCACATGATTTAATGGGTATAAAAGTAACTTCCTTTAAAGTAAGAGAAATTACTTTTATGCCCTTTAAACTTGTGGTCAATGGTTCTTTTAGTTTTCAACTAACATTAGTTCTCAATTAAACATAGCTACACACACATATTGTCTCTAATTGCCTAAAAAATGAAAAGGGTCAAAAGTCACATAAGTGTATTAACAAAAAATTTAGTGCATTAACCCTCCTAATCATCATATTCAAAAGCTTAGACTATTATTGGAAGAAAAACACACACACACACACATATTTTATATCTCATTTAACACACTGACTAGTTTCAACCCAAACTGACCAGTCAATACCAGATTTTGATCCATTATCCAAACCATCCACTAGGCTACATTTCTTGGTAAATATATACCTTGGTACCAGAGATGAAGAGGAAATCCTGAGCTCTGGAGGGATCAAAGAATTCCATTT
Source organism: Mikania micrantha (assembly GCA_009363875.1). Classification (NCBI taxonomy): domain Eukaryota; kingdom Viridiplantae; phylum Streptophyta; class Magnoliopsida; order Asterales; family Asteraceae; genus Mikania; species Mikania micrantha. Next base: position 19,588,181 of record CM018698.1, read on the forward strand.
TCTGTTGTGTCTTGTCATATGCTGCCACCTGAAATACCATTCTCAAAATTAACTCAAATAGTTTCATGAATTAGTAGGTGTTTTGATGAGCCCGGGTAATGTGATCTTAATGATAACCAGAAATAGATTTAAAATATATATTTATCTTATATCATAATAAAAGAATAGCATAATCCGCCACTTGTCAGTCTCTGGTAAAGTCAACTTATGATTTTCTCGCCTCTCTCTCTTCTTAATGTCTTTTTATTAATAAATAATTTTATGTCTCTCTCTCTCTCATTAATGTATTTCTCTTAATAAATAATAAATAATAAAATTATGGTTAAAATAATAAAATTGCCTACTTGAACAAATGAACCTAAAGTTAAAATAAAAAGCAAAAAAAAAAATAATCAAAATTAAAAAAATAAATAAACGAAGGTGTAATAATAACAAAATATATAAGTAGAAACTTAAAAACATTAATTAGTTTAATCCACATAATAAGAGAGAAAAATTAGCAATTTTTACAAATTATATATATTAAACCCATGTAATACATGTGTTTTAACCTAGTATATAATATACATACATATACATATGTGTGTGTGTGTGTAATATAACAAACATTAAAGATATAGTGTTTGAAAGTGTTAGGGTGTTGCAATTGAGATAATAAGATAATTAGTCATTTGTTTGTTTGATAATTATCATGATTTAAGTAACAAATGATCAAATTACCAAAAACAATAATAATTATTCAAATAAATAAAATTAGAATCATGTTATTCAAATAACTAAGGGAGAAATTGAAAAGAAAACATAAGTTGATTTTCATGCTATAAACAAAGAAAGTACCTTGAACGGGAGAATGTTTAAGCGTTCAAGCCCAGGTGCCATGCTAAGTACTTTCTTGCCATGATCAGCATCATAAAGATCTCTTTTCTCAATCGGATGACCCATGCCAGCTGGATCACGGCCCACTATGTAAAAGTTGGCACCTGCATTGATCCGAGCCTTGGCATGCCACTGCACCTCTGTTGGGCCTGCATAGTGCATTGGAGATGGAAATATCGATACCACTGTGTTTTCTGGATCAAGAACACCATCTTCAAGCACCTAATGATATTCAGTTTCACAATCATCACACAGAAAGTTTACAGTTTATTGGCATAATATCGACCGTTTTGAGGTTTTGGGTAAAGGGTTAAAAAATGTAAGCTTTTGCTATGGGCCAGAATGGTTTGTGTTGGATGGCTGGTCTGCAAACACTTTTTGTTAACTTTTTTGAATAATTGGTATGTAAAACTTGAATACAAAAACTATATTATCACAATAATAATCCAAACTTCTGTTAACAAAAGCAATTTTGAAATTTTAACGCATTTGAATTAGAGATGGCAACTTCAATGAGTTGATGGGTCAACTCGGGTTCATATCAAATGGGGAAAATCTTGAAAAGCCAAAATGAAAATACTTCAAACGGGCCATGCGGGTCAAAAGTCATCAAAAGGTTTGAGCCGTTTGAAATATGCTAATTTTTCCCCAATAACTTGTATATTCAAAATTTTCCCCAATATCTGCTAATTTTCATGCCTCTAATTTAAATATACAGTTCGTATACGTTTGAGCCGTTTGATTTTTACTTGATCTTTTAGCTTATGTGATTTGATAAAACATAACCCAAAATCAACAAACGGATCAAAATTACCAACTTCACAAAAATTAAAAAACAATTTGCCAACCTTTTGATGCTGCTTCATTCGCCAACTAAGTGGCACATCATCTGCCTTTGTGAATCCCCCGAGTGGATGAAGCAAAAGAACAGGGTTCTTATAACCCATTTCAAGAAGCCTACGCCGAGTGTCAGTCATCAACAAAGCATGACCATTGTGTACCGGGTTCCTGAGCTGGAAAGCAAACACTGCATCAGCATTCCTCTTTTCAAATTCGTCGCGCAGTTCTGAAGGGGATAGTCTGTAACGGTCAAGTCCATCATGATACTTGATTGGTTGTATAACTTCAAGATCACCTCCTATCAGCCAATCTCCAGCACCCGTTATGGCTTCTTCAACGTAAGGGAGACCAGGGGCAGTTGTACCCCAAGTTCTAGCGATGCGTTCTTCTTTGTTATGCTTGTATATCTCAATGCTAAGTAGCCATTACACAAGATGAGAAAAAAATAAATATTAGTTGATAATTGCATAAATAAACCAAACTTTAGTGGCATGTGTTGTTAGTTTAATCTTGTAATTGAAAAAGTGGTTAAGTAGTCAGTTACGATAGTTTGTTTTTCTGTTGTAATTGTAATAATTGACTATAAATAGTCAACACTCTGTATTTGTGATAACAAGCAGAGAAATAAAAAGAAATCAAAGGATCGATTTCGAATTGTGATTGTTGTTCGTTTTCTGTTATTTCGGATACCATCTAACAAGTGGTATCAGAGCCGCGGTGCTCAGGTTCTTCAAAAATTTGATGAAATTGGCGAAGAAATCAAGATCGGTGGTGAAATTCGAGCAGGAAGACAACCTTCGATCGCTTGATTCGAAGGGCTGGATCAAGAATCGCCATTGCAGTATTACCGAAGACGGAGAAGAACAATTATGGCAGACGGAGCTAATGCAGGTGCGATTGTTACTGCGAAGGAAAGCGGCACAGCCTCGTTACAATGTCCGATGTTGAACGTCAACAATTACAACATTTGGGCGATCAGATTGAAGGCGGTGTTTAAGGTCCACGGAATCCTCGAAGCACTCGAACCCGGAATTGGCACGGCGGTCGATGCGAAGAAGAATGATATGGCTGTCGCCCTGTTGTATCAGGCAATACCGGAGGAGCTGGTGTTACAAGTCGCGCAATATCAAACAGCCAAGCAGATCTGGGAGGCTTTGAAGGTCAGATTCGTTGGCGCCGATCGGGTTAGAGAAGCAAGGTTGCAGACACTACAATCTGAGTTGGAGGCCATGAAAATGAATGAGAATGAAGGAATAGATGACTTTGCCGGTAGACTAAGCCATCTGGTCTCAAAGGCTAATGGTTTGGGATCCACGATTGATGATAGGACGCTGGTGAGGAAACTCCTAGGTTCAGTTCCAGAAAGATTCTTGGCCATTGTGGCCTCGATAGAACAATTTGCAGACCTGAATGCAATGTCATTCCAGGAGGCCATTGGGAGGCTGAAAGCATTTGAAGAGCGAACCAAAATGAAAGATAAGCAGATCTCTACGAAGTCAGACCAACTGCTCCTGAGCTATGATGAATGGCAAGCCAAAAGGAGACCTGAGGCAGGCCAAGGAGCAGGCAGGGGAGCCGGGAGACAAGGGCCCAGAGGCAGAGGCAGAGGCAGAGGCAGGGGATCTGCGGGTAGAAGCAAAGCCCAAGACAAGCCCTCCACAAGTTACCAGTCAAGAAAGACTAAAGACAAGACCAAGATCAAGTGTTTCAGGTGTGATGCAATGGGACACTATGCCTCTGAGTGCCCCACAAATCCAAAGAAGGAAGAATCAAACCTGACAGATGCTCGAGAAGATGGGCCAGCTCTCATGATGACTCTTGCAGTGTTTCTGAATGAAGAAAGAGTCCTCCCGAAAAGATACTCAAGTGAAGAAAAGGGTGTGTGGTTTCTGGACAATGGGGCCAGCAACCACATGACTGGAAACAAAGAACTCTTTGCAAGACTGGACAGAAATGTAAGTGGAAATGTGAGATTTGGTGATGGCTCCTGTGTGAGCATTGAAGGCAAAGGAGACATAGTCCTGGAATGCAAGAACAAGGACCAAAGGGTACTAACCGAGGTATATTACATTCCCACTTTGAGAAGTAATATCATAAGCCTCGGACAACTCACTGAAATTGGCTATGAAGTAAGGATGAAGGACGATCATCTGTGGGTTGTTGAAGCAAGTGGTGCCCTGTTGATGAAGGTACCAAGGTCTCCAAACAGGCTTTACAGAATTGAACTCAAGGTGGCCGCACCAATCTGTTTGTTGGCTCAAGTTGGGGTAAGCACAGCTTGGCTATGGCATGCTCGGCTGGGCCATCTCAACTTGGAGTCAATTCAGAGACTGTCCAGGAAAGAGATGGCTCAAGGGATTCCCAAGATCACACACCCATCACAGGTGTGTGACTGTTGTATGGCAGGGAAGCAGTCCAGAGCCCCCTTTCCAAAGGAAACAAGATTCAAAGCTGAGCAGCCACTAGATCTGGTGTATGCTGATGTGTGTGGACCCATAACACCAGAAACCAAAGGAGGAAACAAGTATCTGCTCATGATGGTTGATGATCATAGCAGATACATGTGGGTGTATCTCATCCAAGGCAAGTCTGAAGTCTTTGATCGATTCAAGGAATTCAAGGAAGAGGTGGAATTGGAGTATGGAAGGAGAATAAAGGCCCTGAGGACAGATAATGGAGGTGAGTTTACTTCCAAGGATTTCAAACTATTATGCTCTAAGACATGTCTATATCACCAGCTCACCTCACCATATTCCCCACAGCAAAATGGGGTTGTGGAGAGGCGAAATAGATCTGTCATGAGCATGACAAGATGCATGTTAAAGGCCATGAAACTTCCCCAAGATCTGTGGGGGGAAGCAGTTAGGCATGCAGTCTACATACTGAACAGATCTCCCACTAAAGCACTGGAAGTCACTCCCTATGAGGCTATCAAAGGCAGAAGACCAAGGCTGGATCATGTGAAAGTATTCGGGTGTGTTGGCTATGCAAAAATCCTTGGGGCAAATCTGAAAAAGTTAGATGATAGAAGCAGGAAGTTGGTGCACTTAGGCTGTCAACCAAAGACCAAGGCCTATAGAATGCTGGATCCAGAAACTGGTAGAATTCATGTTACAAGGGATGTCCAGTTTGATGAGACAAGACCATGGGAATGGGAAAGGAATGAGATTGACCAAGGCCCAGAATGGACTGAGTTTCTGGTCAACACAGAAACCAGGAATCAGGCACAGGTCTCCAGTAGTCAAGCTCCAACAAATTATGATCAGGTAAATGTAGGGGGTGAAGATTATGAAGATGTTGAGGATGAGCCAACATGGAGCAGTCCAGAATCCACAGTCAAAGGAAGAGGTCCAATGTTGGAAAGGCAGCCTACAGATGTAGATAGACCTGGTGATCCTACAGTTGCTCTTGATGACAGGTATGATCACACACCTCTAAGGGGCTCAAGGAATCTGAATGAAATTTATGACAGGGCACAGGAATCTCAGCTGCTACTACTAGAAGGGGAACAAGCTAGTTACAAAGAGGCAAAAGGAGTAAAGGAATGGGAAGATGCCATGGCTGCTGAAATCAAGTCTATTGAAAAAAATAAAACCTGGGAGCTCACTGAAAGGCCAGAGGGTTCTGTCCCAATTGGCTTGAAGTGGGTCTTCAAGGTTAAAAGAGATGCCACAGGGAATATTACAAAATACAAAGCTCGGTTAGTTGCTAAAGGATATGTGCAGCAACATGGAGTTGACTTTGAAGAGGTGTTTGCCCCGGTGGCTAGGATAGAAACAGTAAGATTGATTTTGGCTGTGGCTGCTGAAAAGAGATGGTGGGTTCATCACATGGATGTGAAATCAGCTTTCCTTCATGGTGAGCTAAAGGAGGTGGTGTATGTGTCACAACCTGAAGGGTTCATTAAGAAAGAGGCTAAACAGAAAGCTGATGTACTGACTAAAGCCCTTCCGAGATTAAAGTTCGAAGAAATGAAGAACAAGCTTGGTATGAAGGAAATTACAAGCTTAGGAGGGTGAATTGTTAGTTTAATCTTGTAATTGAAAAAGTGGTTAAGTAGTCAGTTACGATAGTTTGTTTTTCTGTTGTAATTGTAATAATTGACTATAAATAGTCAACACTCTGCATTTGTGATAACAAGCAGAGAAATAAAAAGAAATCAAAGGATCGATTTCGAATTGTGATTGTTGTTCGTTTTCTGTTATTTCGGATACCATCTAACATGTGTTATGTGATGAGGGGTGAGCACTGCCACGTAGGCAACACATAACTACATAAGAAGGAAAAGGCACTCATTCAAACACACTCACTTGAAGGACTAATACCGATCATGGGTCATTAGTATATTTAATATATAATAGTTTACATATGTTATGTAATATTTAGAAGTAGAAGGGTTAAACTTGTCATTCTCCTAAACTTGATAAAAGGGGATTTGTATATATGGCCCATATGGGTGATCGATGAGAACATTATGATCATCACTTCCATAATATCATTTTCAATTCTTGCAAATTCTCTCAACAAATACTATTGATTCCTGTTTATCTGGGCAACATCACTCACTCAGTCACCATGTGTCGTACCTAGTGAGCGGTAAGGTGAGTTATTTTTTTAAACATCTAATATTAATTAGTTTTAACTAATCACTTATTAAATTGATAAAGCAATAAATATTTTTAAACATAAATGGCTCACTAACGTGAGCAAACTACAGGGTGTCCACTCACACTAACCGGGCATCACTAGACAATAGCCTGGTATGGTGTTCGTGTTCGTATGAGCCTATGTGGCTCACTCCCGCCTCACCTCTCGCAGACCATAACACTCACCCTAAGCCATCTAAATCCAACATTAAGGTCATGATAGCTTGAAATGTTCCAAACAAATATAGATGTGCAATTAATGTGGGATACAGGATACTACTGACATTGTAGCAACAAGCATATAATATATATATATAAATTAATAAATAAATAAATATATATATATATAGGCTAAATCACAAGCATTCAACATTTAAAAACAAAACTAGTTTAAATGGAGAAAATATTAACGTCCTTGAAAGCTTATAAAATAAAGCCAAAACCTTTATAAACTTTACACATGGTTCTCAAGTATTACGAATTTCATTTGAAGTATCAAAGCATAGAAGGTGCGACAGAAATTTAAAATATCGAATACCCTAAAGTCATTATAAAGATCCATAAACCAAAACCATGAATAAGTTATAAACATTGTAAAAAATGCGTTTTGGCACCTTAAACTCCAGAAAAAATTATAACCGTCGAAATATTATATGAAGAATAGAAAATTTTTTGAGCAATGTGATTTGTATCTTATACTAAATCCCGTCTTATCTTTCCCTCCACAGATCCTACTCTAGGTGGGATTCTTACTGGGTATGCGTGTTGTTGTAGTAAACCCCGTCTTAAAGAATAAACTCTTAAACTTATTTTGGGCCTTTTATTTTTTTAATTGTTTTTCCTTTTATTTTAAATCTACAAGGTACTATGGTAATTTTACATCCTCTTTTCTCTCTCCATATGTCCCTTGCCCCTTAAAAATCAAATAACTTTTATATGATTTAAAATTTTAAAATACACTATCATTAATTTGAGCATAGTATTGTTATTATTTTTCTTATTTTTTACATGGTATGTGAAATGTTAAACATTGCGTACAAATTGATTTTCAAAATCTGGTTTAATTACACATTTGTAGGATTTAAGTATCAATATATGGTTTAAGTACACATGTGTAAGATTTAATATCAATATCTACAAATCTGCAAGACTCTACTCACATGTGTAAACTAATTTACTATTTGTTTATTCTTTTGGTTCAAAATTTAGTTTTAAGTACACATATACTAGATACTATCCACATATGTAAAATTATGTATAATGTACATGTGTGCAAGTATTCTGATCTTCAACCCCTTTATAAAAAAGTTAAAATAAATAAAAAAAATTCAATATTTAATTAATTTGAATTTAATAAAAAAAATAAAAAGTAATAACTAGATTTAATAAAAAAGAAAATAAAAAATTCAAACTACCCTTACATCCTTTGATTAATTTAGGCCACATGTTTTTCTCAATATAAATCAAAAATCTAGATTTAATTTAGACCACGTATCCTTTCAAATTATTTTAATATGTGGTTAAGAATGAGTTGGTTAACTCAATAAATTTGGTTAGCAAACACATATAGTACAATGTTAGATTAGATGAAAGTTACTTTTATATCCTTTTAAACATGTGACTGTAAGTTTATAAATGACTTTTTTGTTGAGAACTTACGCTAAATGAGCTATAGATAATTAATATCTTCAATCTTGCAAAAAAGAACACACACCACCAAAGTGTTACAACAAATATAGAAATGTATAAAAAATGTAATTTTAATATATTTAGTCATACAAGTCTGCAGTCAATCCTATCCATACTGAAAGCTACGCGTTTCGCATATTGTTATTCTTAAACCCTAAACTCTTTCGCATATTGTTATTCTTAAACCCTAAACTCTAAAACTGACAACTAGAAGGTCACTTTGAGTTTGGTTTTGATTGAAATTCCGTGATCATTAAACCCTAAGCCCTAAAACTGACAACCTAGAATGTCACTTTGATTTTGGTTCAACGAGACTAAAATCCATTACTAGCCGTTTAAAGCGGAACCAAGATAAACTATATTTGTGGCAAAACCACACCCGACGGTAAGATATAAATAGACCTTATCTCAAACATAAGTTGCTCCCAAAGAGACCCGACTCAAAGTACATATAAACATAATCAAATAAATATATAGACACATGAAGATAATAAGCAACTAACTAAAGAACAAAAGCACCCTAATTCATGAACAACAACTCTTGAAATCAAGAAAAAGGCACAATAACATAACCATATACAAACAATGCAGAGAATCATCTTACTTGTTCAAAATAGCAACCGGGTTATCCGAACCATCAACAAGCGCAACAGAAGTAGAACCAGATATCCGATTCTTCTGCGAATCATCAATGTCCAACACAATAGGCAACGACATGTTAACAACCGACCCGTCTCCTAATCGGAGCGAGTTAAAATGAAGAGTTTGGAGGAACTCGGATTCTCTCATGAACCCGGTTAGCGGGCTAGCCCAGCCCTCGCTCAGCACATGAACCCATTCCAAATCGATCCTCGAAAGCTTGATTTTAGGCAAACCCATGGCTTCCCTCTTCTTCACGTCCCTCTGGGACTCCGGAACCACGAGCTCAACCAGCTTTCCCCCATCGGGTTCAATCAACCCGCAAGAGATCCGGATCGGTTTCCGAATCGGGTTCTGTTTGAATGAGATTGATTGGAGGGAGACATTTGGGAAATTTTTGATTCTGTTCGATTTGGACTGAATCGGGGTTTTGATTTGAAGGGAAGCCATGGCCGCCATTGATGTTTGTTTGTTCGTGCAGGTTTGGAGTTGATGGAGGGAGGGATTTAAAGGAGTTGTGAGGATGAACCTGGACACTCTGTTTTTGTAGTGTTTGTGTTTTTAAATTCTTAATACACGTTTTTAATTTTGTTGTTTTCACAACTAATTACCTTTTTTATATTTTATTATTAATTAATAATTAATATGGTTGTATCTTTTTTGAATTTGTCCTCTAATTATCATCAGTTGGTCAAAGATGAACGTTCTTTGTCAATTAAGCAGTAAATTAGAAGAGTTAATTACATGGTTGGTTCATTTATTCGGAAATTATAGAAGTTAGAACTCATCACTTTTCGGGTACTCTTAGGCCTTTTGCCTATGCTTGTTAAAAAAATAGGAAGATTTTGTATTTATGGTTTTGTAACTTTAGATCATTGGTCTGAATTATATGAAAATATGCGTTCATAGTTGTTATTGTTTTTATTAAAATTTTAAAAAAGACCAGAATACATCCTAAAAAACCTATTTTGTCATTTATCTATTTCCCCTTCAAAAACCTGCTACATCACCTCCCATGCCATCGTCAACTCATGTCCTCAACTCTAACCCCAACAACCTTCAATCAAGATGACACCAACTCTTTCAAAAAGGTAGTTCAAATGCTAACCAGATCATTTGAAAATATCAAACACACCTCTGTCATCAGCCGACTAGAAACACAATCCCTAAGATGAAAATCGGCCCGAACAGAAAACATTTGAAGCTCTATGAACGGAAAAACAACCTGAAGAACTTAACTCATTGGTTCCTAGGATCTTTGGCTCTTCTAACCTGTCAGATTCGTCGTTGCCCGAATTTAATTAATTTCCTGTCACTGATGCTTAGTCCGGTCACACCGCTTCGGATACGTTCAACATGTCTTCAGTGATAGATTGTAGCCCGAGTTTGCACGTCAGGGCTAAAGAAAACGGAAATCTTGTTCACGATGGCTACTCTGTTGAGGGCATAGTTGTAGAAGTCACTAGACGCTAGTCGGGCGGCAAGGTATTGTGACAATTCGGCAATTCCGGGTTAACCCCGTTAACCAAATATTAACAGAAATGATACGAAATCGCATGATATCAAACTTGAAGGATTAAACTTGAACAAAATAATTCCCAAAACACTTAAACAACAAGGATTAAAATTGTGATTAACCAAAATGCACAATTTTGACTTTAGAAAGTCAAAAGTCATTCATAAACATGAGGGCAACTCAAAATTGAGTTAATACATTGTAATTAACCGAATTAAATCAGTTTTAATCATCACCTTAATGATTATTAATAGCTAACGTACGTTATTGATCCATTAATAATCGAATTAAACCAAAGTAACAACCAAATGTTTATAACCGTAACTAACCATCATCAAATCTATATAACCTGAAGTAAATCAGTCGAATTGAACCTCCCTACACCTCAATCGGCACCTTTAGGATTTTCTTCATACACCAATTCGACTTAACAAACTTATATTTTGACCCGAAAACATAATCGCGTATAATTACGCGTGTGTAAATATACTCGTACATACGTATACGATTTAAACAAATGAATTCGAAACTATACGTATTGTTGTATGAATGTTTCAAACAACTTAACATACGTTTGTTGACACGTATGTAACCACAAACAAGATTTGGACATTACGAATAACACAAAGTTATTACAATTATACAGATTCTTCGTATAAATTAATCTACGTGATTTCGCGCACACGTGATCATTCTGTTGCTATCTAAGGTGCGTACACGACCCCTTTTTACTTTTACTATTTTGGGGGAGAAAACATGTGCAAACAAACAATTTTGGATACATATCACTTGCATGAGTTAACTGTTTACTATAAGTGTGCACATAACACTCATTACATATCGAACCGTTTAGTTTGCCGTAGTACAAAGCGTGATAGTTGAAGATAGATCTATTGGGTTTGACAAACCTCACTTGGTAGATGGGATCTACGCAGGTGTTTAACTAGCCAATTCAACATTACTATTGTTTGTGTTAGACAATAGTGGAAAGGCAAAACATGCAACAGTCAGCTTCGGTGTCAACCACATATGTAAATAGTACAATGACTAGCTATCATTACTATGAAATGTGTGATGATTGTATCTGCAAACATTACATTTCAAACTGTTGTTCAAACATTTGTTGAGGGAAAATCGACAAGGCACCGCCTAAGGCAAAATCGACAAGGTTTCCCGGTGCTTAGCCGCCTAGGCCGATTTTTAAAACACTGGTTGAGGGAAGTTAGTTTCCCCGTTGTGGCCATTGTTTCCACTAATGACACTAAAAATTTCGGGTTCAGTCAACTTCTTCGCAGATGAACCTAGAGATAGAAGATGGGATGGATGGTGGTTGTGAGTGGTAATAGTGGGTAGGTCCAATTCTAAAATATGATTGAATAATAAAATAAAAAAGAAACTATAATTAAAAGTAGAGTTAACTACATGAATTGTCCTCTTGTTTGACCAATTGGCTGTATTCTGATTTTAGTTGTTAGAAATGAGAAGTTATATATATTGTCTAATAGTTTTTACGAACCTAACGTATTTAGTCGTGAATGAATGTTACGTTTTATGTAGAACTAGAAAAGTTACCCAACCTTTGATGCGGGTGGTAGTCAGTATGTGATTAAAGTTTACGAGTTGCAACATGGTGGGATGATTAAATATATATAAAAGGTTTTGACTAATCGGGTTTGAATATTAAAATTTAGATAGACAACATTATTGTACTTATACGTTACACTATATGAATTATAATAAAAATTAATAAGAAAAAGTATAAAAATATCAAAATCGAAGGCACGTGAATCGACGTGTTTACGAAGTTAATCATGTATGTTGCATCTTATATTTATAACATAAATATATAAAATTACAGCAACATGGTTTTGGATATCGAAACATAGATTTAATACGACTAACTTCTTATGTGTTTTAATTCAAACCAACAAACATATATTATATAACTTGTTTTGTCTTGGTTCCGCGTTACGGCGGCAATTCTACAATGATTTTGAATATTAAAACACACTCATTATCCCGTATATTAAAACACGTTTATAAACATATGTCACAACGATTGTTACTCTGACGTTAAACTCAAAAGTGTAGGCATCGTAAACGTTTATATATTAGAGATGAACCATAAATGTTTTGGTAAACAAAGTGAGTTTATGTAAAAGAGAAAAAACAAAACAAAGCGTAAAACAACGAAAAAACTTAAAAGGAAATAAAGTAAGAAAGGAACTCACACGTTACGGCGGAAATTCCACCACGATTTCAAATATCAGATTATATAAATCTGATATATAAATCAGATTAATTTAGTGTGACACGTGGCACGACAGTACGAACATTGGCACTATCTAATATATAAATCTTAGATATAAAAGTACGTCACAATGATTGTCATTCTAATATAAAATCTCATATATAAAATCTCATACATAAAAGCACGTCACGACAGTATATTCGAAAATCATGAATAAATCACACCGTTGTAAAAAAGGTAAGAAAAAAAACAAAAAAGATCAAAAAGTTGCTAAAATTGTCATTGTAAAAATTAAAATTATGAAACCACAAAGCGCATTTAAAAAAGTGAAAATATATCATAGTTAATCTAATCAGAAACATAGATGGAATCGGTTTTGATTAATATTTATACCGAAACGTATTTATTAAAAACACGCCACACTTAACGTAATTATTAAAAGTGTTTCGCAACATTAACTCAGAGTATACTGAAAGATTATATTTTAAAAGCGGAAAAAGAAAAATTGGATAAATAGAAGAGGAAGAGCTATTGTGAAAAATCAGAACGTATATTATATAGGAGATAAACTCTATACTTCATTAAGAACGACACAACATTAAATTCGAAAATCATAAATAAGTTACGTCACTGTTGTAAAAATGCTAAGAAAAACGAAAATGATCTAAATGTAGCTAAAATATCACATTGTTGCAAAAATTAAACTTACCGAAACGTAATTTTTAAAAGACTTGCAATATCAACTCAAAGAAAATTTAGAAAATAGAAGGGGGAGTGTTATTGTGAAAAATCAAATCGTACGTAATATAGGAGATAAAGTTTATACTATAAAACGCACGCCGCACCGTATTATTGAAAAACATGAATAATTTACGTCGTAAAAAAGTTTAGCAAAAACAAAAATGATCAAATTGTAGCTAAAATATCAAGTCATTGCAAAAATTTGAATTACGAAGCCTAAAGCGTATTTAAAAAGGTGAAAATATATCGTAGTTAACTCGACCAAAAACATAGAAAGACTCGGTCATGATTAGCATTTATACAAAAAAAAAATGTAACTATTGCAAAGCAAGTTGCAATATTAAGTGAGAGTACGGACCAGGTTCAAACCCGTATCCCAACTCATTAAGTTATACATTTGTGATTTGTTCATGTGTAAGAAAAATATATATATATATATATATATATTGATTTCCAATATATTAAAAAAGTCCTAGCAGACACCAAGAAAAATAAAATTCGAAAAAATTTAAAGGATGGGATTCGAACGCTTGGTCATTCGTTTCCAAACAATAAGTTAAAACCAATTCATCTAGCTCCACGTTTGCTCTTGGTTCTGAATAACAAATATATATATATATATATATATATATATATATATTGAATGACAGTATTATGAAAACACAAGAAACTCACCAATATTGCTTTTTAAGATATATATAATTTTAAAAAGATTATTAAGATACTATTAATATTGTAAAGAAAGAAACAAAAAGTTTAGTGTTTTAATTTTTGTGGTCAAAATAAAAGAAACAAAAGTCTATTATTCCTCTCTTAGAATAATAAAAATATTGTATCAAAAACAAGAATGCAAAAAAAAATTGCTATTTAAATTTTTTTGATCAAAACAAAAGTTTATTATTACCCTCTTTAATAATCGAACTTTATAGCAAAAATGAAAAAAAATCTTTATTAGTCAAATTTTCGTAGCCAAAATAAAAAAGCAAAAGTTTCATATTTAAATCAAAAGTTTAATACTTCAACTTTTGTATTTAAGAAAAGAAATAAAAGTTACTCGTGTATTATAAAAGTCAAACTTATGTAGGAAAAGTGAAAAACAAAAATTTTACTTTTTAAACATTTGTGATCAAACTAAAAGAAATAAACTTTAAGGAAAAAAAAGTTTATTATTCCAATGTTTATGGTAAAAATAAAATAAATAAAGTTTCCTATTTAAGTCAAAAGTTTACCATCAAAACTTTTATAACAAAAAAAAATCAGAAGTTTGTATTCTCTTGTTATAATGGTAAACTTTTGTAACAAAAAAAAAACTGTTTATTCTTTTATGACCTAAATGAAAATTTGAAAGTTTTCTTGCTCAAACTTTTGTAATTAAAATAAAAAATATATAATTTTATATTTAAATCAAAAGTCTATTGTTTAAATTTTTGTGACCAAAAAATAAAAGCAGTTTTTTTACTATTTCTATGATAAAAATAGTTAAACTTTTGTATAGAAAACGAAAAAAAAAAATACTATTCAAGTTTTTATGATAAAACAAGAGAAACAAAAGTTTGCTATTCATAAAGTTTTATATTTAAGTCAAAAGTCTACTATTCAAACTATTTTTTTGTCACAACAAAAGAAAAAAAGTTTCTTATTCAAAGAGTATTTTTTGTAGCGAATAAACAAATATTTAATGTTGAAACTTCCGTAGTTAAAACAAAAGAAACGAAAGTTTCTTGTTTCTAAAAGTCTTGTATTTAAAACAAAAAAAAATAATGTTTTTTTATTAAGATATCAAAATTTTATTATGGAACGAAAACAAACAAACAAAAGGTTTAATATGACCGAAACAAAAGAAACAAAAGTTTCCCAAACTTTTGTGACAAAAATAAAAGTTTAAAATCTTTGTTTTGTTTTGCTGCTAGAGGCTCCAAACTTTCTTAACATGAAATCATGAATGCTCAAATGGTCGGCTGAATGTTCTAAACTAGGTTTTTACCCGTCACGTTGCGACGGTAATCCCACATTGAATTGGATAAAAATATCAGAACTCGGGCTATCAATCCGTCCAAAAACAATAAACCGGATCCTCGTAAAACCATGCGACACTCCCAAAATATAGAACGTAAACATAAGCACGCGATGCTACAAATCATAGAACGCAATTAGCTACAAATCATATAACACAAATAATTAAAAAAGCTTACGAGTTCGCAAAATATAGCTTAAAGAAATACGAACATAATGCACACAATTTATATTATTTAACTTCTATTATTATTTAGCCAAAAGGCTTTTTGCCTAGTACTTTCCTTTGACTTTCTTGTGAGAGGTCTTGAGTTAAATCCGAGGCAAAACATATTTGTTAAGACAGTAACAGGGGGTTTACCAAGTTATGATGTTCCTCATAAGGTGGGCTCGGACGTATGACCCAGAGTGTCAAATCCGAGAAGCGGTTGAAATCACGTCTTAGGTGCCTGCATTCTAAGCCGTTAACAATAATAAAAGTAGTATTATTATTTGATAAATATCATTATTTAGTACCACTATTATTTAGTTATCATTATTAAATAAAGGAAAACAAAAAAAAACAAAACAAAAGGAAAAAAAAAGTGATGCGGCCAAGAGTCGAACCAGAGCTTCAAAATGGCGTTCGTCTTAACCAGCGAGGTAATGTAAACATTGTTGTTTGGTTTTGAAAACTTTAGGTATTTATCTAGGAATAATAATTATTAAATTAATTATACTATCCATACAAAATGTCAAAATGATTACTTTTTCGTTACTCCATATATAGTAATTTTTCATAATTGTTAACATCCGTGCACAAAATCATGGTTCTAAAAGTTATGTATTTAAAACACATAATCAACAAATCATAGCAAGAATCTTTTGTCATTTTGTCAAATCTACCTCCATAATGCAATTCAATGTATTCCCAATCCCAACTAAAGCACTGTTTATGAAGATTATCTACCCTCCTAAAGTGTTCGTTGCCACATTTTACGACAATATTTTGATCGATCTATCAATTCTAAACACATGATTTTCATAACATGACCTTTGTACACAAGTGAAAATGAATTTTTTAAAAAAAGCTCTACACTGTTGGTGTTGTTCTAGTGCATACTCAAGCTCAGAATGTAAAGAAGGTAAAAAAATTAAAAGAGAAAAAAAAATGAAAGAATTTGAGTTACCTCCTAAAGAGTGTGAAGTTTATTTCTAGGTGTTCGCTAAAAATTGGGGCCCTTTTCTTACTGTATTTAAAAATTATCATCGAGTTTGAGACACATAACGTATAGATTATCATAATGAAAAAGGTCACAAAAAGTATAAATTACAATCAAAATGTGTCGATAGAAATTTTGTCTCAATCAAAATCCATTGCAGCTAAAAATCGATTACCCAAAATAATTTGAGACTTCTTAATTTTGGAGGCCCTAAAATAGGGCTTATTGGGATTATGTCATCTAATAGTAACCAAATTTCTCAAGTGTTCTAATTAAGTCATCAAAAGTTTTTTTTGTCTTTTTAAAGTCACTCAACTTTCACTAAGTGTTTCAATCATGTGTAATTTTTTTTATAAATATTTATTTTTTTTAAATTGATAGAGGCAAATGAAACAAATGAAACATAAATATGAATATTTATTAATAATAAGTATTTTTTTCTAATTAACTTGAAATAAAATGTAATTGTGAAGAAAATAAATTTATGAATTAATAACAAAGTTTAAAAATTGTTAAATTTATGTAAAATTGAGACAAAATAATAATTAAATACTAATAAATATTCATATATGTTTCATTTGCCTCAATTAATTTCAAAAAAATTTAATATTTATAAAAAAATTACAAATGATTGGAACACTTAGTGAAAGTTGAGTGACTTTAAAGAGACAAAAAAAAAACTTTTGATGACTTAATTAGAACACTGGTTACTATTCTACAAAGGTATCCCTCTTTTAAAAGGAGAGCCGGCCTTGTTCAACTAGACGACCCCCTTAACCCTCCCCCTGCCCCTATTCTGTTAGTTCCTTATGCTCTTAGTTATTCTTAGTTCTTCTATGTCTAATTAGTGTTGGAGAAATTCATCAATAAACAATTGGAATTCTATCGGATTGTGTTTGAAATCATTATTCGAAATCAATATTTTTACCCATTCGAGTTCAAGAAACTTGATTAAAGGATAATCCAATAGAATTGTTTGTGATACGAATTTCAAGAGATTTCTTCTGTGAATTGAGTTTATGTGTTTTTAACACCATCCATCCAACCAACCAACCATCATCAGGAGCTCTACACCTTGGACCCCCTGGTCCTGTCAGGGGAGCTGCTCCTGAACCACGTAAGGGGGCGCTGCTCCTTTAACCCTCGCTTAATCAAGAGCTCAGAAATCTTAAACAAGTGTGCACTCCATACCACCAGCTCTTTAAGATTCTTTAACATCCAATTACACTAAAATTTACAACAATTAGACAAATTAAGAACAAGACATTAGATTAATGCTCATCATAAGATCGGCTAAAGCATTATATAATAGCTGGCTGCCTATAAGACAATGTATTGTAAAAGTACATGGATCTTTTATGTGGTAAATCCTTGTAAAACAAAGCAAAGCTTGTTTTATTTACTAGAACCTACATGCTTTCGTATAGTTCCTCCTTTTGGCTTCCTTATTACTTGAAATAGTATTTACTTGCCCTTTTTTATTTGTTTTAGGTGTTTTCACGAACATATACTCTTGGATGCCTTCTTGGAAGCGAACCATTTAGCTAATTGTCTAATGCTTTGATAGATGTTTCAAATTCAACTTGGTGAATTCTTATTTTAGTATTGTGTTTCTCTCCCAATGTTACTAACGAGGGATGCTTGATAATTTCTTAATAAAAGGCTACATCTTAATCGGTCAAAGACTGAAACTGTTCGTTTCAATGAAAAATCACCTCTGAATCAGCCAACACATCCTCTTAATCATTAAGATTTGTCAAAGACTGAAACTCCTCTTAATCATTAAGATATGTCAAAGACTAAAACTGTTCAT
The DNA here is from genome assembly GCA_009363875.1 of Mikania micrantha. NCBI lineage: Eukaryota > Viridiplantae > Streptophyta > Magnoliopsida > Asterales > Asteraceae > Mikania > Mikania micrantha. The sequence goes on from CM018698.1 coordinate 19,606,407, forward strand.
CGTTTTACTGAAAAAGCACATCTGAATCAGCCAACCCATCCTCTTAATCATTAAGATTTAAAGAGAGTCTGAATTGTGACATTCGTGTAATTTATAATAAGCACTTATGTTTAATAAAAGATTTATGACGTCATTTGAAACTTTCATATATAAGAATATACACACACATGCATGTATTTATGTATGAAATTTTCTTTATATATAATTATACTATTAGAAGAAATAGAAACAAAAACATATCATTTAAGTTTGTAGAATTATAATAAATCTTATAAAAAATTAGAGTTAATTATAAACAAATAAAACAAATAAATTTTTTAAACATCAAAAAAATAAATAAATAAATAAATAAATAAAAATAATATATATATATATATATATATATATATATATCTTATATGATTAATATAATGTTTATAAGTTTTTTTTGAGTTATAAATAAATAATACAAATAACTATGTTTTAATTTTTATAAAATTTAATATAACATTAAAATGATGTTTTATAAAAATATAATCAATTGGTATTGGTTATAGAGTTTAAATAAAATTTTACCTAACTTAAAACATGGTTTTATGAAGTTAAGGGGTTAAAAGTGTCAAATCAGAAAACAAACATTTAAAAGAAAAAGGAGAGGGGGCAAAACTGCCAAATTCCTATACTTCCCTTTCCCTTCTACCCGTTTCCCCCCTCTACCCGACTCAACACCACCGATTGACCCGGTTTTCAAATCCCCTCAATTCCAGCGGATTACAGCTAAGAAAAACCAAAATTAGGAAAGATTCGAACGCGGAAATTGTTTTTAATAATCAACAAATCGAATTAACTCGTTATCAATCCCAAATCATAACCAAAAATACGAACTAAAATACGGTACTCAAATTCAAATGTAACGAGAATAAAATCACAAATTGATCTCATAACCCGGTACATTTCAATCAATCGCATCTCTCTGAAAAAAACAAACACATCCACGATCCCTTTTCATTGCGATTCAAGCTCGCTTAAGGTCCGGTTGTTCGAAGTCCATCTCACGAGCAACTCACACGAATTCACACACTAAGGTTAGTAATTCTCAAACCAATACACTCGTTTTTTAGTAGGGGATAATAGCCCTATGTTTTCTCATACAATCGTAGCCTTAAACAATTGAATTAGATCAAGAAAAGATCTAGGGTTTTTCGATGTTCTTAAAACTGATTTGGGGAAACTTCTATTTTGTACTTTAAATATAAGAAATATGGTTTCTTTCTCAATTGGACGCCTAGATCAACTGGTTTGCAGATACACGCACATCACAAGGGCACCCGGAGACCCGGGTTCTAACCTAGGCGCAAGCCGGGTTTTATTTTTTTCATTATTTAAACTATATATTTTTTTTAATCTTTTAAACCACTAATCAGTTTTTAAAATTTTGATTTCACATAAATATTTTATAAACTAAAAGATTTGTTACTTTTGATAAAAAAAATATAATAAAATATATATACTTACAACAATATTAATTTTTGATAGTAAATTTAAAATTTTAAGATCCATTTTATTTGTAAAAGTATTTTAAACCATTAAGCTTTATAAAAATATTTATTTGAAAATACAAAGTTTTAATAAATGTTTATAGATATTTTGATTCACAGAGATTCAAGATTTATAAACTTTATTAACTAGAAAATAAAAAGGAAATTATTATTAATATTTATTTTGAAACTATTGATATAACATATAAATTAAACTTTACTGTTATTTACAAAAATATTATAAAACAGTGTATATTTATAAACAAAGTGATACAAGAAGTAAAATTCATTTTTAAGATCTGTTAAAAGTTATTATTATCAAATTTATTTATTTTATTATTTAGACACCTACAACTTTTATTCAAATAAGGATTATGAATATTTTTTTTAAACTAAATAAATTCAAGTATGATTTTATGACTAACATATCATTTGACAACAATAAACTAAAATGATTTATTTGCAAACAATCAACGAAGAAATCAAACAGAACTTAAGGATTGATCATAGTTGTATTAATGTCACACCCCGAGCCGGCGGGGTTGGATCGGAGTCCCCGTCGGGCGGAAGGTTCTCGGGGCGCGATATCGTGAGTGATAATCGTGATGATCAGATTGTTTTACATGGCATCAATGTTAAGAATAATTAAGCATAATAATACATTTACTAGGATTACAAAGTTAAATTACAAATGTCAATGTTCAGTAATTTAACTAAGTAAACCTATCCAAAAGAATCAATATATCTATCTTGTATCTATACCAGATATCAAAAGAGATTCGTATTGATCTCAAAAGATGTGCTTCTATGTAAGAAAACAAAGTCAACACAATGGTTGGTGAGTTCATGTAGTTTTATTTAAAAATAGTTTGAAAAATCCTTTGAATGACAACCTTAACCTCACCATTAACCACCTATACCATCTGTTTCAGTATGCTTATATATAGGGCATATGTAGGGTCGAACTTACCGTCCGCCCAGCCACCGTCCCACCACATACCAAACCACATGATATATTGTTCCTGATGATAATTAATCGTTTCATCCTACATCTTTGATTCCGTAACATTCGATTCATTGAATTCGATTACCCTGTAATTGTTTACCTTGATTCCCTGAATGACAACCTTAACCTCACTAACAACCACCTATGTTATCCAACCAAGTATGCTTATATATAGGGCATATGTAGGGGACAAGCCCCAGCCACCGTCCCACCACATACCGGGCTGCTTAACATATTGTTGTTAATGATAATTAAGCATTTCATTCCACTACCTTGATTCCATGACATATGATTCTTAGCATTTGATTATTCTGAAAATGTTTACTTTGCTTTCCCCGAAATGACAACCTTAACCTCACTAACAACCACTTATGTTATCCAACCGAGTATGCTTATATATAGGGCATATGTAGGGGACAAGCCCCAGCCACCGTCCCACCACATACCGGGCTGCTTAACATATTGTTGTTAATGATAATCAAGCGTTTCACTCCAACCTATTGATTCCACAACATATAAGTATTGAGTTTGAGAGGCACCATTATGGACAGCTGAACACCCTAGGAAATTCCGCATCCATCCATAATGGTCCTAAATATGACTCGTGACGTGTTATGATAGAAAGACCTTCAAGTTGACACAAAGTCAACTAGAAGAACCCAAATCATTCTAGTCACTTGTCATAACCATGGATGAATCAAGAAGAACACTGAATGACTAGTAGGGGTTGACACCTAGGTCAACACGCGGTGGCCAATCAGTCTGTCTTACATGACTCTGACAAAGAAGAACACTGATGACTAGTAGGGGTTGACACCTAGGTCAACATGCGGCGGCCAACAGTCTGTCTTACAATGTCCTATAGCTTAAGCATACAAGTTTAACGCATTCACATAGTTTCACTGATGACTAGTAGGGCTTGACCGATGTCAAGACGCAGCGGTCAATCAGTCTGTTGTCTGAGCATTTCAAGCATATCAAGTATATCAAGCATTCATGTTTTGAAGCCTTCCAAGTATATCAAGCATTCAAGTGTTCAAGCATCCAAGTGTATCAAGCATCCAAGTGTATCAAGCATCCAAGTGTATCAAGTATTCACGTGTTTCAAGTATATCAAATATTCGAGTATTTCAAGTATCTCATGCATATAAGTCTTTCTAAGCATATAATTTTTCAAGCTTAAGTTTAAGCTACTAGATGTAAGTGTAAAACAATTTAACCCTTAACCTAAGAGTGTAGAATATTAACTTTTTGAAATAATTATATAGAGTATTAGTGTTTAGAATACACATTTGTAGTTTTAGTTTTCAAAACGAATGTATCAAGTATTAGTGTTTAGTGTAAGTGTTTTCAAAGCCTTAAAATTGAGTATGTATTTTAAACATAGAGTTTATAATTTAAACATTAAACGTATAGTTTAAGCACATAGCTTATAGCATAAGTAATTAGCTCAAGTTTAAATATCAAGTTTATATCATAAGCGTCAAGCCTAAGGGTTAAGCTTCTAGTTTGTAGCATAAGCATCAAGCATGAAATTCTAAGTTTCCAGTTTGAGCACAAAGTGTAAGTATAATGTAAATAAGTATGGTGTAAATAACATTAGCTATTTACACTATAGCCTTAGTCTTTAGTTTCCAAATAAGCGTTACAAGTTCAGGCATTAGTGAAAGCATTATCAATAGTGTAAAAACATTTAATAAACATTTCAATACTTGTTTAAAATGAATAACATGCTTCTCAGTCCCGAGTTAAAACAAATAAGTTTGAAAAGGGACAAATGAACTCACCTGGTAGTAGTAGTGGTTGACTTAGTTCTATACAAGAATATGCGCACTCGTTGTAGTGTTCGTAGTAGTTTTCACGTTCCTGTATTGATTTCATAGTGATTTGTACTTATAAGTATAAGTTATAATCGATGCGTGTGTGTGTAAGTGTTAGCCCTAAAGTTGGCTAACACTTGTGAGTCGCGGTCTCATTCGGCCCTGTTTGTTAGATGTAATTCATGTTAATACTCTATCCATTCAAATTGAGTTTAGTACTTTCTATCATATGTTATCATTGACTTGATATAACTTTATTATGGTGTATAGTCTTGAACTTCCATAGTTCATAACTGTAAAACTTAAGTTTTTCGTTTAAAGATTATAAATCCTTATATTTTATAATATATTGAATAAATGGTTTCATAGTTAATACATAACCATAACCTTATTCTTGTAAAGCTTAACGTTTTAAGAGTTATGATATATTGGGCTATACTTCTAATTCAAGTGGGCCTTATAAGTGTCGTGGGCTAACTGTCATTGGGCCGAGTGGTTTAATGTGGCCCAAAGGCACTCAATTTGGGCCGTTAATGGCTAAACAAATGGGCCAAATGAAATGAATTGGGCCGGTTAAGGGTGTTGGTTACTTAATCCCATTAGGCCGAAATGGACTATGGGCCAAGCATTTAACCTTGGGGCGCATAGGATGATCGGTTTAAATGTTGGACTCGTTCAATTATGTGCTGGGCCGAATCAACTAGTTGGGCTGAATAGTATTTGAAATCAGTCGTTTGTGTTGGGCCGAAACAAAAGAATTCATTCCAAATTGGTTGAGAAGTAGTCCCACATCAGCGAACCTATGGGTTTAGAATAGCCAAGGTTCGGCACATATCCAACGAACCTAATGGTTTGCATGCACAACTAGGGTTCGGCTAATTGTGCATGCAAGGTTCGGTCACCTCCAAAGAGTTCAGTTTACATGGGTTCGTCGGGACCATTAGGTTCGGCTAGTGAGGATTTAACACAAGGTTCGGCTCTGTGATGAAAGTAGCAGGGTTCGTGGCTTGTCACACCCCTAATTTTCAACTAACGGAATCATACCGTTTGGGAACGTGACAAACCAGGATCTCAGATCATTAGACATAACGAAGACCTCTATATGGATTTCAAAACATACTTTGGTCTAAAAACATAACATCAGAGTTTTCAAAGTTTGCGGAAGCGTTTTAAAACCAGTAACAATTGTAAAATGTAAATTACAATACAATATCACAAATGTTCAAATTCAAATAACTAAAATGTAAAGTCATGCATGCGACTCAATCTCCTAGTCCATGCCTGCTTTCTTGCGCACCTTAACGTCCTGAGAAAACATGTAAATCAAGTAAACACAAAGGTTGGTGCATAACACAGGTTTAAGCATTCATAATGTTTAAAACAACAGTTTGAATATCAAGTTTGCAGATAACATAATCACACATGCATAGTCATGATAGCTAGTTATTTGTACTATTTACATAAGTGGTCGACACCGAAGCTGACGATTGCCATGCTATAGCATGTTTTTGCCTTGCCACTATTGTCTAGCACAAACAATAGTAATGTGTGTTTGGTCAGTCAAACACCTGCGTAGATCCCATCTACCAAGTGAGGTTTGTCAAACCTAATAGATCTATATCCAACTACCACGCTTTGCGCTACGGCAAACTAAACGGTTCGAAGTGTCTAAGGACTTGTAAATGCTATGTTGTCACATAATGTAAACAGCTAACTCATGCAAGTGATATGTATCTAAAATGTTTGTTGCACATGTTTTCTCCCCCAAAACAGTTTAAAATAAGAAAGGGGCCGTGTACGCACATTTGAGTATTGCAGAATGATCAAATACGTGAGCTCGTGTAGATAATCCTCTTACGAAGGATCTGTGTTTAAACAATAACGTAGTGTTATTCGGATAGTCGTTTTGTGCTTGAAATCACATACGTGTCAACACACGTATGTTAGAGTGTTAGAAACGTGCATACGTAAATATGTGTGACTTTAAAGTCGTTTAAATAAATCATATAATCCGTATACGATTTTATTTAAATAACCGTAATTATACGCGATTACGTTTTCGATTAAAAATGCAAATTTTATCATTGCAAAGTGTTCGTATTTCCGTTACGGTTCCAACGCAACTTGAACGGATCAAATCGGAGCTAAAATGAATGTTTTATGACAAAAACCCCAAAAATATTGTTTTTGAACGAAACCAGTAGCCCCCTGGTTCGAACCCGTGACCTCCCAAACTCAACACACCCATCCTACCATCTCCGCCCGCTAGGGTATCGCATCAGAATCTTAAAATAAATTGTTTTAAACCTCATCAAGTCGGATTCCCCTTGTTTAACATCAACCGAACCAAAACCAACCCAATTGAACCTCAAATCCGAATCTGATCAATCCTAATCCCATAGAGGTTTGTTCCCGTGATCTAATCGAGTCTAAAGACTGATTCAATTCGATTTTTAAACCAATTTAGATCGAAATCTCCAACCGTTAAAGCTCACGAACCCTAGATATCAAATCTCACTAATTTGATGTTACAAACAGCAATTGACTTAGGCTTTATCTTAATCGGAACTCTCTGAAACTACTGGTAACAACCAATTTCGTTTTTGAACTCATTTGATACGAAACCCCCAAATATGTTTTCATTAAGAATCCTAGAAATCGAAATCATCAGAGTTGTGTTTGATTCTAGAAATTGACATACATTTTAGTTCAGTCGAAAGTTTCTGAGACTACCCATATGATTCAATTCGATTCTAAACCTCATTTGTTTTGAAACCCCTAAAACCGATTATGCTATGAACCCTAATAATAAAACTTGATCGATTCGTGAATTTTTAATGAAATTGAAATGTGGTTTAGTCTGATCGGAGGTTTCTGAAACTTTCTACATACATTAATTTGATTCTAAAACAAGTTTGAATCAAAACCCCCAAATCGTTCAAACCGAAGAACCCTAGTTATCAAATTCATAGAATTCGATATTGAAAGCCAGAATACCCATAGGGATTAGTTTAGTCGGTCGTTTTAGAGGGTGTAGGATCGATTACTAACCTGTTTTGATATTGAATTGATGTAGAACGACTTTGAGCCCTAAGTTCGGCTCTCTCGCGATCCAATTCTTCGCTCCGGAGCTTTTGATCTTGAATTCTCGTGTGGGAAAGATATAAGGGTGCCGAATAAGGTTCAGGAAGTTTCAATTGTGTGCATTATGATCCTATTTATACGAATTTGATGAATAAAGCTACGGTTTCAAGTTTGAGACCGTTTTAAGAATCAATTCAACAATGATTCGACTCCATAACGTATGAGAACTGCCAATAATCATAATTGTGATGATTATGATGATTTAATATCGGTTACAACTTGGTTTTGCTATGAATTCCGAATTTAATTGATATTTTGGCCGAAATTTGACTTTAAAAAGTCAAAATTGATCTTTCTAATCATTTTCAAGTTAAAACCCTATAATTCAAGTGTTTTAGACTTATTTTGATTAATTCAAACCCTTGTAATTTGCTTTTGTTCAATTTCATAACATTTCGGTTAATAAAGTTGAACCAAAAATCCTGAATTGTCACTAATCAGAACAATTGAACTATTATTGGGCTTGATTAATCCAATTGGGCTTCATGATTACAATTGGGCCTACTCTGGGCTCATTGGGCCTACCTTGGCCTTATTGGGCCTATCTTAGCTTTATTGGGCCTACCTTGGCTTTATTGGGCCTATCTTAGCTTTATTGGGCCTACCTTGGCTTTATTGGGCCTTCCTTGGCCTTATTGGGCCTTCCTTGGCCTCATTGGGCCTAACTTGCCTTGTTGGGCCTGTGATCTCACTATTTTCAGTTAACGAAGTCAATTCGAAAAGTCGGATTGTCACATCATCCCCTTGTTGAAGGAATTTTCGTCCCGAAAATTAGTAAATGTTAGGAGTAGTTAGGGAAACTACTTACGAGTTTAAATCGTACGTGTTAGTGTGGTTTGATCATTCCGTGTGCTTGTGTGTACTCACACACAACATCTAATGCTTGCAACATCACAGCTAAATGTGATCGTTCAATGTGACTGTTTGCGTGTACACTAGTTAGTTCACCTAACTGTGACTGTTTGTGTTTGATCATACTGTGTTGTGTAACCTCACACATAGTGAGTGTCTGTAACTGTTTGTACTATGCAACCCCGCACATAGCAAAATGTGTGTAACTAATCATGTATGTACTACTATAACATATAACATATGAGATATAGCACATAAAATGTAATGTAGCACAAATGTTTGTAACAAAATCAATTGAATAAAAGTGTTTGTGCTGACAGTTTGAAGTTTGAAGTGTTGATGTGTGAAACATCACGTCATCCCCTTGTTGAAGGAAATTTCGTCCCGAAATTTAACGTGTGCTCTCAGTGTTTGATCTTCACGTTCCCATGTGAATTCAGGACCACGTCTTGAATTCCACCGGACTTTGACTATTGGAATCTTGCTTTGTTTGAGTTGTTTGACCTCTCGGTCCATGATTTCTGCTGGTTCTTCAATGAATCGTAACTGTTCATCTACTTGTATTTCTTCCAACGGTACAATCAATGTCTTATCAGAAAGACATTTCTTTAAGTTCGATACATGAAAGACATCATGAACTCCACTGAGTTCATCCGGTAGTTTGAGTTGATACGCAACCGGACCAATCCTTTTCAGGATCTCAAAAGGTCCTACGTAACGTGGACTAAGCTTCCCGCGCTTGCCAAATCGTATCACACCTTTCCAAGGTGATACTTTTAGAAGAACTCGGTCTCCTACCTGAAATTCCAATGGTTTACGACGCTTATCAGCATAACTCTTCTGTCTATCCCGGGCCGCTGCCATACGGTTCCGGATTTGTACTATCTTCTCTGTCGTCTCATGCACTAGTTCAGGACCTGTAATCTGACTGTCACCAATTTCAGCCCAGCAAACTGGTGAACGACATTTGCGACCATACAAAGCTTCAAACGGTGCTGCTTGAATACTTGTATGATAACTATTGTTGTAAGAGAATTCCACTAACGGTAAATGATTTTCCCAACTATCACCAAAATCAATTACACAAGCTCGTAACATATCCTCGAGCGTTTGAATCGTACGTTCACTTTGACCGTCGGTCTGTGGATGATAGGCGGTACTCATATCTAAACGAGTCCCTAATGACTTATGAAGAGATTTCCAAAAGTTGGAAGTAAATCGAGCATCCCGATCTGATATAATGGAGATTGGCACGCCATGCCGTGCTACCACTTCCTTGATGTAAATGCGAGTCAGTTTCTCCATCTTGTCGTGTGACACCCCGTAAATTCCAGGTCAGCTTTGATTTTATTTAAATGTTTATTTAAATGCATTATGTACACGTGGCACTAGAATTAGATTAATTTAGTGTGACACGTGGCACGACAGTATGAACACTGACACATGACTTGATAATTCGTGGAATTATCGGCAAACAGCACACACGTGTCAAAACACACGAACGTTGGTGAACGTCTACCACATTGTGAAACACAGCACTCGAAACCTCACGAAACACTCACACATTGAACTTGGAAGTCAAACAAGGCCAAACGAAAGTTCGTAAACGTGAAAACGGCAACGAACGGATCAAACCAATGAAAATGGGCCTATTGGGCTCACCAGGGGATCTATCGCGCTACGCGACGGCCCACAAGGACACTGTCGCGATACGCGACAGGTGGCGGGGGAAATTTGAACGCGGAACATCCTCGCGCTACGCGAGGGGAACTCTTGAAGCTGTCGCGCTACGCGAGGAGACCCAGTTCGCAGAATCTTTATTTAACCAAGATGTAATCATCACCAGCCAACCTAGCCTCTCATTTCCGATTCCAAGACACTCAAACTCGTCTCCTACACCTGCAAATCACCATTTTCATCAGCTGGAAGCCATTGTTGAGGAGATTGAAGCTCAAGAACATTGAAGCAAGCCTCCTAGACCACCACCCATCACCACCATCTTCTTATTCGTTGAGGAACCTGCTGTCCAGAAGCTCTTAGAAGCCTTTTAGCTCGATTTTATCATCATCTCAGCCTTCTTGGAGCCTTAGAAGGTAGTATTTACATTCCTCCATGGCTAGAACGTCCATTTCTCACCACCACACGCACATGCATGTGTTAAAACCCACATGCAAGCACCCATGGCTCACATGCACGAATTTATAATATGGGTTTGTTGATTTTAAGATGATTTATGATGATCTAACATGATTAGAATGCATTTGGTGATGATCTATGATGATGTGTATGTAAGGATTTCATGTTTTGTTCATAAAGTGTTGAATGATGGCCATGCATGCATGATCCATGATGGTAGGAATGATCTTGAGTATGTTGATATGCTTATTGATAATGTTAGAAGGATTACTCATGGTTGGATTTGTTTAAAATGATCAAAATGTTGATTTTTAGTAATCTTTCCATTATTAGTAACTTTTATTTGCAAAATGATTGTTGGAGATGAATTCATGAACATGCAAGTATGTGGACTTGCTATTAGGATGATAATATGATGATTTGATTTGTTAGAATGTGGTTTCGATAATGAGTATGGTCATTTCTAGCAATATTACTAAATATAGAAACTTTTGTGAATGAAATATTGATGGATGATGATTTAGACTATGTTGACATGATTAGATGATAGTAAATAGCATATTATGATGAATGATGGTATGAAAAATTGCTTGGAAATGTTAAATGGTCATTTTTATGCAAAAACCACAAAGTTACTATTTTTAGTAACTTTATGGTTACAAAAACCGACTTAGGAATATGTTGAATGACTTGAGCATGCTAAATGATTTATTATGTTATAATATGATGTTTAGATGCTAAGTTAGATGGTTTCCGATGTCACGTATGCTAAAAATGGAAACTTTCCATTTTAGGAAACTTTTGTGCACTAACATGCTATAAACGACGTATATGAACTTGTATGATAATGTGCTATGTGCTAACATGACCCCGTAGGACCATTGAGCATGCTAGAACGCGAACACCGTCATGCTTTGTGAACTTTCTAAAAATGGAAACTTACTATAAATAGTAAGTTGTCCATAAACGCGACCTACGCGTTTTGCACACGACAAACACTTACACGATTGCTACATGAGTCACAAACCGTCACACGGTTCACCAACGGGTCGTTGACTTGACACGGTCAACTTTGGTCAAACACGGTCAACTTTGGTCAGACACGGTCAACTTTGGTCAAACATGGTCAAACACGGTCAATGTGGACCAACACGAGCAAACACGGTCATTGTGGACCGACACGGGCAAACATGAACAACCAAGGGTTGTTGAGCACAAACACGAGCACTAACACTAGCACGGTCACCTACACGAACTCACATACGATCTACTATATAGGTTGCCGGTGACCGACGTGCTACACGACAACTCGGGAGCTTACGCTTACATACATTCGTTTCACTAAGGTGAGTTTACGGCCCCTCTTTACTCTTTTTCAAAACGCTTTTAAATAGGGGGAGAATACTTGTTGCATCGAGTCAAACATCTATTACTGTGCAAACATTTTGGTGTATGCTGGTTTATTTGACAAACATTAAGTGTTGTAATCGTAAGAAGTCCTCACAAAGTCTTACCGTTAATGTACAAACAACGAGGCGAGTTTGAATGGATCCGTTTGGGGTGTGACGAACCCCGCGTGGCGAAATATTGACTGGATGTCATAACACGTGAAAACTTGACCTATATTGCCATGTTATTACGAGACATGGCGGAGGCAAAGACTAACAAGTCTAGTTCGGTAGTGACGCACTGACACTTTGGGCCAAGGGCTCGGTACTAACATATGATAAACAGCATGACACACTTTTATTACTATATGTATATCAAAACCTGTGAACTCACCAACCATTGTGTTGACACTTTTCTAACTTGTATTCTCAGGTAACTAGCGTGGCTAGCAGGAGGACAGGAATGCACACTTTAAGGAACGAGCAATTAGGAACTTACATGCATTCTGTCTTGTCATTTGAAAACAATTTACTTTCATTATGATAAAACAATGTTATGTTAAACTATTTACATTTCCGCTGCATTTTTGTCGAACACTTGATTTTCCGCTGCATCATGATAAGACAACTTTTATTCCGCTGCAAACTATCTTATTATGTGTATGTGTCAAACAATGGATTTGTAAACGCATATAGGGGTATTCTATATGACCTTGAGCTGTGATTCTGGACACGTCACATCCACGTGGACATACGCCACAAGTGGGAAATTGGGGGTGTGACAGACTGGTATCAGAGCCTTGGTTATAGAGAACTAGGTTTGCATGTAGTAAACTTAGACTATAGCCATTGCTCAACTTTAGACACTACACTAGTTTCGCACAACTAATTATATGCATAGTTTAGCAATATGCTTTGTGATTTTATCGGATATTTACGAGCATACCATTGGAACCCTTCGCGGGTATACACATCCGACTATGCTTGAGAACTGCGAGATGGGATTAGTGAAAGGACGAACACAAGACTAAAGGGAACTCTTCTATGCTCTGAAGAAGACTCCTCTAGCACGATCTAACTCGAATCGAGCGCCTCCTCCAACCTCTTTCTTGAGTGTAAACCCAGTCAAAAGACACATGTTTGTAGACTGTGACCATAGTATTGACACTCAGGGAGCAAACGTCAAACCCTAGGATGTTTAGTAGTTTGAAATTGAATGAACTAGAATGACTGTGTAAGATAAATTAACGATTATGGTGGCCAACGTAATCGTGAATTTATAGGTACACACGAATTCTAGCAAATTCAAATGACACGCTACACCCACGAGGAGAACTATGTAGAACACTGCTGCTAGTGGAGATTGGAACTCCACTATTTTCACCAAGTAGTTTATTCCCTTATTGTATTTAGTACTGTTAGAATCTAATTGAGCGAGTTGTGCTCATATACATCACATTGGTAATAGTAACCTTCTAAAGCTTATAATTGTACACATGAAGGAAGAGGATATACTATCTCTATATCACACACAGCAATCTCTAACTGTAAGTAATCCAAAACCTATTGTAGATACATACTTACCAATGGCTGGACAAGGAACGTTCGTGCGTACTAACGATCAATCAACCAATGCTGCTGCTATCGAAGCCATGATAGAACAACGGGTTAACAAAGCTCTAGCGGATTACGAGACTATACGCGTAAACAATGAAACAAACAATGAGACTCGCAACAACTTAAGAGGATGCTTATTCAAGACCTTCCTTAGTTATCATCCTCTAACATTCAAGGGGTCGGAAGGAGCAGAGGGACTGCTCCGATGGATCAAGAATACTGAGACAATCTTCTGCATATGCGAGTGCTCTGAGGAGAACAAAGTGAAATTCGCCACCGGAACTCTAGAGGGACAGGCCCTCATTTGGTGGAATTCACAGGTCCAAACACTGAGTTTGGCGACTGCTAATTCCATACCATGGAAAAATTTCATTAAGATGTTGAAGGAAGAATACCATCCCCAGAACGAAATCAAGGAATCGGAGGAGTGTTGGAATCACAAAATGGAAGGAGCTGAAATTGAACAATACACCACTCGATTTCACGAATGGTGTAAACAGTACCCAGAAATGGTGACCCCAGAATACAGAAAGATCGAGCCATACGTTAGGGGATTACCTGAACAAATCCGAAGCCTAATCACCACGACAGATCCCACTCTCATTCAATCTACTATTTGCTTGGCTCACAAACTAATCGACCAAGCGGTGGCACAAGGAGAGCTACCCAAGAGGAGCGAGCATACGAAACCCCAGGAACTCAAGAGGAAGTGGGAACCCAGCAACAACCAAACCCTCTCACCTCAACAACAAACCCAGCATCGCCCAACCCTTGCTAAGGTCTTCACTGCCACTCGGAGCAAAGGAGGATATCAGGGCAAAAGCCCAAAATGCAACAACTGTAACTACCATCACTTTGGCTCGTGCAAAAGGGTCAAATGCACGAACTGCGGCAAAAATGGGCATGTAACCAAGGAGTGTCGAACAAACCCTAACCCCAACACCAAACAAAATACCAATAACCAACACGCTCTCAAGGGGTGTTATGAGTGTGGAAGGCCGGGACACATGCGGAGGGACTGTCCACAACTAAAGAAGGCAGAAGAAGGCACAGCAAAGGATGGTGCATTTGTGAGAGACTCAGGAGAAGCCGAGGATGACTCAAACATCGCGACCGGTACGTTCTTTTCTTGTTTATGCTAGTATATTACTGGATACCGGTGCCGATAGGAACTTTAGATCCATCAAGTTTAGCAGATTACTAGGTATTACCTCAACACCACTAGACCATAAATATACTGTAGAATTAGCCGACGGCAAGTTGATTAAAACGCAGCACATCTTTCGAGGATGCGTTATGGCATTGGCGGATCACGAACTCGAAAATTGATTTGATGCCGGTAACCCTCGGAAGCTTTGATGTGGTCGTTGGAATGGATTGGTTATCCGCTAACCAAGCCGAGATTGTATGCAACGAGAGAATCGTACGAGTGACGTTGCAGAACGGTGAACAGATCTCGAATCATGGGAAACGACGGGGAGTACCTCTGAACATCATGTCGTGCATGAAAGCAAACAAGTATCTTCAGAAGGGATACACCACAATACTAGCTCTCATTGCGGAACAACCGAAGAAAGAAAGGGAGATTGAGGACATAGCTGTAGTCCGCGATTTTCCCGAAGTGTTTCCGGAGGATCTGCTTGGACTACCTCCGAAACGACAAGTCGAGCTCCAGATAGACCCCACACGAGGAGCAGCACCGATTGCTAAAACTCCGTACCAACTCGCACCTACCGATATGGAAGAACTGTCTAATCAGTTGCAGGAACTATTAGACAAGGGATTTATTAGGCCGAGCTTCTCACCTTGGGGAGCACCGGTCTTATTTGTAAAGAAGAAAGACGGATCATCCCGTATGTGTATCGACTACAGAGAGCTGAACAAGGTGACGATCAAGAATCGATACCCATTGCCACGAATAGACGATCTGTTTGATCAATTGTAAGGGTCAAGTTACTATTCAAAGACCGATTTAAGATCGGGTTATCATCAATTGAGGATACAGGAGAATGATATTCCTAAGACTGCCTTTAGAACCCGATACGGACACTACGAATTTTTGGTTATGCCCTTTGGACTGACCAACGCACCAGCTGCATTCATGGACCTCATGAATAGAGTGTGCAAACCCTACCTCGATAAATTCGTAATAGTGTTCATTGACGACATCCTGATTTATTCAAAGAATCAGGAGGAACATGCTGAACATCTGAGGCTAGTTTTGGAATTACTGAAGAAAGAGCAACTGTACGCGAAGTTTTCAAAATGCGACTTTTGGATACGCGAAGTCCAATTCCTTGGACACGTGGTTAATGAGCAGGGAATTCACGTAGACCCAGCTAAGATCGAGGCCATTAAGAACTGGGAAGCACCCAAGACTCCGACGGAGGTGCGACAATTCCTAGGTCTGGCCGGGTACTACAGAAGATTCGTTGAGGGATTCTCAAAGATTGCTCAATCACTGACATCCCTGACTCATAAGGACAAGAAGTTCGATTGGGGAGACAACCAAGAAGCTGCTTTCAACCTATTGAAGCGAAAACTATGCACTGCACCTATCCTATCCTTACCGGAAGGATGTGATGACTTCGTGGTGTACTGTGACGCCTCGGAACAAGGACTCGGTTGCGTGCTCATGCAACGCGAGAAGGTGATAGCCTACGCTTCACGCCAACTGAAGGTGCATGAGAAAAACTACACGACTCATGACCTCGAGTTGGGAACAGTGGTGTTCGCTTTGAAGATCTGGCGACACTACTTGTATGGCACAAAATGCACTATCTTTACCGATCATAAGAACCTACAACACATCTTCGATCAGAAGGAACTGAACATGAGACAGCGAAGATGGGTCGAACTCATCGGTGATTATGATTGCGCCATCAAGTATCATCCAGGCGAAGCCAACGTAGTGGCCGACGCGTTGAGCAGGAAGGAAACAAAAAAACGCGTGCGTGCCCTACAACTCACGATTCATTCTGAATTACCAAAGCAGATACGGATCGCACAACAGGAAGCCTTAAAAGCTGAAAATCTCACTCTTGAAGCCATGCGCGGCATGGATAAACAATTGAAGGCAAAGGGTGACGGGGCTTACTATCTGATGGAACGGATTTGGATTCCACGCTACGGAGGATTGAGAGAAGTAGTGATGGACGAAACTCACAAGAGCCGGTATTCCGTACACCCAGGCTCTGATAAGATGTATCACGATTTGAAGACAACCTATTGGTGGCCAAACATGAAAGCTGAGATAGCAACATACGTGAGTAAATGCCTAACGTGCTCAAAAGTCAAAGTTGAGTACCAGAAGCCATCAGGGTTACTTCAACAACCGGAATTACCAATGTGGAAATGGGAACAGATTTCCATGGACTTCATCACTAAACTGCCTAAGACGGCAAGTAGTTGCGATACCATCTGGGTTATCGTAGACCGACTGACAAAGTCTGCACATTTTCTACCGATCAAGGAGACTGACAAGCTAGACAAACTCACTCGGGTTTATTTAAAGGAAGTGGTCACTCGACATGGAGTGCCAATCTCAATCATATCTGACCGCGACAGTCGATTCACGTCGCATTTCTGGAAATCCTTGCATAAGGCTTTGGGCACGAGATTGGACATGAGTACCGCTTACCACCCGCAGACGGACGGGCAAAGTGAGCGAACGATACAGACACTGGAGGACATGCTCCGGGCATGTGTCATTGACTTTGGCAGTAGCTGGGAATCTCATCTACCGTTAGTTGAGTTCTCATATAACAATAGCTACCACACTAGCATACAAGCTGCACCATTCGAGGCACTTTACGGACGTAAGTGTCGATCACCCATCTGCTGGGCGGAAGTTGGAGACAGCCAACTGACTGGTCCAGAACTGGTGCACGAGACAACTGAGAAGATCGTGCAAATACGCAAACGAATGGCAGCAGCTCGGGACAGACAGAAAAGCTACGCCGACAAGCGACGCAAACCGTTAGAATTCCAGGTGGGAGACAGAGTGTTACTCAAGGTCTCGCCCTGGAAAGGTGTCATTCGGTTTGGCAAACGAGGAAAGTTGAACCCTCGTTACCTTGGACCTTTCGAGATTACAAAGCGAATAGGCCCTGTAGCCTACGAACTAAACCTGCCAGTTGAACTGAGCAGTGTACACAACGTATTCCACATCTCGAACCTCAAGAAGTGCCTATCAGATGAAACACTTGTTATTCCTCTCGAGGAAATACAAATCGACGAACAATTGAACTTTGTTGAGGAACCGGTGGAGATTATGGACCGGGAAACCAAGAAGCTCAAACTCAGTAAAATCCCGATTGTAAAAGTACGATGGAATTCGCGACGAGGACCGGAATTCACGTGGGAACGTGAGGACCAGATGAAACAAAAGTACCCACACCTGTTCGCGGAACAGACAAACGCTAACAGCACAAGTTGAATTTCGGGACGAAATTCTTTCTAACATGGGGAGGATGTGACACCCCGTAAATTCCAGGTCAGCTTTGATTTTATTTAAATGTTTATTTAAATGCATTATGTACACGTGGCACTAGAATTAGATTAATTTAGTGTGACACGTGGCACGACAGTATGAACACTGACACATGACTTGATAATTCGTGGAATTATCGGCAAACAGCACACACGTGTCAAAACACACGAACGTTGGTGAACGTCTACCACATTGTGAAACACAGCACTCGAAACCTCACGAAACACTCACACATTGAACTTGGAAGTCAAACAAGGCCAAACGAAAGTTCGTAAACGTGAAAACGGCAACGAACGGATCAAACCAATGAAAATGGGCCTATTGGGCTCACCAGGGGATCTGTCGCGCTACGCGACGGCCCACAAGGACACTGTCGCGATACGCGACAGGTGGCGGGGGAAATTTGAACGCGGAACATCCTCGCGCTACGCGAGGGGAACTCTTGAAGCTGTCGCGCTACGCGAGGAGACCCAGTTCGCAGAATCTTTATTTAACCAAGATGTAATCATCACCAGCCAACCTAGCCTCTCATTTCCGATTCTAAGACACTCAAACTCGTCTCCTACACCTGCAAATCACCATTTTCATCAGCTGGAAGCCATTGTTGAGGAGATTGAAGCTCAAGAACATTGAAGCAAGCCTCCTAGACCACCACCCATCACCACCATCTTCTTATTCGTTGAGGAACCTGCTGTCCAGAAGCTCTTAGAAGCCTTCTAGCTCGATTTTATCATCATCTCAGCCTTCTTGGAGCCTTAGAAGGTAGTATTTACATTCCTCCATGGCTAGAATGTCCATTTCTCACCACCACACGCACATGCATGTGTTAAAACCCACATGCAAGCACCCATGGCTCACATGCACGAATTTATAATATGGGTTTGTTGATTTTAAGATGATTTATGATGATCTAACATGATTAGAATGCATTTGGTGATGATCTATGATGATGTGTATGTAAGTATTTCATGTTTTGTTCATAAAGTGTTGAATGATGGCCATGCATGCATGATCCATGATGGTAGGAATGATCTTGAGTATGTTGATATGCTTATTGATAATGTTAGAAGGATTACTCATGGTTGGATTTGTTTAAAATGATCAAAATGTTGATTTTTAGTAATCTTTCCATTATTAGTAACTTTTATTTGCAAAATGATTGTTGGAGATGAATTCATGAACATGCAAGTATGTGGACTTGCTATTAGGATGATAATATGATGATTTGATTTGTTAGAATGTGGTTTCGATAATGAGTATGGTCATTTCTAGCAATATTACTAAATATAGAAACTTTTGTGAATGAAATATTGATGGATGATGATTTAGACTATGTTGACATGATTAGATGATAGTAAATAGCATATTATGATGAATGATGGTATGAAAAATTGCTTGGAAATGTTAAATGGTCATTTTTATGCAAAAACCACAAAGTTACTATTTTTAGTAACTTTATGGTTACAAAAACCGACTTAGGAATATGTTGAATGACTTGAGCATGCTAAATGATTTATTATGTTATAATATGATGTTTAGATGCTAAGTTAGATGGTTTCCGATGTCACGTATGCTAAAAATGGAAACTTTCCATTTTAGGAAACTTTTGTGCACTAACATGCTATAAACGACGTATATGAACTTGTATGATAATGTGCTATGTGCTAACATGACCCCGTAGGACCATTGAGCATGCTAGAACGCGAACACCGTCATGCTTTGTGAACTTTCTAAAAATGGAAACTTACTATAAATAGTAAGTTGTCCATAAACGCGACCTACGCGTTTTGCACACGACAAACACTTACACGATTGCTACATGAGTCACAAACCGTCACACGGTTCACCAACGGGTCGTTGACTTGACACGGTCAACTTTGGTCAAACACGGTCAACTTTGGTCAGACACGGTCAACTTTGGTCAAACATGGTCAAACACGGTCAATGTGGACCAACACGAGCAAACACGGTCATTGTGGACCGACACGGGCAAACATGAACAACCAAGGGTTGTTGAGCACAAACACGAGCACTAACACTAGCACGGTCACCTACACGAACTCACATACGATCTACTATATAGGTTGCCGGTGACCGACGTGATACACGACAACTCGGGAGCTTACGCTTACATACATTCGTTTCACTAAGGTGAGTTTACGGCCCCTCTTTACTCTTTTTCAAAACGCTTTTAAATAGGGGGAGAATACTTGTTGCATCGAGTCAAACATCTATTACTGTGCAAACATTTTGGTGTATGCTGGTTTATTTGACAAACATTAAGTGTTGTAATCGTAAGAAGTCCTCACAAAGTCTTACCGTTAATGTACAAACAACGAGGCGAGTTTGAATGGATCCGTTTGGGGTGTGACGAACCCCGCGTGGCGAAATATTGACTGGATGTCATAACACGTGAAAACTTGACCTATATTGCCATGTTATTACGAGACATGGCGGAGGCAAAGACTAACAAGTCTAGTTCGGTAGTGACGCACTGACACTTTGGGCCAAGGGCTCGGTACTAACATATGATAAACAGCATGACACACTTTTATTACTATATGTATATCAAAACCTGTGAACTCACCAACCATTGTGTTGACACTTTTCTAACTTGTATTCTCAGGTAACTAGCGTGGCTAGCAGGAGGACAGGAATGCACACTTTAAGGAACGAGCAATTAGGAACTTACATGCATTCTGTCTTGTCATTTGAAAACAATTTACTTTCATTATGATAAAACAATGTTATGTTAAACTATTTACATTTCCGCTGCATTTTTGTCGAACACTTGATTTTCCGCTGCATCATGATAAGACAACTTTTATTCCGCTGCAAACTATCTTATTATGTGTATGTGTCAAACAATGGATTTGTAAACGCATATAGGGGTATTCTATATGACCTTGAGCTGTGATTCTGGACACGTCACATCCACGTGGACATACGCCACAAGTGGGAAATTGGGGGTGTGACATGTCGGTTTCCTTGATTGCTAAGAAATGTGCAGATTTCGTTAATCGATCAACAATTACCCATATCGTATCACAACCACTCGGTGTACGGGGTAACTTAGTAATGAAGTCCATCGAAATCTGTTCCCATTTCCACATCGGTATTTCTGGTTGTTGCAGTAAACCAGATGGCTTCTGGTATTCAACTTTGACTTTTGAACAAGTCAAACATTTGCTAACGTACTTAGCAATGTCAGCTTTCATGTGAGGCCACCAATACAGTGCCTTCAAGTCATGATACATTTTGTCTGATCCCGGATGGACTGAATACCTGGACTTGTGTGCTTCATCCATCACGAGTTCCCTTAAACCTCCATACAAAGGTATCCACAGTCGATTAATGAAATAACGAATTCCATCAGACTTAACATTCAGTTGTTCTTCCATTCCTCGTAAGGATTCCTGTACCAAGTTTTTCTTTTTCAAAGCCTCGAGCTGAGCACTGCGTACCTTGTCAGGTAAGTCAGTATGTATCGTCATCATAAGTGCACGAACCCGTCTTGTTGAAGTATCTTTTCTGCTTAAAGCATCAGCTACTACATTAGCTTTTCCCGGGTGATACTTAATCGCGCATTCGTAGTCGTTCAACAACTCAACCCATCGTCGCTGTCTCATATTAAGCTCCTTCTGATCAAAGATATGTTGCAAACTCTTATGATCAGTGTAAATGGTACACTTAGTTCCATACAAGTAATGCCTCCAAATCTTCAAAGCAAAAACCACTGCTCCTAACTCCAAGTCATGAGTAGTGTAATTCTTTTCATGTGGTCGGAGTTGCCTTGAAGCATAAGCAATTACTTTATCCCGTTGCATTAACACACATCCCAAACCCTGTGCAGATGCATCACAATACACCACAAAGTCTTCCGTTCCTTCCGGTAAGGACAGAATCGGTGCACTACAGAGTTTCTGTTTCAATAACTGGAATGCAGCTTCTTGTTTATCCGTCCAGTTATACTTCGTTCCCTTGTGCGTAAGAGCTGTAAGTGGTTGAGCGATCTTTGAGAAACCCTCAATAAATCGTCGATAATAACCTGCCAAACCAAGGAATTGTCGTACCTCGGTAGGAGTTTTTGGCGCTTCCCAATTCTTAATCGCTTCAATCTTTGCTGGATCAACATGTATACCCTTTTCGTTGACTATATGACCCAAGAATTGTACTTCTCGCATCCAGAAGTCACATTTCGAGAACTTAGCGTACAATTGTTCCTGTTTCAGTAATTCCAGTAGCAATCGAAGATGTTCAGCGTGCTCTTCTTCGAACTGTGAATAGATGAGAATGTCATCAATGAAAACTATGACAAACTTATCAAGATAAGGTTTACAAACACGATTCATGAGATCCATGAATACAGCTGGAGCGTTTGTCAATCCAAATGGCATGACCAAGAACTCATGATGGCCATAGCGTGTCCTGAATGCTGTCTTTGGAATATCCTCCTCCTGGACTCTTAGTTGATGATAACCCGATCTAAGATCAATCTTCGAGTAGTAACTCGAACCTTGCAACTGATCGAACAGATCGTCAATTCTAGGTAACGGATACCGGTTTTTGATAGTAACCTTGTTAAGTTCCCGGTAATCGATACACATACGGAAAGTCCCGTCCTTCTTCTTGACAAATAAGACTGGAGCTCCCCACGGTGAAAAACTAGGTCGTATGAAACCCTTATCCAACAACTCTTGCAGTTGTGTAGATAGCTCTTGCATCTCTGACGATGCAAGTCGATAAGGCGCCCTAGCTATCGGTGCTGCATCCGGTGTAAGGTCGATTCGGAATTCCACCTGTCTGATAGGCGGTAATCCCGGCAAGTCTTCTGGAAATACCTCCGGAAATTCACAAACTACTGGAATGTCTTCAATCTTCTTCTCAGCTACCGGCTTTTCAGTTATAAGTGCTATAACTGCCGTATGACCTTTACGCAGACATTTGTGTGCTTTCATACAAGATATGAGACGCAGTGGCGTACTGCTCTTCTCGCCTTGTACATACAATGTCTCTCCATGTGAAAGAGGTATACGAACGATCTTTTCATGGCACACGATTTCAGCCTGGTGTTTGGACAACCAGTCCATGCCAATGACTACATCAAAACTACCTAAAGCAATAGGCATAAGGTCAATTTCCAATGTCTGACCCATCAAATCAAGTATACATCCCTTAAGGATTTGTTCAACTACAATTAACTTACCATCAGCTAGTTCTACAGTGTATGGACTATCTAAAGCAGTGGGACTAACATTTAGCAACTTAGCAAGTGAACTAGATACAAAACTCCGGTCGGCACCAGTGTCAAATAACATAGAGGCATAGTGATTATTTAAGAGGAACGTACCCGTAACAATGTTGGGATCCTCCCGTGCTTGACGCCCTCCAATCACAAACGCCCTGCCCCTAGCACCATTGTTGTTGTTGTTATTGTTATTGTTGTTATTGGTGCCATTACCATTACCATTGCCGTTGCCATTTGCATTATTATCCCCACCTTTCTTGAGTTGTGGGCAATATTTCTTAAAGTGCCC
Source organism: Mikania micrantha (assembly GCA_009363875.1). Lineage (NCBI taxonomy): Eukaryota > Viridiplantae > Streptophyta > Magnoliopsida > Asterales > Asteraceae > Mikania > Mikania micrantha. The sequence goes on from CM018698.1 coordinate 19,629,916, forward strand.
CATCTTGCCACACTCAAAACAACCCTTCTGTGCATTGTTCTGATTATTATTCTGGTTGTTGTGATTGTTTTGCAGCTCTCCCCGACAATCCTTAGCTGCATGCCCCATCTTACCACACCTTTGACACTTAGCTCTACCACATTGATTTCCCGTATGATGAAATCCACACCTGTTGCACTTTGGGTGTTTACCAATATAACCCCCTGACGATGATGATTGTTGACCACTATTTGAGTTGTGATAAGACTTGTTTGAGTCTTGTTTCCGGTTCTGCTGAAACGGTTGTTGGTTGAAGTTCCTGGAGTTGCTTTCCCACTTTCTCTTGTGGTCACCTACCTTAGTAGCTGATGTTCGCTTAGGCAAAGTCCCTTGTAATACTGCCTGATCAGTTAATTGATGTGCTAAACGAACAGCTTGTTGGATGGTCGTGGGATTTGCAGAAGTAACCAATCCCTGGATCTGAGGCACCAATCCCCCGATGTACCTCTCTATCCACTTACTTGCTGGAGTAGCCATGTGAGGTAGAAGTCTGGCCAGTTCGTGTGATCGAGTCGTGTACTCCTCGATGTTCGATCCCTCCATCTTGAGGTGCCAGTATTCTTCCTCTAGTTTTTGCATCTCACTACGAGGACAGTACTCCTCCTGCATTAAAGTTTTGAATCCATTCCAGGTCAAGGCATTAGCCTCACCCAATCCCAAGGTCTGAACATTTGAGTTCCACCAAGTCAAAGCTGGACCCTCCAATGTTCCCGTAGCATACTTCACCTTGTTCTCATCGGGACAGTTACACATCTCAAACACAGATTCGGCCTTCTCAATCCATCGTAGGAGTCCAATGGCTCCTTCCGATCCTTTGAAGTTGTGTGGCTTACAGTCCAAGAACATCTTGAACGTGCATGCCTGTGGGTTAACCAGTCCCCCTGTCGGACCCTGTGGCCCTGTATTGTGTGTCTGAGCGTAGTTCGCGATAGCCTCCGCGACCCTGTTATTGATTAGCTCGTTGAGCTCAGCAACTGTCATGTGAACGTTCTCGTTTGCCATTATCTTCCTAGTTAAAAGAAATGTTAAAGCGTTATCAAGATCCAATGTGACATGTGTAAACAAAACAACAAACACAACATGTAATGTATAAATCAATACAACTGTTGGCAATAAGTAGAAATTTCCAATAGATAATAATCTGGTTTGAGTACAATACTTTTGAAATCAAACATAAGTTTTCAAACTTCTAATGTAGGGACACAACCCACCCCTAATAAGTTTAAACAAAATAAAACAAATCAATCATCCTCAACAGTGGATTCAGGATCAGAATCAACAGCTGGTGCTGGTTCTTCCCCTTCTTCCTCTTCATCCTCTTCCTCATTCTCCGAGGCCACCAAGTCTTCCAAGGCTTCAAGTCTGCCTTCCAGAATCTCCGCTCGGTTCTCTGAAGCTTCAAGACGACCAATCAAATGAATCATCTCATCCCGCATATCATTGACCAGATGGGCAAGATTATCTTGTCTTTCATTAGCATCACATAATTCTCGATCATTACACTCGATCCTGTCATTCGCCCAGTACAAGTCCTCGCGCAGTTTGGTGATCTCCTCAGCATCAGTCATTTGCCTCTTAGGCTCAGGAACATCCAATACCGGTGGTGGATGGGTAGAAGGTCCCTCAGCAGGGATCTCCTGAGTACCCTCCACTGGCTCCTCCTCCGGATCCTCATCCGGGTCCTCATCCGGATCCTCCTCCGGATCCTCCTCCGGGTCTGAATCATCCCCCTCAGATGGTGGAGGAGATGGAATAGGTGGTGCTGGTGATGATGGTGGTGCTGGAACTATCGGCTCCTCATCCTAAGAATCATCAATGTAGATATACGGTGCTGATGATGAAGATGCCATGCCTGTTACATAATACCATATGTAAGTGCAGTGCCATGGAATGTGTAAGCAAGTCTATTACATAATGCCATATGTAATTTCTAAGTAATATGTGTAAGCATATGTGTCTAATGTCTAACAGTCATAGTCTAAGTCTACAAATGCAAACCTAGTTCGCTATAACCAATGGCTCTGATACCAATCTGTCACACCCCCCATTTTCAACTAACGGAATCATACTGTTTGGGAACGTGACAAACCAGGATCTCAGATCATTAGACATAACGAAGACCTCTATATGGATTTCAAAACATACTTTGGTCTAAAAACATAACATCAGAGTTTTCAAAGTTTGCGGAAGCGTTTTAAAACCAGTAACAATTGTAAAATGTAAATTACAATACAATATCACAAATGTTCAAATTCAAATAACTAAAATGTAAAGTCATGCATGCGACTCAATCTCCTAGTCCATGCCTGCTTTCTTGCGCACCTTAACGTCCTGAGAAAACATGTAAATCAAGTAAACACAAAGGTTGGTGCATAACACAGGTTTAAGCATTCATAATGTTTAAAACAACAGTTTGAATATCAAGTTTGCAGATAACATAATCACACATGCATAGTCATGATAGCTAGTTATTTGTACTATTTACATAAGTGGTCGACACCGAAGCTGACGATTGCCATGCTATAGCATGTTTTTGCCTTGCCACTATTGTCTAGCACAAACAATAGTAATGTGTGTTTGGTCAGTCAAACACCTGCGTAGATCCCATCTACCAAGTGAGGTTTGTCAAACCTAATAGATCTATATCCAACTACCACGCTTTGCGCTACGGCAAACTAAACGGTTCGAAGTGTCTAAGGACTTGTAAATGCTATGTTGTCACATAATGTAAACAGCTAACTCATGCAAGTGATATGTATCTAAAATGTTTGTTGCACATGTTTTCTCCCCCAAAACAGTTTAAAATAAGAAAGGGGCCGTGTACGCACATTTGAGTATTGCAGAATGATCAAATACGTGAGCTCGTGTAGATAATCCTCTTACGAAGGATCTGTGTTTAAACAATAACGTAGTGTTATTCGGATAGTCGTTTTGTGCTTGAAATCACATACGTGTCAACACACGTATGTTAGAGTGTTAGAAACGTGCATACGTAAATATGTGTGACTTTAAAGTCGTTTAAATAAATCATATAATCCGTATACGATTTTATTTAAATAACCGTAATTATACGCGATTACGTTTTCGATTAAAAATGCAAATTTTATCATTGCAAAGTGTTCGTATTTCCGTTACGGTTCCAACGCAACTTGAACGGATCAAATCGGAGCTAAAATGAATGTTTTATGACAAAAACCCCAAAAATATTGTTTTTGAACGAAACCAGTAGCCCCCTGGTTCGAACCCGTGACCTCCCAAACTCAACACACCCATCCTACCATCTCCGCCCGCTAGGGTATCGCATCAGAATCTTAAAATAAATTGTTTTAAACCTCATCAAGTCGGATTCCCCTTGTTTAACATCAACCGAACCAAAACCAACCCAATTGAACCTCAAATCCGAATCTGATCAATCCTAATCCCATAGAGGTTTGTTCCCGTGATCTAATCGAGTCTAAAGACTGATTCAATTCGATTTTTAAACCAATTTAGATCGAAATCCCCCAACCGTTAAAGCTCACGAACCCTAGATATCAAATCTCACTAATTTGATGTTACAAACAGCAATTGACTTAGGCTTTATCTTAATCGGAACTCTCTGAAACTACTGGTAACAACCAATTTCGTTTTTGAACTCATTTGATACGAAACCCCCAAATATGTTTTCATTAAGAATCCTAGAAATCGAAATCATCAGAGTTGTGTTTGATTCTAGAAATTGACATACATTTTAGTTCAGTCGAAAGTTTCTGAGACTACCTATATGATTCAATTCGATTCTAAACCTCATTTGTATTGAAACCCCTAAAACCGATTATGCTATGAACCCTAATAATAAAACTTGATCGATTCGTGAATTTTTAATGAAATTGAAATGTGGTTTAGTCTGATCGGAGGTTTCTGAAACTTTCTACATACATTAATTTGATTCTAAAACAAGTTTGAATCAAAACCCCCAAATCGTTCAAACCGAAGAACCCTAGTTATCAAATTCATAGAATTCGATATTGAAAGCCAGAATACCCATAGGGATTAGTTTAGTCGGTCGTTTTAGAGGGTGTAGGATCGATTACTAACCTGTTTTGATATTGAATTGATGTAGAACGACTTTGAGCCCTAAGTTCGGCTCTCTCGCGATCCAATTCTTCGCTCCGGAGCTTTTGATCTTGAATTCTCGTGTGGGAAAGATACTAAGGGTGCCGAATAAGGTTCAGGAAGTTTCAATTGTGTGCATTATGATCCTATTTATACGAATTTGATGAATAAAGCTACGGTTTCAAGTTTGAGACCGTTTTAAGAATCAATTCAACAATGATTCGACTCCATAACGTATGAGAACTGCCAATAATCATAATTGTGATGATTATGATGATTTAATATCGGTTACAACTTGGTTTTGCTATGAATTCCTAATTTAATTGATATTTTGGCCAAAATTTGACTTTAAAAAGTCAAAATTGATCTTTCTAATCATTTTCAAGTTAAAACCCTATAACTCAAGTGTTTTAGACTTATTTTGATTAATTCAAACCCTTGTAATTTGCTTTTGTTCAATTTCATAACATTTCGGTTAATAAAGTTGAACCAAAAATCCTGAATTGTCACTAATCAGAACAATTGAACTATTATTGGGCTTGATTAATCCAATTGGGCTTCATGATTACAATTGGGCCTACTCTGGGCTCATTGGGCCTACCTTGGCCTTATTGGGCCTATCTTAGCTTTATTGGGCCTACCTTGGCTTTATTGGGCCTATCTTAGCTTTATTGGGCCTATCTTAGCTTTATTGGGCCTACCTTGGCTTTATTGGGCCTTCCTTGGCCTTATTGGGCCTTCCTTGGCCTCATTGGGCCTAACTTGCCTTGTTGGGCCTGTGATCTCACTATTTTCAGTTAACGAAGTCAATTCGAAAAGTCGGATTGTCACATGGCTCCTGAAGGGTTCGGCCAAGGGTTAAGGTTCGCCTGTTGGTTCGTTGCATGGGAGGGTTCGGCTAGCCAATCTGGTTCGGCTAGGTGGGTTCGTGCATGTCCAGGTTCGCCTCATAGGAAGCAGGGTTCGGCCAAGGCTGTATGATTACAGGTTCGTTCGTGGTTCCTAAAGCAGCAAGGTTCGGCCATCGAACCCACGAACCTATATCGAGTTAGTCACCATCAAGCCACTTCGAACCACTGGTTTGGTCATCCTCATGGTATTGCTGCATGTGAAAAAGCTTCTCGAAGGTGTAATGGTTCGAGGGTGGGTTAAATATCCGGTGGGGGGTGTGTGCACATCATAACCAAAGAAAACCCTAATATTCGTGAGGTTCAAGCTTCCATACCTCGTTTTTGGCCGGATAAAGCTCTAGATCTGCTGTACTTCTGTGTAGAGAATGACGAGAGCTTCGCATGGACACCAAGAACACAAGATTTCGTCAAGAAACGAGCGAGATACGAAGATTCAAAGTCTTGGCTTTTTAGAGAGAGAAAGTTACGAGAGAGAGAGTTTAGAGAGAGAGAGAAACTTGAAAAATGAAAGGAATGCCATCTTTTGGTGTTTAAATACCCCGAGGGTATTTGGGTTCGTTTCGGTTTTTCGGTTCGTGTTTTCGTCGTGTTTCCGGATCGTAACGCGCGCGTTTTATAAATTAAATAAAAAGACTTTATTTTAAACATTTGGAAGGTGGTTATTTATGGTAAATATTTTAAATATCATTTTCTTGAATTATTTCACGTAATTTATTATTTTACACGTTTCGTTATCTTTTCGCGTACTTTACGTATTTTCTAAAACAACTTCTTTTTAATTTATTTCTGATGAGTTTCAAAATTGTAAAACAGGAAGCATTTTATTTCCTTAAATTTATTATCGTTCGAATCGTTTTCATTTCGTTTCGTCAGAAAACGTCACTTACGCACGTTTTCGTACAGAGCGCTAACTGTACGAACACGATCGTACGTTTCACTTTCTGATTTTGTTTTCTACTGTTCAGTCGTCATTTCAGATCGTTAAATTTTCAGATTTATTCGTACAGATCGTCACCTGTATGAATAATTCGTCGGTTTAACATCCTGTAACAACAACTGTTTTAGTTTTGTTTCGTTTATCCTCGCATACGTTTATACCTAATAGCATCAAATCAAACATGTATGTACTTGTTCCTCGTTGTCTGATGTGTTTCTGACTGTTTAAACCATAAGGTTTAAATCATAATTTCAGAAACATGGTGTAATAGTTTATGTTTAGCATCTGTGTCAATAGTATCTATCTAGTTCTCATAGTCTGTACCTGAGTTACTGTACAAGTTACTGTCAGATTACTGTTCCGGTAACGATTCCGGCACAGATGTTACAATTAAGAATTCCATAGAAATGTCATAGTTACATTTACACATGATTGAACTACATAGGTTTATTATTTCAATTAAGTTGGACATTATTTGAGCTATACCAGCTATTGCAAAGGCTATCTCACTTATTGGGATGAGTCTTCATAGCCCCTCTTTTACTTATTTTGAACTTTAGGGGTGAAACATGTTATCTTGAACTTAACTTATCTTTAAACCATTTGAACTTAGCTTGAATGGCCTTAGTTGTTTGAACTTATCTATTGAACTTATCTTTTGAACTTATCTATTGAACTTAACTATTGAACATTGCATTGATCACAACTTATCTATTGGTAGCAATAATGGATCCATTTGATTGACCACTCACCCAGGATGGGTTTTCCCTGTGGGGGAAAGCTCGCGGTGATTGTTCCCTACTGGTCAAACTTAACTATCTGATCAATTGTTTGTTCATTTACAATCTTTGTGCATTTGTGCTTGGTATTCACATGTGTTAACTTATTTATTATTAAACTATTTTGTTATATGATTAAACCTATGAAACTCACCAACTATTCGTAGTTGACACTTTATTTTAAACATGTTTCAGGTGAGGATGCCATTTAGCTATATCATTAAGCTTGGATTAAATGCTATTTATGTTCGATGTTTTGAATTCAATTGATGTAATAGTAGGGTTTGAAACTTAAAACAATGTGTTGAATGTTGAAATTAATGAGGAATTGAAGTTTGATTTATTTACATCTAAATACCTTGTGCTATGAACAATCTACACTTCGTGCCGCCCCGATGTTTCCGCCATCAGTCGCGCTGTTACATGAATGACTCATGCATCGATGCCTCTTACTGCCTAAATACTTAATAAACCAAATAGTCCCTTTAGTTAGATGTTAAATTTAAATAAAACACTCCTATTATTCTAATTATTACATGAAATAAAAGTGCTAGCCACTATTAGCCAAACAAATGTGAATCCAAATCCCACTGTTATTCACATTGTGTTGGCTCTACTAGGTGTGATCTGTTAGCCAATAATACCCACTCATCTATCCTCCAAATTATAAACGAAAACATGTTTAATTCTTTTATCAATGTCGGATACATATATATTCCCACTATTTTAATCAAAGCAACTTGAGCATCGATATTTTGTTTTGGACTTGGTTTTGTTTGTTGTGATCCTCTCGTATCATAAAGCAAGAAACTAATTTACAATAATCATATTCACAACATATACAGATAACTATTGTGGTCTAAAATAAATAATAAACCATAATTATTATTAGTAAACCCCTCATGGGCTGCTCCAAGTCTCCAACCCCTTTATTGTTGATATTATCATCATTTTTTTTAACAACAAAATTAACTACTTTAAAGTTTAAACTAAGTTTGGGCTTGTAATTATCTATATAAAAGACAATGTCTCTAACAAGCAGACTAATATCACATTTACAAAAATAAAATATTAAGTGGGTTGAACTGTTCAAAAAGCTCACGACTTGCTCGAAAAGAGCTTAGGTCGAGCCATGGTTGGCTTGGCTCAAATTTGGCACGTGGCTCCTAGGCTCGATTTTACACACACGTGTGTGTGTTTGTTTGTGTATGTATTATATTTGCACGCACATACATTATATATATATATATATATATATATATATATGAAAGATCAAATAAAAAGTCTTTTTTTGCCTAAGAAGGCTAAAAAAGTTTTTTAAAACATCCAAAACCAATCCAAACGAACTCCGATTAAGCTCATTTCTACGCCATTGGAACCGTCTCATCGAACTTTACAATATTAGCTTTTAGGTTTTATATTTAACAACTAGTTTTAGAGTTTGGGTTTTAGAGATTGACTTTTATCTTTTAGGTTTTATCTTTAAATTTAGGATTGTTTTCAAAGTTTTGATTTTAGTTTTAGAGGTTTATTATTTATGGTTTAAGGTTTGTGGTTTAATATTCGACAAACAGGTTCCAATGATGCAAAAATAAGTTCAATCGGAGTTTTTGGGTCGGTTTTGTAGTTTTTAAAAATTCTTCTTATCATTCTTAGACAAAAATAACAGAATGAACTTTTAAAGGAACATTCCCTTATATATTTGTGCGTGTGTGTAATGTATAGGAAAAAAACAAGCTGGCTCTTGGGTTAAAATATTTTACAAGCTCAATCTTGAACTTTTGCTCGAAAAAAATTTCAAGTAAGATCAACTTGGCTTGAAAATTCTCAAGCTCAAGTCATGCCTGACTCGGTTCGACTCGGCTCGATTCCAGCCCAACGCCATTACGCTTATTGCTCACATCAACCCGGATAAAGTTGGCTATTAACAGTATTATATGTTGTAGTTAACTATCTAGCATAAAATATTTTTCATTTAACCTATATTTTCAATAGTCACACTCGTTGATTTTAATTTTTGACGACGTAAGCCTAGACTCCCAAAATATGTTGGGTTTTTATTTTTAATTTTTAATTTTTTTCAACGGCTCCCAAAATATGTGGTTTTGAAGTCGGATAACGTTTTTTGAGTTTGCGTATGTATTCTTCCTTAACGTACGTCTAGATTCACGAAGTATATATTAATATTATCACTAACGGAGATCAATTGAAAACTATTATTATTGAAAACTAAATGAACCATTCCTAATCATAATTTTAAATGATGCCTCTTATACTTTAAAGAAAAAATACTTTTATAATCTTTTAGATCATGTGACTACAAATACAGTTGTTTTAGTTATTCACAACCTTTTTTGTTCTTATTAAAATGAATCCCTGTTGGCACGAAAAAAGACAACATAATTAATAAGTGAGTTATTGGATTTAAATACTTATAACGTTAACATGTTGGCCGACAATAGTTAGAAAATGTTAATTGACACTCCCAACTTTTAACACATTTTCTGTTGGCACTCTATTTGTCACTTTTTTGATGACGTGTAATAGCATAGTGGAATGTCACCAGTAACCTTGTTAAAATTTACGAGTGTCACTAAACGTTTCCTTAGTTATGAGTGTTGACAGCAGCTTAAAGTTGAAAATATTTAAATCCAATGAGCCTTAATAAATCAAATAGTTCAGGGACCATTTTTGTAATTTACCGTTTTATTTATACTGCTTTCAGTCACCTCGTTCTAACGAATTTTGACTCCTTCAAAGATCACCTCACCAAATGCATTTCTTCATCTTGTTCTCGTAATCACTGCAAACAGAGGTATCATTCGCATCGATAATTTCTCTAATCAGCATTTGATTTTCAATGAATTTGAGTTTTTGAAGATCATTCATCCATGAAAAATGATTAAAAAATTTAAAATTATTGTTCGTCGTAGAGAAATCCGTGGGCGGTGGTCAATTTTATATCATATCTGTTGTCGGTAGTGTAGAATTTTTAGGTTTTTTAAATAATTTATGGTGCCCCTTGTTTATGATGCAGACCAGCACATAGATTTGTTGTTTAATATTGATATAAGTGTTTGATTATCTCTGATTTTCAGTTGCATTTCTGAAATTATGGCGGAGGGGAAGAATGCGATCGCTAAGGATGTTACGGAAGTAAGTTTAATCTTGTTTTTGTGGATCATATGCAGGCCTGTTCACCGCTCGCTCGAAAAAAACTCGAAAAAGACTTGGCTCGAAAAAGCTCGTTTAAAACGAGCCGAAGCCGGAGTCAGGGTCGGCTCGAGCTCGGCTCATGGCTAGGCTCGATTTTTAATATCTTATACACATATTTATTTAAATATACATATTATGTATAATATATATGTAAAGTGGAGAAAAAAACAAAAAAAGGAGCTGGCTCATGGCTCGAGGTTTTTTACGAGCTGAGCTGGAGCCAGAATTTTTGGCTCGAAAGAAATTTCGGCTCGGCTCGAAAATCCATGAGCGTAGCTGGAGCCAGGCCCGGCTCGGCTCGACTCGATTACAGCCCTAATCATATGATATTGGTTTTTGTGAATTTGTTAACACCTAATTCTCTGCAGTTAATTGGTAAAACCCCTTTGGTTTATCTCAACAATGTCGTGGATGGTTGTGTTGGGAGAGTTGCAGCCAAACTGGAAATGATGGAACCTTGCTCCAGTGTTAAAGACAGGTGCTTATCAAAGGACTGTTTATTACTTTCATAATAGTTCTGCTTTGGATAAATATCCATTTAAGGGTTCAAAAGATAATTCTCGAGAAAACTAAGAAAACTTCTAATAAACCAATTAATTTTTCAAGTTTTTATATTATAAGATTATAAATGTCGTAAGAATTTTTTTTTTAATAAAGACATGTTGACCATAGAGTTACGTATATGTAACTCATAAAATTACATATAGGTAACTTATACAATATGTCACATTCTCACACCACTATTAATTAAATCTAAATGTGTATGTTTTTTCTTCTTTTTTAATTAATATAATTAATGTAGGGCCCACTTACACTAATAAAAAAAGAAGAAAAAACCAACACCTTTAGATTTACTTTAATGTGAGTCCCAAAGTAATAAGATGTAGTTATTCGGTTAACGCAATAAAATGGTTTAACAAAGAAAACACACCCTATATATATATATATAATTTTTATAGATTTGATTTTCTTTTTGAGTTGCTTTTGCATATTATGTCGTTCAAGGAGACTATATCCAGTTTGTTATAAGTTAACTTGAACACTAACTAGAAATTTGTAAATATGATGCTGGCTTAGTTATCTGGGACCTAAAATCAAAATTTAAATTTGCATATATGGAGGTGATATGTTTTAAGAGGTGTATTATGATTACTTGTGTATGGGTCTGATTTAACTATGGATGTCTTTACTTTTGGTTTGCAGGATTGGTTATAGCATGATCTCTGATGCTGAGGCTAAGGGGATCATAACGCCCGGAGAGGTTTGTTCGCATCATCAATAGATTTCTAGGAGCAATGTGCATAACAAATAACTAACCATTTGACTATTTGAGATGAAGTCCAATCTAATTGCAACATTTATAACTAGTTTGAGATGAATGTGATGAGTGTGACTATAATAACTAACCATGATGTCATTTCAAGGGGGTCCTCATAAAATCCTGTATTCATAAATCAGTGTTTACTCGTATACAGCTCCAAAACATTTAACCATAAAAATGGGGAAAAGTTGTCACATACTTTGCCTTGTGCTCTTGCCTTCTTGGAGTGATGTTATAATCCTACAAGCTCCTGTTCTCAAAACCCACAACTTACTTTAGGTCTGACCCGTTAATTCAAAATTTCTAAAGTTATAAATTCTAATTAGTTTCTGGTCCTAGGGTCCTCGCAGACCGTTAGACCTTAGGTTGCGGTCCGTGTAAAGGTTTCAAGGGTGTTGCAGTCTGTTATAGTTTCATCAAGGAAAATCCTTTATCCCATTCGATCGCGGATCATTATCATCCTTGTCACAGTTTGTGATAAATTTTGTCTGCCTTATTCTTATATCTTTTGACCCATTAACATAATCAATCCCATTTTTCCTAATATAATCATTTTTTGGGTTTCATGACACGTGCTTTGGAGCAGGTAGTTATGGGGTGTAGGGGGTTGTGGCTGTTGTCATGTTCTATTAGGTAGAGATGGTGGCTGTGATGGTTGTTGAAGGACAATAGTTGTATGAAGCATAGTTGTAAAAATCGGCCCTAGGCGACGATTAATTGGTGATTAATCACTAGTCAGACGTTTGCCGCTTCGATTAACTTTAATCGGCCAATTAATCGACATCCCTAAATATCGATCAAAATCGGGCCCATGCAGACAAATTCGATTGGAAATCGGCTTCCAGAGATATGCCGGTGACTTTTGAAATTCTTGAGAAATTCTCTCTATGAGTTTTGAACATCTGGTCAAATTCCAGTGAGCCCCTATATGTGTGTGTATATATAACTGAACAATTTTAAAAATATATATATAGAAAATTTGATTATATAAATCTTGATTAATTACTAGTCTCTACAGTCTTCCCCAACACCCAACTAGTGCCTAGCAATTTATACAACGCTGGTCTTTGGTGGTGGAGGCTGCTGTCCAGGTTAGTGAGGGTAGCTGTGAAGGTGGTGTAGGAGGAACATTGGACTGTTGACACGGGTGAAAGTTGTAAGTCTGGAGAGATGTAGTGAAGTTAGGGATGACCAATGGCGAATCCCGATTTTTTTTTTACGGGGGGCAAATAATGGGTTACTAAAAAAAGTCCGGGTAAAAAACAGGTTGGGTTAGTTGAAACCACAAAATAAGCATATCGGTGCGGGTAAAAAACAGTTTGGGTTAGAAAACAATGCGTTTTAATATTTGATCGTGGGATCCTGGGGGGCCTATCCCCCCATCCCTATGCATTGTATCCGCTAATGGGGATGATGTTCTGGATGGAGCTATGGTGTAACCATTGGACCACTTGTATATAAGTGCATGTGGGATTATACTTGGAATCTAATATCTGTACACCTGTCAGTCTCTTCGTAGCATATTGAAACTATTTAGTTTAACATTAGTTTCTAAATTAAACAAGGGGTAGGCTTAACTCCCAGGTGGCTGATATATGCCTCTGGTCCTAAATGCACAAGGGCCATTACTGAATCAACCATATGCAAGGACCTGTGGGCTGTGACCAAAGTTCATTTGAACATGGTTTAGCTGACACACGGAGTATTGATGAAGCATCTTTACTTGCAAGGACGACGAAGACTCAATTTGCATAGCCTATATTGTTCCATTTCTTTTTTCCGATTTGTGCTGTGAAATGTTTACAAAAGTTCACAATGTGGAAACAGGATCACAAAGTGGACATAAGAAATGCAACAAAATGGGCCAACAGTTTCTCTATATATAAACAAACAAACAAACAAACCCAGTATATTCCCACTGTGTGGGGTCTGGGGAGGGTGAGATGAACACAAACCTTACCCCTGCCACTGGTGTGGTAGAGAGGCTGCTTCGAAGGAGACCCCCGGCTCTGAAAAAAAACCGTTGCCTCTTTTTTTTTTTTTTTTTTTTTTTTTTTTTTTTTTTTTACTACTACTACTACTATAATTATTATTATTTTTATTATTATTATATATATATATATATTTTTTTCTTTTTCTTTTTTTTTTTTTTTTTTTTTTTGACATGAAGCAATAGAAAAACATATAAATACCACCCATAAAACACGCAAAAAGAAAGTAAACACACCCGCGCATATCAAACAAGTAAAGATCGCATATCAAACAAGTAAAGATCACATATATACACTCAAAGTATATCATGGCATCAACCATCCCTAATCAAGAAAGCAAATACCCGAAAGTATAACACACCACTAGCATGCAGACCACGACCCCAATCACGTATGACACATGCAATATATGAGACTAAGCTTCTACCAAGTTACGTCCTACACAAACTAGAAATCTCTCACCTTTATCCTACGCCTCCAAGAACTCCTATCACTGATCATGTCCTCCGAGAGATGCAACTCCGATAAGTCGTGACGAATCTGCTCCTCCCATGTCAACCTCGGTCGCCCTCTACTCCTTTTTCCCTCCACCACAAGGCTCTCTACTCTTCGAACAGGCGCCACCAGGTTTCTTCTCCTCACATGTCCGAACCATCTCAATCTTCCTTCTCTTACTTTGTCTGAGATGCACGCTATCTCCAGTCTCTTCCTGATGACTTCGTTCCTTATTCGGTCGAGCCTTGTGTGCCCACACATCCATCTCAGCATCCTCATTTCTGCTGACTCTATCTTTCTTGCCTGAGTCTTTTTGATTGGCCAACAATCACTCCCATACATCATGGCAGGTCTGACTGCGACCCTATAGAACTTGCCTTTTAGTTTTTCTGGGAACCTCTTGTCACATAAGATGGTTGTAGCTGCTCTCCACTTCTTCCAACCTGCTTGGATCCGGTGTGCTACGTCACTATCAATGTCCCCATCACTCTGGACGAACGATCCCAGGTATTTAAACTTCGTTGTCTTCGGCACCTCCTGGTCACCAATAGTCACCTGTTTCTCCTCCGTCATGCTACCGCTAAAGTTACAGTATAGATACTCGGTCTTTGACCTGCTGATGCGCAAGCCTTTGCTCTCTAAGGCCAACCGCCACTCTTCTAGCCTCGCATTTAAGTTGTCTTCATTTTCTGCCACTAGCAATATATCATCCGCAAAAAGCATGCACCATGGAATATCTTGCTGAATCGACCTCGACAACTCATCTAGAATAACTGCAAAAAGGAATGGGCTAAGTGCCGAACCTTGGTGTAGCCCCACCTCCACCGGGAAAGAATTCGTCTCTCCGACTGGTGCTCTAACACTAGTTTTAGCACCTGCATATGTATCTCTTATCAACTCTATATACCTCCAAGGGATACTTCTTCTCTCCAGGCTATCCCAAATCACCTGACGTGGTACACTGTCATATGCCTTTTCAAGGTCAATGAACACCATGTGTAAATCTTTCTTCTTTTCCCTATACCTCTCCATCAGCCTCCTCAAAATGTGTATCGCCTCTGTGGTCGACCTCCCTGGCATAAATCCGAATTGATTCTCCGTCACCTCGGTTTCTCTCCTCAATCTTGACTCTATCACTCTTTCCCAGAGTTTCATCGTATGGCTCAGTAGTTTAATTCCCCTATAGTTTGCGCAACACTGTGCGTCTCCCTTGTTCTTATATAAGGGAACTAAGACACTACTTCTCCACGGATCCGGCATCTTGCCTGTCCGGATTATTTTGTTAAACAACGATGTCAACCAGCTAACTCCTTCATCTTGTAAACATATCCATACTTCGATAGGGATATTGTCTGGTCCCACCGCTTTCGCCTTCCCCATTTTCCTAAGCGCTCTCTGCACCTCCTCTTTGGTAACTCTTCTACAATAGCAGTTGTTCCGCTGAGTTTCTCTGTTGGTCGGGTCCTCACTACCTTCCACGTTGTCCCTGTTGTTGAATAATTCATTAAAGTATGTTTGCCACCTCTCTTTAATGTCCTGCTCCTTTACTAGGACTCGTCCATCCTCTCCCTTGATGAATCTCACTATTCCTATATCCTGTCTCTTCCTTTCCCTAGCCTTGGCGATTTTGAACATTTCGTGCTCTCCTTCTTTGGTCTCGAGGCGTTTATACATCTCTCCGTATGCCTTGTCTTTAGCCTCTGCTACCGTCTTCTTCGCTTCTCGTTTTGCTTCTTTGTAGATATTCTTCAATCTTGTTCTTTCTTCTTTCTCTGTGCAATTGACCAACTCCCTAAACCTCTCATGCTTTGTTCGAACCTTCTGTCGCACCTCGTCATTCCACCACCACGATTCTCTCTGCCCGCTTATCCTTCCTGTTGTCATCCCTAGTATCTTTTGTGCGACTCTTGTCACATTGTCTGACATCGCTTCCCACATGCTGTTTGTGTCCCCATACATACTGCTATCCTTGCCTTCAAGTACCTTGTCTCTGAATTCCGCTATCTTTTCCCCTTTTAGACAACCCCATCTTATCCTTGGTGTATGCTTTCTCTCCGTCACCACCTTCTTGCGCATCGCAATATCAGCCACCAAAAGTCTATGTTGCGACCCCACTACCTCCCCCGGTACAACCTTGCAGTTCAACCATCTGCTACGCTCTCCTCGTCGCATCAGTAGATAGTCAATCTGTGTGTCATGTCCTCCACTACTGAACGTGATCAGGTGCGAATCTCTCTTCTTAAAGAAGGAGTTCAAAATTCCTAAGTCATGTGACACCGCAAAATCTAGGAGGTTGTTGCCACTTTCATTTCTACTCCCGAAGGCTCTGCCTCCGTGTACCGACGGATAGCCCTCATTATCTTTCCCGATGTGGCCATTGAAATCTCCGCCTATACATACCTTCTCATCTCCTGGAATGGTTCTTAGGACTTCATCCATACCTTCCCAAAACTCTTTCTTCTCGTCCTCTCCTAACCCTGCGTGTGGTGCGTATGCACTGATGATCGCTACTGGTTCCTCCCCTAACACCATCCTCATCAGCATTATCCGATCACTGCACCTTGTTACCTCCACCACCTTGTCTTGAAGTTCTCTTGCGACTAGAAAACCCACTCCATTTTTTGTTCCGTCGGACCCTGAGTGCCATAACTTGTAACCGTTGTACTCTGCACCTCTTTTCCCCTTCCACCTTGTCTCCTGGGGATTATAATTTTTTGTTCTTATCTAAAGGACCGCTATTTTATTCTTTTACTGTTAACCCTTGTCAGTGTTAACAGCTATGTTTGTTATCTAATCCTGTTTTTATCATAGCAAATCTCAAAATCAACCTCATTTAACATGCTTTTATTCTATTATTGTTATAGAGTGTCCTTATCGAACCAACAAGTGGTAACACCGGCATTGGACTAGCCTTCATGGCTGCAGCTAAGGGTTATAAGCTCATCATCACCATGCCTGCATCCATGAGCTTGGAGAGACGAATTATTCTCCGTGCTTTTGGTGCTGAGCTGGTCCTAACTGATCCTGCTAAAGGAATGAAAGGAGCAGTTCAAAAGGCTGAGGAGATATTGGCTAAAACACCAAATGCTTACATCCTTCAGCAGTTTGAGAATCCTGCTAATCCAAAGGTAACTTTCCGTATCTGATTTTGTTTTCGTATTGCTCTAATCTTACTCTAATTTATAGTTGTACTTTCTAGATCCACTATGAAACAACCGGGCCCGAAATTTGGAAAGGTTCAGACGGGAAAATTGATGCTTTTGTTTCTGGCATTGGAACTGGCGGTACAATTACAGGTGCCGGGAAATATCTTAAAGAGCAAAATCCTAATATAAAGGTCTAGTTCTTAATACCGACTTTGCTAATTAGAAGTTGATAATGAGCAGGTTGAGAACGGTTTAAAACCAGTTCTTGTGTGTGGCCAAAATGAGTTGGCCCGACCCGCCAATACTTTTTTTGTATGTTTGGTTCGAAAGTTGTGTAAATTCACATAAGCTATAATTAAAAACAGTATATATCACCAAAACAATGATCTAAATGTTTAGATAAAATGAATTTGGAAATTGATGCATTAAATAAACGTGAGAGACTTTTGACTCTTTCGACCCATTTGACGTGATTCATTTTTAGCTCTTCATATTTGCGTGTGTTTACCCTGTTACCAACAAAATAGAAGACGTCTAAATTGCCATCTCTAGTTGGCATTGCTCGATCTTCATTGTTACTATATGTTAGATGTTTCTCCTGTTCATTCCATCATGTATCTATTTCTCCTCCTCCTCCTCGACTCCCCATAACTAACTAATTTATTTTTTGGCATCAGCTTTATGGCATTGAGCCTACTGAAAGTCCTATTTTATCTGGAGGAAAACCTGGTAAGCTACACTGATATATTTGTGTCAATTGGACATCTTGTTAATGAAGATTTTGCCTTACTGATCATGTTTATAATGCTTAAGGTCCACATAAGATCCAAGGGATTGGTGCTGGCTTTATCCCTGGTGTTTTAGAAGTTGATCTTATTGATGAAGTTCTGCAAGTATTGACCCACCTCCGCTTATCTTTATTCATTTCTCTCTTTTTAAAATATATAGCTTTTTGGGTTTTATTATATACCATGATTAGAAGCTAGCCATATGTTGTTCTCCTCTAATTGTTCTGATTTAAGTGACGTTTAAATGCATTTTTTTTATCAGGTTTCAAGTGAAGAATCCATTGAAACTGCAAAGCTTCTTGCCCTTAAAGAAGGATTACTTGTAAGTTCATGTTACTCGTCATATGAAACTTTGAATATGTTCAAATGCTTACTTGGTGACCTCTGATTGAGGTGGCGATTTGTTGATTTGAGGTATGTTTTGTCTCTAACGGGTCAAATGGGCCAAATTTAAAACTTTTAGCTTAATGGTATATTGCTCAAATAGAATACTTACAACCTTCTGGATCACTTTGTGCAAAAACTTTTTTTTTTTTTTTTTTTTTGTATTCTCCAATCTCATTATGTATAATAAAAAAAAGGTCTTTAAAAGTGTTTAGGTTCAACCCAACTCAATCTGAATTCTGAACCACAAGCTACTTGTTTTGACACTATATAGTTACCCACTTACCCAACCCAGTCAATTTGCCACCTTTGATACATTTATCATCCATGCTGCTATTCTTGATTAAGTTCATCTTATAATTGAGGTTGAGGTTGGCCTTGTTTGTTACAGGTGGGGATATCATCTGGTGCTGCAGCTGCAGCTGCAATCAGAATTGCAAAGAGGCCAGAGAATGCTGGAAAGCTGATTGTTGTAAGTTTCTTCATTAATTTTCAACTTTAGCTCATCCTTAATTTAGTCTTGATTGATGTTGGGATTGATTGCATAATATTCTGTTTGGTTTACCAATTCATTTCAATATTGCAATTTGCTTCAATAGACTGCATTTGTAATGTTTCTTCAATCTTCATGCAATGTAAGGGTGGGATCTTGAAGCAACTAGTTGCTTTGTGACCTTAAAGTCATGGTTTTAATCCCTGTGAGAAACCACCTCTTGCACAAATGTATAGGATAAGGCTAGATACATCAAATCGTAAAACATCTGCCCCTCTTTGCCATTTAGCAAAGCAGGAGCTAAGTCAAGAACCGGGTATGCTCTGCATGCAATGTGAACATGGGAGCGAGCTCCATTTGACAGATATAAGGAAAATTTTAAATTAGGGGTGCTGATGTTACAAATCACAAACAATTTTGAAAAACAGCAAACCAAATCAGCCAAAATAGTAGGTCGGGCTTTTTTTTTCCTTCAAAATTGTGAACTTATATTAAGTTTGTTAAAATGACAAAGATGGTTCACGAATATTATACATATAAATAAATACATATTCCAAAACTTAAAAAAAATGTATAAAAAATTAAAATTTACTTAAAGATTCACACCGTCAACCAAATCGCTAAACTAGATTTTTCAAACCATAAATCGGGGACCAAAGTAAATGAATGTCAAAGCAGCTAAAACGACCAATTTGCTATGGTTAGGATGGTCTAGTCGGTTTCAACTGTTTATGAGCACCTCTAGTTTAACTTTTGTTAGAAGGAAAAATAGACAAACATGTCACCGTGAACTAATTGCATAACTATACTCTCATTTATTATATTACTTACATTTTTTTAAATGGTTAATTCAAGACAAGTGGATGAACGGAAGAAAAGTTACCAATAAAATTCTAATCATCTCAATCTTTCATTTATGGTTTATGCATGTAATTTGATAAAGTGGATGATTTAATTCATATAATTATGAGAGAATAATTGTTCTAGTTGTTGTTCTATGCTTTTATTTTTTAACATGTATCCTTTCTGTACACTGTATCATAATCATGTTTACCATGGATAACCTACTTATATCATTTTCTTGAGACTAAAGAAAGCGAACTTGACTCACACTTATGAATGGATCCAAATAGATTATGTTTACATCTTTTGACGGATCAAGCAGATAAAGTAAAAATGCAAAAAATTAGCGGTTGTTTTGTAAATAGTCCCTTATCATTGAGAGACTTGCTGACTGATTTAGAGGTGTTCTTAAGAAGCTACCAAAGATTAAGAGGCTATCAAACAGTTCCTTAGTTAAATAGAAAAGGTGGTTGAACGGGTTGATAGACACCTAAAATGTATTTTTAGTGCTTTCAAAGGTGGACAAAACATGTCTCGGGTCATTCCAACCAAACCTACATGTTTTAACCTCTACAAAATTACTTGTTTCGATCCATTGCCCTACCTGCCCATTTTGCAGTGTCTGTACAAAGCCTTAAATGTTTCATTTCCATCTTTTAGTCATGTGGTGTGTATAAATAGTGGATTTCATTTTATGTGCAATTATATGCAGGCTATTTTCCCAAGTTTCGGGGAGAGATACTTGTCTTCTATACTTTTTGAGTCAGTGCGAAAAGAGGCAATGAATATGACTTTTGAGCCTTGAAGGTCCTGGTATCATGGATGTGTTATGAAGAGGAACTCTGTCAACTTATTTGAAATTAAATTTGTAAGTGATGCCATTTTGTTTTGCACTTTGTTCTATATTCATTCACATTGTGTTGCTACATTTTTGTTTCAAATGTTATATGCATCATGTCGATGATCTCTTAGACTAACAACCGATCTATGCTTCTTATGGTATGCGCCGGATGTGTCAATTTGATCCATTTATGCTTGAGGTGTCATTTTGAACCATGTTATTTTGACCCATTTGTTTTGAACCCATGACCCATTTTTGAATGTTATTTCGGGTCGGCTCTTGTATAAAAAAAAAACGATGAAAGCAATGAGGAGATGAGACAACACTTGTATGTGAGTGAGTTTTATGATGACAGGTATTTTCTGAGTAAAAATGGTTTAGTAATGCGTAGTCAAAACTTATTTCAGAAATTACATGAGCGGGGTCAGGGGTTTTCTAGTGGGGTTTCCTCCTGGGGTGGTTGTGATGGCTCATGGGAGGTCCAGGTAACTAGACATTGGTGACATGGCATGGAAACAGTGGATTCACACGATTGAGACATTCGCCGTTCAAAAAAAAAATCTACACTATGTAAATTCGTCAGAGGCTTAATGTGTATATGAGATGAGTAAAAAAACCTAAAAATAGAATAATATTATAGTAATATTAAAAAATAAAGATGGTATAATTTTTTTATTAAAGATGACAAAGTATATAAAAGTTATTTTACTTTAAAAAGTTTAATGAAAGTAATATTTAACGGAGAAGGTAAACAATGGGCAGTTTACTTTTCAAATTGCATCTTCTTTAAGTCAGGAATTACGCCTACATTTTTAAACTAATATTTTCGTATCCGAAAAATCGAAAAAATCGATTCAAAGCGCAATTTGGGTTGTTCAGGTTGGATATGTCTGAACCCAACATAGATATTTAGATAATCGAGTAGGATTTGGATATAAGGTTTTGTTAAATTCATGTTGTTTGGGTTTTTCGGGTATCTGATTAACTTGATTAAAAAATAATAAACTATTGGACCAGCCCATTCACCCAATCGGCCCAACCCAATCCCCAAATAAACTATTGGACTAGCCCTTTCGGATACATATTGTTTATTTGGGTTTTTCGAATTTATCTGAATCCGAACACAAACCTTATTCGGATAGATTCGGGTCGGATGAGAGTCAAACAATTTGGGCCGGGTCGGGTAAGGATCGGGTTGAGTTGGGAAAAATTAAAATCTGAATAACCCGATTCAATAAACCGAATAACTCGTAATACGACCGATGAACATCCCAGAACTTTAGTAACAACTCTCGCTTTTTTTTTTCCTTTAAAAATTTAAGATTTAAGGCATTGGCTTCCAAAATGCCCTATCTCACTGCAATTTCAACATGTAATTTATTTATCAAGTTTTGGCTTACTCCTCTTTCTTTATTTTAATTGAACTTAATAGCCTCTTTTGTCATTCCTCGTGTCTAGGGTGTCGAAATAACCCAACCTGAACCCAATAGGCTTAATAGAGTCAGGTTATTCAGGTCAAAAATGTTAGTTGGGTTACTCAGGTCAACCCGATTATACCGAACTGTTAACAGTGTCGGGTTTCGGGTATATTTTAAAAAATTAGTTACCGAAATATTTAATTACGTTAACTACATATGATTATGGTTATTAATCAAATTATATATGAAAAATGAATTATTTAAACATTTTCCATTAAATAATATGTTTGAAAATAAATTATTTGTAACAATTTAAAATTGGGTCAAGATAATAACAAATATATATTAACATAACTAACCCGACCCGAATAACCTGAAAGTTGTTATTCGGGTCAGGTTACGAGTCAATATTTTTTAGGGAAAACCCGACTAACCCGACCCTATTAAGCCGAAACCTGATCGGGTTGACCTTATCAACACCCCTAGTCAGTGTCATTACCTTTGATACCAAGCAGAGAACTAGAAGACTCACCTGAACTTCTTCTCTTTGACATAGAGGTGCTCAAACCGGTTCGGTTTTCAAACCGGTCCGGTTTGGTCAACAGATGGTCAAAATCGGTTTGAGTGAAAACTGGTTTGGTTTGGAAACCGGTTTGGAGGGGTTGAAACCGGTTTGGGAGATGAGGATGTCAAACCTATTACAAACCAACGGTTCGGACCGGTTTGGAAACCGGTTTGGGTGAAACCGGTTTGAGATCATGACTGGACCAGTTTGGAAACCGTTTGAGAACCCAAACCGGTTTTTTTGTTCACCTCTACTTTGACATCCTCTCAAAGAATTGGGTCACAGACTCCCTCAAGCAATTAGCTTAGTAGTTTCCGATGAACTATTAACTATTGTGACAGTTCTAACCAACTACCAGGCAAAGGAAACAATAATTCTTGAACTTCATTATCAAACTTAATGTCTAACAGACACCAAGCGACATAGAATTGGGTTGAAGTTATTGATGTGGGTAGTAACATATCTTCTCTCTTTCATCTTTGTGTTAATGGCTCCCAAATTAGACAGACGTTGTTAGCAAATTATGAATTCTCATACATGTTAGCTAAAGCCTGCATAATACCAAGCATTGTGATTTCCTTCAGAATGTTAAAGGCAACATTCTTCGACAACGAAAGTCGAATGACTACAATGTTGCCTATTTTGCCATTGTCATCTTCCCAGGTTTGCTGTCGATTAATTTTGCCATTGTCATCTTCCACCATCAAGTTGGTACCATCAAACTTCTTAATCATCGTTTTACCCTCATCGGCCATAATACCTACATACCTACAGCTGTCGGTTAATGTTGCATCCAGATCCTTATGAAAAATGCAAATCCTAGATTTGCATCTTCCACCATCAAGTTGGTACCATCAAACTTCTTAATCATTGTTTCACGGTTTCACCCTCATCTGATATAATACCAAGAATCAAAGGATGAGAGCCAACACTATCTCTGATACCACTTACTAGGTTTTACATGTACGCGATAACTCGAGCACTAGGAAAGGGTTACGGAAATTAAAACAAACCTAAAACTACTTAATTTTCTAAAATGAACATATTTTAGCAACCATGAGCAATAAACGCATCGTAAGTAAACAACCAACTAATCTTGATGGAAAGATGTAAACTGGAACTTGAACAATCAAACAAACCAATAACCAATGATTAAACTAAGCCAAAACCTTAATAGAACCTGTGTTTTCTTCTCTAATCAATCTATGAAACAAGACACAGTAGATAATGTCACCCAAATTTACTTCTCCCCTTTCCTTTCCAATGTGTAAATCTCCCCACTAACAAGATTGATATTGACAAAGATTTAAAATATCATAAGTTTATTAGAAGCTACAGGTAGATAATGTCAAATCACAATCAAGATTCAAATGCAGCAGAAGATTTAAGAATTTGAGCGCATTATTCATATACTTGATCTATTCAATGTGCTTTAAGGGGCATCCCAATCTTTTGACCAAAGTTGATCATGTAGCTTCTTCTAGCTGGATGTTCCTCTTGTGGCCTATTAAATGCAGTCCATACCGGTTCTCCGACAAATAACCTCATCAACTACATGCACCCAAATACCAATCAACAAAACTATCTGGTCATCATATGTTTGCTAATATACCAAAGTTAATCATGTAGTGATGTTATGTGTTAAAAATTTCAAATACGTTTGGATTTTTTAAAATCTTGAAAAAATCCTATTGAATTGGAAAGTAGTTTGTTTGACTATAATAGTCAAGGTCAAGATGAGTAACAAATTTTAAGCAAAAATGTGATGTCTTTATAGAGTTGACAAAGCTGACCTATTTACTTATGAATGAGTCGATTCAAGTTTTTAATCCTTAAAAAGTCAGTGATAAAATAAAAACTAAAAAAAATGAATCAAATTCTTCACACGGCCAAACATGTTGCAATTCGTAACAGCTAATTCTTTTTTGTGTGTACTAAGGACTAATTTATATATTTCACAAATTAAGGTTTACTTATAATTCATAACAATCAATTCTAAATACTTTAAAATATTTAACTTGATTGGATGATTCCAATGTTAAAATACATACGAATGATTTTATGAGTTAACTTGATTGGATGATTCAACACACAAGGTTCACCCTAGTTATTTTAATAAATAAATTATTTTAATTCCTACTTAAATAATATAGCTTTATAATCATATCTGAGAAGCTTATTATTTGTAAACAATTAAAAGATTTGAATAAAAGGTGTTGGTCAAAACCCAACATGACCAATACCAATATTTACCAGTTTGACCTGACCCTCAATGCCCAACGGGCATGACCCACACAGGTTTCCACATTTAGTAATTTTACCTTAATATAGTTGGAGGTGTCAAGGGTGAATCGGTGGTATATTCCTGCAGGCAAAATGATGAGATCACCTGCCTTGATCCAAATGCGAATCCAACGATCATCTTTATCCCGAATATCAAAATACCCACTTCCTTCTAAACAGTAACGTATCTCCTCATCTGCATGAATGTGCTCTGTATAGAAGTTTTTCAGCTTTTGCTCATAATTATCCACTTTCTCAGGGCATAAATCCAGCAGATCCTGCAAAACAAAGTTATCAAAGCTATACTAACTGCTCAGATAGTCAGATATTCACAGATTTTATTTTACTTTTTAAAAAATGGTGTGCATTTATGTTTGGATAAAAAAAACAATGAAAGAGAAAAGGTTATTGTAAAATTAATTCATTAAGATGAAAAATACACTAAATTGGCAAATTGAAAGCATAATCAAGTTGATACTTATCCATAGTGTGCCCATTGTAATGCAAACTGAAAGCATAATCAAGTTGATACTTAACCACTTGGCTCCATGATAGCATAACAAAGCAACTTGAGTAGTCCTGACCACTTTGGGATTTGGCTACATGATAGGATAACACTTAACATAGCAACTTCGGCACTTATCTAGCATATTATCCAACAAGCACCCAAACTAAATCGCAATTATCATATCCCATATTCCCATGTGGTCAATGATGCAACAATATGTTCAACCACCACACCTCGGAAGCAGAACCACAAAGTTGCCAATACAGGATAAAACGCTAATCCTGCTATGAGTAAGGCACAAGTTATTTGTCTCCAGAGCTAACTTCATTACTAGGTGCATTTAAAGACCAATTGGCTATCATTTTTGGAAGTAAATATGTCACATTAAACACTTACAATTAGATCACACATTTGGGCCTTGTTTGCGATGTGTGCATATAATGTCTACATGTGTTAGCCTCGAGTGGCAAAAGTAAAATTGCCCTAACTTGAACGTTATTTTACTTAATTATTCTTAAAATAACATTAAAAGCATTGGGTTAGTCGATTAATCAAGCATCATAAGCCATTGGAAGCAACCTCTCTAATCCTACAGGATAGAGGTAAGACCGTCTACATCTTACCCTCCTCAGACCTTACCTTCGCTTTGCTAATAGAAAGAAATACTTAGTATGATGATGATTTGGGCATAGTATTTGTGTTTTTTTGGTGTTTAAATTGGTAATAAACAAAAAATTAGTTGTTTAAATATATGGAAAAATCCAAACAATGATGATTTGGGCTCCAATGCATAGTATTTGTGCCTTTTCGGTGTTTAAACTGATAAAGACAAATAATTAATTTTTTAGATATATGAAAAATCTAAAAATTTTACATAGAATGAACAAATTACCAGATGTCCAAGATTGATGACTATATAACAAGATAATAAACACAAACATCAAAAGTCAACTATTACTAATAATAATATAATCATTCAAACAACAAAAAGGAGGGAAAAAAGAGGTGCATCAGTTGGTAATCTTAAAAGCGTTTACAAAATTTAAGTGGAATGTGTTTTTACCACTGGGTATGTTTGTTTGTGTTTTTACCAACTTTGGACCAAAATAATTATTTGTATTTGTTATAATTTTCATTATTATTTATTACATTTGTGTTCTACTATGTGATAAGATCACAAAGAACCAAATTGGGTCTAAAATAGAGCTAAGATAAATGAGTACACAAAATTGTGTGGTTAAAAATTTAATACCACGGAATTATAGGAGTGCATATATATCCCATATTGGAAAAAATATAAACCTTTTGTAGGTTTATAAGTGGGACATCCAAAGAGGGTGCGAAGCACACAACATGCCCAAGATTGGGACGTGGGCATAATGTGGCATTTTGATGGTGTAATTTGCACTTCGCATTGTCGTGAGCAGCTTGAGAGCCGCCTTTTGTATTTTTGACTAGTAAGGGGTTGTTTCAGGTTGGTTATGCATCCCAATGATTTGATGAGTCCACATGCGTCCCAACACTTGAAACGGTCAAGACCGTTCAGCTTCAATGCATTAAATTACCGATTTCAATTGGTTTGAAATTTTTTTTAGGTCTTTAAAACATTTAGACTCAAATGTTTTTAGTTGTTTTGAGTACTCCATCGCCATTGCAGTATAAATACAAGGATTCAAGTGTCTTGTTTGATACCATGAACAACAATCTTCTCTAACTTTATAGCAAACGATCAACTTCGTGTGCTTTTGTTTCAAGTACAATTTCAGGTGTAAGGTTAATTCTTCAGTAAATATGCTCAGAATGTATGTTGTTGTACCCTGACCTTAGATGACAAACGGCTTCACCTGGGCGACCTATTTTAAAAGACATATGTTGAACAAAAATCCTCTGTAGCACCTGCTTTTTTGTCAACATTTTTCCTTGTTCTGCAATTTGTAATTTCTTTGTATTTTGTTTTTTGGTTTGCTGGATTGTAATTCAAGTTGATTAATAATAAAAGTGTTTATATTATGTTCATGAACTTTACCTACACAGTTCTAAAATATGATTGTGCTTTCAATAACACATGAATTGGAATCCCAAAATCGAATAAATTAAAACTGTAAGATTACCATGTAATTGTAGCCTCTGTTAGCCCTAATCTTCTCCAATTCTTCATCTTCCTCATACTTATCAGGATTCAACTTCCAATGCAAAACACCCAAATCTACACAAAATTCCAATCAAATGGAATCAAGGTTACACAGTTAATCACACAGTAGCAATCGGAACACCTCTATTGAAAAATCGTACACAGATTTCAAGTTTGAATCAAACAAGCAATCAAAGAAAAGCGTACCTGCTAAGTAATCGGGCGAAACAAACTCATGCGGATTGCGTTGATGCGGAAGCTGTGGATCGTCGTTAACGTCATCCATGAACCATGCCTGCAACGAACAACACACTTTAGAGTCGATCAAATGTGTGGAACCAACGGGAATACAAAGAGCTACTCGCCTGAAGAATCGCCATGGAAATCAAATCAAGCACACTGCTGGTTGGCTTGAATCGAAAATTACGTATATATGGGTTGATGGGGTCTCGAAGTTTCTGAGATTTTTCGTCGTGTTGATGTTGTTCGTGTGGTCATCAGCTTCCGTTGCGCCTGTGGCTTCCATGTTTTCTTATATTACGTGGTAACGTTTATTCGTTGTTTTCTTTTAAGCCATTTAGTACGACGGCTAGACAAACGAACCGAATATTCAGTGAACAGTTCGTAAGCTGTTTGATACGAATTTCGTTTATATTCGTTCGTTTAATAAACGAACGAACACGAATAAGAATTTTCGTTCATTTAGTGAAAGGAACGAGTATGAACAGAGGTCGTGTTCGTGAACGTTCGATAATGTGTTTGTTTATGTTAGTTGTTAAATATGTTTATATTCTTTAACTTTTTTTTTATTTATCGTTTAATAACATAATATTGAAATTAAAAATCTAGTCGACTGAAATTTGTAACTTGTTAAAACACAGGAACTTGTAACTCGAATCTTTAAAATATTAGTGTAAAACAATTTTAGTTATGATTATTTTTAATTTTTGCTCTCTTTAAAAAATTTTATTTTTCATTTTTTACTTAAATGCTTGATTTTAAGATGATTATGTTTTTTATTTTAAAATAATACATGTCCATGAATCGTTCGTGAACAAATTCAATTTCTTAATAAACAAACACAAACAAGTTTTCTTGTTCGGTTAGTGTTCATAAATCGTTCGTGAACAAATTAAATGTTAAATGAATGGACACGAAGAGTTCGTTCGATTCGTTTATAGCCATACTATTCAGAGTTTTATAAAAAAGATAGATAATAATGATAGCAGCAGCAGCTGCAGCAGGAGCAGCGGCAGTAGGAGTTGTAGTCATAGTAGTAGTAGTAGTAATACTAATAATAATAAAATTGAGGGTAAAAAATGAAAAGATAAATAAAATGTAGTATTATTTTGTATTTCAGATCGAAGAAAGTAAAATTAAATTTTTTACGTATTTTGACTTGAAAGAAATTGAAAAATGTATCATTTACAATTATATCAACAGGGTGGAGTAAATTGTTGAGAAGTGTGAGAAGTATTGTGTGCCATTAGATATATAATTTAATGATTAAGATCAAAGTTGTATTAAAAAGTTAGTGTAATGATATTTAGTCATAGACACATTTGTTGACTTTTTATCATATTCCCCATTTTTTTTAAACGGTCGTAACTTTATATACAATATTATTTAAAAAAACTACACCAAAAAATTGAGCATTTTTTTATCTTTAAAACGAGTATACTATCGTTATATAAAAAATAAAAAAATATATGTTTTCTTCCACCTTTTATATTTGTAATGCGTCATTGTGTCTTATTGTTTGTTATTGTATCTTTTTGTTTGTGATTGTTTTTTTTGTTTATCGTTGTGTCATATCTGAACATAAAACACAACTATGGGTATATTACACAATGACATGAACGTAAGACACAATGATTATATTACACAATGTTTTGAAGATAAAATACAATGATGAATATATTACACAATGACTGTTGTCTAAACATAGTGTCATTGTGTCATATCTGTTGTCATCTGTGATGCATGTATTACACAATAGTTAGGTTATGTCATAATTTTTAGAAACAATGGTTATAGACATCACTGTCTTTTGGGTCACTGTGTTTAAACATAGTATCTATTGTGTCATATCTGTTGTCATTTGTAATGCACATATTAATGGTTAGGTTATGTAAAAACTTTTAGAAACAATGGTTATAGACATCACTGTGTTTTGGGTCATTGTGTCTAAACATAGTGTATGTTGTGTCATATCTATTGTCCTCTGTGATGCACGTATTGTACAATGGTTATCAGCAAAACTCATAAAAACACAATATAAAATAATACGCAATGTTGAACATAACACAATAGACACAATAATAATACGTAATACACAACAACCATGTTTGTTGTGAATAATCTCATTAGTCGTTATAATCAATAAACACAAAAATCATGCATTATACACAAATTGGAAACAAATAACATGTATATAACGCAACCAATAATAGCATGCATAAAAACACAATAAGAAATAAAAAAAATGATAAACATGATACAATAGGCACAACAATCATGGTTGTCATTAAAAGTCGCAGCTTGGGTCGGCACTTCACAAAGGCACCGACTTTGAAAACGCAGCCATATACGTAAATAATATATAATTTCTTAAATAAAATTTCTTCCTAAAATACCCTCTCTTGAAAATTAATATTGCTTCTCACCCTTCTCACTAATATCACGCTTTTTACTTGAACCTAATCTTATTTATATCAACATTGATTTTATTATAATTATAAGTTAAATCAAAAGATAAAGATAAAAAAAATAGTAAAATCATATTCTTTATATTTCTTTTCACTTTCTTCGTTTAGAAACAAAATTCAGGAGAGAAGATTATTAAAAATCATGTTTTTATTTTCTCTTACATTTTTTTATTAGAAAACTATAAGGACAAATATTTTTTAATTTCTTTAGGGATTTTCTTTTTTGTTTTTTTCATTTCTCTTCCTAACACAACTCAAGAACACAAAGTAGGTTGAGAGAAAAAAATAGTGAAAACAGATCATTCCCGGCAAAAGTTTAACGATGAAAAACCTTGAATCAAAAAAAAAAAAAAAAAAAAAAAAAAAAAAAAAAAAAAAAAAAACCCTCAAAGTCGGTCAAACTTGAAAATCAAATTTCTAAATATTATTAACCAACGTTTTTATAACAAATATTAAACCAGAGATCTTATTGGTTCACTGGTCTAACCGAACCGTATGACTTTAAAAATACCAATAAAATTATAGAGTTGTAAAAACATGTAAACAAATATAATTAATGTTAAACTAAACATGTTTAAAAAAAACATTGGGTTTAGTTTTAATGTTTTATCCTTTAGATTTTATAAAAAAAAAACATGGTCCAACGGTTCAACTGGAAATGGCCCGAACACCTTATTCTGGTCTGGTTCCAGTCAGACTGGTCCAGTTTTTACAACACTACTACTAATCAAACCAAAACTAAAATAACAAACGCAACGATTTTGGATCATGGGTTCATGTAACTCAAAAAAAATAAAAGAAAAATAATAAAAAGCTCATTTGAACCCGTCGAAACCCAAAGTTCAATATTAGTTTTATCCAAGTTTTATAATAGCTTTTGAACAAATATAATTATCAAGTTTAACATCAAAAGCAAACAAACTTGAGGTCTCCTTGATTTCACTTTTAGGG
Source organism: Mikania micrantha (assembly GCA_009363875.1). Taxonomy (NCBI): domain Eukaryota; kingdom Viridiplantae; phylum Streptophyta; class Magnoliopsida; order Asterales; family Asteraceae; genus Mikania; species Mikania micrantha. Next base: position 19,660,759 of record CM018698.1, read on the forward strand.
AAATCTTTAACATCATCATCGTACACAATATATCTCACTATTAGCAAAGCTAAGATAGGATCTAAGAAAGGTCAGATGTAGACGGCATTATCTCTACCCCGTAGGAATAGAAAGGCTGCTTCCAATGAGACCATCGGCTCATGATGTCTGACTAACCGACCAACCCAATGGTTTTAATGTTATTTTCACAAAAACAAAGTAAAATAATGATAAAATTAGTGAAACTTTACTTTTGCCTCTTAAGGGCCGACACATATATACATTATATGTTCGCACCGCAAACAGGGTCTAATCTTTAATAACATGTTATTGTTTAATTTTATCTTATGTCGAGGTGGGCAAATCGGGTCTTTTTTGGAACCGGTTCCGGTTTAAGTTTTTGACTTGTTCCAACCGGTTTTTAACCTGCTTTGGTTCGAGTTTTGCCGGGTAAATGCGAAACCGGTTCCAGTTCTGATTTCTCTGGTTATCACCCGTTCGAGTATGACCAGTTTCGCCGGTTCCATATGCTCCTGACCAATTCTAGCCCAAAACGGAAAGCCAGAACACAATGGTTTTTAAAAATCAAAAAATAAAAATAAGGTTTTGGTTAAGTTTAAGCCATGAACATCCTGGGTTTTCTTGTTAATTACTAATAGTTTTTTTTTTTTTTTTTTTATCTAATATCTATATTTTGGGCTCTTCGTTAAGAATCTCTCTCCAACTGAACTCATGCACTTAATTTTTTTTTTACATGCTAAAACTCAACCACCTAACTCATCGTAGCAAATGGTTCACCCCTAGCTAATGAATCAGGTGTGACCAAACCCTTACTATTCATGATGAAATCCACAACTTCGGAAACCATCTAACTCAACATAGAACATTGTGCCTAGAACATTATGCTTCATGTTATGCAATTTGAACCAAGACTTCTTATTAAAAAAAAAAGTCAAAAAGGATACCAACAGACTACAAGTCATTTGGTAAGAGATTGAATTAGTGGATCATCATTTAATTTAATGCTATCACACATTTATGCCTTCTTGGTAAGGGATTTGTTGGAAATTCACAAAATCTACGCCAAAAGTAGGTTGACATAATAGTTTAGATACGGCACGATAAAACACGAACATGACACGATAAAACACGAACATGACACGATAACTAATTTCGTGTTTTTTCAAACACGAACCTTTTTAGAAACAAGTTACATGATAAGACATGTTTAGAGACACAATAATAATAACAATTTTTTATTTTTATAAATATAGACAGGTTTAAACAAGTTAACATATGTTTAGCAAACCATTAACATGTTAATATGTGTTTAAACATATTTAAAATGACATTAATATGTTTAAACATATTGTTGATAGGTTTAAATAGGTGTTTAGTCAGATCTAATAGATTATTACATGTCGCCAACATATTAAGACGTTTTAATAGGTCGTTATCAGGTTGATAGGTGTTTAACCTGTTTTGACACGATTTTTATCGTGTCTTCAACGTGTCTACCTATTTACGACACGAAAATTGTTAAGATCAAACACGAAACCTATTAGCTTCGTATCATTTCTTGTTAATAGGTTCTAGTCAAAGATTGTCAGCCCTAGCCAAAAGTCTCTATCGAAAGCAAGTTGGTATATGTGGTTGTTCTTGTTGCATACTTGCATGTTGGTGTCTTGGTAAATTTATTTTTTATCTTTATTTCCATGTATCCTTTTTGTGCATGTCTTAGTTACAGCAGCTTTCAAGACTCTATTTAACCATCACAAAGATTGGTATAATGGTTATAATCCTTCTGTTTTTGGAGACCCAGCCCGAACCATGTTGGTCACATCTTTGGTTAGTTAGCCTTAGATAATAATCCTAAAAGTGGAGATGCAAACCTACAGCCAACCAATATAATCATAAGGGGAGTCTGGTTTTTGAAAGGGACCATTGTCACTTTAGACATGGGCCTTGGGGTGGACCCGTCGTGGGTAGGAGTGTCATTTTTTAACCAAACCCGAATACTGAACCCGATTAAAACCAACCCAAACCCGAATAATTGTTAACCCAATCTACCAAACCCGATCTAGTAACCCGAATAACCCGATATGTATATCATCGACTTAATAATAAGTTATATGCATGCATATATGCATTCATTACTTTGAATATCACTCATAATAACGCTTGTCAAGTTAACGCTTTATATGATATGTGTATGTATGTATGCATTCTTCCATGTGTATATATTTGCATCATCCGTAAGCTATCTCGGTTTGATCTTTGGATTTATATATATACACATTTATTATGCATATGCTATATGTAAATACATTAACATGACACAAATATTTATTTTATATTATGTGTATCTGTATATTGTATAGCATTTCAAGTGTTTTTTGTGTTAATTTTATGTTGATCTTTAAGTGAATTTTACTGACCCGAAGAACCCGAATACTAAAACCCAAATGCTGAATACAAATAATTTAAATGGTTTGGTAATCGGGTTTGAAAATATATGAATAAGAATGTTAAAACCTAATAATATATTTATCTTTTCGTATCGATTTGGTATTGTTTTAAAGGGAGTTCATCTTAAATCGTATAGTGACATGGCACAAACCGAACATAAATTTTGGGTTGAGCTTAATTTAAACGGGTTTGGGTCATAAACCAACCCAAAAATATGATAACAAATGGGTTTCCAATACTTTGTAACAACTCAAACTCAAGATTTGTTGTTCTCCTATTGTAAAACATCTCAGGCATGACTAGTTTAGTAGTTTTTAGTTAGTCAAATTTTCGTATATTAAATTTAATAATTTGTTGCGTGTAAGTAGAATAATAAATAATTAAAGTAATAAATGTCAAATCATATAGAGACCTAAAGAGAAAAGTGATTTAATAAATGTCAATAATAGTTCAATACACATCATTCATTAAAATGGATGATGGATCAAATCACAACGAATTAACTAGAGGTGCTCAAACCGGTTTTTTATCCCAAACCGGTTCGGTTCATAAACCGAATCGGTTTCCACTACTGATGGCTCAAACCGGTTCTAGCCCAAACCGGTTTGGTTCCTAAACCGGTTCCATGGATCGAATTCCCAAACTTATTGAAACCGGTTCCCATTTAAAAAAACCGGTTTGGTCCAAACCGGTTCTTCAAACCGGTTTTAGTATTTTTTTTTTTTCCAAAACCATAAAAACCTTAACCTTTAATAAAAACTTAAACTAATAAAACCTAAAACCTTAATACTAATAAAACCTTAAACTAATAAAACCTTGAACTAATAATTAATAAAACCTTAAATTAATCAAATCATAAACTAATCATTACTAAAAACTCTAATATAACCTTAAACTAATAAAACAGCTAATAATTTATTAATAAAACCTTAAACTAATCAAATCATAAACTAATCATTACTAAAAACCCTAATATAACCTTAAACTAATCAAAACAACTAATAATTAATAAAACCTTAAACTAATCAAATCATAACTAATAATTTAACAAAAACCCTAATCAAACTTTAAACCAATCCAAAACTTATACTAGTATTTAAACTAATTGTATTATATGTATATTTTTTAAAGAATAGTTTAAGGTTATGATTTTATTAGTTTAAGGTTTGATTAGGGTTTTTAGTAATGATTAGTTTATGATTTGATTAGTTTAAGGTTTTATTAATAATTATTAGTTGTTTTTATTAGTTTAAGGTTATATTAGTGTTTTTAGTAATGATTAGTTTATGATTTGATTAGTTTAAGGTTCTATTAATAATTATTAGTTGTTTTTATTAGTTTAAGATTATATTAGGGTTTTTAGTAATGATTAATTTATGATTTGATTAGTTTAAGGTTATATTAGGGTTTTTAGTAATGTAGTTTATGATTTGATTAGTTTGAGAAAAGAAGATACAACATAATAAACATATTGAAGTCAAACATAAATTAAATTACTTGAAGTCAAAAGAAGATACAACATAATGCTTCAACCCGACCCTTTTGCGCTAAAAGATTATGGTAAACAATCAAGTTATCTTTTTGTTATATAGTTTTCTCAAACATGTTACATGTCGAATCCCACCTAGTTGTTACGTCCCAATTTGGACCTAGGTATCTAGAATTCGATTCTTTACAAAAACGACGATACATAGTATGTCGTTTGGTTGAGCTAAAAACGTCGTGTAACATTTGTTTAAATTTATCTTTTGTTTCTTCAATAGTTTTAATCCCGTCTTGAACCGCCAAATTAATGATGTGTGCAACACATCGACTATGAAAAAAACACCTTCGCAAATAGGTTTGTATTTTAAAATTAGTTGTTGGACTGCACGCGTATTATTCGACGCGTTATCAAATAAGATTGAAAATATTTTGTTTTCCAATTTAAAAGTTTTTATAACTTTGTTTAAAACATAAAATAAATTCTCACCCGTGTGAGGATAGTCAAATAACTCAAGCGCGACCGTACGTTTCATTAATTGCCACGTATCGGGTTGTACCCAATGAGTGGTAACACAAATGTACGAGTCGGGTGAACCATGTGGAGCGAACCAAACATCACAAGTTAAACTAACGCCGGTTTGTAAGTTTTCAAAACCCAAAATAAGTTCATTTTTAACTTTTTTCCATATTTTTAAACAATCTCTTCTAATAGTAGAACGAATTACGTGTGTGTAACGAGGTTGAAGAGTTTGTTGAATAAGTCGAGTTAGACGAGGGTTGTCGAAGTGGTCAAATGGCAAACTTTGTTGAATCACAAATTGCGCCATTTGCTCCCGAACCGCATCCACACTATACGCGAAAATACTTCCGTTGTTCGACATCGTCGTTTGACCTCGTGCCGCTTCGTTCTTCAAAGCTTTGCAATATTTGAACTCGTGATGATTTTTCAAAATACTATTCGTGTCGTGTTTGAAAAAACAACACAAAGCTTGCAACGAGCTTTATTCGGACCGCTCGACATCTTACACAAATCGTAGTTTTTCCATATTTCGGGATTCCTCTTCGTAGGAATAACGTCAACAACTTCAAGGTTTGTTGAAGCACCACAACCAACCGAAGAGTTAGCACTTGATGAAGCCATTTGTGAGCGGATTTGCGTTTTGAGAGTTTGGAGAGTGTTTTTTGCGTTTTTAGAGCGTTTTGAGAGCGTTTTTTGCGTTTGAGAGTTGTGTGATTGAACCTAAACAACCACTACCTATTTATAGTGAAGATATGGGGTCTAAAACACCAAAAAACACCAAAAAAAGGTCAAAAATCGTCCCAAACGGTCAAAAAACGGTAACATAACGGTAATATAGAAAGTAGCCATTGAAACCGGTTTGTGAAATCGGTTCCTAAACCGGTTCGGTCTGGTTCGGTTTATAAACTGGTCCAACGGTAAAAAACCCAAACCTGTTACAAACTGGGGGGTCGGTTCGGTTCCCAAACCGGTTCGGGTGAAACCGTCCGGTTTTTTTGTACACGTCTAGAATTAAGTTGGAGGCAATTGGATTCAGCCGAAGTGGCCCATATGATTATGATCTTATTCATATTACAGTCGAACCCAATAATATTATTAAACCAATAGTATTATTTATTTATTTATATGTGTGTATGTACATGTGTGTGTATGTGTGTATATGTATGTATGTACAAAGTAAATAATAATTTTTATTAGCGGCTATGTACATAATATATTGTTACAACCAATTTCATTAACACTAGTATCCACACACACATTTATATAGCCTACATATATGTTATGCTTGGGGTTCATATATATATATATATATATATAGAGCGGTTATAATACAAAGGATTTTAACGTGAGAAGCTTTAGAAGCCATAGAAATTTTACATGTGTCATCAAGGTAAGGGGTATTATCGTTCATATAAAATTACAGACCGTGATTCATAAACTTACGGACTGTAATTTAACACACATACTCAATGACCAACTGCATAATTACGGATTAAATAATCACGTACCACGTTGTATGAAAATCACAGACCGTCATTTAAAATGCATAATTAAAGGACCAACGACATAATCACGTACCAAACATGAAAATCACGGACCACCTAAAAAAATAAAAATAAAAAACTATAACAATACTATACTCAAATTAAAGATAATAAAATTCTCAATTTTATGATATAATTTTTTTAAAAAATAATTAAACGTTTAAAAGTTATTTGATTTAAAAAAAACGACGAAACTTTATTTAACCTCAAAAAAAGTAATAAAGGTAGGTTATTCCTATTTTGCCGTTTCAGTTTTAAAAGCACGCAAGTTTTAATGAAAAGTGTGGTCCAATAGATCTTAACCATTGATTAATTTAATCAATGGCTCAAAACCATTCATATCCTTCTCACGTTAATTTCCTTTGTATTTGATATGTCACCTATATGTATATTCAAGTTTGGCTGAAAAACCTAAAAACCATAAACAATATAGGGATTACACATGTAAATTCAATTATTTAGTGCATATGGTTTTTGCTGTTATTTGAAAAGATCAAATTCAACAATATACCATGAGTTTGGTGAATTTTCAGGCAAAGTGCATTCTATATCAATTCAAACAATAAGTATATTCATCGACAATACAAAATCTTATTGATATTGTAGGGTTTTTATTTTAAGAATTTTGTTATTTTCATGTGATCAATCTCAGTTGAGTTCGTTTTTACTAAGAACGAGATGGTTAATTCAATTACAGAAGAGGTTGAAGGTATACATCAAACATCTCTTGTGTTAATTGGCCAGACACTAACAAAGATACATTAACACGAGTGATTGCGTCCATGAATTGATATTTGATTTTCCCTCTAATTATAATACTATACGATATGTACACTTGCCTATTATTCGTGTGGTTTAGTTCTTAGGTGAAAAACCCTTTTGAAACTCAATGTTTGTGTGAAAGTATTTATCAAAAGTTATATAAACTTTCATGCACATCAATATATGTATGCATACGTATCATTGAGTGGGACCATTACCTACATCATTAAAAATTAATCAAAGGCCAATCACATAATTTAAAATTGACCCATCATCACTACAACATGGTTACTTCACCTCATTTGTAAGCTTTACATTTCATTTTTGCATTCTTTTTCTCTTTAATCTTTATGGTTTTGCACCTACAAACACAAGGCTACACCAAGTGAAGATCATCAAGAGTTCAAGCATTATCCTCCTCATTTCAAAACCTGATTATGTGTGGGGTAACTCCTAAACTCATGGATTTTGTACCTTCAATCCTTCTTTCGCAGTTTTCAAGAGGTTTAAGAGCTTAAAGGCGAAACAAAAATGTTTCGACTTGATTATGGGTAGGGTAACTCCTAAACTCATGGATTTTATACCTTCAATCCTTCAATTCTTTCGCGATTTTCAAGAGGTTTAAGAGCTTAAAGTCGAAACAAAAATGTTTAGAAGTGTACCCATTCGATAAGCTTGAAACCGATTATATCTTGTGTTTTCAAACGAGATTGATTAACCAAAAGAACCTTAACCCTAAACCTTTCATCCATAGAGTTATTCCGGAGACGCCAATGTGTTTAGTGACATTCTTGAGTCCTGGTTGTTGTTACAATCAGGAAATGCAACCATCAAAATGCAACTACTCGTGTTATTTATGTTGGAATTAAGCTTGTCAATATAAACCAATATTATATGTATTTATTAATATATGTTGTATAAACGGGTCATAATAAATAAGTTAGTTAAGTTGGTAGTTAAAAGGTAGTTATTCCCTCCATATAACCATCATGTCGATTGGATTGTAACCGTAAACATTGAGGGTATAAAAACCCGTGTAGTTGTTCAAATTGAAGTAATCGAAGTTACATAGCAAAATCAAAAACGTGCATTACATATCATTTACAAGGGTTAAGTTAAACTAAATAAGGCTCTTAACCTAAAAAGCCTAAAAAGAATCTTGAGCTATTAGATAATTAATCAATGACTATGATTAAATCAAGTTATTGGAGAGTGTTTTAGTAATGACTACTTTTGTTGATTTTTATCAAGTTCCCCCATTTTCTTTAAATGTTCATAACTTTTATATACGAAATTATTTTTTTGAAAAAATATATATACCATAAAAACGAGCATTTTTTTATGTTCAAAATTAGTAGTGTATTCCTATAGAAAAAATTGTTTTTTAATCCATTGTGTCTTTTGTGTTGGTTATTGTGTCTTTTGTGTTGGTTATTGTGTCTTTTATACAGGTCATTTTGTCTTTTTGTTTTTACTCAATGTTGTGTTTTCCTGAATATTTTAAGACAGTGATGTCGCATAATACATGATGTCAGGTAATGATGACACAATGAAGAGTATGAATAACACAATGAAGAGTATGAATAACACAATGATCTTTAAAAAGACACAATTACCTATAATAAAGACACAAAGACCAGTATTAACAATTGTGTACAAGTCATTGTGTCTTTTGTTTAGATCATTGTGTCTTTTGTGTTTCTTTCAATGTTGTGAATTCCTGTACAATTTAAAACACAATGATGTTGCATAATACATAATGTTAAGCAAGGATGACACAATGACGAGTATGAATAACACAATAGTTTTTAAATAAAGGCACAATTACCTGTAAAAAATACACAATGATGAGTATAAAAATTTTGTGCAGGTCATTATATCTTTTGTACATGTCATTGTTTCTTTTGTGTTTCTGCTCAATGTTGTGTTTTCATTAACAATTTAAGACACAATGGTGTTGCATAATACATAATGTTAAACAAGACTGACATAACGACGAGTATGAATAACACAATGATCTTAAAAAAAACACAACTACCTGTAAAAAAGACAGAATTATCTGTAAGAAAAACACAAAAAGATAATTATACACAAACGTGTAAAAAAAGGCACAATTACCTGTAAAAAAAACACAAAAAGATAATTATAAGCAAACGTGTAAAAAATACATAATGACGATAATTAGACACAATAAACTGAAAAAATTTCATTTTTTATAACAAAATTATACTCATTTTAAATAGAAAAAAATGCTCGTTTTTATGATATATATTTTTTAAAAAAATAATATCGTATGTAAAAGTTACGAATGTTTAAAAAATGTGGAGGGGAAAGTGGTTATGACTAAATTACCCTTTAACAATTTTTCCCTCTAAAATTTAAAATTTTTCATCTTAAATCTGATCTAATGATCTATCTAAGAGTCAATAATCTTTTTTAACCTTTTTAAGATAAGTAGACTATTTAGTTGAACTCAATACTCAATTACAAAATCATAATTTACATAGCAAAATTAAAACTCTCATCATAAACTAATCCTTGAACCCTAAAGCTTAAACGCAAAACCTAAACCCTAAACCCTAAACCAACATAAACCCAAATCTCTAAGCAAATCTCTCAAATTTAATAAAAACCCAAATATCTAAGCAAATATCTCAAATTTAATACTCTTATCTATGTTTACTAATTTTCAAAGTTAAAAAAAATTGTTGCTGGTCCATGTCTAAATTTTCAATACATCACTACATGGATCGGACACTTATGCACTATGAATTAATATTAATAAATATATGTGTGTGTATCTATGTGTATGTATATATTTAATATTGAATATTATATATATAAAATCATGGACCCACTATCCATTTAATATACATATTTTCACTATTCCGTTTTCATACATTTTAATACTATATACTAGGTGTAACATTTGTGCATTTAGTCATGGTAGTTGTAAACATTGTTAGATCAGTGTCTTTTCATAGTTCAGTTCATTAATGTGATTCGTATGTTCATAATGTGTGCTTGTGTGTTACAAGATCTTAGTGTTCATAATCAAGTATGTAATATTTATTTACAGTCGATATCACTAGGCAAGAACAGTAACTGGTTATATCGAAACAGTGGTGGGCAGCGAGAGTGAGCCCTATATATATACTGCGTTCGGTGTAACAGGTTAGTGTTAGTGCGTAGTGTCGAGACGAATATTATAACAATTAATAAATTCAACAAAGATCGTAATCTGTAAGCGAGACTGAGTATAGTTATGGGTGACGATCCATAATAGTACGAATGTTGAACTTATAATTACGATTAAACGACTTTAAATAATTAATACGATCGGAAAATGTACGCGATTGCGGGTATACACGTAATTTCGAATGTTTAACGATCTGACAACGCACGATGAGTAAAATAATTAAAATAATTATTTTATATTTTACAATTTTGAAACTCATCATCTTAATGAGTTTAATATGTTATTTTAATTAAAACCGCGTAAAATACGCGTTACGTTCCGGAAACGCGAACCGAGCGACCGAAACGGACCCGAACATCACCCGAACTATAAAAGCCTTGAACAAGGCTTATTCTTGCATTTATTACACCACCAACTCATTCTCTCTCTAAATTTTCGTTCTCCAACCTCTCTCTAGAAAAAAAAAAACCGAGCATTTAACGCGCATAACTCTTTCGTTTCTCAACGGATTTTGGTGATCTTGGTGTCCACGCGAAGCTCTCAACAGTATCTACACGGAAGTACAAGAAAACAGCGAGATCAGCCAGCCAAAGTCGAGGTATTGGTGCTAGAATGTTCACGAAAATAGGGTTTTTATGTGTGTATGTCGAATCTAAGCTTTAGCCGGTTACCATCTCATCATGTCACTCTATATACACTCGATTTTAGGTTCTGGTTCAGTTGTGAGTCGTTCATCAACCTAGAACAGCTTGGGTTCGACGAAGGAGAAGTTGCAGGTACAGGTTCGCTGCAGTCATGGAACCGAACCCATTAAAGGTTTCCTGGCCGAACCCTCGTGGACATAGCGAACCCTTCTGGTTCGCTGGATGGTCAGCCGAACCCTGGGGTCATCACGAACCTGTGATGAGCTTTCATGCTGCACACGAACCCATCTCAGTCGAACCCTTTGCGAACCCTCATCAGACTCACGAACTCTCTAATACCCGAACCCTATGAGTGCATGATAACGAACCCTGTACATAGATCCTCTCACGAACCCCATGCAGCCGAACCATGCCCACGAATCCTAGTCGCCATGCATGAGCTGAGACTGAGCCACGAACCCTGCATGGTTCGTGGCATGATTAGCCGAACTCTTTTGATGGTTATGGTCGACGAACTCAGACTCATTGGCGAACCTTCATAGTTCGTCGCTCAACTTGCCGAAGCCTATGCAGGTCGCGAACCATCTTAAACATAAACCTAAGGCCGAACCTTGCTTGATTAATTTATAGAGCCGAACCTTGTCATGTAGTTGGCAAAAACCTAGGCCCTAAACTCCAAGGGTTCGCTGCCAAGTGGTGACAGCGCTAATCATCTCGGCCCAACCCAAAGCATACTCGGCCCAATTGCAATGGTATTCAATCTCATAAGTTAAATCAAGCTCAAGGGAGTTAGAGTTGGCCCAACATGATCTTTAATTGGCCCAAATCCATAAACCCATTCGGCCCAACTCCAATAGCAACTTGGCCCATATACTTAAGCTAAGCCCAACCGATTATGTAGACTAGTTTTAATCTTTAGTTGGCCTAATATCGTTTAGAAACTTACATGGCCCAATATCATATTAAATTGACCCTCGTTATCATGAAAGGCCCATGGACTTATACTTAAGCCCATCATAGTTTTATGGGCTTAAGGCCCATATTGTGGCCCACAAACTCTATGTACAAGTGAACTTGGTCAAAATTTGGTTTAAGTTGCAACTTATCCTAATTACATGATCAAGTCACAGTCATAAAGACTTAAAGCAATTGGAACATTCTTTCATTATTAATGTTAAACAAAGGTTATCAAATTCAAGAACATTTATCATTTTATGCATAAGAATTATGCACAAAAGAACATTTCACATTTGTTTCATGAACCCATGATCAATCACTCAATCCAAGACATAACTTTCAAGTGTTAATCAAGTTCAAGAGAACACAAGATAAGCAATGAATCAAAGTTATACAATTATAAATCCTATATCTTATGTATGATTACAATGTTATAGGAAACAATTAGAAGTCCTGTTTGCTACTTGCTATCTGTTTTAAGTTCAGAGTCTACTGCAGACAGGTGAGAACATTAGCCCCTCTTTTACTGTTTTATAAATGTTTTGGGGTGGAACACGTGATCAAAACCACTATTTCAATCTTGTTTCATTACACAGGTTATGTGTATTCATAAGATTTACAGGTTCATCTTACGAATCCGAGGGATTCATCAAATGTTTAAGGAAACTGTCAACTGTTTTAAAGGAATTATTCCCTATTAAATTCTTATTACTAAAAAGGATTTTAAAAATGACTTTTCAAATGTTTTATAACAGGGTTACTAAATTTTTCTTATAAAGGATGAACACTTTTAAATAAATGATTTCATAAACTCTCTTTTGTTATAATCCTTGTTGTTACACAAGGACACTATATCATGGTATTCAAATCATATGGTTCACATCATGGTTATCAAATCAAGGGATTCATTTCATGTTACATAAACAAAGGATTTAACTCGTGGAGTTAAATCCAGGTTTTCAATAAGATATTAACACATCCGGTTAAAGTAAGGTTCAGAAAACATGGTGTCCATTGTTGTAAACAAACTTGCAAAAGCATCAAGTATCATATTCATTAGCGTTAGTACTGGGTGATCACAACAAGGGAAAGCGGACACATTGGTTCTTATCCAGGATGGAGTTAGCTTTTAAATTTGTTTTAAAAGCTAACTGCAGGTCTGGTGTCATATGGTTTTCAAAACTGCTATACATAATCTAACTCCAAACGTGGTTTGGGACTTGATATTATATGTTGGCTCTTGTGTGAACAGTGATTGGACTGTTTACACTCATTTTTATTACTTGATGTTAGTTTGGGTTGCAGCTCATCCGTGTGAATCTTATGATGCTTTAACTTACCTATGTCTTATATCATATACTCATGTTTACAAATGTTAAACCTATTGTTCTCACCAACTACGTCTGTAGTTGACAGTTACTTTTCACGTGTTTCAGGTAATCAGGTTTAAGACATTTTCAGGGACAACTAAGGAGACCATTCTAAGATAGAACAAGATGAAGAAACATGCTAGGATGGAATAGAAACTCACTAAATCCTAATTGTTTAATTGTCTTGTTTGAAGTCTTATTTTGTAAACTATATTTTGGGTCTGTAGTTGTCTTTATTTTGGTAGATAGTTGTCTGTAACTAAACAATTGTCTTAACATTATGAAACATAGTAATCCATTGTGGTTGTTCTTATTCAATACTTGTGCATGATTCAACTGTTCATACGTCACCGTGCCGTGGATTCCGCACGCGGCGCAGGGGTGTGACACTAGGCTTATTCCCTCGCGCATTGCGGCGGGTTATCACAGTACACTTGCGATAACATGTATTATATATCATTTGTAAAAGCATAAGTTGCATAGCAAAAACAAATCTCTCATCACAAACTCTATACAAAATTTTCATAAAAACATAAAATCATTCCAAATCCTCACAAATATGTTATAAAATAATAAAAAAAGTACTCACAAAATCTCTCTTACAGGCAACCATTCGTTTGAATTAAAAAAAAAACTCAAATTTCTAATCAAATCTCTTAAATTTAATAAAAACTCAAATCTCTAAGCACATCTTTCAAATTTAATACATTATCTTTGTTTATTACTTTTCAAAGTAAAAAAAAAAAAACTTGGGATTGTTCAAGTCCAAAATTTTAAAATGTCACTACATGTATCTGACATATAAATAATATAATATATAATAATATAGTAATAAAATATATAATATTATTCCTTTTCATACATTTTAATTATATAGAGTAATATATATATATATATATATATGTAGGGGAATGATCAAATGTTAACCATTCCTTATTGCGATAACCGTATAACCCTATCACTTTTTTGCGTTTTTTGTCCGAATCTTTTTTTTCATGGCCTTTATTATACATAAATAGGGGGTTTCTTTTTTGTATTTTTGCTAATTCATCACTGTTTAGAAGTTATTTACAACCGTAAGTAAGTGTAACGACTTACAGTTACTTACATCACATATCTGATGTAAGTGTGATGTAAGTAACTGTAAGTCGTTACACTTACTTACGGTTGTAAATAACTTCTAAACGGTGATGAATTAGAAAAAACACAAAAAAGAAACCTCCCTATTTATGTATAATAAAGACCATGAAAAAAAAAGATTCGGCCAAAAAACGCAAAAAATGGCTAGGGTTATACGGTTATCGTAATAAGGAAGGGTTAACAAAGGAACCATCCCCTATATATATATATATATATATAGTAATTAGGACCCTCTAAGAATGTCCATAAATCTACCCAAGAAGTGTTATTATCCCAAATTAGCGGTGTGCATGATGCGGCTATGGCCATTTTCATAACTAAAAGCGCTGCTTCGGTTATCTAAATTCATATCCATAACCATAACCAATTAATCGGTTAACCATTAATCGATTAACCAACGGTTATGGTTTTGTTTTGATTAAATTCAGTTAATAAATAAATTGTTGAAAAACTAAGAAAGGCTTGTTAATAGACTCGTGAACTAGAGATATATTGATGATAAAAATATAAATAAAACTCGTATGACTTTGGAGTGACTAATAATGAGTTAATAAAAAACCATCATCATTTGAACACTAACTAATCTCCTAATATATTTAGTCTCAAATATAATCCGTAATATTTTTATCTAGTAAAAAGTTATAGCTCACCTTTTATACTTAACTTACATCATAACTTCCTGAAATGAAAGAAAAAAAACACACGCACGCACGCACACTCATAGAACTATTAGAAAACAAATATACATTAATCGGTTTGGTTCGATTAAAGTCGTTAATGGCTTGGCTTAACCATAACCATAACCATAACCGAATGAGTCGGTTAACGGCTTAGCTTAACCATAACCGTTTGTTAAAATCGGTTATGGTTCGGGATAATTATCAGTTATTTTTTACTTATGCCTATATTATCCCAAATAAGATTATGAGCCAACGGAGGCACTCTATGTAGGCTTATGAAACTTATTTTATCACTAAAATGGTCTTATTGTACTTAACTGAACCAATAGCCATTTTTCAGTACTCTCTTGTAGAGATGGGCAAAAAAACCAGATCTGGAATTAGATCTGATTACCACAACTGGAACCAGTCATATCCGAACTGGCTCGAATAGGCGGTTCTGGTTTTTCTGAGAAATAGAAACCAGAATTACTGGAACCGATTATTCATTTACCTGGCCAAACCCCAAACCAAAACCGTCAAAACCGAAACTGGCTATTGACTTTGTTGACCAAAATCAGAACTGCTTCTGGTTACCAGAACCAGTTAAAAAAAACACCTTGCACACCTCTACTTTCTGGAGCCGAACCCTAAATTCTTATGTATACGGTGTTAAAGCTATTTTTAAATGTCGATAGCCTATTGGGCTTGTGGCTGACCCCATTACTCCATTAGCCTATCATTTTGGACCAAAAGAAAACCCAACTTTACGCTACACTTTTTTTAATGGCCAATCTAAGTCATTTAATCAATGTATTATAATAGATTTAGTTACGCATTAACACCATTATATGTTTAATGGGCTAGAGTCTAGAGTCATGTACGTGAAATGCTTACCCCTTCGAAATCGGCTAACGACAAGACCATCCTTAATACTCACCCCACTAAAAATCTTAAAACCTCTTAATGGTCACCCCACTGAAAAACATTTCTCACTTAGCCACATCATCACCACTATATAATTTTATTTATTATTTTTAAAGTGTGAATTTTTATAAAATGTGAAAGGGTTTATATAGAGGATAAAAATAAGTTTTTTTTTTATTTTTTATTTTTGACCATTTGGCAACAAATAGTTTGAAAAAAAAGAGAGAGATTTGCATGGGGAGCGGGGGCCGCGCTTCGGTCGAGTTTGAGGCCGCCGGGGGGAGTGGGCACATCGCCGATTGATCCCGCCCACTCCACGGGGCAACCATTGCGGATGGTCTAGCAACGGAATTCCTTGCGCTTATTTACTTGGTGATGATGGTTTTTTTTTTTCCCAATACATAACAATATCACCATAACAAATTTAATCTTGAATGTAATTTTTTGTTCATAGCTATGTAACATCTAATCCTAGGATCTTATCAACATTATCATTAGGGTTGTAAACGAACCGAACGAGCACGAACGAGCCATTTTTCATGTTCGTTCGTTTAAGTTGTTTACGTACGGTTCATGAAAACAAACTAAACAAAAATTCTTGTTCGTGTTCGTTCATTAAAAAATTAAACTTGTTCACGAACACAAACGAACATATATTATTTAAAAAATAAAAATATAACATTTTCAATCTTAAACATTAAAGATAATCAGTTACATAAATATAAAGTTAATTAAACACTTGAAACATAAATATATAATTATCTTAAAACAAAGCAAAAGTTGGAAATAATAACCATGATTCAAACTAACCTAACTAATGTTTTAAAAAATTTAACTTCAAATTACCATGTTTTTAACAAGATATGAATTCCAAATGACTAGATTTCTAGTTTAAATATTATAATACTAGATTAGAAACCGTGTATAACACGGATTGTATAAAGAAAAAACATAAAATACTTATTAATAAAAATTTAAAAATTATTAGATGATTGAATAATATTGTGACACCTCGTAAATTCCATGTCAGCATTTACTTTATTTTAATAATAATGTGTATTATTATTTCGTACGTGGCACTAGAATTGTTAATAATTACTGTGACACGTGGCACAACAGTCCAAACACACTAGTAATTCGAGGAATTATCGTAAAACGCACGCACGTGTCTTGAATTGTCACACCCCGGGCCGGCGGGAACGGATCGTGTTTTCCCGTCGGGCGGAAGGTTCCCGGGGCGCGATATCATTGGAGTGATAATCAAATGATCAGATTGTTACATAGCACATGATAATCAAAATGAGAAATGCTAATACATCAATGATATAGAATTACAAGATTAAATTGCACTGTATCGTTCATAATTTAATCAAGTAAATCTACCAAAAGAATCAATATAACTATATCTTGTATATGTACAAGATATACAAAAGATGATTCAATGTTTAGGCACCAAAAGCATGCAACACAAAATAAGCTAGGTCTTCTAAAAGTCCTCTAGCTTAAACCTTGCATGTATGTCTCTACACCTGTTCGTCACCTGAGAAAACATGTATTTAAACAAAGTCAACACTAGGTTGGTGAGTTCATAAGTAAGTTAGTTGAAAACTCTGATTCAATCACATGCATTGACCCAATGTTTTGTTATGTTGCTTGTATATTGTGTATCATCTGTCACCCAATGGCTTCTCCCTAGTTGTATGTACAAACGTTGTGATCCCTGATCAAACATGCTTATATATAGGGAATCACATAAGGGTCAAGCCCAGACGCTATCCCACCACATGCTCAAACAAAGTTCACACTACTTGCAATACAACTATGGATTTCCATTCTCATGTTTACTCGTTTCTTGATCATCTGTGTTCCCATGAATAGAATAATATAATGATAGCGTTGTAGTTATCAAACCGAAGTATTGACAACCATTTGTATAGTAAGGATGTTAGATTTAGTAAATCTGTTCCTTGTATTATTCTATTGTCTGTGTGTTAACTTTTATGTTACACTTTTAATTAATTAAAAGTGTTAGTTAACTGTTCATCATGTATCTCAAATGCAGCGTATAGGATCCGAATGGAATCCATTTTAATCCTCACATAATCAGATTTAAATGCATTCCAGTCTCTCCTATCCCACCGTATGATCCCAAGGCCTTTACGAGGATTGTCTCATGTAATTAACAAAGTCGAATAAGAACTAGTCTTATTACATTATGTTAATTAAGTGTGATTGGCAGTGATAGTCATGAAGTTACGTTATCATGGTCGCCGTTCACTGTGATTGGCTGTGATAGTCATGAAGTTACGTTATCATGGTCGCCGTTCACTGTAATCCATATGTTCACCATGTAATCCTTAAGCCGTAGTAAGAACAAGTCTTAGTACCCTTAAGTGACGCAGGTGGTGGATAATCAATGCGATCATACTACCCAGTAGTATGTTTTTAGGGTGTAGATCAAATGTTATAAGCAATTGACTTATCACACTTGATCACTTATGATGTGGAATGATATTCAGAAAATATTTTATCTTCTGATCATTCATGTGCTGTGAAGTGTCATCATGTTTCACTGTAATAGTTCTCATTGTTCGTTTGTGTATGAATTGTCTCAATGTTCATTCCTGTAGGAATAACTAAGTGTTATAAGATAAATCTTACAACGGTGTTATCCCAATGTTTTGATGATTATGAAAGTATATTATCATAATCTTTTGAGTTTCCCTGTTATCTCATGATCATACAAGCATGCATACAATGATAAGCGATAATAAACAATTTAATATTATCAAAATCAAAGTATAAATAACATGTTAAGCAAAACTTTTAAGTAAATAAAAGTAAACATGTTTCTCAGCCCCGAGAGTTAAAATCAGTCAAGATTAAAGTAAAAGGGGCATATGAACTCACCTTGTTGTAGTAGGGTTGACTTAGCTTAAATGAAAGATTGCACGCGCTCTTTTATTGATCTTGTGGTAGTTTTCACGCTCCTGTATTGATTTCAATTTGTTTTCGACTCATAAGTATCAAACTATTGTAATTGGTGTGAGTGTATGTGTTAACCCTAAAGTTGGTTAACACCCGTGTGTCTCGGTCTCAGTCGTTGTTATTTGACCCAACTAGCTTGTAATTCAACTCAATAGCACTCAACCCACTTTGTTTTAATTTAGCACTCCTTTTGTTTATTAATGTATTCGTTACTTGAATTATTATCATAACATGAGTATTCTAAGTATAAAACTTAAAATTATTTTCTAACACCTTTGAAATGTCATAGGTTAGGTTTTATGATCCAACACAATTCTTGTCACCTTTATAGTAAACACTACCCCATTTTCATGTGAGTCGATTGTTATTGAGCCGAATTGAGTTACGGGTCGAATAAGGCATAGTCTTGGGTGTGGACCGAAGTAAATGTCATGGATCATTGGGCCGAAACAATTAAGATGTTGGGCCTAGAAAACGCTATTGGGCCTGCTGCTTTCTGATTGGGCCGAAAAGGGTGGGCTAATGGGCCTGTTGGCCAATTTAACTTTAAGTGGGATTGTGTGGGCTGATTCAATAAGTTGTGAGCCGAATAGTAATCATATGGCAGCATTTTATGCACATGAGCCCACCAAATCGAGTGACCAGCTTCATATATAATTCACATGGACCACTTGGGCCGTAAGTGGGCATGGGGCCGGTGGCAAAGGTGGGCCGAATAAACTGAGTTTGGGCCTTATGATCTTGTCCACGAACAACATGTCTGATAGCATAGTTCAGCCGCATGGTTTTAACAAAGATTCGGCTGATTTCGCTTTCACATGGGACTTCCAGGTTCGGCCATGTAATAACTGGGGTTCGGCACCTATGGCAGTACATGGGTTCGTGGCTCAATCAAGGTGCAGGGTTCGGTCACTATTGTTTTACAGAAGGTTCGATGCCCATGCTTGTCGCAGGTTCGTTGATGTGTGGGGTTCGGCTAGGACCTTGACTGACCGAGGGTTCGTCCCTGTAAAGAGAGGGTTCGACAGTAGATCTAGGTTTGCTGCAACAAGGATGGTTCATGAGTTCCAAGGGGGTTCGCAGTAGCCTTGAGGGTTCGGTGGTTGAAGAAAAGTTCGGCTGAAGATAATAGGTTCGTCGGTGACTCGGTGCTTCGGCTGCATGCGTGGGTTCGGGAAACCCTAAAGGGTTCGGCGACTGTGCAAGGGTTCATCGAGCATGCTGGTCACAGAAGGTTCGTAGGGGTTGGTTCGTGAACAGCAAGGTTCGCTCCTGGTCTGATGCAGCAGATTCGTGATTGGTTGGAAGTTAGGGTTCGGCCATGGCTAAACTACCTCACGAACCACGAACTCATCATCACCACTGCATTCGTTTGTTGTTGTGTTGTTCTCAGGGATGTTTTAAGATAGCAAGGTGGCTTAGGGTCTTGAGTTTCCGGCTAGGGGAGGGTTGACCGGACATGTATGCGTTTTTAACATGGAGGGTGTAGAAAACCCTATTTTCAGCCACGTTTCAAGCATCATACCTTGGTTTCTAGTGGATAAACCTCCAGATCGGTTGTACTTTCGTGTAGGGGAGGTCAAGAGCTTCACGTGGGCGAAAGAATCACTCAAAACCGTTGAGAAACGAAGGAGATATGGAGCTTTGAAGGTGCAACAATGGTGGTTTTCTTCTTGGTCGGAAATTTAAGAGAGAGAGAGAGGAAATTTGAACGTAAAAATGAAAGAAACACTTCATTTACCCTATTTATGTCACACGTGGTGTTCGGGTCCATTTCGGTTGCTCGGTTCGTTAATTCGTCGCGTATCCGGAAAATTACGCGTAATTTATTATAAATAAATAAAGATTTTAATTTAATTAATTTGATGAGTTTCAAAATTGTAAAAATGTTTATTATTATATTTTATTTAATTAAAATTAAATTCGTTTCGTGACGTTTTTCGCTTTCGTTTCGTCGAATCGCGTCACCATCGCACGTATTCGTTCGAATCGTCATTCGAACGAACACGACGCTGGTTTTGCTTTCCGACTTTTGTTTTCTACTTTCCAGTCATCATTTCAGAACGTTAAACTCACAGATATGTTTGTGTGAATCGTCACCCACGCAAACACACTGTCAGTTCGTTATTCTGAAACGACACTGCAGTTTATGTTTAAATTGTATTTTCTCACTGTCGGACTCAACTAAACATCCTGTTTTCACCATGTTTTCACATTGAATTGTCGGCCATCTGATTCCTGTCATCTATGGACATCAGATCGCAACCGATTTGTTTCTGAATATTGTTTGAAAACCGTTGTTTCTCATGATTTGTTGTGTTAACTGTCATTAAGTTTTCACTTAATAAACACAACTAATGTTTCAAATGTACGTTGTACTTAATGTATTTAAGTTTACACGAAAATACGTACAACTGTTCTTGTATTTAGAATCCTGTTAATACAAAAACTGTTTACAATCACGTATGTACACATAGTGACTGTTTGCAAGTACACATACCGTACGGACTTGCCGGGCGGTCGGGTACTAGTTGTCACATGAATAACGAACGTTGGTGAATTAAGTGAACCACATCCCACTTGCACTACACTTAGGTCCTAGAGAACCTAAGATAGACGGAACGATGTTTACAAGGCTCAAAACGATGATCGTGATCAAGAAATACGGGAAGAACGGATCAAATCATGAAAATGGGCCAGTTGGGCTCATCCGGCGGGCTAGGCAGTACGCCTAGGACCAGCCCTTATCCCTTGGCGGTACGCGCGAGGCAAGGAAATGCCTTGGATGCCGTCTCTCTCGCGTGGAACGCCTGGCGCCGGAGTTCCCCGTGGGGCGATACGCCTGGGGCTCTGACAGTTGAAAATCTTGGTTTAAACTCCCCAAAATCATGATTATCCTACTATAATCATCAAGCTTAATCCCAGACGCAATCTCTCCGACTTAAACCCCCAAAAACCTCTGTTATCACCCCTAGAACACCATAATTACCCTTAAAGAACCTTTGGAAGCCATTGTTGAAGGTTAAGAGCTTGAAGGAGGTGAAGCTTGGAGCTAAACATCGACACCACCATTACTTGCAACAACTTAGGAGCCGTTCTCAGGAAGTTTTGTAGCTGCTAAGGTGCTGGCCCAGTGAATCTCGTCTTCCACAAGGCATTTGAAGGTAGATCCATGACCCATGAAGCTTTAAATCACCACAAAACCCACATGCAAAGCCATTCACACACATGCAACTACCCACACTTCACATGCACGAATTTTCTATGAGAATAGATCTGTGATTTAATAATATTTCTACTGATTTGATGATTTCATGACGATCCAAGATGATCTTGATTGGTTTTAATGATCATTCGATGATTTTGCTATGAAATGGGTATCTTGGATTACATGCATGTACAATCTACGTAGATTCACATGATTATTGATGATGATATGTTGTTAGTTATGATATTTGATATGATCTAAGAGATTTAGAAGTGTTATTGTTATCAAGAAATGATATTTGGTGATTATTACTAATTTTGTAACTTTGTTGTCACAAAACTTGAGACATTGATGAAATGGTAACATGCATAAGTTTAGATCTATGATTTATGCTTAAAAGGATGTTTAGAAACTATTATGATGATTATTGGTAGTTAGAATTGCTAAGAATAATGATTTACACACTATTTCTAAAAATAGTAACTTTTTAGTTACAACTTGCTTAAAAATGATGAGATTCATGTTAAACATGATTATTCGGTCATAACATGATGATACTTGCTGTCTTGATTCCTTAAAATGATTGAAATATGAATATTTATTGCAAGTTACTATAAATAGTAACTATATTTAATGAAATCGATAAGTAGCATGCGTTAGTTGTGACAAGTATGATCAAATGGTTCTTGAGACTAGGAAATTGATATTATGACGAGATTGATTGTTAGAATATGCTTACTTCTACAACTTTCTAAAAATAGTAACTTTTACACGCGAAACGTGCTTAGCCGATTAAGTGTGACTATGTGCTATGTGATAACATGCTCATTTAGGCTAACTATGCATATTAGAGTAATCGGAAAGTGATATCTTGCATGACTTGCTTAATATGGAAACTTTCTTAAAATAGGAACTTACTAATAGTAAGTCTCCTCACGGATGTGAATTTGGTATCCGCACATCTCACACGACGCTAGATCGCATGTTATACGATCATTTGAACTAAAACCGTCACCAACGGGTCGTTAGGTCAAACACGGTCAACACGGTCAACTCGACCAACATGACAGCTTGGAGATGTTAAACACGAACACGGTCATGTGAGGCCCACATGTATGTAACACAGACTTATAGCACCTATGTGATACAGGTAACTGCTAGCCGGTGAGCTACACTATTCTTGTACGAATACTCTGCTAAACTCAGGCGAGTTTACAGCCCCACTTTTACTCTTTAACTGTTTTACTAAACCTTTGGGGTGAGAATACTATGCAATTGTTTTAGATATATGACCGGTATGTTGTAAAACCATTTTCGAGTGTAACTATTATCGCATTAAGCCCTCACGTATCCTTACCGTTAGTTGTATGACAAACGAGTCGTTATTACGTAGTACTACTGGGTTTGACTAGCCCCACTCGGCACTAATGTTGACTGGAGGTCATAACGAGTGTAATATCGATGTTGATTATCGGGTTCAGCGATGACCCGGGGAGGCAAACGGAAACAGTCGAGTTTCGATAAGATGAACTGACACACTCACGGATCGTAGAATCCAACCAACAACTTAACATACCCAGTATATGTCTGTTTACTGATTTACTGTCTGTCTAAACCTGTGAACTCACCAACTTTATAGTTGACATTTTTTCGCATGTATTCTCAGGTAACTAAAGGATTACAAGCTAGGATGCACTGAAGGATGTTCAAGGGAGTCTCATGCATTAGACTCTAGTCCTAGGCTTGTATTGTTATGTCTGTTATGTTTCCTTTAAAACAATTTATGCTCATGTAGTGTCTGAAACAATTTACATTTCCGTTGTAACTGATTTTATTTTTCCGCTGCTAATGTTTAACTTTCTGCTGCTTATGAAAACCTGTTAATTTTACAAAACTGTATGTTGTGTAACTCATATAGAGTCGTTCTATATGACCATGAGCTATGATCCTGGCCACGTCACACTCGCGCGGTCTAACACAGCACGTGAGAATTTGGGGGTGTGACAAATATAAATGATAAATAAAATTAAAATTTAAAAATATTTCTTTTAATACTAAACATACACTGTTATCTAAACTTAAATTATTTTTTGTGTATTATTTTAATAACATTTTATTTAATATGAGAAAGAAACAAATAAAATAAAGTGGATGATGAACCAAAAAATGACATGTGTCCTCTAATTCATAGGAGAGATATGCATGAAAATAAGCCGAGGTTAAACCATAGAATGACACGTGTCACCTTAGCTACTCTTTTATTAGGTAAAAATTAAACCCAAAAAAAATTTAAATATAAAACACATTTAATGAATAAATATAATAAACGAAAATACACGTATAAATTACGTGGCATTCATGACCGCAACCTCTGTTTATGCTCATTCGTTTAACTAAACAATCGATTTTTTTTCGTGTCAGTTCATTTATTAAACGAACGAACATAAACGAACTTTTGTCGAATGATTCACGAACTATTCGGCGAACTTTTGGTTCATTTACATCCCTAATTAGCATTAACTCTATTTTTTTAATCATGAGGATTATTAATGTTTAAAGAAAAAAGTTTTTAAATTGCATTTTTGGAATACCAAATTATTACACATGCTATAATTATATTATTAATGGGTTACTTTTAATATTTGATTGGTAATGTTAAACTAAATTATATCTAGATTAACATATAACCCACTATATTAGCTAGATTAGGTGTAGGATTGAATTTGGTTGTTGCTATCAATAAATTATATAGTGTTGATGTGAATATTACATAGATGTCATAAGTTGGTAGGCTTTTATATTGGAAACCCCTCTTTTCTTTTTTCTCACCATTTATTGACTTTTTAAGAATGTACCTACTATCTATTTTGTTTTCATCTATCAACACCCGTGATTTGCTAAACAATAAAAAATATATTATTATGTATTCAAACCTTATGTCACTTTTAGTCTCCCTCAAATAAAAGAAATCAAAATGTGTTAATTCGAATCTCACAAGGGTATTTTCTTAAAGTATTGAGTTTCATCAAGAACTGGTGACTTGATGTTGGATATGATTGTGTGGTACTGCTGGTGGCACGGTGATACTCTAGTAATCCATCAATGATCCAAAAATTGGCCATAAAAACAGAAATCAAAAAAGTTACATACCTGCAACAGCGAGATGATATGAATAAAACTCAAGTGTTGGAGATTAAATCATGACAAATTGTTTATGGAGATTAAAATGTAGATAGAAAACATTTTTATGCATATACAATATAATAATTTTTAAAATTAATTTAAAAGGAAAAATTATATAAGAATAATCAAAGGCGACACTGAGTGATACGACTTATTTACATACTTCGTTGCATTTGTTGTGTCATTGACATTACGTGGTTAAGAACAAAGAAAAAAAGAAACGTATAAGGTTATGACAAGTCGATTATAGAGATTAAAAAATAGACAATAAAAAAAACTATATAACACTACCGATGTTCTTCAATTGGTATCGGTGTCATCTTCATAGTACTAGTATATTAACGTCAGTCGATATATCACCTACAGTTATAATTTTATTAAATTAACAAACAAAAGATTAATCAAATTATATATACTACAAAGATAATGCTAAATTTAAGAAACTTGAAAAGGTTAAAGTGAAATTATATAAATTTTTATTATGCATATGTTACAATTTAATTATTTAATGTGCTGTTTTATGGCAGTGATGATAGTAAAGAAACATGCCATGCCATGCCAGTATCATTCACATATTTATAAATTTATATTGTGTGTATGTTTTATGGCAGTGAACATAATATCGAAGCAGGTGCGTAGGGGAAGGATTGATAATTGTATTATCCCTGGACCATTTATATACTTTACTAGCTTACTATCCCGTGTATTACACGGGATAAATAAAAAAATATTATTAATTAATAGTTACCAATAAAAATTTAAAATATATAAGATGATTTTTTAATATAAAATATAATTAAATACAATTTCATAGATTAAATCATAAAATAATTATATTATTTTTTAAACACTGATAGCTTCAAAATTTGTTTCTTTAAATACTTCGTTTTGTAAAATTATTTTTAAAAATTCAATATTTTATAATAATTTGGTTTTTTAAAAAAGTGTTTTTTTAATTTAAAAATTTGGGAAAAATATATTTAATATAGGGTATATTTAATAGGAGAGAGAGACGAGAAAATAACATCAAGGTGTTCTAAGAATGTGCCAAGTGTCCTTAGAAAACATTTATTTATTAGTTAAGTAAGATAAGATAAGATAAGATGTGCATTAAATTGATGTAAAGGTTCCATTTTTTTTTTATTAAAAAAAAAAAAAAACAATCGGTCTACGCTTTCGAGTATTACATCTAGGTAACAATTGCTTTTATGATTTGCGTATGTTTTAGGGTTTTCGTTAGATTAGTATATTTGTAAATTCATTTTTGTGTTTTTCTATGCCCATTTTATAGCGACGAACATAAATATAATTTTTTAAATGAGTTCTTAATTTATTATCTTTTTATTTATAACTGATATTAGCTTTAAAACAATTATGATGTATATCTTAATTTATACATGTTATATATAACTTACAGTAATAAAGTTAAATAATCTGATTAATTTAAAATTGTATATGTCGTGTAGCTTGGGCGACAACCATATTATATTTCATGTATTTAGAAAATACAAAGGTGGTTTGGTCATTTTCTGATTAGAACGTATTCATCGGTTTGGTTAACAGTTTCTTTGGTTTATTTGGTTTCGTTTCGTTTAAAAACCGAACAAACTGAATACAACCAAACTAATTGATTGAATACCAAATAAAACGGTAAAAACCGATTAAACCTAACCAAATACCGAATTCAACATTATATATTATTAATAAAAATAATAAATTTATATATAAATTTTTAATTGGTTAATCGAATAAACCGAACAAACTGATTTAAAAAATATATGGAACAAAAAGCCGAATTCAAAACTCACATATGGTTAGGACTCGAATCAAAAACCAAATTCACAATTCAGTTCACATTTTTCAGTTACGGATACGGTTTAGTTTTACAGTTTAAATAGTTTTCGTTTTTTTAACACTCGTATATCTGATATAGAAATGTTAATTTATTCATTGTTTAGCACGTTGCAACGCCCAGGATAATTTACAAGTGTATCAAATATAGAAATGTTAAATTGTTCTTGTAAAATTTGAAATTTTAGAAATAATTCCAAGAAGAAAAGGTCAAATTACATTTTTGTATGATTATTGTTGCCATGACATAATATATAGATTCCAGAAAATGAAAAATATTATTTCGATAAATTAAGAAAAAAAATGCAAATTGATGAATATTGAAAAAGGTTACAAGAAACAAGCAGTCAGTAACAATTAATAGAACAAGTAATTTTGGTAAAAGCAAATGCTTAGGGTTCAATGTAATTATGATAATAATAAATAATAAATAATATAATAGGAAAAGTCAAATATAAAATATTAATGTGAAATTCTCAATAAAGTCGGTGTTGCACTTTGATAGATTTTATGATAAGAATGCAATATTTTAACAGCTCTTTTGTTACCTTTTGTTATTATTAAGTTATGTATTATTCATATGGCTACTATACTATTTGTTAATTTAAAAACTAAAAGCCATGGGCGGTCCTGTGAGGGACAAACTCGACTTTCGTTCAGTGCTGAACACAAAGGTTTTTTAAAAATACATCGTACGTTATATATATTTATATTTGAAAATCTAAACCAAAATAATATAAATTTATAATCGTCAGAGACCTTTTTTTTTTCTCAATTCATCCTGAGCACTTGAATTTTCATGATCATCAATGCTACAAATGATAAAAACTACCAAGCAAGGTATATACAAATTAAACAGACACGATAAAATAAGTGATAAAATAAGAGTGGGTTAGATTCGGGTCGGGTCGGGTCGAGTTACTTTTTCACCAATACATTAGTTTGTTTTATAATTTCTTGGGGGTTGTGTTATTCACACACCCACCTCACACCCCCTATACGCCTCGTCTAGGTCTATACTAGGCGTATAGGGAGGCAATCATTGGGTGTCATAAATTATCAGTGCCAATGATTGGGGACCTATATGAGGCGTATAGACCTATACGCGTCGTATAGGTCTTATACGCGGCTCTATACGTGACCAATCATTGTGTGTCAGTGCCAATGATTGGGGACCTATACGTGTAGTATAGAGTCGGTGGGGGTGTTGAATTAAAAAAGGTGGGTGTGTGAATAACCAATCCCTTTCTTGGTGTATATTAATGCAAACACTTTGCTATGATAATACTTAAATAAAATAAACA
Organism: Mikania micrantha; assembly: GCA_009363875.1. Classification (NCBI taxonomy): domain Eukaryota; kingdom Viridiplantae; phylum Streptophyta; class Magnoliopsida; order Asterales; family Asteraceae; genus Mikania; species Mikania micrantha. The sequence goes on from CM018698.1 coordinate 19,688,948, forward strand.
GTTTAACATGTAAATTTGGATTCAATTTAGCCATTTAACTAACCTTTTTATTAACCAATGAGACATTGACTCAATGGTAGCCCAAAATTCTTCCAAATGAGAGGTCTTAGGTTCAAATCCTTTCTGCAGCGAAATAGGGGTCTGAGCGGGGGTCAGGGGGTTTTCCCTATACACGATTGAGACCTTCGTTGTTCAAAAAAAAACTAACCTTTTATTATAACAACCTGACCCTGGACGTGACGATTTATATCGCCTAAACACAACTGAATTCACTATGTATTATATGAAATAAAGTAACCATTATCATTATCGTTCCAATGCATTGTCTAAACAAACAAACAAACAAACTTACCCAGTATATTCTCACTTTTCAGTAGGATATGAGGCGAAGGATGAACACAAACCTTACCCTTATCTCAGTTGGGATAGAGAGGTTGCTCCGAAGGAGTTCCCGGCTCAAAGATCGTTTGAAGTTGATCATTCCAACATTTTTAACGTTATTTTCACAAAACAAGTAAAATAACGTTAAAATTAGTGCAATTTTACTTTCGCCCCTTGAAGGCTAACACATATATAAATTATATGTGTGCACCGCAAATGAGACGTAATGCATTGTCTAAAAGAAAATGAAAATAAGTAAGTTTATAAGCATATCAAATTTATTAAAATGTCTAAACTACCGATACTATATCTTCAACTAAGGTATAACTTTGACTTATACGGTGGTGCCAATCGGTGCTTCAACTTAGAATTATTTTTTTATAAAAATCTAGGCGGTACGTCGTGTATAACATGAGTTTAAATAAAAATTATATATTCAATAATTATTAACAAAGATAAGAAAGCATAAAACTTTTATTTTTTAAAAAGGCAAGTTTTGAAAATGCCAATTTTAAAAACATATCGTTTAAAAACTTCAGTTTTGGATTATTTTCGTTTATTTTTAAATTGTTTGTTAAAATATTTCATATTTTTAAAAAAGTTTGTTGTAAGTAAAATTTCATGTTTTATAATTATTTGTTTTTAAACTATGATTTTTTAATAGAAAAGTTATTTTTAATATATTAAAATTTTAATAATTTATAAAATTTGATGTTTTATAATAATTTTTTAAAAGTGTGTTTTTTGACAAAAAAGATATATATCTTTTAATATATTAACAAAAGTTTGTTTTCTTAATCTAAAAAATATATAAATAATATAATTAGCAGTTAATATTATTATATAATAGGAAAAAGAAATGAAAAAAATTAGTATGATGATATTTTAAAAAATGACAATTTTATAGCTTTATTTTTATATATTAGTATAAAAATATAAATTTCAGGCTATAATTACACTATTGTCATATTTATAAATAAATTTTTACCAGTTATTAACTAAATATAGCGTGATTATGAATGTTTTAACCTAGTATCCAAAAACTATAATTAATATAATCTATTATTATTTTAAAAATAAGCAAAAGTTTAAAACATAAAAGTGTTTTTATGTGCAAAGTGTACGAAGTTGAATGAAAAAAATCAAGTAAACATGTTATAACACAGATATGTAAATATTAGGGCTGTAAACGAACCGAACGTTCAGCGAACAGTTCGTGAACCGTTCAGCGGAAAGTTCGTTTATGTTCATTTAATAAATGAACGAATACGAACAAGAAATTATGTTCGTTTAGTTAAATGAACGAACATGAACAGAGGTTGTGTTTGTTCATTTGTGTTCATGAACGTTCGGTAGCATGTTCGTTTACGTTCGTTTATGTTTGGTTAAGTTCATTTATTATATTTATTCATTAAATGTGTTGTATAATTTTAAATTTTTTATTTTTAGTTTAATACCATTATATTTAAGTTATTTTTAGTTTACTACTATAATATTTTAATTTATTTATTTATAAATGATTATCTACAATGCTTTAAATTAAGAATGTTGATTTTTATAGTTTAAATAATATGTGTTCGTTAGCGTTCGTGAACAAGCTAAATTCCTTAATGAACGAGCACGAACAAGAATTTTCGTTCGGTTAGCGTTCGTGAACAAGTTAAAAGTTAAATGAACAAACACGAAAAATGGCTCGTTCGTGTTCGTTCGGTTCATTTACAGACGTAGTAAGTATCAAACAAGTGGATTATACGTAATAACTCTATATCTACAATTCTACATGATTTTATAAAAAAACAATTTACACTTAGAATAATAAAATACGAAAACTTACTTTTTTTAGTTAAAAGAACATCTATTTAAAATCTAAAAGGTAAAGTTAAAATAATATGTTATTTACTAAAATAGAAAAGTGAGTTGAATAAATATAACACGTGGAAAAAGCAAAGGAGTTTCAATGATTCATGGCAAACAACTGTACTTTTTAATTTTTAATTTTTAATTTTTGACATTTAAAAGGATCATCTCAAGTTAGATCGATAATACTTTTTTTATAATTGTGTTGAAATTCGACATGAACAACATATTTTTTAGGACTGCAAAATAACGTTAAATTAGTATTTATTTTATTAACAAAATATTTACTAAATTCAATTTAATCTAATCATGTGAGTAGAAACATAATAAAATAACACTCACACTAAAATTTTATCGGATTTCTTTGCTTGTAACTTGTGTCAATGAAAAGTTTGAAAACTTTACGTAAGTTTACCACAATTTCGTCATCGGTTATGAGCCGTCTATCACCCAGGCCTAGAGGTGGGCAAACTGGGTTTTTTTTAACCGGTTTTAATCAACAGAGTAAATAACTGGTTCTGGTTTTTGACCGGTTCCAACCAGTTTTTGGTCGGTTCCGGTTCAGGTTTTGGCTTTGGTTTGGGTTTTGTCGGGTAATGGTGGAACCGGTTCTAGTTTTTCTAGTTCCGATATCTCTGAGAATCCATAACCACATGTACCCACCGGTTCGGGCATGACTGGTTTGGGTTATCAGTTCCTGGTTTTTTCCCACAATCCAACCTCTACCCCATCCTACATCACAACCCACTCAATACGTATCAGTTGAGACCTTGTCTTGACACACTCATGAGTCATGACATGATTCTAACAAGATAACTTTTTTTTGAAGAACAGACATCTAATCATCCGAGATCACCCTGACAAATAGATCACCATTTCTTTCGAAGAACAGGGCGTAGTGACCTGATCCACCTGTCCAAGAGAAATCTCACAACTACAAAAACCCCAGGCTCAACTCTATCAGTATTTGGCTATTTGTTCTGGATGATATTCCAACCCAAGACCTTTAATAAAAAGAGAAGTTTAGAAGCTACCGCTAGCTAGAACCCTTTAGTTTTTAACTAAGTAACTGCATTGCATTGCATTTCATTGTATATTTGCATTTAGTTCCATGTATCATATGTGTTTTGATACTTTTTGTATGGTAATTTTAACGATGGATATTCAAACATATTGATGATATTTGAGACTTCCTTATGTTAATGACCTCAAAGACATGTCCTTCATTCAAACAAGCATCACTTGCATACCTCTCATTCAATTAAATTTCTTTCTTTTATGCTTGCTCATTACATAATTTGCAAAGAGATAACTGTGCAGATATGTGTCTTTATTTATATTTATCTGTCACATTTAAATTCACAACCAAATGTTTATTTGTTCCAACTATCACGTAAGTCGACACGAAGGATAGACTGGATCTTCTTGTTGCAACTTATCCAATATCATCACTTGTTAGTAGTCACTAATCTAACAACTATAAGTTCTAAGGAATCTTCATGTGTTTCCTCAAAAACAAAATTTAAAGTTAATAAACATATAGGATGTCTTCAAATAAAGTTTAGAAATCAATTAAATTCATGTTCAAGGTAAAATCAAATCATGAAAATGGTAATTAGGGCTACTAAACTTTCCAAAAGTGAATAGGATGTCTTAAGATTATGTACCAATGGTATTTTTGAAACATGAACACTTATTTGTGCATTTATTTACACATTTCTTTACTTACTATTAATTCTCATTCCATTAGATACATAATCACATATTCAATTGTTCATATACAAATTGCCTATTTCCATGGTTTTCTACCTATTATAACCCATTCTTACCAATAATATATTTTTAAAATGTTATTCCTCAACTAAGCTTCAAAGCATGTTTAGACATTTATCTTAGACAAATTAGAGATTTCAAATGGCATTTGTCTTTAATGGTATTAATATGATTGTTAAGGTGTCTCTAAAAAAAAGATTAAGAATTCATGTCCGCGGTGAAAAAATGGTGAAAATTTGTTGTTAAAAAATTTAAGATATAATTAGTCTAAATAACTATCAATTGGCCAAAATTACATTTAAATCAAAGTGATCACTTTAAAAATTCCCATAAAATCTCAATTCTTATTGTTTATGTTCCAAAGTATCATTCAACCATCCAGCAATGTTAGCCTAGTGGTTAAGACTTGGCTCTTTCTCCTTGTAGATCAGGGTTCAAGCCTCATTGGTGACACTTTTATGGATACCAGGTGAGGGATGAATCTTGAGCTTACTCTCGGGTTCTAAACCAATTTGGGTGATGGTTTACCCATTCCATGGGGTTCACGCGCATCAGGAGGTACAGTCTCACGGTCGGCGATCGAGTAATCGATCTTAGTTAACAAACGCCAGGATAAATGAAGGCAACACGACGGGACCATCTGCCGTTCAAAAAAAAGTATCATTAAACCTTTCTAGACATGTTGAAAAGTTTCTATAACATAATAAAGCTATAACTTGGTTTGAGACACTAATTTCTCAACATTTTATTTTTGGGTTCTTCCCAACCCATTTCAACGAACTTCAAGCTTATGCATGCATGTACAGTCTTGTTATATCATAAGATCAAATAACTTCAACAAGTTCTAGACATCATTTATAACATATTATTTAACTTACTAGAAGATTGATCAAAATAGTATAGCTTTAATTTTGTGAAAGTTAGGTCAAAACAACATTTCAACTCAAATGGTAATGAGAAACACTTATAAATTAACAATTGATGCCTTCCAATACCTTAAATCAGCTTATGACGTTTTAATCAACTTGAATTTGGTAAACAAAACACTTATAAATTAACAAACCTTAAATCTAATTATTGATTTATAAGATTCTAAGATGATATTAAAAAAAACCAGTTAAAATAGTCATAGGCGGCCGCCTAGGCGCTCGGCGTCCTCCAACCTTGTCGATTTTGCCATAGGCGGCCAATTTTTATTTTTGTTGACTTTTTCCGGGTAAAAATGACCCAGATCAATGATTATTCGAGACATTTCTCAACCCAAAATTGTTAATATGTCTCTAAAACATCGAAACTAACACCTGAAACATCGAATCTAGACACTAAACATCAAAATCCATATCTAAACTTTGAACTCAGTGTTTAAGTTTGAACTTTTAAGTACTTGACTTAGTATATTTAAGTTAATTTTTTAAATTATTTGAAGTATTATATTAAATTATTGATATTGATATGTGTATATATTATATATTTGTAAAATTACATATAAAAATTCCAATCCGCCAAGCGCCGATTAATCCCGTTTAACCCATAGGCGGTACCTCGCCAACCGATGGCGTCTAGCAACTTCTACAACCATGAAAAAAACTAAGCATTTAATAGGAATTTAGAATGTGTTAAAGGATATAATAATAAAATAAATAAATAACAACTGATTTGGGTGATAATGAGTGAGAAATTATTTATATATCATAACTGAATACGATATATATCACACGTCTAAAAGTAGATTACACAAATAACAATATCGGTGTAAGCATTTTGGAAGGTGTAACCAAATATTTTCTACCATGATTAGAACAATTCGGATCAACAATGTCATGCATAGGTGAAGAATGATGAAGCGTCTACAAGTATATAAATGTAGAGCGATAGCTAGAGGAAGAGTGCGTGGTCTGAAAGGTGTAGCACAACAAAAAAATGGTGAACGCCACCATTAGGCACCCCTAACAGATCGGTTTCACAACCAACATAAGGGAGGTAAATCGCGTGACTTAGAAAAAGTTGGATGGTACCGGGCTTTAAAAAAAGTGTGCATGAAATCAAACCCGAGTCACAACAAGGGAACAACAATAATTGAAGGTGTAACCCTGGATATGATCATGACATGTCAACATAGCTCACTAACTAAGAAAAATTGTAGCTTATATAGTGACAAATAGCTTAAAGCTTATGTGTGTTACTTTAAGAAACTAGAAAGAAAACAAATACATATTGTTATATATGTACGTATGCATTGAAATATTGTTTAGTTTTGTCATTTTCCCTCTTAAATAGTGAAAAACGAAACTCTTCGACAATGAAAGTTGTATAAAAGTAACATGAGTAGTTGTTATAGAATATGATTTTATGTCAATGCATTAAAAGACAAACACAAGAAACCAAGATAATTAATTAATATATTAATTAGGAAAGAAGAATCTAGTAAACGTAAATAACGAAGACAAAAAAACATAGATTAAGTGAGCTCCTTGCCTTTTTTTTATATATTTTTTATTTATTTGAAGTATTAGGTTAGAGTCTCGCTAGAGCAAAATATTGTTCTGAGTTGAGTTAGAGTGTTTTTTAGTTGTAGGTTTTCTTTTAAGCATGTGAGTTATATCATCACGCTCTGTTCTCCTGATGAAAAAATAATCTATTTGTCTAAGTGATTCTCATGACCGGACATTTGTTATTATGGGTTCATTTATTCTCACACCACCTCACACATCCCACACTCCATATACGCCTCGTATAGGTCTATATAAGGCATGTATGGGGCAATCATTGGGTGTCAGAATTTGTCAGTGTCAATGATTGGACTCCTATACGAGGCAAAATATGTATAGACATATATGCGTTGTATATGTCCTATACGTGGCCCTATACATGACCAATCATTGAGTGTCTGTACCAATGATTAGACTCATATACGAGACGTATATGTCTGTATGAGACATATAGGTAGAGATGCACAAAAAACTGGTTAACCGAACTGGTACCGGTTAGAAACCGATTATTTGTATCGGTTATAGGTTTTTGAAAATCCAGCAGTTTAGAACCGGTTTGAGGTTTCAAGAGACCAAACGGGTTAACCGGTTCATCTTAGTAAAAAAAATCAGTTATTTTGCGGTTAACTAATGTCGGTCATTATATAGGTTTCATATTTAGAGGTTGAAAAACCGGTTATTAACCGAACCGGTTATTAGTAAAACCGGTTAATAGACTTTGACCGGTTAACCGGTTTGTGCACCTCTACGTATAGGATCGGTGATAGTGTTAAAATAAAAAAGTTGGGTTTGAATAACCGGTCTCTTAAATAAAGGGGGAAGATTAAGGTTTTTTTTTTTTTTTTTTAAATTCTGACACCTTAATTGCAAATCATCATTAGTTTACGTTACCTTTTAGTTTCCCACATTTACGTTTGTTTTATAACCAACCTGCCTGCCTGCGTGGAACTGCAGTGTGCGTTTGTGGGGTTTCTTCAATCAGCAAAGAGTCAAAATAAAAACTTCCTTCCCGCTTCTTCTTCAATATCATCTCATCTTGTAGTTCAGTTCTTCAACCACAAAACAGCCGACACTGATTTGAGGTTGAAGATGGGTCATGAGAAAGATCAACAGAATGAAAAGGGTGTTGTAGTGGAAACTCCTGAGAGAACCCAGATCGCTGCTCCAATTTCTAAGTTTGAGGTGAATGATTTTGAATGAATTTGTGTTATTGGAATGATTTTGGCTCTTAATTTGTGTTACTAAAAGGATTTTGGTAATTAATATGTGTTGCTCGAATGGATTTGGTTCTTAATTTGTGTTACAGGAATGATTTTGGTTCTGAATTTGTGTTTTCTAATGATTTGGTTCCTAATTTGGGTTTTTCGATTGATTTTGGTTCTTATTTTGTGTTACTCGAATGATTTTGGTTCTTAATTTGTGTTACAGGAATGATTTTGGTTGTTAATTTGTGTTACTCGAATGAATTTGGTTCTTAATTTGTGTGATTTTGGTTCCTAATTTGTGCTTTTCGATTGATTTTGGTTCTTATTTTGTGTTACTCGAATGATTTTGGTTCTTGTGATGCAGTGTGTGGATTTGATTGAGTTTTTTTTGGTGTCATCACATTTGTTTGGGGGAATTGAATGTTTCAATTTGATTAGTTTTGTTGGTTAATTGGGTTAATTACCCTTTTGATTACAGGTTTTCATTTTTGTAGGGTTTTATGGCTTATTGACTGTAAAGTGTGAGTGATCTTCTTCTACTTTAAGCTTAGGGTTTATTTGTTGATTTATTCTTCAAATTAAAGTAATCACTATGTGTTTGTGGTTAAGTTATTCTTTATGATGTCTTTTGAAAGTTTAGACTCCAAAATCCATAGAAAGTTTTTTGGATTTTGTTATACCATTTGTTTGCTTGATTTGTGACTTTGGTGTTCTAAGTTCAAGAATTCAAGAGTTAGCCACTTGTGTTGTTGACTATGGAGTGTTTGGATGTGCATGCCTATTGATGATCAATCTAGAGTGTTTGGTAAAAACAAATTATGAATGTCATTTTTAAGATCAAAATAATTAAATTTGGTGAATCATGAAAGAAGTTCCTCCAAGAAAATGGATTATGGAGTCCAATTTAGCCTAAAACAACTGATACATAACTAGGGCTGTAAACGAACCGAACGTTCAGCGAACATTTTGTGAATCGTTCTGCAGGAAGTTCGTTTAATAAATAAACGAACACGAACAAGAAATTCCGTTCGTTTAGTTAAATGAACGAACATGAACAGAGGTTGTATTCGTTCATTTGTGTTCGTGAACGTTCGGTAACATGTTCGTTTACGTTCATTTATGTTCGGTTCAGTTCACTTATTATATTTATTCATTAAATATGTTGTATAAATTTAATTTTTAATGTTTAGTTTAATACCATAATATTAAAGTTATTTTTAGTTTAATACTATAATATTTTAATTTATATATTTATAAATGATTATCTTCAATGCTTGAGATTTAGAATGTTGATTTTTATTGTTTAAATAATATGTGTTTGTTAGCGTTCATGAACAAGCTAAATTCCTTAATGAACGAACACGAACACGAATTTTCTTTCGGTTAGCGTTCGTGAACCGTTCGTGAACAAGTTAAAAGTTAAACGAATGAACACGAACAAGGGGTCGTTCGTGCTCGTTCGGTTCGTTTACAGCCCTGTACATAACACGTGGTTCATACATTTACTTGCATGTATACATAACATGTGATTCATACATATACTTGCATGTATACATAACATGTGATTCATACATTTACTTGCATGCATGTCTGTACTAGTGTACTTCACACCCTTGTACTTCATCTCTATGTTGTCAAAAGTCCACAAGGCACGCGCCTATGGCCCCATCAGCCCAGCGTAGCCCTGTTGTCTCACTTCAGAAGCCCCATTTTCAGGCACTCAGCTGCATTTTCAGGCCAGATTCTAGTCAAATTCCTGCCAAAAATCGTCTGGACAGGTCTAAAACAATTACGCTAGCCCTAAACAAGCTTGTAATCAACCTAAAACAACTTAAACTAGCTAAAACTTGTCTAAAATCCCTAAATATGGTATTTTTAAGATATGTGCTTCGCTTAGAAAAGCCTTGTTCTTTAAGCGCCTTGTTCCTATGTCCAAGGCTCACCCATTGCACCTTGAGTGTACTTTGCGTCTTTGACAACTATGTTTCATCTTTAAACTAAAATCAGTGTTTTGGGTGTACATTTCAATGTGATTTACATTTATCTCACTAATCATGTTTAGTTATTTTGACCATAATGAAGCATAATCACTTTTCCAAACATTCTAAAGATTCAAGACTCCTAATAACCAATCATATTGAAGCATTTGTTATCTTTTTGCAGGACTCCCCTGTGTTTAGTTACATTAACAGTCTTTCACCTATCAAGCCAGTTAAGTCTGTGCACTTTACTCAGACACTCAGCACTCTAAGCTTTGCATCCCTTCCGTCTGTTTTCACTTCACCTCATGCTGGTTCCTTCAAAGATTCAAAATCCCTTAAAAGGTATAAAAAGTTATATTGATTGAAGGTGGCGATTTTGACCTGTTTGCAATTTTGACCCATGTGTACTTTTAACTCATGCATACTCCCAAATCTTTTTATTCAAAAAGTTTATGGTTATTAAAATAATATAGTTTTTTATAACATATTTGATACCTTATTTTATTAATAACAAAAACCTGAAAATATTGGATAAAAAGTATTTCAGGAACCCAACCCTTGGTTTTAAAATGTGTGTATCAGGAGCGCATAATGCGATGATCTATTGATGAGATTGCACGGTTGCAACCATGATGCACACATCATGAGCGCATAATGCTTTGATGCATGATGCGGTGTGATGCAACACAGCGGACCAATATTTAAACAAATTAGACCGTTGATTGCATTGGTTCCAAGTTTTTCAAATCTTACTGAACAAATATATCATCAACTGAACAAATCTGGCCATGTATTGAGCAATGGGTTTGAGTATTTGAACAAATTGGACTGTTGATTGAACAAATATGACCAGAGATTTTGACCTATTATTCAACCCGCCTGACCCACTGATTGTTTCACCTTTAGGAGTTGATTGCTGAATCAAATAAATTTTATTTTGTCTATCATCTGTAATGTTAAATTTTGACTTTTCAGGAACCAGTTTTCTGATCAATCAAACCCTGAACCTACTTCAGATGATGCAAAGAAAGCAGAAACCAGCGAAGGGATATTAAACGCTACTCAAAACCCATTAAATGAGCATACAGATTTCAATTCCAGTAATTCAATTACTGACAATTCTGTTGTTCCATTAAACAGTTGCTCAAATCTTGAATCAAGAAAATTAAACTATGAAACTGTATGTCCCGACACGAGCACATTAAAAATGGTGGGTTCATCAGCATCATCTGTTCCATTTATCATTAACACCTCTGAAAATGATCTCTTTAGAATTGAAACAGAAATCACAGCGATAAATCAAGTCCCTCATAATAAAGAAGTGTCAACATGCGAATGGGACAGTTTCATATCTGATGATTCAGAGTTGCTTAATTTTAACTCACCAAGTGATACAGAGCCCTATAAGGTCCTTGATCACAGCATGTTACATCCTACAAGTTTTAATGCTTCACTAATGAGCGCACAACCGCAAATTAATGGTGATAATCCTTCAGAAAATGATGAAGGGTTGAACAGGGTAGCTGAAAACCATGTAATGATTGCTAGTACTTCTTTAAACAATTTTGAGGTTGGAGAACCAATGGAGGAAACAGATAATGAGGTGAGAATTTATAGAAGGAATAAATAAATGTTTTTTGTTCATGTGATCATACATGGCAAACTAATTTGACCCATTTGATTCTAAATGAGCAATCTGTGATTTTGTTTTATTTCTACGGGGCAAGTCCTATATTGTAAGTTTTTAACCAAACAACGAACTGCGGTATAACCGTTAACCATAGTCCATGAATTTATGTAACCACGTCTTTTGAACTTATAACATAACTCCTTTAACATCAGTTTATAGACACATGCTACCATAAACTAAAATTGAATGAAAGTTATTGACATGTTTATTATTGGTATCACGATCTTTTTGCTTATCTATAGGCTGATTCTAATTTATACCGTGGCATTAGAAGACGTTGTCTTCTTTTTGAGATAATGGGGTCTTGGAGAAAGCATTCAGAAGATGTGTCAAATGGTAGTTCTGCAAATGTATCGGAATCCAATCAGACTGTTGTTCCTAATGATAACAATTCACATCCATTGAGGAACGGGAATGATTCCTCTAGATGCATTTTACCTGGAATTGGTTTACATTTAAATGCTATTGCTTCAAATTTAGCAGATCATGAAGTTGTTAAGCATGAAAGCTTGGGTTCTGGTAGGCAATTTATAATTGCACCTCCTGCTGGTTATCCTTCTGTTGGTTCTAGTCAAGAATTGATGACAACATTCTCTGATACACCGTCCTTTGAGAATGACACAGGGCCTGCTTTAAATGATGCAGATGATGCTTCTAAAACACTTGGATTTGTAGAGAATGCTGAGTTTAATCAAAGTCAGACTAGCCCGAGAAAGAAGAGGCAGGTTTCTTGAACCATTATTGTGTTGGTTTATACCCTTTTAATTTGCTAAGCATGGTCGAAATTATGGATGCATTTTCATGTGTATAGAGGTAGTAAAATGGGTGGGTCAGGCGAGTTGAGTACCAAGTTAATATGACCAAATTTGTTTAGGGTCTAAAGTTAAATCATGACTATATAGAATTTTGAATATGATTACATATATTATATTATTCTGACAAAAATAAAGTTTTCAGAATATAACAACCTAGGAGATTGCTTTAAAATTATACTTTGGACCCCATTTTATACGTTTCAATTTTTGAATTTTTTTTATTTCAGCTGTTTGATTCTTTAGAAATAAGTATTCACTATTACATAACAACTTTCAAAAATCACATCCAAATATTTCATGTATGATAGTTGGTATTTGTCATTGTATGTGTTTGATGTTTTCATTGAATTTTTACAGGGAAAGAGCAGAAAATGCTGGAGAGACGGAGGCTTGCAAGCGTTGTAACTGTAAGAAATCAAAGTGTTTGAAGCTGTATGTTCTATAAATCTTTATACGATCCATTCTACAAATTTGATACTTACTAAAAATTATATGCATCTAGTTCATTACCTCTTCCTTCCAAGTTAAAGCAGGCTTGCCTATGATAATAGGGGTAATTTGGTAAATTCCTTACTGTACAAATCCCCAAATGTTGTGATATTTATAAGAGACCCAATGGAAGAATCAAATTTTTTTGGAGTACAGTAGTTTTATGTTGAAATGGCCATTTTGACCTGTTTACATATAATTGTTTTTTTTTTTTATCTTAAATTGGTTGCGCGATGCTCGTAAAAATTAAGCTTCGATGGATTAAAACTTGCCCAAAGTCTATTTTTGATAGACGGATGTTTTGGTGTAATAATATTGTTTAATGGAGAAAACAACAACAACAACAACATCCATACCCAGTAAAAATCCCACTTAGAGTGGGGCCAGGGGAGGGAAATATAAAGACATACCTTACCCCTATCTACAAAGTAGAATAGAGAGGCTGCTTCGCTAGAGTCCCCCGCTTAATGGAGAAAAAGTGCTATTTTGTCAATCCAATTAGTTTTATACTTTAATATATGTGTTTGCATGATCACTTGTAATTGTTCTGTAAGTCTGATTTTCATTTCTGAATAACCGATTCTAGTTATTGTGAATGCTTTGCTGCTGGTGTCTACTGTGTGGAGCCATGTTCATGTCATGAATGTTTCAACAAACCAATACATGAAGACACAGTGCTTGCAACTCGCAAGCAGATTGAATCCCGCAACCCTCTTGCATTTGCCCCTAAAGTTATCAAAACCTCTGATCATATGCAAGAGGTTAGGGTCACACACCAAGTACTTTAGAGCTGCTATACTTGATGAATTTTAAAGTTTTTAAAATAATATATATATATATTTTTATTTTAATTAATGCAGGATGAATCTAACAATACTCCAGCTTCAGCTCGACATAAAAGAGGCTGCAATTGCAAAAAATCTGGTTGCCTCAAGAAATACTGTGAATGCTATCAGGTTCTTCCATCTTGCTGTACTTTTGTAAACAGATAACTGAGTCAGGCTCGGCTTGTTGGTTTTTAATTGAATATTTAATTTTTTTGGTCATGTGGTTTCTTTGTAAAGGGTGGTGTTGGATGTTCCGTCAACTGCAGATGTGAAGGGTGTAAAAATACATTCGGACGCAAGGATGGTAAGTGTGCATTTTGAAAACATATGATGGGATTAACTTTTTTTTACTAGTTGAAAGACACTCCATGGTTGGTGTATGCTTGCTTTTATAGGTTCGGGCATGGATCTTGAAGTCAATGAGTGTGATGGAAATGGGAGTGATGGAAGCTTATTGCATATTGAAGCCGAGCCGGTTTCTACTGCTCCTGCAACTCCTTCATGTTTTGGCAGGTAAATAAACATCATGCATATGCAAGTGATCGATGGTTCAAATCATGCAAGATGCAAACATAGGTGGTTGATATGAGTAGCTTAGCAGCTGTTCCAAAAAAATAAAAATACACATAATGTGACACATGATTTTGGACCCTTTCCTTCTAGACCACCCTCATAGGGTTGCAATCAAACAAACTTACCAAGTATATTCCCACTCTTCAGTAGGGCCTGGAGGGAACAATGAAGACAAACCTTACCCCAATGGGATATAAAGGCTGCTCCGTAGGAGTCCTCGGCTCAAAGTTATCGTTTGAAGTTAATCATCCCAATGCTTTTAACGTTATTTTCACAAAATAAGTAAAATAACGTTAAAATTAGTGCAATTTTACTTTTGTCCCTTGAGGGCCCACACATATATACATTATATGCTTGCACCGCAAATAGGGTTGCAATCAAAGTGGCTAAATGGGTTGGGCTGCACTGCAAAAACTTTCCTTTTTTTTAGTTATAAATTATTGACATGTTATATACGATTACAAAAAAATATGTTCCTATTTGTTACCACCAAAATACAATTTTGACCCACTTGAACTATGAGTCCTTCGTAATTAAACCAACAAGAGATAAAACATAACCCAAATCAACCGATTAAATAAGCCAAAATTGCCACCTTTAGTCCTCAATGATCTTCATTCTTCAAAGTTTTACCATGTTAGATACCGCGAAGATGTCTAAATTATTAATTATAATATTTATTTATATAGTGCCAGGCAATCTATTTCACTGCTAAACTCAAAGGGCAGACCACCGCGATCATTTATGGCAATTGGATCATTCTCTAACCAACGATTTGAAAAGCTGAATTCTCTAGAAAGTGGCGGGACTAAGCTTCAACTACAAACGGTGGGAGAAAACAAGATGTCCGACATTCTTGAAGAGAAGACCGGTTCTTCGATGAGTGGCAGTGGTGTAAAATCTTGTTCACCAAACAGCAAGAGGGTGTCACCCCCACACTCCATCATGGGGCAAAGAAGCAGCAGGAAGTTAATTTTGCAATCAATTCCTTCATTTCCATGTCTCAACCCCAACCCCAACCAATGATGCAAATCAACCACTTTGCTTTTTCTTCAATATGGATGGATGATGGTTGTTTAGTTACTGTGTAACATCTCTTTTTTTTTTTTTTTGATTTAGTTGCATCTTTGACTTATTCCAGCTTATAAAGTTCTACTTGTAAAATAATAATATGATGTTTATAGTTATTTGCAGTAATTGGTTATTAATGTTAAGATACATGGATTGCTTCCATTTAGTTTTTTTCTCAACTGTATCAAAATTGATTATGTAACGACCAAATTATTATTATGAAGATACCTTCCATAAATCTAGTTTAAAGGATTTTCACATTTTCTCTGAAAATTTGGTTTTACTAGCACATGCAACCAGGGGTGTCTTGTGTGGAAAAAAAACATGTTCCAAATGGGATTGAACCTGTGACATTTGGTTACGTGTGTTTTACATTTACGAATCTAAACTGAAATTAAAATATTAAAATTTTAGCAAATTAAATAAAAATAAGTCAACTTCACAATACTAAGGAAGACTATGGTTTAAGTCTAGTAACAAACAAACAAAAATATCCTGTATATTTATACTAAACAATATGGTTTGAAGGATGAGACAAAGACAACCATACCCTTATTCTAATAGGATAAAGATGTTTGTGAAGAGACTTTAACTTAGAATGGTTTAGGTCCAATATGCCTTATAATTCTCTCTCATATGCGAGAGGTAGAAATTTAAGATCTAGCTAGCTAATAATACTTAAGATCATATTGTTAGAAATTTCAAATGAGCCTAAGCTTGATCTCGAGCTTGAAATATGGATCGTTTAGTTATTATGAAGCTCAAACACAGCTTTACAGACAAAGCTCATTAAGACTCGTGAGCCTTACAAACCTTGTCACATTAATAATAGTGAATTTATTGTATTATTCATTTTCTAAATTTACCTCTTTTGTACTTGAACTAAAAAACATATTCTTCTTTTTCATGTCCTTTCATCTTGTTTCTTACTCCTTCGTTATCTTTCTTCATTGTCTTCATCATTCGTATGTGCTCAACTCCCTAATTTATAATCAGTCATCATCTACCATTGCTCATCCATACATCATTATTTCCCTAGGCATGGTCGTGTGTGCCAAGTGCTAGGACACACGTTGGATGTTCATACCACATGTCTATTTGCATTCCACATATCAACACATATCTAAAAATCATAATATTGACCATAAACAAAATTCACGTCTAATTTCGTTGAGATGGTATGCATGCATACATACCGTACTATAGACATGAAAGGTTTTGACTGAATCTTGACATTTCTAAATTCTGTAATTGGTTATGATATTCGAAAAATTTATATTCCTATGTCTCCACCCATGTGATACTTCATTATACCACACACACACACATATGATTTTGAGCTTATAATAACTCACTCTTAAAGTAATATCTCATATACCTTCGCCAATATCAATCCAAATCTTTGATTTTTTTCAAACATCATTGTAACACAAGTAGAATACTTTCTTCTTTTACATGTATGGTTAGATTCATCACCGCTTGAGAGTTTACATCGTTGTAGGTTTTTGTATCTAGAACAATTACATTGATGTAAGCCAAAAACCTACAATTATGTAAACTCTCAAGCGGTGATGAATCTAACCATACACGTAAAAAAAGAAAGTATAATACTTGTGTTACAATGATGTTTAAAAAAACCACAGATTTGGATTGATCTTGTCGAAGTTATATGGTTATTACCTTAATAGTGAGTTATTATTTGAACATTGCCCTATTATTGAACAACATGGACAAACATCCATAATCAAGAAATCAAAGATGAGAAGAACAAAGAAGAAGTAAGAAAATACCTATGTTTTCTTTTGAAGTTTGATCGATCAACTTTACAAGAAACCATGGTTGGGTATATATAAACCTCACCACAGTTAATAAGTGTAACACCTGTCGAAATTCGATAATAAATCTATTATTAATCATAACCAAACTAATACAATTAAAACCCAAAAGACATCCCAACATTCCAAGAACCAAGAGCTCTTTTTCCATAAAATGGTACAAACCCTCACCTTAAAACCTTAATAAAATGGCAGCATCATTACCTTTCCCTAGGCTAGGTCGGCAGCTAGAAGTAACCCCTCCTTCCTTCCTTCCTTCCTTCCTTGTACTACTCGACGGCCAGAGCACAAAGAAGAAAAATATATATATATATCAATTCCAAGACTTTTATCATTCCCAACATAGTTAGTACTACAACCCATCCCCTTGATATGATATAAAGCCTGAAAAATGGATCCCATTAGGGACCTAACCTGCGACAACAGGCCTAAGGATAAGAAACCAGCACATTAAGCATCCTAAGAAACCAATTATCTAGTCCTTTTCTAACCAAATCAATTTCCCTCCCATTACTATCTTCAAAGGCAGATTTTTTGGAAAAATGGTGTACCTTTAAGATTGTTAATGGAAACTGGGTGGGTCAACAATTGTATTAGGTTTATGGGTGGTCCGCCAATGTTACCAGCAGACTCAAAGAATATTCTGGTGATCCGCCATTGGGACCAGCGGATCTGAGCCTCCCACAAGCGGATTCCAACATTTTCTGGATAAACTAACGTGGGTGGATGGGGTTTAAACGGAGCCACTTGCATACGTTGCTACCACCAGCGGACCTTATGGGTTTAGCATTTGACACTAGCAGATTCATATGTGATGAGCTTTTTTTTTGTTTTATCCAACAGTCGATCACATGCATCTGACACCAGCAGATCACATGCATGCCACCATGCAAAAATTAACCTACGCTTTCACGTTTTGATTTGATGGGCTTTCACGTTTTTTTTTTTGAATGTTTTTTTCCCTTTTTTTCGTTTTTTTCTAATGTGGTAGAAAGCATAGCACGCAGGTTTTTTTATTTTAATTTTAAAAATAGTTATTATTGTTATATAAAAGGTGTAAGTAGGTGTTATTGTTGCATGTTGATAGAAAAATGTCTAGGAGAAGAAACGATATTTTTTCTACTCCAAAACCACCACCTGAAAATTTATTAGAAACGTCTAGTGATGAGGAAGACATCCAGCCTCCGATTGTAAACCTAGACATCTAGCCTCTGATTGTAAACCCGGTTATAAACCCTCATGTAAACCTGGATTTAATCCCTCCTGTAAACCCGCCTGCAAACATTTTTGCAAACTTTCCAAGCATTGATGAATGGGATGAAGAAGGCAATGATGTGTATTGGAATTGGGCTTTCAATAACCTATTTCCAGATAATCAAGATCATGAAGAACCGATAGTTGAACAACAGTTGGGTCATGAAGAAGAACCAGAAGATGAGTAGGTGCTGGCTGATTCATAGGCAGTTGATGATGATGTAGATGAAGAGACGTTAAATTGTTGGAGGAATCACAACCCATGGGAGGACGAACACAGTACAGATTCGAATTGCTCGTTTGATTCAATATTTAATGATTAATTATACATGTATGGTTTATCATATTTGATCACTATGTGTTTTCTTTATGAGGAAATGTTTAAATCATTTTTAATGTTATTTGAAGTTGGTATGTGTTTTCACATGGGTTAATAAATACCAACAGTTAAAGAAAACACTAAATCCTTAGAAAAGACATATGACATAGTTGTTGCAACACATACGGCATGGAAAAATACAAATATATGATAATCTTAAAAATAAAACACTAAATCCTAAGAATCACCCCGGGCGTGGCAAACATCTCCAAAAGTACATTTGGTCGGCCATGAATCGTCTGTATGCGATGCTCGACTCCCTGAAGTTATTAGAGATGTTCAACGGTTTGCCAGTAACCAAATGCTCCATTAACATGCATGCATGCACCCCTTGATTACCATACAAGTCAGCGTGAGACTGAACATAGTCCTCGTTGACTTCAAAACTCATCAATTTCGGTGGAAAGCCGGTTTTCTTAAAATACTTGATGTTAACCAACAAAGCACAAAAGTAAACCGAGATCTGCATCAGTTTAGGGTGAACCGCCCGTCTGTACTTTTCGCTTGAAAAGCAACCACTCGTTATTTTCAACATAGAATGGAAAGTAAACATAATCAACATAAAAAAAGACGGAAATGGGCTTGACTTCCCGTTTGAAAAGCTAACGGTATTTTTGGTACATGAATCTACCAGATAGTCATAAAACTGAGGCGGCAGAATTGACCAACGCATATCAGTAGCTCCTTATTGTTGTTGTCTTTGTCTCTAGTTCATTATTCTTCCAACCCAACCTTGAATATGCTGAAAATATAATGTTCAATTAAACAAAAAAGACATTAATTATTTTAAATTTAATTTAAAAAAAATGAAAATTATGTATAACATTTTTAACCTCCGGCCTAAGGTATCCATTACTATTGTAACTCAACATTGTTCCCCAAAAACTGCGGTCTAGCGGTAGAAGCGTATTAAAAACACCAGAATAACAGAATGGAGCGTCTCCGTTAAGATAAACTTCTTCCACATTTGTAGACCAATTTTCAGACTCATCGTCGAAAATGGCTCATTTGCGAACATGTTGACAGTGTACACTATGTCTGTTGTGTGTACTCCGGTTCTTCTGGTGGTTGTTCTTCTGGTGGTTGTTCTTCTCGTGGTTGTTGTTCATGAACCGATGATGTTGATGAACTTGCATTCTTAGTTGTACGCCTCCATTTTTGGAAAACCCAAGTTGAAGCCTTTTGGACAGGTTGAGAACTATATTCATTATTCACAGTTTGCTTGTTGCGACGGTTATCCATTTTTTCTTAAAAAAATATAATTATAGGAATGTTGCTTGTTAAGAAGTGGTGATTGCTTGTTAAGAAGTGGTGATTGGTTTATAGGATGGAGTCACTTATTTATGTATGTGGTGGTAGGTATGAGTTTAAGTAATAAATGGTAGGTAGAGTTCAAGTGGTAAATGGTAGGTAGAGTTCAAGTGGTGTTGGTGTTTAGCACGTTTTTTATTTTGCTTACTGAAATGGTGGTAGGTATGAGTTTAAGTAATAAGTGGTAGGTAGAGTTCAAGTGGTAAGTGGTAGGTAGAGTTCAAGAGGTAAGTGGTAGGTATGAGTTGTCAATCAGGTCTATATATTGTCCATGATATTTCTCAAATTTCACATTCAGTCTTCAAACTATAATTTTCTTCTTCATCTGTTCTCAATTACAAAATATGTCATATTATCGTCCGTTTATTGTTAAGCTTTATTGGGGGGGGGGGGTAAAGGTTTCTAATATCAGTGGTGTCATTTCCATTGATGATAATACCTTAACATCTTCTTTTATTGTGCATACTGATTCAATGTCTTACAATGAATTGTTAGACATAGTCTGTAGTCAAGTTCAAATTGATAGAGCTACCGTGAATGTGAATTTGGTTTTGTATTACACATTCCAAGGTGTTCCTTTAACATCAAATTTGTTTGGAGACGAAGGTGTTAATATGTTGTATTATTTAGTTGCAAGTCAAATTAATTTTATTGGTGATATTTTTGTCAGTTGGGAACCCAAAATTGTTTTTCAGCCAACTAGTATGATAGATCTACTACGTGGTTTTTCAGCGTCTCAGTCTTATGTCGATGAAATGGGTTCACCAACACATGTTGATAATCAACTTATTTTCCAACAACCTGCTGATGAAGAACAAGAAGATGCAGATGAAGAGCTAGATTATGCAGATGAAGAGATACAACACGAAGATGACACACAAGAAGATGGTGACACAGAAGATAGTGAAGTCCCTCCTTCTGACAGTGAATCTGATGATGAGTTCATACTCCCTCAATCATCTGAACAGTATCACATCGGTGTTTACCAAGGATTTTGTAATGGTCCAACTGAAGATAATGACGAAGTTGTGGAGTTAAGAGATTGTCAACTTCCTGATTTTGATGACGAAGACCACATGGATATATGGAACCCAAATGCCAATCAAATCCGTGTTGGTATGTTTTTCAAAACAAAGGAGGAGGTGGTATGCGTCGTTCGTCAATGGAACGTTGCTTGCAATAGAGAAATTATTGTTTCTGAAAGCAGACCAAACGTGTGGCGGGCCAAATGCTACACAAGAAGTAAAAAATACAGTGATCCACTTCCAAACACCCCTTCATGTCGTTGGGTTGCAAGTGCATGTCAAAAAAAGAACCAACACATGTGGCAACTCACCAAATGGGTTGACACACACAACCATTATGGAACAGTGGTGCGCAACAACAACCATTGTCTAAAATCAAAAAATGTCGCATCTCATATCTCTCGACTAATTCAATCTGATATAAGTCTTCCGGTAAAACAAATTCGTGCGTATCTAAATGTAACATCAGTGCCGGAAACGTCACCGGAACAGTGATCTGAACAGTAAAATGCACAGTAACTCAGGTAGAAACTACGTGAACTATTGTTATGCAATTAATATCATGATGCTTGACAGTAAACTAGTATGCTATTGTTTCTGAAATCTGATTAAACCTCACGGTTTAACAGTCAGAAACCTATCAGAAAACATTGAACGGAGACACGAATGCTTATTGATATGCTATTATGTGTAAACATATGCGAGGATGAACAAAACAAACAACAACGGACATTATTACAGGAATGCTAAACCGACGGATTATTCGTATAGGTGACGATTTGAACGAATGTATCTGAAAGTTTAACGTTCTGAATGATGTCTAGTAATTTGAAAACCATATTGAAAAGTGTAGTTATCGTCGTATTTGTACGGGTGACAATTCGAACGAATACGCGCGACAACTATACGATTCGATTTAAACTGTAACTTAAACGTTTTCTGAAAAACTTAAAAATAAACAAAAGATAATTAGTTAATTTACTAGGAATAACCATCTAAATTAATTTGTTAAACTCTATCTTTAAAACCGAGACGTTCGTCGCAAATACGAAACAGAAACAACGTTTTACGCGAAACCGAGCAAAACTGAACGAACCTGAATGAACCCGGTTAAGTTGAAGCCATTTATGAGGGCATTTAATACCCTCATCTTCCCCAACTACCAAATTTCATCACCACCACCGTCACTTTCTCTCTCATCTTTCTCTCTAGAAACCCACACCCAATCTGTCTCGTTTCTCAACAGAATCGCGTGTTCTTGGTGTCTAAACGAACACCACAACACGTAGATCATTGAAGTACAAAGAATCTGTGTTTTTGTCCAACAAATCCGAGGTAAAAACCCATTTTTTTGCGATTTAAGGGTTTTGAAAACCCTATTTCGAACCTACCATTTGGTCGGCTAGAACCTCTTCAAACCTTAGGGAAACTTCATTCACATCACCTAGGAGGAGTTAGAAACTTGATAAACATCATGCCTTGTTCATTGAAGCTGAAAATGGGATCCCATCACCATGCCTCTCGACCACCCGAATGGGGTTAGGTCAGCTCACCGAATGAGCATGCTGTGTCATTCGTCGAATGGCCCTAAGCCGAAGGAACTCCTACGCCCTGCTTCCATTCGGTCGGGTTGATCCCATTCGCCATTGGCCATTCGAGAGCCTCATTCGATAGGTCACTCCTTCGGTCGGCACTTCCCTATTCGGCCACCACCTTTCATTCGACCCCTACCCTATTCGGTCGGCATCTACCATTCGGCTAAACCCCATTCGCTACTGTACATTCGGCCCAATAGTATTAGATCTATTTGGCCAACTAAACGTAAGAGGAATGGGTTGGTTAAAGTCCACATGATTGGAATTATGGGTGGTCCATGTAAATCATATATATGCATGTGGTTATGTGTGTGCATGGGGAAATGTTAGTGTTTCCTCACAAGAAGCCACCCTAGCTTTGTTAAACAAAGGTTGTAAATTTGTAAACTTATCATGCTAAGTATCAAGACATCAATACTTTACTAAACAAATGCTAAACATATAGATTTCTCTATCATATGATGAACTAAGAATCATGCTATAACCACAAGAATATTTCTTAGTCTAGTGTAAAGCATGAAATACAAGGAAGCAAGGAATTGAATAAGTGTTGATGTTAATTCATTTTAACACCCAAGACTTAGTAAATATTCTATTACTTACAACCAACTTATATAGTTCAACGAGACTTCTAAGCTAAGTTGTACGTACAAATGGTTCAAGAAACAAAAGAAAGCTAAGAAGTAATATTAGACTTAGGGTTAATCAAGTTGGATTAACTTAAGGCTAATAACCTAAGTTATGTTTTCTTTAAAATATAATATGGTTTTTGTTTAAATAAAATTTATAATAAACTCTATTTACTAAATTAAATGAAATCAATGATGAACTACTTTGTTAATTAAATGATCTCTAACATAAGATTTAATGGAAATTAATTACTTTACAAACATTTAATTTAAGTCTTGAAGTGATTACTTATGGGTTTAAGGGTTTATAATGAGGGGTTATGCCTTAGACTAATTAGATGAAGTCCTAGAAAACACATTAGTGATATAGGACACGTAGTTGCAAACCGAGACCGAAACCCTAGTCTGCGTCAATTATAACGACTTATCGTATTCGAATCTCTTAAAACAACTCAGGTGCTGTAAATACTTAAGCTACAACAAACGAGCGCGCATTTTCTATGGTAATACATACTTAGCAACACAGGTGAGTTCATTTGTCCCTTTTCAAACTATTTTGATTTTCCTCGGGACTGAGAAGCATGTTATACATTTTTAAACAAGTGTTTAAATGTTTCATAAATGTTTTTACAAATTAATGTTAATGCTATATACTAAATGCTAAAGCTACGGATTGATGCTAAATGCTATATGCTAACGGTATATGCTAACGCTACATGCTAATGCTACGGATTGATGCTAAATGCTATATGCTAATGCTATATGCTAACGCTATGTGCTAACGCTACATGATAACGCTACGGATTGATGCTAAATGCTATTACTAACACTATATGCTAAAGCTACGGATAAATGCTAAATGCTACTACTAACGCTATATGCTAAAGCTACGAATAAATGCTAAATGCTAATGCTAACACTTTATTCTAAGGTTACGGGAAATGCTAATGTTAATGCTAAATGCTAATGATTTCGTGTTGATGCTACAAGCATAAACACATACGTACATACTGATTGCATGAAACTATGGATGCTATAAACTCTTGAATGCGTATATGCTTGCCATGCTAAAACAACGGTTTGGCCTATCAGTGCTTGCCTTACCGGTTGTGAAGCTAGTACTTGTGCACAAGTTACGTAAATGCTATACTATTTGAATGCTATGATGTGTTGCAAAACATATCTATTTTTCTATTTGTTTTTATTTCGTTTCTGTACAGTTTATTAGATTTTAGAGTCGATTCAAGCTGGTTCTTCACAATTCTGTAATTTCATGCTTACAGGTTATAAACACATAATTTTGGCATAAAAGATCAAGAAAACGAGTGTCCGGTTGAACGAGAACAGATACAAGAACAAAGAAAGAAGAATTCTGGATTTTTCAATTCCTCGCGTACCGCGAGGCCCACAGGAAACCCTGTCGCGCTACGCGACAGGTGGAAATGACGAGAATACCCCTCACTTATTGATGCCGGTTGACCCGACTATTTTGTCGGGTAGCGGAACCCGTCGCGCTACGCGACGGGATTGGAGACACATGTCGCGTTACGCGACGCGGGTTGATTTCCAGAATTTCGAATTTAACCTAATTGAAACGGCTGAGGCTTAGATTATTCGTTGTTGGACGATCAGAGAGGTATCTAGGGGCGATTGGAGGCGATCTCAAGGTTTGGGAATCATTGGATTGAAGAATCAAAGCATTGGATCGAAGATTTCGGGTGTTCCTCACTCGGTTTACTTTGTTTCTCTTGATTTCTCTTTGAATCTTATGTTTTCTTACACTAAACAGATTATGGTTTGTTTTCATATGATGTTTAGTGGCTAAACTCTTAGAACTATCTAGGTTAGATGATTATGCATGTTTGATTTTGGTTTATTTCGGTGTTGGAACATGTTGATGTGATGGATTTATGATTTAAAGATTTGGTTTTGAATATTGGATGTATATGTGTGTCTTTTATTGTTGAATGATTGATATTATGTTCCTCATGTGTCTTGGCGATTGTCTGTCGCAAAATAGGTGCATGCTAGAATCAATTACTGTGTGTTTTTGATTAGTGGATGAGTTGCTTTGGCCGAGTGATTCATAGGAATGTTTTATTATGATTTAGACAATTAAGATGTGCAACTAACTTTAATAGCCGTGAGGTGAGAAGTTGTCGATAAGTCTTGGTTGTTAGCTTGTTAGGTTAGAGGCTTCGTGAGAAGATCAGTCTGATTAGTCTATCAAACCTTGTTTATCGAGTCCAATAGGAAAACCCAAGTTATCCCTAGCATTTAAGTGAACTGTGACTTTCGCGCCGTGAGGTAGAGTGTTTTACAGTTATTTCTTAGGTGTTTTGAGATTATTGTACTGTGAGGTAAATAATCTAGTGGATATTTCATAAATATTTGGATGACCTGTGAGGGAAATCCATACATCCGGTGGTTTAACGGCTTGTAGGAACCTTAGTTGATTATCCTTGAGAAGGGTCGAGGGTGCTCTAGTTTTCCTTTGAGTTTAGTATTATAAGATCCCGGTATCACATTAGTTCCATCCCCGAGAGAACCTTGTCAAGCATGTATATGATTCAAGCCTAGGTAGTGTTTCTTTTCTTCTCTGGTTTAGTCTTTGTTTGCGCGTCTGTTTTAGTTTATTTAAGTTATTCTTAGTTTTGCTAGAAAACCCCCCTCCTTAATATTATTTTATTTAAGTACAAATTTTGTATAGATAAGTCATAGAGTCTAGTTAGTACAGTCTGTAGAAGTCTGTGGGTTCGATATCCGGACTTACTTTTGTCTTGCTACATACGATAGGTACACTTGCCTGTCGGTAGCTTAGGTTTTAGAGAGTCTAGATTTATTACTTTTTGTCTAGTTTTAGAGTCGGTTTTTAGTTAGTTTATCAGCTAAACATTTGATTTCTTTTGATAGGTTTACCTAGTTAAATTATCAAACATTAACAGTTGTAATTTAACTTTGTAATACTAGATTAATGCTATTTGTGCTTTAGTTATTCTTAACATTGATGCTATGTAAACAATCTGATCAACACGATTATCACTCACGATATCGCGCCCCGGGAACCTTCCGCCCGGCGGGGAAGTCTATCCGTCCCGCCGGCTCGGGGTGTGACACTAAAGGATACGTTACATGTTTATATTTCTTACTCGAAGGCGTGGCTTGGTCGTAGAAAAGCGATAGAGAATATTCATGGTAGCTGAGATACTAACTTTATGGAGTTACCTTCTTATATGAGAGAGTTGTAAAACAGAAACAATGGGACAGTAGTACAATGGTTTCATCATCCTCATGGAACATCCCAATGTGCTACTTTTAAATATGTGTTTTGGGCATTCAAGCCGTCCATCGATGCATTCCATCTTTGTCAGCCAGTTATATCCATCGACGGAACTCACCTGAAAGGACCGTATCAAAGTAAATTGTTGATTGTTGTTTCAAAAAACGCAAACAACTACATACTTCCAGTTGCATACGCGATTTTTGGTGAAGAGACAATTGAAAGTTGGTCTTGGTTTTTGAAGCAGTTTCGCGATCATGTTGCTGATGACAGAATGGGACCTTTGTGTGTTTTATCCGACCGACACAAAGGAATCATTCATGCAATGACAACTATGGATGATTGGAAGGAACCAAATGCATATCATCGTTTTTGTCTACGTCATGTTAGAAGTAACTTAATGAACCGGTTTAAGAACGCCATCATAAAGAAACTGTGTTGGGCTATTGGGAGCACAACCTAGAAAAGGAAGTATATATCAGCTGTAAGGAAATTGAGGAGCATCAATGAAGAGGCATGGCAATATTTGTTGAATATTGAAAAACGGCAGTGGACTCTTCTGTTTGATTCCGGTCGTCGTCGATGGGGTACATTAACAACAAACATTTTTGAAAGCATGAATAACGTTTTGCGTGATGCTCGTTTGTTGCCAATCAAAGCATGCATTGACTTTACATTTCAAAAAGATGTTTCTCAATATGTAAAGCATGCTGAGATTGCTAACAATTGCAACACTACTTTACCACCTCGTATGTGGCGTGTTTTTAATAACCATTGTCACACCCCGAGTCGGCGGGGTTGGATCGAAGTCCCCGTCGGGCGGAAGGTTCTCGGGGCGCGATATCGTAAGTGATAATCGTGATGATCAGATTGTTTACATAGCAT
Source organism: Mikania micrantha (assembly GCA_009363875.1). Lineage (NCBI taxonomy): Eukaryota > Viridiplantae > Streptophyta > Magnoliopsida > Asterales > Asteraceae > Mikania > Mikania micrantha. The sequence goes on from CM018698.1 coordinate 19,716,293, forward strand.
CAATGTTAAGAATAACTAAAGCACAATAGCATCAAACTAGGATTACAAAGTTAAATTTACAATATCAATGTTCAGTAATTTAACTCGGTAAACCTAACAAAGAATCATATGTTTCCTATCTTGGATCTGTACAAGATATCAAAAAGGATTCGTATCCTTAGCAAAATATGTGCTTCTTCAAAAGTCTACTAGGTCTGCTAACTGGCATCCTAGTATGCAATCCAAAAGCTTAAGCTTATTCTTGTGCGTCACCTGAGAAAGCATGTAAGAAAAAACAAAGTCAACACAATGGTTGGTGAGTTCATGTAGTTTTAGTATTTGTAAAATAGCTTTTGCAAACCTCTTCGATAAAACCTTAACCTCATTAACAACACCTGTATTATCCAACTCGGTATGCTTATATATAGGGCATACCCCTGAGTCGAGCCTACGACCCGCCCAGACGCCATCCCACCACATACTAAGTCGCATAGGACATTGTTGTTAATGATAATTGAGCATTTTATCTACCATTCGATTCATTCTTCATCCTAGCTTTAGTTTACTGTTTCAAAGTTTACAAGTTTATAGCATTTGTATGTATTAGCTTCAATATGAGTTTAACAAGCATCGTGTTTAAAAGTTTATGATATTGACTCAAAGGTGTTCATGTTTCCCCCTAGGTAACAACCTTAATTTCATTAACACCACCTGTATCATCCAACTCGGTATGCTTATATATAGGGCATACCCCTGAGTCGAGCCTACGACCCGCCCAGACGCCGTCCCACCACATACTAAGTCGCATAAGACATTGCTGTTAATGATAATTAAGCGTCTTACCTACCCTTCAACACGCACAAAGTAACAACTAAGTATCAAGTGTATGAGGCACCATTATGGACAGCTAAACGCCCTAAGGAGTCTAGCATCCATCCGTAACGGTCCTAAGTTTAACTCGTGACGTGTTATGATAGAGAACTCTCAAGCTGTCATAAAGTCAGCTAGAAGAACCCAAATCATTCTAGTCACTTGTCATAACTATGGAAGAATCAAGAAGAGCACTGAATAACTAGTAGGGGTTGACACCTAGGTCAACACGCGGCGGCCAATCAGTCTGTCTTACATGATTCTGACAACGAAGAACACTGATGACTAGTAGGGGTTGACACCTAGGTCAACACGCGGCGGCCAACAGTCGGTCTTACGATGTCCGACAAAGAAGAACACTGATGACTAGTAGGGGTTGACACCTAGGTCAACACGCGGCGGCCAATCAGTCTGTCTTACAATGTCTGATAGTTTGAGCATACAAGTCTGAAGCATTCACATAGTTTCACTGATGACTAGTAGGGCTTGACCAATGTCAAGACGCGGCGGTCAATCAGTCTGTTGTATGAGCATTCCAAGCATATCAATTTTCCAAGCATATCAAGTATATCAAGCATTCATGTTTTTCCCAAGCATATCAAGTGTATCAAGCATTCATGTGTTTTCAAGCCTTCCAAGTATATCAAGCATTCAAGTGTTTTCAAGCCTTCCAAGTATATCAAGCATTCAGGTGTTTTAAGTATTTTACGCATATAAGTCTTCATAGCCTTTTAAGTGAGTAAGTCTTTCTAAGCTTATAAGTTTTCGTTTTAAGTTTAACCACATAAATATAAGTGTAAAACAAATTAACATCTAGATTCAGAGTATAAGATCTTAGCTTTCAAAATAATTGTTTAAAGAATTAGTATTTAGAATATGTACTTATAGTATTAGTTTTGAAACGATTGCATCAAGTATTAGCGTTTAGTGTAAGTGTTTCAAAGCCTTAGCATCGAATATGTAGTTTATGCATAGAGTTTATAACACAAGCATTTAGCCTAAAGTTTAAGAGTGTACTTTATAGCGCAATCATCGAGCGTATAGTTTAAGTCCAAAGTTTCATAGCATAAGTATCAAGCATAAAGATTAAGCATCATGAATAAGTATAAAAGCATTCGTTTAAAACATTTCAATATTTGTTTAAAATGTACAACATGCTTCTCAGTCCCGAGGTAAAACAAATATGTTTGAAAAGGGACAAATGAACTCACTTTGTGTTTGAAGTGGTTGACTAAGTCCTAAACAAGAATGCACGCGCTCGTTGTTTGTAGTTGATGTTGTTTTCACACTCCTGTATTGATTTCACGATGTTTGTAATTTATAAGTATAAGTCTGTGAATGATTTGCGTGTGCATGTGTGTGTGTGTGTGTTAGCCCTAAGATTGGCTAACACTCGTGAGTCTCGGTCGTCCTTCGGCCTTAAGTCTCTTGTGATGGAATTTACTAACACTTAATCAATTTAGATTAAGCTTAGCATGCCTTGTTATTTGTTTTAGGTTTAACTTTGTTTTGACCTTATCATGTTGTGTATTCTTGTTAACCAATATAGTTCATAAACACAACTCAGGCTCAAGGTCATAAATTAACAATCCTTAGCATTTTGTAAAAGAGTTTGCATGTTCATGGTTCCATTTGCCTTAATGTTTGAAATCACTTGTTATAACTCCCACAACACAATGTTTTTAAGCCTTATGACACTAAACACCAAATTATTGTCACCCTTGTAGTAAATTAGGTTAGTAATTCCATGCATCTATTATAATTAATTTCGTTTAAAATGCTAGATTAGCTCGTGAACTTTGTGTACCGAAATTCATTGGGCCGAAGGTGGTCGTGTGGGCCAAGTTTCTCGGGCTGAATAAATTGACCATGGCCGAACCTATGGGCCAACTGTTGGGCTTAATCAGTGGTTTAAACCACCATGGGCCGGCTAGACCCATTGGGCCGGATAAGTTGCATGAGCCAGTTAAATAAATTGATTTACTTGAGATATGGACTAAACGGGTTATTGGGCCGTTTAAACTGTTTGGACTCAAGGTGTGGCATTGGCTGAATGATTTGGGCCTGCTAGTTGTAGCTGGGCGAATAAATCTCTGGGCCACTCTATATGGTTTGTTCACTGTTGGGCTCAAGAATTCTATTGGACCCGAAACAAAGTTAATGGGCTATAGGAACCGTGCAGTCCACGGTTGGGCTACAGGTTTGTTACTAGGCCAGAAAAGTGCTACTGGGCCTGCTAAAGTTATTGGGCCAACAGACTAGGGCTGCCTTGGGCTGGATGAAAATGTCTTGGCCGCATGGAATTTGTTAAGGCGCAGGTAGTATGCCAACAGAATGGGTGTGGTGGTCAAATAAATTGGCTGCATGGAGAGTTCTTGACCGAATGGGATGGCCGAATAACACCAGGAGGCCGAATGGGATGTTGCCCACCGAATGGGAGGTGGCTCACTCGGCTGAGGGCGGCCGAATAGATCTGGTTCGTGCGAATGGCTGTTGGGTGCGACTGAACAGTGTGGTGGTCGAATGAAGGGGAAAGTGACTGGCCGAATGAAGGTGGCGAAGGAGCAACAACCCACGAATGAGGGTGGTAGGCCATTCGACAGTTAGCCATTCGACCGGCCGCTGCCCAGGTAAGTTCCAGGACCAAGGGTTGGCATCCGGTGGTGGTGTTATGCAAGAGAGTGTTTTCGAGGGTATAGGGCTCGAAGAAGATGGTGTGGAGCCGGTTTAGAGGTGGTGGTCGACCAAGGGTGCAAAAACCCTAATTTTTAGCATATTCACAGCCGCGTACCTCGAGTTTTAGGGAGGTTTGTTCTAGATCGGTTGTACTTTCATGTGAAGGATGATGAGATCTTCATTTGGGTTCAAGAATGAGGCAATTTGGTTAAGAAATGACCAAGATATGCAAGTTTGAAGGTGGAAAATGGTGGTGGGAGCTCCAAAACCGGGATTAGGTTTTAGAAGAGAGAAAGATAAAGTAAAAATGAGGGAAAGTCTCATTTTAAGGCTTTAAATACCTCGTGGGTATTCGGGTTCGTTTAGGTTGCTCGGTTCGCGTTTTCGTTACGTTTTCGGAACGTGACGCGCATTTTTCGTTATTTAAATAAAAAGGATTATTCTAGGATGTTTAAACTAAAATTATGATTAGAATTCGTTTTAAATATCGTCGCATTAATTTATTTCTCAGATTATATTATTTTTACGCGTTTAGTTAATTAGTTCGCAATTTATTAAAACGGTTTCGTTTAAATTTATTTATGATGAGTTTCAAAATTGTAAAATAGGAAATATTTTATTTCCTTGAATTTATGATCGTTCGTGTCGTTATTCGTTTTCGTTTCGTCAAACAGCGTCGCCATCGCGCGTATTCGTTCGAATCGTCATTCGAACGAACACGACGATGGTTTTGCTTTCTGATTCTTGTTTTCTAATGTTAAGTCATTATTTCAAAACGTTAAACTATCAGAATCATTCGTACAGATCGTCACCTATACGAATAACCCGTCTGTTTAGCCTTCTGTAATAACAACCGTTATGTATTTGTTTTGTTCAACCTCGCATACGTTTATATGCTATAGCATCAATTCAAGTACCTATGTTTCAACACTGTGATGTCTGACATGTTTCTAACTGCTAAACTGTTAAGTTTAATCAGATTTCAGAAACAATCGCATAATAGTTTAATATTAAGCCTCAAGTGTAAATAGTATCAACATAGTTTCACGTAATGTGTGCCTGAGTTACTGTGCGCTTTACTGTGCAACTTATTGTTCCGGTAACGATTCCGGCACAGATGTTACAATGATGACAGGCGTGCACAAGATCATGAAGTTTTCTTGTATGATCACCTTGAAGCACGGTACAGGGTCACGTCAAAAATGGAAACCAATGATGACGTGGTAACGACTACACGGTTGAATACTTCAGGAAAAAATGCACGTGTAGGAAATGGCAAACAGAAAGATTTCCATGCTCTCATGCTATAGCTGTTTGTCGACACAGAGATGGGTTGCCAAATGAAATTGTCGATGTTCGATTCCACACGTCTACATATCGACAACAGTATGGTGGTCATTATTACCCACTTCACCACAAGGCTCTTTGGTCCGATGCCGGTTGGAGAATACAAGGAGACCCGTCAAAAGTTACAACACTACGGGGAAGGAGGCGTGCGAGAAGAATCCGAAATGAGATGGATGTCCATTATGCCGATGAACCTCGAAATTATAAATGTGGTATATGTAAGGAACTACGACATCGTAGGACCAATTGCCCATATGTGAATCACTGATGCAAGATTTATGTTTAATTTTTGTTTTTAATATTACTTTGGTTATTTATGTTATTATTTTGTTTAATTTTAATTTATAATGAAAATTTATGGTTTTTTTTTTGGTTTAATTATAATATAAATTGTGCGAATGGAGTAAATTGTAATTTTTATTCAAACATTGAAAATATATTACAAATACAGTACAACTCATCATAGATTATAAATACAATAAAAAAATTGTGACAATCCGACTTTTCAAGTTAACCTTGTTAACCTCCGTAGGCCCAACAAGGCCAATGAAGGCCCAACAAGGCCAATGAAGGCCCAACAAGGCCAATGAAGGCCCAGTAAAGCCAAAGAAGATCCAGTGAAGTCAAGGAAGACCCAACAAGACAAATCAGTTCCAATAAAGTCTATGAAGGCCCAACAGAACTAAGTTAGGCCCAATAGGGGCAAATGAGGCCCAATGTAAACAAATTAAGGCCCAATAAGGCCCAGGGAGGCCCAATGAGATCTAGGAAGGCCCAGTAAGGTAAGACAGGCCCAATGGTATTTTGTGAGGCCCAAATTAGGTTAGTTTAACCCAACAATAATGTAAGTGACCAATTAGTGACAAATTAGGATTTTCGGTTCAACTTTGACTAACCGATATGTTATGTAATCGATCAAAAACCAAATCTGAGGGTTGGAATTAAGCAAGATCAATCTTAGAAGATTAAAACTTTAAGGATTAAGATTTTAAATCAAGAAAAAGTTGCAATTTTGACTTTTAAGGTCAAAATCCGTATATAGTGTAAACAAGAGTTAAATTCGTATTAATTTGGTATTTGAAACTGAATTAAACGTATTAGTGACTCATTATGATGATGATTAAACATTATTACCGGTTATTGGAAGCTAGAAGGCTCGAATTAAACTCTCATCATGGTTACAAGTCGAAACCGTCAACCACCATCATTGAGATCATATAATGCGAAGTTAATAGATCAAATTCGTGCTACAAATCACTTAGTCGGTCCATTCAGAAGCTTTTGCATTTGCTAATTGTTGCTCAGAAACTGTGAATCGAAGAAGCAAGTGCGTGGAGACCGAAGTTCAAACCCAACATTGATCTGCTTCAATTCGGCATCATAACCAGTAAGTCTCTATCCCTAAACAACCTAAACTGGCCGAATAATGATAAGCACATGCTAATTCTGATTCTCAACATCGAATTATATGTGCACGCATTCTAGGGTTCTTGATGGGAATCGGTTTGGGGGTTTTCGATCAAAGGAGTTTATGAATCAAATTAAATGGCATGGGTAGTTCCAGAAAGTCTCGATTAAGATTAATGATATGTCAATTTCATAATGGAACTACGAATTGTTAGATTTCGAATTTTAGAGTTCTTAAGTAAAAACGGTTTAGGGATTTTGATTCAAGTGAGTTCAATAGTTAAATTAAGTGGCACAGATATGATCGAAATGCATCTCTGAATGAAAACCATGTATTAATTTTATGAAAAGATCATGAATTGGATAGAACCACATCGTGGGTTTTGGGATCGAGTTCGAGGCTGTGTAGATTCATTTTTCACAACATTGAATCATCGATTAAACAAATTAGAACCAAGGTTGGAGTCGTCTAGGATGATAGAACATTAACCCTATGGTTTTAGGCTGGATAAAAATCGAATTGGAGATCAATTTAGGTTGAAGGCTTTGGCTAGGATTAACAAGGGGGAACCGGCCCATGTAGGTTTAAAACAATTTATTTCTGAAACATATCGCGATACCCTAGCGGGCTGAGTTGGTAGATGCGTGTGTGTTTATGTGGGGGGTCGCGGGTTCGAATCCGGGTTCCACCATTTTTGAAGGATTAAAATTATTTTTGAATTTAGGCCATAACTTTCGCATACGAACTCCGTTTTAGTCTGTTCAAGTTGCGTTGGAACCGTAACGGGAATACGAACGTATTAGAATAAAAAAATTCATATTTTAATACGAAAACGAAATCGCGTATAACTACGTTTAATTAAATAAAATCAAATGTGATTTTATTTAAACGATTTCAATGACACGCGTAATTTCGTATGCACAATTTTAGCAAATCCAACATACGTGTATTGACACGTATGTGATTTTAAGCACAAAACGATTATTTGAATAACAATAGGTTATTGTTTAAACACAGATTCTTCGTAGAAGGATTTCTTTCACGAGCTTTTAGTGTGTGATCATTCTGCTATTATCAAAGGTGCGTACACGGCCCCTTTCTTATTTTAAACTGTTTTGGGGGAGAAAACATGTGCAACAAACTATTTTTAGATACATATCACTTGCATGAGTTATCTGTTTACATTATGTGACAACATATCAACTTGAAAGTCCTTACACACCTCGAACCGTTTAGTTTGCTGTAATGCAAAGCGTGGTAGTTGGAAATAGATCTATTAGGTTTGACAAACCTCACCTGGTAGATGGGATCTATGCAGGTGTTTGACTGACCAAACACAATTTTTACTATTGTTGTGATAGACAATAGTGGCAAGGCGAAAACATGCTATAGCATGGCAACTAGTCAGCTTCGGTGTCGAACACGTATGTAAATAGTTTATATGACTAGCTATCATGACTGTGCAATTGTGATTATGTTATCTACAAACTTGTTATTCAAACTGATGTTTTGAACACTATGAATACTTAAAACCTGTGTTATGCACCAACCTTTGTGTTGACTTGATTTGCATGTTTTCTCAGGACGCTAAGGCGCGCGTAACAGCTGGCATGGACTAGGAAGATAGAGTCTCATGCATTATAAACACTTTGAACATTTGAATTTGAATATTTCAGTATTTTGATTTGTAATGTTTTACTTATCAACAGTTTATTGGTTTTGATTTGAAACGCTTCCGCAACTTTTTGTAAACTCTGAATATTATGTTTTAAAGACCAACGTATGTTTTGAAATTCATATAGAGGTCTTCGCTATGTCTAATGATCTGAGATCCTGGTTTGTCACGTTCCCAAACGGTATGATTCCGTTAGTTGAAATTGGGGGTGTGACAAAAATTCCTAATGATCATAGCGGCTAAGCCGGTGTCCTGTACCGCAAGGTGGTGGTCTTGTTTGCCTTCTGCGGCGTTGATTGTTTTCGTTTAAATTTTCTTGGCTTGGCATCATACCCAGACTCAGATTCAATGGTATTGGTGACACGTCCGAGTATCGTGGTTGTTCATACATAGATAGATCTTCAGCAAAATAATTAAACGATGAGTGTTGTTGTTCATATGTAGGAACCACATTTGGAGTAACGGTATAATCCATGTGGTGCTGAGGTGTCACACCAAACTCACTATATGAACCAGCCGGTGAATTAGGGTTGTTGAATGTAGGTATATAAGGTGATTCAAGCCCTACAAACACATTTTGGTCATTTGGTTCATTTTGAAAGTTTGATGTTCCTCCTACTTCAAAATTTTGAAAGCGAGATGTGCCTGCTTCAAAATTTTGAAAGCCAGAGGGTCCTGCTTCGTCGGCCATATCTTCGTTGTTTCGGCTGGCACCGCGTGTATTACGTCTCCTACCACGTCTACGAACCACTTGGGATACATTCTCATTGCCCATAGAGTCAACAGGTTGGGTTGTCAAGTGTGTTGGCAATGTCAAACGATGACCCTTATGTGCAAGTCCCATCACTTGTGAAACGGTATCCTGTATACGTTGAAATTGATTTTGTGTTTCAGGATTGTCACCAATGAATTGTCTTGTACTTTGGTATATTTGAACCATGCCATCCATCTGTAATACAAAAATTTAAATTAAATATCTTTTAAAAAAATAAACAAAATATTCCTCATATTTTATAAACATACCATTAGTTGATATGCACCACCGTCATTTTGAAATCCCCGCGGGTTGACCTCTTCTGATCCAGGATTGGTTATATAGAGGACGGTACGAGACCTATACCACCTCATGTAGTCGTCACTAACAATTGGTGCCGGAACGTGCTGTCCGTCAATCGTGTTAGTTAAACGCTGGTTCCAAGAAGACACATATTGTTGATGATGCCTTAACCAATCTTTATTTAATTTACCACCACGATTCATGTAACATCAATGCCGGACGTGTTGCCGGAACAGTGATCGCTACAGTAACTCGTACAGTAACTCAAGTACACATTACGTGAAACTATGTTTATGCTATTGACACATAATGCTTGACACTAAACTATTATGCGATTGTTTGAAATCTGATTAAAACCTTACGGTTTAACCAATGTTTTTAAAACCGAACCGGACAATGAACCGGTCGTATCACTGGTTCATTGGTACCGGATTCAAAAACCGGATAATTTAATAATAGTTTTAAAATTTTTAAATATAGTAAATAGATACATCTAAAAAATAAATATCTTTTTCTTATCAATCTACATAGTTTTCTATATTTCTAAATTCTTAATATATTCTGTTAATAAAAATAAGAATAATAGTAACGTAAGTATAATAAATTAAAAGGAATTACAATTAAGAGTTTTATGGATATTATCAAATTTAATATTAAATTAAATTAATTTGTATCTTAGAGTTCCAATAAAAAGCCGGCAAGCCTTTTACAATTCCAAAGCTTCCAATTTATTATTTTGTTTTATTTAAAAAGTGAATCTCTCACAATCTCTCATCATCTTCATCATCTGCAATTCTAAAACGACTTCTTCTTCTAAACCTTCTATCTGTAATTGATTTACGAAGACGTAAGGTCGACGACTCCTATTGAAGACTCAAATCAAGGTCGACGACGTGTAGACGTGAAGAGGGCTCAAATTCTATGGTAGTCGAATCAAGGGCTCGGTGAACTCGAATCAGTCGCTTGAATCCAGGGCTATAAGGATCTCTCTGTGAAATTGTGAAGACGATGGTCCATGGTTTAACCACGGTCCGATCGTTCAGCACGGGTCCGGTCCGACCAGTCACCCGCTTCAACCGGCCGATTATTTCAAAGACGGTTCGATCTACATATTTGAACCGGTTTTTCATCCGACCGGCCGGTCCGACTGGCCCGACCGGCCGGTCCGGTCACGAAAACATTGGCTTTAACAGTCAGAAACACATCAGACAACATAGAACTGACACACAAATGTTTGATTTGATGCTATTATGTATAAACGTATGTGAGGTTAAACGAAACGAAACCATAACGGTTGTTGTTACAGAATGCTAAACCGATGAATTATTCGTATAGGTGACGATATGTACCAATAAATCTGAAAGTTTAACATTATGAAATAATGATTGGGAAGTAGAAAACAGGAATCAGAAAGCCAAACCATCGTCGTGTTCTGACGAAACGAAAACGAAAACAATACAAACGATAATAAATTTAAGGAAATATAATGTTTCCTGTTTTACAATTTTGAAACTTATGAGAAATAAATTAAAAAGAAATAATTTAATTTAAAGTACGTAAATTTCGCGAAATAAATAACGAAACGTGTAAAAATAATAAATTACTATAAATAATTCAAGGAATACGATATTTAAAATATTTATTAGTAATAACCACCTTCCAAATGTTTAAAATAAAGTCTTTTTATTTAATTTACGAGAAACACGCGTAACGTGCCGGAAACGCGACGAAAACAAGAACCGAGCAACCGAAACGAACCCAAACACCCACAGGGTATATAAACCCTAAATGATTTAAAATTTTCATTTATTACACTTCCCCCTCTCTCTAAAAACCACCAAACCGTTCTTCTTCCTCTCTCTACAAGATTTGAACTTCCAAGCATCATATCTCACTCGATTCTTGGTGAAATCGTTCTTTTTTGGTGTCTACACGAAGCTCTCAACGCCCTCTACAAGGAAGTACAACCGATCTGAACGTTTGTCCAGCCGATCTTGAGGTATGAAGCTGAGAAGGTTTGAGAAACTAGGGTTTTCTTCACTTTTGATCAACCACAATCTCAACCGGTTCCAAAACCTTGACCTGATCGACATTAGGAATTCTTTCGAACACCACGATGATTAGATCTAACCAGCAGGAGGGTGGGAACGACCTGGTGTTGCATGGTTTGGTGAAGATGATGGTGACGAACCAGGGTTTGTGAAACAGCCTATTGTGGCCGAACCCCTTGAAACTACCGAACCTCCTGCTGGGCAACCAACCTGACCGAACCTCCAATGCCGAACCCTAGTAAGAGAGTCACGAACCCATACATGCAAACCCACGAACCTACTGCTACTTGCCAAACCCTACAAAGCTTAGAGTTCTAGACGAACCTATAACACATGGGACAAACCTGCTAGTCGCGAGCCTATTCTCGATCTCTAGAAGCCACGAACCTATTATGCATTGGACGAACCTTTGCTTGATCCGCGAACCTGCATGCTGTTCACGAACCCACGGCCATAAGAACCATACATGCGCGAACCTTTGAGCCATGGATCATGGTTGCCGAACATACAAAACCCAGCAGAAACCCTATGACCATGAACCTACTTCTAACGAACCTATATCAGATGAACATATGCACGGAATACTCACGAACCTAACATGGTTGAGAAGGCAGAGCCGAACCTATGGAACCATAGGTTCGCTGTAATTGGAAACTCAAACCATTTACTTCTCGGCTAAAACCAATGACAGCCCAACACCACGGCCCAAATCCTAAGCCCACACAAATCTACTTGGCCCCATACATTCCAACCGGCCCATCTCCTTTGCCTAAGCCCAACACCTTCAAACAAGGGGCCCATGTAATCCCCTTCGGCCCAAGTCAAGAAACTCACTCGGCCTAATGACATTTGGCCCACGACACTTATAAAGCCCATGTGACTTTAGTTCGGTCCAATACATATAACACTTGGCTCATGAATACTAGTTCGACCCACAAGGATTTATTCGGCCCTATGTGATAATTCAACTTAACATAAAATAACACACAAAACTTGTGAAAGTGTATTTTGAGAAATAGTGTGCATGAAGTCACTTATTATTACAAAGGTGGCAAATGGTTGGTCAAACCTTTATATTTAACAAATAGAAATCAACTCACGATATGCAGTGAAGGTAGAAAGCTACATAAAACACATGGTAAGCATATTCAAAATATGTTAAAGAATTTACATAATAGTCTAAGTAACTTGCAAGGGTTGACACGAAAACCTAAGGGATGGTATAACTTATAACAATCAGACTAGGGCCGAATGGAGACCAAGACTGAGACCCACGAGTGTTAGCCAACTTTATGCTAACACATACGCGCACACAGATCAATTACACTCAATACTTATAAGTTAAATTGTCACACCCCGGGCCGGCGGGAACGGATCGTGTTTTCCCGTCGGGCGGAATGTTCCCGGGGCGCGATATCATTGTGTTGATAATCAAATGATCAGATTGTTTACATAGCACATGAGATATAAATGAGAAATGCTAATCATGACATGAAATAGAATTACAAAGTTAAATTACATTGTACTTCATAATTTAACTAAGTAAATCTAATCAAAAGAATCAATGAGTTTATATCTTGATCTGTACAAGATATACAAAAGTGATTCAAAGTTCTGTCATATCAAAATGTATGCAATCAAAAGAAAGCTAGGTCTTCTATGAGTCCACTAGCTTATCATTTGCATATAGTATCTACACCTGTCCGTCACCTGAGAAAAACATGTAATTTAAACAAAGTCAACACTAGGTTGGTGAGTTCATAAGTAAGTAAATTGAAAACCATTGAACTGATCATGCACACATTCACAATGATATAATTGTTGCTTGTATATTTGTTCACCTGTTCCATCCAATGGCCTCTCCTTAGTTATATGTACAAGTTGTATATCGCCTAGCTAAGTATGCTTATATATAGGGAATCACGAAAAGGTCAAGCCCAGACGCTATCCCACCACATACTTAACCAAACTCCACACCACTTGCGATACAACTAAAGATATCCACTTCCCAACTATCCGAATCGTCCGTTGTGTCATCATATGTAGAATAATAATATAGTAAGAGGGGTTTAGTTTTCAAACCGAAGTATTGATATACCCTCGTTGAATTAAGGAGTTTAGATTAATTAAATCTGATCCTTGTATTATTCTATTGCTTGTGAGGTTAACTTTTATATTACACTTTTAAATTACTTAAAAGTATTAGTTAACTGTTCATCATATGTCCCCAAGTGCAACGTATAGAATCCGAATGGAATCCATTTTAATCCTCACGTAATCAGATTAAAATGCATTCCATTCTCTCCTATCACGCCGTGTGATCCCAAAGTTTCCGTGTGGGATTGTATCATGTGATTAACAAAGTCGAATAAGAACTTGTCTTATTACGTTATGATAATCGGGTGTAAATGACAAGAATCCCATGAAGTTACGTTATCATGACCGTCATTTACTGAATCCATGTGTTCCCAAAGTATCCGTGTGGGAATGTTCTCGTGTGTTTAACAAAGTCGAATAAGAACTAGTCTTATTACGTTATGTTAAATATGTGTAAATGAAAAGAATCCCATGAAGTTACGTTATCATGACCGTCATTTACTGTAAATGATAAGAATCCCATGAAGTTACGTTATCATGACCATCATTTACTGAATACATGTGTTCCCAAAGTATCCATGAGGGAATGTTCTCGTTTCACAGTTAAGTGTAGATTGTTTAAATACTTGATCATGTGGAAATAACTAAGTGTTATAAGTTTAATCTTATAACTAAGTTATTAAAATGTGTTGATGATTAAGAATTATCTTATCATAATTATATGAGTTTCCCTGTTATCTCATAATCATACAAGCATGCATACAATGATATATGATAATAAGCAATTTAATATTATCAAATCAAAGTATAAATAACATGTTAAGCAAACTTTTAAATAAATAAAAGCAAACATGTTTCTCAGCCCCGAGAGTCAAAATCAGTAAAGATTTAAAGTAAAAGGGGCATATGAACTCACCTTGTAGTTGTTGTGTTTGACTTAGCTTAAACAAGAATGTACGCGCTCTTGATTGTACTTGAGTGTATTTTCACGATCCTGTATTGATTTCACGATGTTCATAACTTATTAGTATGAATTTTAGGGATTTTATGTGTATGTATGTGTTAGCCATAAGCTTTGGCCAACACTCAAAGTCTTCGGTCTCTGTTGGCCCATCTTTATTTGTTATTGGTTCTTGTAATCCATAGACTTTCTTTGATTTATTCTTGTCTTATCTAGCTTATATCAAAGCCCATTTGTAGTTTCATGAAGTCATGTTATAAGTTACAAGACTTTGTTGCAAAAATTGCCGTTTTAGTAGTAATCCCTTGGTTATCATACATATTAGTGTTGAGTTAAAGAGTTACAATAGTTCTTTAGTCATGTGGGCCAACAACTTAAGTTGGGCCAATGATATTGGGTGTTGAATCATAAAGGCCTTGCCAAAGTTACAAAAGCTAGAGTTCAAGTGACTTTGTGGGCCTTGATTGGGCCTCTAAGGAATTTATTGGGCCAAAGGTGGGCCTAGGCAATATTTGTTAGGCCTAAAGTCAAAAGGGGCTGTAGGAATCAAAAGTGGGCCAGAAATAGGTTGTTGGCCAAGTTCATAGCAAAGTGGCTCCAAAAATGGGGACAAGGGCCTCAAAATAGGCCTCGGATTAGTCTCTGTGGGACTCGGGCTGATTTTGCTGGGCCCAATGAGTTTTGTCTCGGGCCTTCACCAATAAAGTTCATGGGCCAAGCTGGGCCTTGCTTACATGGGCTGAAACAATTGTGGGCCTAAAATTTGGGCTGTTGGCCAGAGTCTTGGGCTTGGCAACCGGCTAGGTTAGGAATTAGTGGGCCCGGCATCATGGATTGTGGGCCTATGAGAATAGGGGCTGGAATACATCATTGTTGGGCCAGAATTGTTGTCAGGCCTACTTAATACTCTATTGGGCCTCAAAGAGGCTGATGGGCCAACCGTTGGCCTGTTGGGCCTAAGGACTTGTTTGGCCAAGCATCTCTTTCAATTAGGTAGTTGTTGTCTTGGGCCTGTAGTAGGCATAATGAATCTACGGTTGGGCCTGTTAGATATTATTGGGCCGCACCAATCACTCTAGGTCAAGTAATTATGAACTGGGCCTGTTAAGGTGATTGGGCCAGCTGAAAAGAAAACCTAAAGTGGTTGTCGACTAGAATCAGTGCATGGGAGAACAACAATGGGATAAGATCTAGGTCGAATGAGAGGGTTCCAGTCGAATGAAGTGAAGCATGTGAGATCTCCCGAATGATGGTGTCCCGAATGATGATGTCTCGACTGAGCCTAGTCATTTGCCTAATAGTTGTCGAATGAAACCAGGGAAGCGGCTGAACATCTTGGTGGTCGAATGAGTGTGAGTCACGAATGGCTGCCGAACGACATGGCTGTCGAATGAGACCTGGGTGTCGTATGAAGTTCATCCAACGAATGAGTGAAGACTTGAATGACTAATTGGCGTATGTCAACTGGTCGAATGATGACTGGCGAATGAGGTGGCGACTGATATGACTCCGGCGAATGTGGCAGTGGCGAAGGAGTCCTTCGGCCAAGGTTATTCGGCCTACGGCCATTCGATCAGGGAGACATTCGGGGGTCTGAGGGTTCGAACCTGGTTGTCTCAGCCTAGACCCTAGGTGATTTCGAAGATAACATGTGCTTAGGAGGGTGTTCTAGTGGTCGTGGGGTGAAAGAGAAGACCTTAGACCGGCTAGGGTTTAGAGTTAAACACAAGGGTTGAAAAACCCTATTTTTCGCAAGTTTGCAGCTCATTTTACCTTGATTTAAGGAAGTTTGAACTCCGATCTGTTGTACTTTCGGGTAGAGAGTGATGAGGGCTTCAAGTAGGTTCAAAAATGGAGTGATTTGGACAAGTATTGAAGGAGATATGGAGGAAAGAAGGTGAGAAATGGTGGTGTTTTCTTGAAACCGGGATTTAGGGTTTTTGAGGTGGAAGATGAAGTGTAAAAATGAGAAAATAAACTCATTTAAGGGTATTTATACCCCGAGGGTGTTCGGGTTCGTTTTCGTTGCTCGGTTCGTAAATTCGTACGTTTTCCGGAAAATTACGCGTAATTTAAATGGATTTAAATAAAAGGATTAAATTTAATTATTTTGATGAGTTTCAAAATTGTAAAAATGTTATTTATCTTATTTTATTAAATTATTTTCGTTCGTGACGTGTTTTCGTTTTCGTTTCGTCAGATCGCGTAACCTTCGCGCGTAATTCGTTCGAATCGTCATCCGAACGAATACGATGATGGTTTTGCTTTCTGACTTTTGTTTTCTACTTTTCAGTCATTATTTTAGAATTCTAAACTCACATATATGTTTGTGTGAATCGTCACTCACGCAAACACACTGTCAGTTCGTCATTCTGAAATAACACTGCGTTATGTTTTAATTGTGTTTCCTCACTGTCGGACTCAACTATACATCTTGATTTCCCATTGTTTTTGTACTGACTTGTCGGTCATCTGATTCCTGTCATCTGTGGACATCAGATCGCAACCGATGTGTTTCTGAATATTGTTTGAATACTGTTGTTTCTCATGATTTGTTGTGTTCACTATAATTAAGTTTTCACTTAATAAACACAACTAATGTTTCAAATGTACGTTGTACTTAATGTATTTAAGTTTATACGAAAATACGTACAACGATTTCTTGTATTTAGGATTCTGTTAATACAAGTACTGTTTAAACTCACGTATGTACACATAGTATAAGGTGAAAGTACACATACCGTACGGACTTGCCGGACGATCTGGCACTTGCTGTTACAGTCTCCCCTTGTTAAAGAAATTTCGTCCCGAAATTTAAGCATCAAAGTCGGGCTTCAATTCTCGAACAGATGGGGATACTTTGCTTTCATGTTGTCCTCGCGTTCCCAGGTAAATTCTGGTCCACGCTTGGAGTTCCATCGAACCTTTACAATAGGGATACGGCTTCGTTTCAGTCTCTTGACTTCACGTTCCATAATCTCTACAGGTTCTTCAATGAAATGTAATTGTTCATCAATTTGTATCTCTTCCAAAGGTATGATCAGTGTTTCGTCTGCTAAGCACCTCTTGAGATTTGATACATGAAACACATCGTGTACTCCACTGAGTTCATCAGGGAGTCGGAGTCTGTATGCCACAGGACCTATGCGTTGAGTAATCTCAATCGGTCCGACATATCGAGGTGCTAGTTTGCCTTTAGCCCCAAAACGAACTACGCCTTTCCATGGGGACACTTTCAACATGACTCGGTCACCCACATCGAATTCCAAAGGCTTACGCCGTTTGTCTGCGTAACTCTTTTGGCGGCTACGTGTTGCTTGTAATCTCTGTTGTATCTGGGCTATTTTATCAGTAGTTTCCTGAATAAGTTCAGGCCCAGTTATTCTGTTGTCTCCCACTTCGGTCTAACAAATTGGAGACCGACATTTTCTACCATAAAGTGCTTCAAACGGAGCACATCCAATGCTGCTGTGGTAGCTATTGTTGTAGGAGAATTCAATAAGCGGTAAATGGGTGTCCCAACTTCCACCGAAGTCTAGGATGCATGTTCTCAACATATCCTCTAGGGTTTGAATGGTGCGCTCGCTTTGTCCATCCGTTTGTGGATGATAAGCAGTGCTCAAGTTAACACTTGTCCCTAAGGATTGTTGTAATGATTGCCAGAACCGCGAAGTGAATCGACTGTCCCGGTCAGAAATAATAGACAACGGCACACCGTGCCTTACTACTATTTCATCGATATATAGTCTTGCTAGTCTCTCCATCTTGTAAGTCTCTCTGATTGGCAAAAAGTGTGCGGACTTTGTCAATCGATCAATGATGACCCAAATAGAATCGTATCAGCTGGAAGTGCGGGGTAGCTTTGTGACACCCGGCAATTTCAGGTGAATTGCGACTCTTACATTCTTTACATTTCACATTCATACTTGTTGCATTTCATTTAATTATGATTGATTAGATGAGTTGAACACAAATTACTGCGAGACGATAGTTCGTGGAGCTATCGAATCGTACATTGCACATTGGTTTTGGAAACCAAGTGTGGCAAACACAACACTAACGCAAAACAATAATTCGGGGAATTATTGGATTGTGCATCACACGTTGATTAGGATTAATCAAGCGTGCAAACACTTCGTTAGACACGAACACAAACAATCATCGATAATTCGAGGAATTACCGAAACACACACGAGTCTCACGAACGTTGGTGAACGTCAAACACATTGTGTATCACAACACTCGAAACTTCACGAAACAGTCACACAGTGAACTGGGAAGCTCAAACGAGTCCAAACGACACTCGAACGATGTTCTACAGTCGAGAAACGTGCAAGAACGGGCCTAGAACAACAAAACAGGCTTAGTGGGCCTAACATATGGGCCAGGCGCTACGCCTGACCCGGAGCCCTGGTACTGGGCGATGCGCGCGGAACAAAGAAATCAGCCGGACACAAATTCCATCCGCGCGTAACGCCTTAGATCTTTAGCCCACGCCAGGCGTTACGCCTGACATGCACAGATCGCAAAAATAAGATCTACACTCAACCTATCTCACTTTAATCATTCTAATCCTATTCTCTCGGTCATAACACCTCTATCTCGAGTTCCTACCTCTGTTTCTTCATCATTTCACCAGAAAACTCCATTGATGAAGCTTTGAAGCTCCTAGGAAGCCATTGGAGCATAGAAGGAAGCTTGGAACTCATCACCATCAACACACCACCACTTGAAGCCACTAAGAGTTTATTTCCAGCCACTCTTGGAGCTGCCAAATCCTTGATTCAACTTCATTCCAGCGATCTAGAGCATCTAAGGTAGTTTTACTTGCTCCTTGATAGTTAGATCGAACATGCAATGGGTAAAAACCCACATGCATGAAGATCCACTCACATGCAAGCACCCACCCATCACATGCACGAATTTCTTGTGGTTTGAATCTGGGTTTGATGATATAAATGTGTTTCTTGATGATCTATGATGTTTAGATTGAGTTTTATGATGATCTAAAGTGATGGGTATGAACCTATATGCTTGAAATAATGATTTAAGACATTATAATGCCATGCATGTATGATCTAAGGCATTCTAGATGATTTTGTTGATGTTGGGATGATTCTTGATAATGTATAAGTGTTCTTGCAAGATTAGATGATGATCTTATTGATTAAAAACATGATATTGGATGAACTTTCTATTATTAGAAACTTTATTTTCTCAAAATGAGGTTATAGATGAAATGGTGGACATGCATGTATGTAGAATTGCTATTAGGATGTTAAGATGATGATTTGAACACTTAGAATGTGATATTGATAATGTTTATGGTCATTTTGGCATAGTTACTATATTTAGTAACTTTTATTGATGAAATATTGATAGATGATGAATTTGGTTATGTGGACATGTTTAAAGGATGTTAGATTGGTTATTATGATGATTTGTGGCAAAAGAATGGTTTATTTTATGTAAACTTGATGTGTGATTCGAGCATGCTAGATGACTTATTATGTTGTAGTATGATGATTAGATACTAAGTTAGATGGTTTCTGATGTCACGAATGCTACAAATGGAAACTTTCCATTTCAGGAAACTTTTATGTGCAAACATGTTGTAAACGAATTATGTGATGATGTGCTCTGTGTTAACAAGATCACATAGGACTAATGAGCATGCCAGAACTCTAAAATCAATATGCTTGTGAACTTGCTATAAATGGTAAGTTGTCCATAGACGAGACTTGCGCGTTTGCACACAACAAGCACTAACACGAATGTTTCACAATACACAACCAACACATGGTTCACCAACGGGTCGTTGACACACACGGTCAAACACGGTCAATGTAGACCAACACAGACAGACATGATCAACCGAGAGTTATTGATCACGTAACACAATCACTTACACGAACTCACGTGTAATATACGATATAGGTAGTCGGTGACTGACCACCCGACGACACAGGAGCTTACGCTTACATTTGTTCACCTCGCTAAGGTGAGTTCACGGCCCCTTTTTCCATTTTCTACCTTTGGGGGAGAAAACATTGCATACAACTGTTTTTGAACAACTTACACACTTTTGGTTATTTTTGTACATGCTAATATCGTATATACATATGTGTGGCATTCATCCACAAACTGATAAGTCCTCATTAAACACACCTCGAACCGTTAATAGCGCGTTGCGCTCAGCGTGGTAATTCTGAATAGTACTATTTGGGCCTGACAAGCCCCACTGTTGCGAGCCGTATGGCCACCCCGACTGGAGGTCGGAACAGTGCATAATTGACCAAACAACATTTGCCATATCTTGGATGGATATGGCGGGAGGCAGCATGTTAGCTTCGGTTGCGAACCCGCATATGATATAACACGTATTGACTAGCTATCAATTGATATTGCGTTGTATTGAAAAATAGACCTGCATACATTTACTTTAAACATTTTGATGTTTACTGCTGATTACAAACCTGTGCTCTCACCAACCATTGTGTTGACCTTTTACTCGCATGTTTTCTCAGGTAACTAAGGCACACGTACCAGAAATAGGATGCTAGGCCGGAGTCGCATGCATCTGTATAAGTGTCTTAGTTTATCAAACATTTATTATCATTTGGTTGTTATGTAATGTTAATCAGCTTTAATCGCTTCCGCAACTATTGTCACGTATCGTTTTGAAAACCATTTTGATTTAACGCTTCCGCACACTATGAATGATTAAGCTGTTTTGTTAACTTGTACTTTATTTCCGCAACTCTGATATTACTAAACTGTTTTATTCAAATTACTGGATGTACGTACGAAATCAGACATATAGGTCTCGCATGTTGTGTGACCGGAGACTGCGATCCTGACAATCTGCCGCCGCTCGCGCCCCGGAAGGGACGGGATTTCTCGGGGTGCGACAGATTGGTATCAGAGCTCCGGTTATTGCGAATTAGGTTTGCATTTAGTGAACTTAGTCTATAACCACTAGTCTCCACACAACACTTAGTGCTTAGTATTATGATGCTTGCACACATGCCACATCTTTTATGCATTACGTTCATCACAGCACGTGACTACCCGTGATGGGGAGAGCCGATAGCTCTACATGTACTTTACAGTACCTACTGCACACACTACATTAGTCATTAGACAAACACTAACACTTATTCTCGCTATGAAGATCATGGCTGGAAGACGTGGAGGACGCAGGAATGCAGGCGGACGTGGGAACATCAACCTGACTCAAGCTGAGTTGAACGCCCTCATCAACGAACGAGTTGAGGAGGTACTTGCTGCACGGGAAGCTGCCCGTAACCAAGATCTACTGAACCAAGGTGATGAACCTGTTCATATTCACCTTGCACTACAAACACTTGTTTCCAATTCAACACCTTTATTCTATACCTAACTCAACCTTGTTCCTTGTGTATCTCAGGAGCAAACCCTAACCCACCTCTCTGCACGTTCAAGATGTTCCTGGATTGCAAACCCCATTCATTCAGCGGCACTGAGGGAGCCGTTGGGCTATTACGCTGGATTGAGAAGGCGGAATCAGCCTTCGCCATGAGCAACTGCAGGAACGAGGACAGGGTCAAGTTCGCTGCAGGGACGTTCGAGGGAGCTGCCCTCACTTGGTGGAATGCCAACGTCCAGAACCTAGGGCTTGATGCAGCCAACGCTCTGCCTTGGGATAACTTTAAACAAATGTTGAACCGTGAGTACTGTCCTCGCGGTGAAGTGCAGAAACTGGAAACGGAATTCTGGAACCATAAGATGATTGGTTCCGAGGTCGAGGCTTACACCGCTCGATCTTATGAGTTAGCAAATCTGTGCCCGAAAATGGCAACCCCACCCTTCAAACATATAGAGAAGTACATTGATGGACTGCCACCTCAAATTCAGGGCATGGTGCTCTCTGCTGACCCCATCACCATGCAACAAGCTGTGCGACTGACTCACAAGCTCACTGATTCGGCAGTTGCACAAGGACTCTTGCCACCCCGTGGTGCTGTGACCACAACCAACGACAAGGGCAAACGGAAATGGGATGACACCCATAACAAACCAACCACTCTCCAACCACCACCACAGCAACGTAAGTTTGGATCAACCCAAGCTTATGCCCCACCCATTCCAACCACCCAGAATCAAGGAGGTTATGCTGGAAAACACCCCAAATGCCACAAGTGCAACTTCCATCATGCACCGGGTCAATGTGGCCGCTTCCAATGTCAGCGCTGCGGAAAAGGGGGACATGCAGCCAAAGACTGCAGGGGTGAACTAATGACAAAAACCCCGCAGCAGCCACAACAACAGCAACAACTTGAAGCACCGAAGGGTTTCTTCGAATGTGGGAAACCAGGGCACTTCAAGAAGGATTGCCCGCACCTGAAAAAGAACAACAACTAACCGAACAACAACGGGAACAATGGAGCGAGGGGACGAGCCTTCGTGATTGGGGCCAAGGAGGCCAGGAGGGATCCCAACCTTGCAACCGGTACGTATCTCTTAAACGATAATTATGCTACTGTATTGTTTGATACTGGAGCTGAGAAAAGCTTTATATCTAAGGACTTTAGTGAGATACTTGCCATAACCCCAACACCCTTAGAGGTTGAATATACAGTAGAGCTAGCTGATGGTAAATTGATTGTAACTAAGCACATTCTGAGAGAATGCACTTTAGAGCTAGTAGGCCATAAATTTAAGATTGACCTCATGCCGGTTACACTAGGCAGTTTTGATGTCGTAGTGGGCATGGATTGGTTGTCTAAAACCAGGCTGAAATCATTTGCCACGACAAGGTTGTGCGCATACCTCTCCCTAGCGGAGAAACTCTAGACATCAAGGGCGAAAGGAGTGACACTCCTCTGAACATCATCTCGTGCATGAAAGCTCACAAATGCTTACGAAAAGGATACACTGCCATATTGGCGCTTATCACCGACAAGACTGAAGAGGAGAAAAGGATAGAAGACATCCCAGTCGTATGCGAATATCCCGACATTTTCCCGGAGGATCTACCAGGACTTCCACCACCTCGACAAGTGGAGTTCCGCATAGACCTTGTGCCGGGAGCAGCACCTATCGCACGAGCACCATATCGACTTGCACCTTCGGAGATGCAGGAACTGTCCAATCAACTGCAAGAGCTGTTGGACAAGGGTTTCATTAGACCAAGCTTCTCACCCTGGGGAGCTCCGATCTTATTTGTGAAGAAAAAGGATGGCACGTTTCGTATGTGCATCGATTACCGGGAGTTAAACAAAGTAACAATCAAGAACCGCTACCCATTACCTCGGATCGACGATCTGTTCGATCAACTGCAAGGATCGAGCTACTATTCCAAGATCGATCTGCGATCTGGGTATCATCAGCTAAGGATTCAGGAAGAAGATATCCCTAAGACTGCTTTTCGCACTCGGTATGGTCATTACGAGTTTGTAGTCATGCCGTTTGGGCTGACAAACGCACCTGCAGTATTCATGGATCTCATGAATAGAGTGTGCAAACCATACCTCGACAAGTTCGTCATTGTCTTCATAGATGATATTCTCATTTATTCCAAAACCCAGGAGGAACACAAAGAGCATCTTCAATTGACTCTTGAACTGCTACGAAAAGAGAAGCTGTACGCTAAACTCTCAAAATGCGACTTCTGGATCCGAGAAGTCCAATTCTTGGGACATGTTGTTAATGAACAAGGGATTTATGTGGATAAGTCTAAGATAGAGGCAATCAAGAACTGGGAAGCACCAAAGACCCCAACTGAGGTGCGACAATTCCTAGGCTTGGCAGGCTATTATCGGCGATTTATCGAAGGATTTTCGAAGATAGCCCAACCACTCACAGCCTTAACCCACAAGGACAAGAAATACCTCTGGACTGAAAGACAAGAAGCTGCATTCCAACTTCTCAAGCAGAAGCTCTGTAGTGCACCTATCCTATCCCTTCCCGATGGGACGGAAGACTTTGTAGTATATTGCGATGCCTCGATACAAGGACTCGGATGCGTGCTGATGCAACGAGAGAAGGTGATCGCATATGCTTCTCGACAACTGAAGGTACACGAGAAGAACTACACCACCCACGACTTAGAACTTGGAGCCGTGATATTTGCACTTAAGATCTGGAGACACTACCTGTATGGTACCAAGTGTACGATATACACTGATCACAAGAGTCTCCAACACATATTCGAGCAGAAGGAACTGAACATGCGACAGCGTCGCTGGCTCGAACTCCTAAACGACTATGAGTGTGCCATCAAGTATCACCCAGGGAAGGCCAATGTAGTGGCCGATGCCCTAAGTCGGAAGAATACACCGAAACCCAAGAGGGTAAGAGCTTTACAACTCACCATTCTTCCCAACCTCCCTGAGCAGATACGTAATGCCCAAGTGGAGGCACTTAGACCTGAAAACTTAGAGGCTGAATCACTGAGGGGAATGGAGCAACAACTTATGGAAAAAGCCGATGGCTTACAGTATTTCATGGAACGCATCTGGGTTCCGCATCATGGGAACCTACGAGACCTTGTGATGGACGAGGCTCACAAATCCCGATATTCCATTCACCCTAGATCTGATAAAATGTATCATGATCTGAAGATACTTTACTGGTGGCCACATATGAAAGCCGACATTGCCACCTACGTGGGCAAATGCTTGACGTGTGCGAAAGTCAAGATCGAGTACCAGAAACCATCTGGATTACTCACACAACCTGAGATCCCCATGTGGAAATGGGAACAAATATCCATGGATTTCATCACCAAATTACCCCGTACCCCAAGTGGGTGTGACACAATATGGGTGATTGTGGACCGACTAACTAAGTCAGCACATTTCCTCGCGATCAAGGAGAACGACAAGATGGAAAAACTAGCCAGAATCTATGTCAAAGAAGTGGTCTCACGACATGGAGTGCCAATCTCCATCATTTCAGATCGAGACGCCAGATTCACTTCTAACTTCTGGAAATCATTGCAAAAGTCACTTGGCACGCGGTTGGATATGAGTACAGCATACCACCCACAAACTGATGGCCAGAGTGAACGTACGATACAAACTCTTGAAGATATGCTACGAGCGTGCGTAGTGGACTTTGGAAATAGTTGGGAAACTCACCTGCCGTTGGTAGAATTTTCCTATAACAACAGCTACCACACAAGCATCAAAGCAGCGCCTTTTGAGGCACTCTATGGCAGGAAATGCCGGTCACTTATCTGTTGGGCGGAAGTGGGCGACAGTCAGCTCACTGGCCCGGAACTTGTACACGAAACGACGGAGAAAATCGTGCAAATCAGAAATCGCATGGCAGCAGCTCGTGATCGTCAAAAGAGCTATGCCGACAAACGCCGAAAGCCTTTGGAATTCCAGGTAGGAGACAAAGTCCTTCTGAAAGTTTCGCCATGGAAAGGCGTCATTCGTTTTGGTAAACGAGGCAAATTGAACCCACGGTATATTGGGCCTTTCGAGATCCTGAAGAGGATTGGTCCAGTGGCATATCAACTCAACTTACCAGCCGAACTCGATGGAGTTCACAACGTATTTCATGTCTCAAACCTAAAGAAGTGTTTATCGGATGAAACACTTATTGTTCCACTGGATGAGATCCAGGTGGATGAACAACTACGGTTCGTGGAAGAGCCGGTAGAAATCATGGACCGTGAAGTCAAACAACTCAAGCAAAGTAAGATCCCTATTGTCAAAGTTCGATGGAACTCGAAACGCGGACCTGAATTCACGTGGGAACGTGAAGATCAGATGATGCGCAAATATCCCCATCTCTTCAAACAGACAACGTCGAACGTTGACAACAACGAATAAATTTCGGGACGAAATTTCCTTTCAACAAGGGGATGATGTGACAACTAGAAAATTTTTGTTTTTTTTTTCAAACACTCTTGTTTCCCGAACACTACCAACAACAACCAAATTTCGGGACGAAATTTCTTTCAACAAGGGGATGATGTGACACCCGGCAATTTCAGGTGAATTGCGACTCTTACATTCTTTACATTTCACATTCATACTTGTTGCATTTCATTTAATTATGATTGATTAGATGAGTTGAATACAAATTACTGCGAGACGATAGTTCGTGGAGCTATTGAATCGTACATTGCACATTGGTTTTGGAAACCAAGTGTGGCAAACACAACACTAACGCAAAACAATAATTCGGGGAATTATTGG
The DNA here is from genome assembly GCA_009363875.1 of Mikania micrantha. Classification (NCBI taxonomy): domain Eukaryota; kingdom Viridiplantae; phylum Streptophyta; class Magnoliopsida; order Asterales; family Asteraceae; genus Mikania; species Mikania micrantha. The sequence continues at coordinate 19,742,608 of CM018698.1, forward strand.
ATTGTGCATCACATGTTGATTAGGATTAATCAAGCGTGCAAACACTTCGTTAGACACGAGCACAAACAATCATCGATAATTCGAGGAATTACCGAAACACACACGAGTCTCACGAACGTTGGTGAACGTCAAACACATTGTGTATCACAACACTCGAAACTTCACGAAACAGTCACACAGTGAACTGGGAAGCTCAAACGAGTCCAAACGACACTCGAACGATGTTCTACAGTCGAGAAACGGGCAAGAACGGGCCTAGAACAACAAAACAGGCTTAGTGGGCCTAACATATGGGCCAGGCGCTACGCCTGACCCGGAGCCCTGGTACTGGGCGATGCGCGCTGAACAAGGAAATCAGCCGGACACAAATTCCATCCGCGCGTAACGCCTTAGATCTTTAGCCCACGCCAGGCGTTACGCCTGACATGCACAGATCGCAAAAATAAGATCTACACTCAACCTATCTCACTTTAATCATTCTAATCCTATTCTCTCGGTCATAACACCTCTATCTCGAGTTCCTACCTCTGTTTCTTCATCATTTCACCAGAAAACTCCATTGATGAAGCTTTGAAGCTCCTAGGAAGCCATTGGAGCATAGAAGGAAGCTTGGAACTCATCACCATCAACACACCACCACTTGAAGCCACTAAGAGTTTATTTCCAGCCACTCTTGGAGCTGCCAAATCCTTGATTCAACTTCATTCCAGCGATCTAGAGCATCTAAGGTAGTTTTACTTGCTCCTTGATAGTTAGATCGAACATGCAATGGGTAAAAACCCACATGCATGAAGATCCACTCACATGCAAGCACCCACCCATCACATGCACGAATTTCTTGTGGTTTGAATCTGGGTTTGATGATATAAATGTGTTTCTTGATGATCTATGATGTTTAGATTGAGTTTTATGATGATCTAAAGTGATGGGTATGAACCTATATGCTTGAAATAATGATTTAAGACATTATAATGCCATGCATGTATGATCTAAGGCATTCTAGATGATTTTGTTGATGTTGGGATGATTCTTGATAATGTATAAGTGTTCTTGCAAGATTAGATGATGATCTTATTGATTAAAAACATGATATTGGATGAACTTTCTATTATTAGAAACTTTATTTTCTCAAAATGAGGTTATAGATGAAATGGTGGACATGCATGTATGTAGAATTGCTATTAGGATGTTAAGATGATGATTTGAACACTTAGAATGTGATATTGATAATGTTTATGGTCATTTTGGCATAGTTACTATATTTAGTAACTTTTATTGATGAAATATTGATAGATGATGAATTTGGTTATGTGGACATGTTTAAAGGATGTTAGATTGGTTATTATGATGATTTGTGGCAAAAGAATGGTTTATAAATGTTTAGATAGTCATTTTATGCAAAAACCACAAAGTTACTATTTTTAGTAACTTTATTTTTACAAAAACCGATTTGTAAACTTGATGTGTGATTCGAGCATGCTAGATGACTTATTATGTTGTAGTATGATGATTAGATACTAAGTTAGATGGTTTCTGATGTCACGAATGCTACAAATGGAAACTTTCCATTTCAGGAAACTTTTATGTGCAAACATGTTGTAAACGAATTATGTGATGATGTGCTATGTGTTAACAAGATCACGTAGGACTAATGAGCATGCCAGAACTCTAAAATCAATATGCTTGTGAACTTGCTATAAATGGTAAGTTGTCCATAGACGAGACTTGCGTGTTTGCACACAACAAGCACTAACACGAATGTTTCACAATACACAACCAACACATGGTTCACCAACGGGTCGTTGACACACACGGTCAAACACGGTCAATGTAGACCAACACAGACAGACATGATCAACCGAGAGTTATTGATCACGTAACACAATCACTTACACGAACTCACGTGTAATATACGATATAGGTAGCCGGTGACTGACCACTCGACGACACAGGAGCTTACGCTTACATTTGTTCACCTCGCTAAGGTGAGTTCACGGCCCCTTTTTACATTTTCTACCTTTGGGGGAGAAAACATTGCATACAACTGTTTTTGAACAACTTACACACTTTTGGTTATTTTTGTACATGCTAATATCGTATATACATATGTGTGGCATTCATCCACAAACTGATAAGTCCTCATTAAACACACCTCGAACCGTTAATAGCGCGTTGCGCTCAGCGTGGTAATTCTGAATAGTACTATTTGGGCCTGACAAGCCCCACTGTTGCGAGCCGTATGGCCACCCCGACTGGAGGTCGGAACAGTGTATTATTGACCAAACAACATTTGCCATATCTTGGATGGATATGGCGGGAGGCAGCATGTTAGCTTCGGTTGCGAACCCGCATATGATATAACACGTATTGACTAGCTATCAATTGATATTGCATTGTATTGAAAAATAGAACTGCATACATTTACTTTAAACATTTTGATGTTTACTGCTTATTACAAACCTGTGCTCTCACCAACCATTGTGTTGACCTTTTACTCGCATGTTTTCTCAGGTAACTAAGGCACACGTACCAGAAATAGGATGCTAGGCCGGAGTCGCATGCATCTGTATAAGTGTCTTAGTTTATCAAACATTTATTATCATTTGGTTGTTATGTAATGTTAATCAGCTTTAATCGCTTCCGCAACTATTGTCACGTATCGTTTTGAAAACCATTTTGATTTAACGCTTCCGCACACTATGAATGATTAAGCTGTTTTGTTAACTTGTACTTTATTTCCGCAACTCTGATATTACTAAACTGTTTTATTCAAATTACTGGATGTACTTACGAAATCAGACATATAGGTCTCGCATGTTGTGTGACCGGAGACTGCGATCCTGACAATCTGCCGCCGCTCGCGCCCCGGAAGGGACGGGATTTCTCGGGGTGCGACAAGCTTGGTAATGAAATCCATAGCTATTTGTTCCCACTTCCATTGTGGTATCTCCGGTTGTTCCAGCAAACCCGAAGGTTTCTGGTGTTCGGCTTTAACTTTTGCACATGTGAGGCATTTGCCAACATAAATGGCAATGTCTTTCTTCATACCCGGCCACCAATAAAATGACCTAAGATCTTGGTACATCTTATCGGCACCAGGATGAACTGAATAACGTGTCTTGTGTGCCTCGTCAAGTATGAGTGTTCGAAGTTCGTCCAATGCTGGAATCCAAACACGATCCAGATAATAGATAACTCCGTCTTGTTTTGTCTTGAAGTGTTTCTCGGCTCCACAATCGAGCTCGCGTTTCAGGTTGTTTCTTGCCACTGCTTCCTGTTGTGCTTGTGAAATGTGATCTCTCAAACTAGTTTGTACAGTCATTCCCATAGCACGAACTCGTAAAGGTTTGACTCTTTCCTTCCGGCTCAAAGCATCTGCAACAACATTTGCTTTGCCCGGATGGTATTTGATCACACAATCGTAATCGTTCAGGAGCTCAACCCAACGTCTCTGTCTCATGTTAAGCTCCTTCTGATCAAATATGTGCTGTAAACTCTTGTGATCTGTGAAGATAGTGCATTTGGTACCATAGAGGTAGTGTCTCCAAATCTTTAAAGCAAAAACAACAGCTCCCAGTTCGAGATCGTGTGTCGTGTAATTCTTCTCGTGTATCTTCAGCTGTCGTGAGGCATAAGCAATGACTTTGTCTCGTTGCATCAAAACACATCCGAGTCCCTGATGGGAAGCATCACAGTAAACTACAAAGTCATCATTGCCTTCTGGGAGTGTTAAGATTGGAGCATTGCACAATCTTTGTTTCAATGTCTGGAATGCCTCTTCTTGTTTCTGAGTCCACACAAAAGGTTCAGTCTTCTGTGTGAGTTTGGTGAGAGGCAAGGCTATTTTAGAGAAATTCGAAATGAATCTCCTGTAATAACCTGCCAATCCCAAAAATGATCGGATTTCTGTCGGTGTTGTAGGCACATCCCAGTTCTTGATTGCTTCAATCTTGGCAGGATCCACGTGAATACCATCACTGTTAATCACATGACCCAAAAACTGAACTTCTCTTAACCAGAATTCACACTTAGAGAATTTGGCATAGAGTCGTTCTTCTTTCAGAAGCTCTAAAACTGTCCTGAGGTGTTGCTCATGTTCCTGCTTGGTTCTTGAATAAATCAGTATATCGTCAATGAAGACGATTACAAACTGATCTAGGTACGGCTTGCACACCCGGTTCATTAAGTCCATGAACACAGCCGGTGCGTTAGTTAATCCGAATGGCATCACCATAAATTCATAATGACCATATCGAGTACGAAAAGCCGTCTTGGGTATGTCTTCTTCTTGTATCCGGAGCTGATGATAACCTGATCTCAGGTCTATCTTTGAAAAGTACTGTGCTCCCTGTAACTGATCAAACAAATCATCAATCCTTGGTAACGGGTACCGATTCTTGATGGTGAGTTTGTTGAGTTCTCGATAATCGATGCACATTCTGAAAGTTCCATCCTTCTTCTTGACAAAAAGAACCGGAGCTCCCCACGGGGAAAAGCTCGGTCGGATGAATCCTTTATCGAGAAGTTCCTGCAACTGATTGGACAACTCTTGCATCTCCGATGGTGCGAGTCTGTAAGGAGACTTGGCTACAGGAGTTGCTCCTGGAATCAAATCGATTCGGAACTGTACTGATCTCTTAGGTGGCAGTCCCGGTAAGTCGTCCGAAAATACTTCTGTAAAATCTCTCACAACTGGCACATCTTGAATCTTGATTGCTTTCTTGTCTTTCTGTATCACATGAGCTAAAAATGCCACACATTGTTTCCGTAAGCACTTGCGAGCTTTCATGCACGAGATTATCTTGACACTGCGTTTCGCTTGATCTCCACGAATCTCCAAGACTTCATTGTTCTCCATAGGAATACGTAATAGTTTATCGGAACAGATGAACTCAACTCGGTTAAGAGATAGCCAATCCATTCCGATGATAACGTCGAAACTGCCCAGCTCCATCGGTATCAAGTCGATGGGAAATGTATGATCACCAAGTGTTAGTGGGCAATTCCTAAGTACTGTGTCAACTGTAATCTGTTTGCCGTTAGCTATCTCAATAGTATAAGGGGAGTCTAATGATTCCTCAACATGATTAAGATGGCTAGCAAAATCGGACGAGATAAAACTCTGATCCGCACCAGTATCAAATAATATAGAGGCATAGAAATCAGATAGAAGAAATGTACCCGTAATGACGTTCGGGTCTTGTCTAGCTGCAGCAGCTCCTATCTGAAAGGCTCGTCCTCTTGGTGCTTGAGCCCCTTGTTGATTTCTCCTGGGACAATCCCGAGAGAAATGACCAGGTTCACCACAGTTGTAGCAAGACCTGTGATCAGCAGCAGCAGTGGTAGCTGCATTGTTGTTCCTGTTTTGAGTCCTCTGACTCCTGCAGTAATTTGCTGTATGACCAAATCTCCCACAGTTGGTGCAATGTCTGCACGGGACATTTGGTAGATGATGAAACTGACACGAGTTGCACAAAGGAGCTGTGCCAGTGTATGGCTTCTTGACCTGCAGTGGTGGTGGTTGATTAATCATCGGAGCTTGAGTAGTAGCAGCAAAGTTTCTGACCACCTTCTGTTTCTTTGCCGGCCTCTTATCTGGCTTTCTTGAAGTTCCAGCTTTGGCTGAGTCAGCCTCTTTCTTGAGTGCCCCAGTGGCAACCATCATGTCAGTCAAAGATGCTGACAAAGTAACAGCTAACTCCATAGTCTTTGGATGAGCAGAAATCACATGCCCTTGGATACAGGGCGGCAATCCACCAACGTATCGCTCTATCCTTTTCTCGAGTGTTGGCACCACGTCAGGTGCCAATGTAGCAAGCTCATGAAATCTTGTAGTGTAAGCCAGGTGCCCACCACCAATCATCTCCAGATTGAGCAGTTCAGTCTCAACCTTTTTCAGCTCATTCCTTGGGCAAAACTCTGCCCTCAGTAGTGCCTTGAAATCATCCCAAGGCATAGACAGAGCCTCATCCCTGCCCCTTGTCTGAACTTGAGCGTTCCACCAAGTTAACGCCCGTTTGTTGAATGAGCCCGCAGCATACTTCACTTTATACTGATCAGGACAGTTACTGATCTCCAGAGTTGTCTCCATCTTTTCAATCCATTGGATTAATCCAACGGCTCCCTCGCTGCCACTAAAGCTTGGTGGCTTACACCCTACAAAGTTTTTGTAGGAGTAGTCCTGGTGATGTCTGGTGTTACCACTACCTTCCCCCGATGAGTTGGCAAGGTTGTTGCTGTTGTTGCTGTTGATCCTGATCATCATGTCAGGAATCACTTCCTTTAGTTGACCGGTCAACAGTGTGGCCAGTGCTATCGTAGCAGGGTCCAGCTGATGGTTGGGTGGTGGCGGAGGAGGAGGAGGAGGCGGTGGTGAATGTGGAGGAGAGTCAGGCGGTGTTGGTGTCGAGGAGTGTGGTGATGAAGTCTGCGTAGTCGGTTGCTTCCTGGGCGGCATTCTGATCATAACCGAAAGAAAATCGGTTAGTGCAGTGATCAGATGCGGAAAGCATATGCAAATAAGATCTTATGTCAGATAATATCTACATGAGGGTCCCTAGGTTATAGTCTAGGCCAAACCGTTTATGTAATATGACCTATATTTCTCTATAACCATGGCTCTGATACCAATCTGTCACACCCCGGGCCGGCGGGAACGGATCGTGTTTTCCCGTCGGGCGGAATGTTCCCGGGGCGCGATATCATTGTGTTGATAATCAAATGATCAGATTGTTTACATAGCACATGAGATATAAATGAGAAATGCTAATCATGACATGAAATAGAATTACAAAGTTAAATTACATTGTACTTCATAATTTAACTAAGTAAATCTAATCAAAAGAATCAATGAGTTTATATCTTGATCTGTACAAGATATACAAAAGTGATTCAAAGTTCTGTCATATCAAAATGTATGCAATCAAAAGAAAGCTAGGTCTTCTATGAGTCCACTAGCTTATCATTTGCATATAGTATCTACACCTGTCCGTCACCTGAGAAAAACATGTAATTTAAACAAAGTCAACACTAGGTTGGTGAGTTCATAAGTAAGTAAATTGAAAACCATTGAACTGATCATGCACACATTCACAATGATATAATTGTTGCTTGTATATTTGTTCACCTGTTCCATCCAATGGCCTCTCCTTAGTTATATGTACAAGTTGTATATCGCCTAGCTAAGTATGCTTATATATAGGGAATCACGAAAAGGTCAAGCCCAGACGCTATCCCACCACATACTTAACCAAACTCCACACCACTTGCGATACAACTAAAGATATCCACTTCCCAACTATCCGAATCGTCCGTTGTGTCATCATATGTAGAATAATAATATAGTAAGAGGGGTTTAGTTTTCAAACCGAAGTATTGATATACCTCGTTGAATTAAGGAGTTTAGATTAATTAAATCTGATCCTTGTATTATTCTATTGCTTGTGAGGTTAACTTTTATATTACACTTTTAAATTACTTAAAAGTATTAGTTAACTGTTCATCATATGTCCCCAAGTGCAACGTATAGAATCCGAATGGAATCCATTTTAATCCTCACGTAATCAGATTAAAATGCATTCCATTCTCTCCTATCACGCCGTGTGATCCCAAAGTTTCCGTGTGGGATTGTATCATGTGATTAACAAAGTCGAATAAGAACTTGGGCCTGTAGTAGGCATAATGAATCTACGGTTGGGCCTGTTAGATATTATTGGGCCGCACCAATCACTCTAGGTCAAGTAATTATGAACTGGGCCTGTTAAGGTGATTGGGCCAGCTGAAAAGAAAACCTAAAGTGGTTGTCGATTAGAATCAGTGCATGGGAGAACAACAATGGGATAAGATCTAGGTCAAATGAGAGGGTTCCAGTCGAATGAAGTGAAGCATGTGAGATGTCCCGAATGATGGTGTCCCGAATGATGATGTCTCGACTGAGCCTAGTCATTTGCCTAATAGTTGTCGAATGAAACCAGGGAAGCGGCTGAACATCTTGGTGGTCGAATGAGTGTGAGTCACGAATGGCTGCCGAACGACATGGCTGTCGAATGAGACCTGGGTGCCGTATGAAGTTCATCCAACGAATGAGTGAAGACTCGAATGACTAATTGGCGTATGTCAACTGGTCGAATGATGACTGGCGAATGAGGTGGCGACTGATATGACTCCGGCGAATGTGGCAGTGGCGAAGGAGTCCTTCGGCCAAGGTTATTCGGCCTACGGCCATTCGACCAGGGAGACATTCGGGGGTCTGAGGGTTCGAACCTGGTTGTCTCAGCCTAGACCCTAGGTGATTTCGAAGATAACATGTGCTTAGGAGGGTGTTCTAGTGGTCGTGGGGTGAAAGAGAAGACCTTAGACCGGCTAGGGTTTAGAGTTAAACACAAGGGTTGAAAAACCCTATTTTTCGCAAGTTTGCAGCTCATTTTACCTTGATTTAAGGAAGTTTGAACTCGGATCTGTTGTACTTTCGGGTAGAGAGTGATGAGGGCTTCAAGTAGGTTCAAAAATGGAGTGATTTGGACAAGTATTGAAGGAGATATGGAGGAAAGAAGGTGAGAAATGGTGGTGTTTTCTTGAAACCGGGATTTAGGGTTTTTGAGGTGGAAGATGAAGTGTAAAAATGAGAAAATAAACTCATTTAAGGGTATTTATACCCCGAGGGTGTTCGGGTTCGTTTTCGTTGCTCGGTTCGTAAATTCGTACGTTTTCCGGAAAATTACGCGTAATTTAAATGGATTTAAATAAAAGGATTAAATTTAATTATTTTGATGAGTTTCAAAATTGTAAAAATGTTATTTATCTTATTTTATTAAATTATTTTCGTTCGTGACGTGTTTTCGTTTTCGTTTCGTCAGATCGCGTAACCTTCGCGCGTAATTCGTTCGAATCGTCATCCGAACGAATACGATGATGGTTTTGCTTTCTGACTTTTGTTTTCTACTTTTCAGTCATTATTTTAGAATTCTAAACTCACATATATGTTTGTGTGAATCGTCACTCACGCAAACACACTGTCAGTTCGTCATTCTGAAATAACACTGCGTTATGTTTTAATTGTGTTTCCTCACTGTCGGACTCAACTATACATCATGATTTCCCATTGTTTTTGTACTGACTTGTCGGTCATCTGATTCCTGTCATCTGTGGACATCAGATCGCAACCGATGTGTTTCTGAATATTGTTTGAATACTGTTGTTTCTCATGATTTGTTGTGTTCACTGTAATTAAGTTTTCACTTAATAAACACAACTAATGTTTCAAATGTACGTTGTACTTAATGTATTTAAGTTTATACGAAAATACGTACAACGATTTCTTGTATTTAGGATTCTGTTAATACAAGTACTGTTTAAACTCACGTATGTACACATAGTATAAGGTGAAAGTACACATACCGTACGGACTTGCCGGACGATCTGGCACTTGCTGTTACATAAATACCATGTGAAACCAATACAGGATCGTGAATACTACTACAAACACAACAACGAGCGCGCACATTCTTGTTTTTACATAGTCAACCACTTCAAACACAAGGTCAGTTCATATGTCCCTTTTCAAACATATTGGTTTTACTTCGGGACTGAGAAGCATGTTATACATTTTAATAAAATATTGAAATGTTTACTTAATGCTTTTAAACATACTCATGATGCTTATACTAATGCTTATGCTTGAAACTGTTATTTGGGAAGCTAAAGACTAAGGCTTAAACTATATGCTTAATGTTATGTTACAAACTCTATGCTCAGACTTATATGCTCGATGCTTATGCTATAAACTTGAAGCTTAAACTAGATGCTTAATGTGTATGCTATAATCTCAAGACTTATGCTATAAACACTATGCTTAAACTACATACGCGATGTTAATGTTATGGATTATGTGCTCAAACTATATGCTAATGCTTGAAACTATATGCTCAAAGCTATGATTGTGTGCGAAATGCTAAGCTTGTATCTAATCATGGACTACGTAATTGCTAAACACTGCTAGAGCAGAGCTTGTACCCATGCATTGAGATACGTGGAAGCTAAACTATGACGAGGCTAAGCTGGTATCTATATAAGAGACATGTAATTGCCAAACACTGCTAGAGCAGGGCTTGTGTCTACTTATATGAGATATGTAAATGCTAAACTATTTGTGTGTGCACAGCTGGTGTCTATGTATGAGATACGTAATTGCCAAACACTGCTAGAGCAGGGCTTGTATCTTTTTATAGGAGACACGTAATTGCTAGACTATTCGGATACTAAGCTTAACTAATCCATGAGATACGTAATGGCTAAACACTGCTAGAGCAGAGCTTGTATCTAGCCGTGGGCTACATAAATGCTAAACACTGCTAGAGCAGAGCTTGTACCCACGCATGAGATTGGTGAAAGCTAAACTATGATGTGTGAAACTATGATGCTTGTAAAACTTACTCTAAAGCTAATACTCTTGATTGCTATAAACTTATAACCTTTTAAGCAGTACACTAAAGCTATAACGGACACTGGATTGAATGGTAAGTAAAGTGCTTAATTATCATTAACAACAGTGTCATATGCGGATTAGTATGTGGTGGGACGGCGTCTGGGTGGGTTGTAGGCTCGACTCAGGGGTATGCCCTATATATAAGCATACCGATGTGGATATTACATGTGATGTTAATGAGGTTAAGGTTTTACAAAAAGAGGTTTGCTAAAGCTATTTTTAAACTTATAAACTGTATGAACTCACCAACCTTTGTGTTGACTTTGTTTACTTACATGCTTCCTCAGGTGATGAACAGGTTTAAGCTAAGGCTTAGAAGTGCATACTAGAGTGCCCAGTTAGAGGACCTAGTAGATTTTTGGAAGGCACATTTTTTGTTATGGAAGCAAATCACTTTTGATATCTTGTACATATACAAGATAGGAAACATTTGATTCTTTTGTTAGGTTTACTTAGTTAAATTACAAAACATTGACAAATGTAATTTAACTTTGTAATCCTAGTTTAATACTTTATTGTGCTTTAGTTATTCTTAACATTGATGCTATGTAAACAATCTGATCACCACGATTATCACTCACGATATCGCGTCCCAAGAACCTTCCGCCCGGCGGGGAACACGATCCGTCCCGCCGGCTCGGGGACTGACATTTCAAATTTTGAATCGTGTGGTGTTGGTCCATTGTTAGAGGAATTGGGTTTGGAATGTTTTGCAACAAACCAAACTGTCTCATAACTCTAGAAGAGTGATGAGGCTCAACAACTTCCCAAAGAATGAGAAAGCATTCGTATGTCCAACTAGCTTCACCGCTACGACAGATGAAAGGTAGTCTTTCCATTATGCTATCGTAGGAGGTCCATGCAAACTATGACAAAAAAAAATTCACAATTAAGACTAACAATGTGTTAATAAATTAAAAAGAAAATTTTTTAAATAACCTGCTCATCTCTTAAAGATTATAGTTGTGATCGGTAAGCTTTCAAGACATGAGACGGGCTGTCTCGATAACTTAAATTCTTGAACCACTTATAAGAAATCTTAAATTAAACGGACAATTTTGTTTATAAAAGACAATTTTGTTTATAAAATGCGTACCGATAACCGATTGATTGATCATATGTATACAACGAGTGTATACTCGGGGCAATATTTACAAACCTCTCCAATGCCCACAATTGTAATAAATATACTCGTCCTGTAATTTCTACAGCGTCGGGATGTGTTGCCTTACATAAATTTCTGTACAGTCATGCAAGAACAACACTTCCCCAACTATACCTAGCACTAACTGATAAATCTAAAAGGTTATTTAAATATAACAGTGGCACCTTACTGTTCGTACTGTCAGGAAACAGGGTACCACCACACAAATACAAAATGATCAGACGTGCACGCTGAGTGCACTTCAGAGCATTTGGATTTTCAGGAAATTCATTTTCTAGTTGGTTTAAAGGCATACTAATTTAATTCTTCCACCAACTATATCAGTGTTTGAAGGTGTGAACCCCAACAAAAATTCACACCTTTCGATTAGCTCGCTTAGTTTGAACGAGAAATCTACCCCGGATACTGGTTCACCTTCTATTGGTAAACCCCAAAGTACATTTACGTCTTATAACGTAACCGTTGCTTCACCAACAGTAAGGTGAAATGTATGTGTCTCTGGCCTCCATCTTTCAACTAGAGCAGTTATCAACGCGTGATCAGCCTTACGATAACCGCAGTCGATAATGCCACCAAAACCGGTATCATTTAATATATTTTTAACCATCAGATGAATAGGATGGTTTTTAATATATTTTCATAATTTCTGATCACCACGTCTAACGTTTATCGGGTCTCTATATGTATAATCATTTGAATTAAACAAATGAGTAGCACGATGCCCGTCTTTTAAAAACAAAAGATCGTTCACAAGCGGACCAGGATTTACTGTTAGACTCACGTTGAAATGATAAACTTTAAACAAAACCTTGGTTCTATATTGCTTCTAAGCTTTGGATTGCTTTTGGTGGTGTGTTTTTGATTGTAAGATTGCTTGATATATATAAAGCTTCAATGGTAAATAATGAATGCGGCATCTGTATGCGTTCAAAAAAATGTTGCATGCTTTTGGTGGTGTGTTACACTATTAATTCCCGCAATAAATGTTGCATGCAATGGTCAACCATAATTTGAAAATACACTGCATGCATGCAGTGATAATTAATACACTTCAGAGAGTAGTACAACAAGAAGACAAAAAAATGCTTCCCTAGGTTCGCTGGTGTAAGATGCGGACTCCTTAGGGTCCGCTATTGGCAACCACGGAAAACTCCTCCGTTAACCCCATCCATCTTATCGTTAGAATGAGTGAATTTTTTTAATTAATTAGTGGGATCCGCTGGATGGAAGCAGTGGATTCCAACGACCAAGGGGAGATCCATTAGTGTGAATAACGGATCACCCAGAAACCAAAACCATTCGTTGACTACGCTATTTTCCATTTCATTTTTGGATAATACACCATTTCTCCAAAAAATTCTCAAAAGCACTAAGATTGCCTATAAATACACTATACTTCAGCCTCAGCACCACACAAAACCTCACTTATTTCTTCAAAGTATTCGTCTGGAAGATAACACTCAAGATCACCCCAACCAGCTAACACTTAAATTCAGTAGCCCCATCGATTGGGTGATTTCTTGGCTGTCCCACTGATCGAATAAACAACAACCTGCAATCACCTTCTTTATTACCTTGTATTCTCACCCCAGCACACTCACGACACTAACCCAGTCACAACACTTCAGCCCGAAATATGTCCAAACACCGGGCACCAACCAGTAGCAGCACAACAGCCGCAAACACAGCAGCAGCAGTCGCGTTCAGCAGCCGCAGCGACAGCCTTAGGAAGCGGAGACAGCCCTGACCCAGCACCTCTCGACCCAGCAACCTTGGACACCCAACAGCTCCTGAGCAAGCATCACACTTCACAGCACCCTCCATCTCCACAGCTTTGCAGTGCGAGACTTAAATCCTTACGCCAACCTTGCTTGCTTTTGTAAGCTCGCTTGTAAAACTCACTTATAATAACACATTAGACAAATCAAAACCTGCTAAAGATGAACTATCTTAATCCCTATTTTACCAAATTCAAAAATACTTCATCGAAGCTAGGAATGGAGGTGCATAACCTAGGTAAACTCGGTACTCGCCTCGTGTGCATGCGTTTATGATCAATCCATGAATACGTAAACTAACATAAGTAAGGGTAACCCATGATGGGATAAAGCTACGTGTTTGGGATACAGGCAATTCATGTAAATAAACTTTTAGCAAGTAATGAGAAATTTTAGTATTAAAGAATTTAATAAAGAAGTTTCTCAAACAAAATGTGTAATATATATATATAAATTTTGAGGAACAAGATGGAAACTTGGATCTCGCACCTGCCTGTATACTTACACTCTGGAATTAGTGAATACAGGTACGGGAATATACTTGGTTCGAATCTATGAGGAAGTAACTCAACATCATGTACTAAGATGCACACGTGGATGTCCAAGGAATGTAAAGTAGATAAGAAAAACTATCGGACAACTTATAAAAGATATATGCATGCCAACAAAAATAATGGGTATGAGAAATAAACCTAAGGATTGATGTGGGACGATTAGAAATTGATAATTTTAACGAATTATTTCAAATTATCGAACTACGATATATAGGGTATTAAATTTCTAATAAATAGAAATGCGATGGAATCAATAAATATACTATATATGTGTGTGTGTGTGTGTATGCATGTATAGATATTTATTTTATATATATGTATATAAACATAAACCTAATACGAGTTCAAATGTTTACTGAATATATAAACAAACGAATTTCAAGTATATTTGATTAAAGGGTTTCAAATTATATATGTTTATAATGACGAACTGATTATGAAAATATATATTCGAACCCAATGACTACTAATTCAGCAAAATAGTTTTAAATATATTTTGTAAATATATAAATGCATTTTTGGATACAATAAACCTAGCTACAACGGATCGTATATATATAAGTTAGGACATACTTAACCAAGCAGTGGCACAAACCGCTGTACACAACGATCGCATTTCCTGCTACACCTGCGGGGAGCCAGGACATTATGCGAAAGACTGTCCAAAAAGGGTGCTACAAAGAGGGCAAGCACCGAGAGGACGAGCATTTCAGATAGGGGCTGCAGCAGCTCGCCAGGACACTGACACCAATGCTGGTACGCTTTTCATTTTAAATCTTTGCAGTGTATTATTTAATACTAGCATAGATTATTGTTGCCTCTTTAGAGTTAGTTTAAAACTTACTCACAATTGGGGTAACACTCGGATATCTCTTACACTAAATGACATGAAAACACTGTTCACTTACTGCTAGTGGACAAACACATACCATGGAATTCAAATAAAGGGATACGAGTAGTGTCAACATCACCATCAGGACGGATGCTTTACCTTTGATAAGTGTGAAGTCATCTGATCCAACAGAAATGTGTTCATAAATCTCATTACTATAACACCCAAACTTTACACACGATTACACGTGTCCCATTTTTAGGTCCCAGATTAAAATTTTTCCACAAAATCATGTTCGGAAGCGTGACATCTCTATTTCATGAGTTAAACACACTTAATTTCATAACATTTACATTTATGATTAATAAAACTAGTGTGTTTAAGTTTAATACCACCAAAGATTTTACATAACGTTTGGTTCTGCTTCACAACGTGCCCGATCTGATCGTCCGATGCATATCTATCTTTGACCTGTAACATCACATATAAGGTCACAATTAGTTCATATGAACCAAGTAAGTAACCCTTTCCAGAGTTCCCAAAACTCATTTTAAAACACATCTACATACATATCATATGGATGTTTATCATGTCTAGAATATAATATATCATATTCAAACATCAACTTGCACACCACACATTGTGCATTTATTTCCCTTAATGGGACATTTTCACAATATGAATATATTATCTAATCCAACTTTATCACCAGAACCTCTGGCTAAATTAAAACACCATACGTATATATTTTATGGCTCAACCAACTACCCACACACCTGTGGTTTTAACAATTTAGTTTCCGGTTTAACCGGTTATCCACACATTTGTGGTATCATACATATATCAAGTCTAAGATGTTCACCCACCGTACTTCCATCTAGACAATTGCCAGCACCTCTGGCTATCCACCAATGTGGAGTCATAATTATATCAAGTCTAAGATGTTCACCCACCGCTACTTCCATCTAGACAATTGCCAGCACCTCTGGCTATCCACCAATGTGGAGTCATAATTATATCAAGTCTAAGATGTTCACCCACTGGTACTTCCATCTAGACAATTGTCAGCACCTCTGGCTATCCACCAATGTGGAGTCATAATTATATCAAGTTTAAGATGTTCACCCACCGGTACTTCCATCTAGACAATTGCCAGCACCTCTGGCTATCCAGAGTCATAATTATATCAAGTCTAAGATGTTCACCCACCGGTACTTCCATCTAGACAATTGCCAGCACCTCTGGCTATCCACCAATGTGGAGTCATAATTATATCAAGTCTAAGATGTTCACCCACCGGTACTTCCATCTAGACAATTGCCAGCACCTCTGGCTATCCACCAATGTGGAGTCATAATTATATCAAGTCTAAGATGTTCACCCACCGGTACTTCCATCTAGACAATTGCCAGCACCTCTGGCTATCCACTCATAATCTCGCAACGTAATAATATCATATTACCAATCATCAACTATTGCTCACAATAGTTTAATCAAAATTACACTATGGTGTTCGCATTCCTGTACTTCCACCATAGTTATTTGTCAGCACCTCTGACTATTCACCATTGTGATATGATACTCAAACACCGGCTTATCCGGCTATTATTATGCAATCTGTGTTGCATACTTAAGTCAACCGTAACATAAACACATTGGAACTTAACATGTATACAATATAGTCTATTAACTCAATTAGTTCCAATTTAGTTATGCTCATTCATTCAAATCAACCAATATATATACATCACAATCAAGTAGACTCTTTCTACTACTTATATGTAATGTTACAGTAAGTTGGATAACTTATCTGGTTCAAGCGGTTGTTCACTTCCTACAACCTCTTTTCCACTTCTGTGAATTGTCACTTGACTTTCACCACCAACACCTAGTTGTAATTCACATATATACAACTATATTCAATACATATAACACATACAATCAAGTTCAACTCACTTGACTGGTTTGACTTTCTCAAAGTCAACTCGTCACATAATCGACTCTACCTTACTATATTTAGTAAGTTCTAGTCAATTAATCATAATTAATCATATTCCATGCCTCCATTAGGCATTTCATCCATAATTGATGTTCATTATATTAGTTATGATCTCAATTACTTCTTTTAATCAAAATTCATTTATGATCATAACTGTTAATAATTTTTAACATCAATTCATCAAAATCATCATATAACCCATGGATCATGATCCATATTTATTTCAAAACCACAATTTACCCATCCTACTAGTTATCATACCATGATATGGGTTTCATAACAACCGAACATTATACCGGCTTCAAAACGAAGATTTCCCCATCAAAATATCAAATTCTTCGTTTCTAGCAATCTCTGGTTATCCACTAGGCAATAATCAATACCCATAATCATAGTAATACCTTCAAAACTAAATTTAATCCACAGAATATCAAACTAGTAGGAGAGATCGAATCGTTACCTTTTTGAACGAAGTTCTCGGATGAAAACGACGATCAGCATTTGTAGAATCGAATCCTAGCTCGATCCGGACGTTCTGGCAACATTAGAACTGTGATTTGGCGATAAAAATTCGATCAGATCTTCCCTGGGTGTGTTTGAGGTCGAGAGGATAAAAAAATAAAATTTCTTAAGGCAATCTGATAAGAATAGGAATCTGTCAAACCGCCCTACCCGTCGCGTACCGCGAAGCAGGGCAAAATAATTCTTCGCGTACCGCGAAGAAATCCGGAGAAATCAGATATTTTGGGTGCTTCTCGTACCGCGAAGGAACCTCAGAACCACCTTCGCGTACCGCGAAGAATCCCAAAACATAATATCTTTGAAATTTTTCTTCGTTTCGCGATTCCGGACAATCCGTAACTCCGTTTCACGCACGGTTTTCTCCCACGTTCATGATTTCTCAAATACTTTCAACTTGTAACAATAACAATCGTTATTTTACCGATTATTCCAAATACACTTTATTATAAAAAACCGGTTGTTACAAATCTCCCCTCCTTACAAAGGTTTCGTCCTCGAAACCGCTTATATCTTAAAAGAAAGGACAAAATTTCTTTCACTCATCTTCTGACTCCCACGTGGTGTCAGATTCTCTTCTATATTTTTCAATTGAACCTTCACCTGGTTCAGGGACTTGTTTCTCGACTGTTAGACATTTCGGTCTAATATAACTACCGGCCTTTCCACATAGTTCAAGTTGCCATCAATTTCCAAGTCTTCTAGTGGTTCATAAGCCGATTCATCCACCAAACATTTTCTCAGATATGACACATGAAAAGGTCATATATGCCATTCAATTTCTCCGGTAGCTCAAGAAGATAAACAACTTTGACAATTCGAGCTATAATCTTGAATGGTCCAATGAAATGCGGTTTATCTTCCCTTGCTTTCTAAAGCATACAACACCTTTCCAAGTAGAGAGCTTTAACAATACAAAACCTCCCACCTGGAACCCAATAGTCCTCCTATGCTTATCAGCATAGGCATTTTTACGGTTTTGTGCCGCCTTCAAATGAACTAGTATCTAATCTATTCGTTCATTCGTTACTTTAACTACCTTTTTATTTACCAGTTCTCATTACCCAGTTTCTCCACAACACACAGGAGTACCACATTTCCTCCCATACAACATTTCATGTGGAGGCATTCCAATATTGGAATGATAACTATTATTATATGAGAATTTAGCCAAAGGTAGATAATTATCCCAACTACCCTCAAAATCTATTATACACGTTCGTAACATATCCTCCAACGTTTGAATGGTCCTTTCATTCTGACCATTAATCTGAGGATGATACGCCGTGCTTATCAACAATTTATACCTAATTCTTTCTGAAATTTCTCTAGAATGAGAAGTAAATCAAGTGTCTCGATCAAAATTAATCGTTACTGGCACACCATGCCTAGACACCACTTCTCTAACATATATTTCAAGTATAATTGAACATTTATCCTAAGATAAACATGATCATTATACATGATTCTACATAATCAATCTACAATTGATTATTTGGTTTGACTTTCTTCATTCAAACCAAACCATACACTCAATTGTATTTCTACATACATCTTATCTCTATTTTGAATATTCCCATAAATATTCATCCCATCATATGTATAAATACAATTTATACATATTATAAATATCCTATTTCTTTACAAATAGGCTTAACCTTGACTTTTTAAAGTCAAACATCATGTATAATGTACTCAACACACAACAACCGAATGATTTAACATTCGCGTTATTCATTTGCATAGATATATATTCTTATCTATCATTCATGTACAACCCTTATCAATTAACACAATACATGTGTGTACACAAAACTCCAATTGTGCATCATATTTCTCAAAAGTCAACTTAAACAATTTGACTCTTGAAATTTGATGTCTACACTCTTGTAGGTTATCTTTTCTTCACACTCCTTGTGAATCAAAGCCTGCACATTACCAATTTAATGTCTACACATTTGTAGATCACCACATCCACAGTATGATGGTTGTTTACACTCTTGTAAATCAACTCAATCATTATCATTAGTTGAATGTTTACACACCTTGTAAATCATTCAATTACAATAACCACACCAACCATAATCTTTTACATCAATTTCAATTAAAACAACCAATCACATATATGCTAATTGCACAAACAATTGTAGTGTGGACTCACTCAGTCCTATAACTACAAATTCAACAAAATGGGTAACTTATTATCATGTGCATGTGCATGTACATGAATTACCCCCAACGCCACAAAAATGTGGACTTTCATGACAAATATCAATGCCATTTCATTATGGACTTACATGACAATATTAATGCCACGCACCAGTGGTCTTACATTAGTTTCCCACGAATGTGAATCGTCTCCCATTACCTGTGTCAGTTATTCTAAACATATAATGACACGTTCATTAGTTATGCAATTTATCATAACATTAATCAATTTCAACAATCCGAATACCACCCCATGTGGTTTCATATTCATATATTTCCACACAATGTGGATTATTATCAATTTATAGTGTCAACTATGATTTATTATTTAATAACACTTTTCAACTTATGCAATTAGCACATAACATTCATCCAATACTACAAGGCATCTATCAAGTAGTTAAATACCACCACCATGTGGTTTCATATCTTCAACATTTCATGACACATATGGTCAATTTACCATTCAATTTATCACAATTACTACAAGTCGATTACAAGTAGTAACAACAAACATAATCACATTAACCATAAGCACTAAAATGTCTTATGGTTGCATATTGGTGAGTAAGTAACTCACCTATTCATATTACCCATAACTTTGACTTTTCCAAGTCAACATTGTTCGACACATTCTCATATATTGACCAATCCACACGCATGTGGATTTTCCCAATACCTCTCTAAGGAGGATTTGTATGACAAATTCAATGTCATTCCAAGATGGTTTTACACATCTAACACAAGACAACTCACAAGTGGTCTTACAAATAAATTCAACGCCACTTACAAGTGGTCTTATATGATAAATCCAATGCCATTCACCAATGGTCTTACTTGTTAAACCCAATGCCACCCACCAGTGGTCTTATATGATAAATCCAATGCCACCCACCAGTGGTCTTACATGTTAAATCCAATGCCACCCACCAGTGGTCTTACATGTTAAATCCAATGCCACCCACCAGTGGTCTTACATGTTAAATCCAATGCCACTCACCAGTGGTCTTACATGTTAAATCCAATCCCACCCACTAGTGGTCTTACATGTTAAATCCAATGCCACCCACCAGTGGTCTTACATGTTAAATACACATAAAATGCCATACGTTATGGTCTTAAATTTGCTTTAACACTATTATAAATAGTTTCCAATTCAATGTGTCAATTACTATCAACATGTAATGACACTATCACTAGTTATGAAATCATATCATAACAGTCACCATACGTATACACATTGTATACTTACAACTCTATATATCACGCATATAGATTATATGCACATTATATCAATTATTAACATGTTTAAATCATTACATCTCAAACTTAAACATGTATGAACACATAAACATAATTATGTGTCTTTCTCCCCTATCTTGCCTTAAACGGTCAAATTATACATTTTTAATTCATGTATACACACCAAGACATTTTCCATGTTCAAATGAATTAATTTCCCCAACACATCAAGTGTTATTGCCTACACTCATGTAGGTCTTTACACATTAATCTTCCAATTCATTTCTCCTGAATTGGTAACACTATTACGTACAAGTAATAGATACATTAAACTCATAACACCTTACCTAATCTCAATAGCCTAAGTATAAAATGATCCCCATAAGTGCTTGTTCATATCATGTTTGCACTAGTAAGTTGGCCAGACGTACTAGTTCACTCATTATATGCCCAATTCCTTACTTCCTTCATTTCATACTCAAGACATTGATTTCGGTTTCAAACAATCACTCAAATCACATTTAACATGTAATGATTCACATTACATTTAACAATTATAATATAGGAAACAGATATGCTAACCTCATACATTCGGCATCATGATCGGGTCTTCGAATCAAACGTTATGTTTTCATATCAAGAGCACAAAAGTTTGAGATCAAGTGTTCATGACGCACTTGATTCGCTCAAACCATTGCTCTGATACCAACTCTGTAACACCCAAACTTTACACACGATTACACGTGTCCCATTTTTAGGTCCCAGATTAAAATTTTTCCACAAAATCATGTTCGGAAGCGTGACATCTCTATTTCATGAGTTAAACACACTTAATTTCATAACATTTACATTTATGATTAATAAAACTAGTGTGTTTAAGTTTAATACCACCAAAGATTTTACATAACGTTTGGTTCTGCTTCACAACGTGCCCGATCTGATCGTCCGATGCATATCTATCTTTGACCTGTAACATCACATATAAGGTCACAATTAGTTCATATGAACTAAGTAAGTAACCCTTTCCAGAGTTCCCAAAACTCATTTTAAAACACATCTACATACATATCATATGGATGTTTATCATGTCTAGATAATAATGTATCATATTCAAACATCAACTTGCACACCACACATTGTGCATTTATTTCCCTTAGTGGGAAATTTTCACAATATGAATATATTATCTAATCCAACTTTATCACCAGAACCTCTGGCTAAATTAAAACACCATACGTATATATTTTATGGCTCAACCAACTACCCACACACCTGTGGTTTTAACAATTTAGTTTCCGGTTTAACCGGTTATCCACACATTTGTGGTATCATACATATATCAAGTCTAAGATGTTCACCCACCGGTACTTCCATCTAGACAATTGCCAGCACCTCTGGCTATCCACCAATGTGGAGTCATAATTATATCAAGTCTAAGATGTTCACCCACCGGTACTTCCATCTAGACAATTGCCAGCACCTCTGGCTATCCACCAATGTGGAGTCATAATTATATCAAGTCTAAGATGTTCACCCACCGGTACTTCCATCTAGACAATTGCCAGCACCTCTGGCTATCCAGAGTCATAATTATATCAAGTCTAAGATGTTCACCCACCGGTACTTCCATCTAGACAATTGCCAGCACCTCTGGCTATCCACCAATGTGGAGTCATAATTATATCAAGTCTAAGATGTTCACCCACCGGTACTTCCATCTAGACAATTGCCAGCACCTCTGGCTATCCACCAATGTGGAGTCATAATTATATCAAGTCTAAGATGTTCACCCACCGGTACTTCCATCTAGACAATTGCCAGCACCTCTGGCTATCCACTCATAATCTCGCAACGTAATAATATCATATTACCAATCATCAACTATTGCTCACAATAGTTTAATCAAAATTACACTATGGTGTTCACATTCCTGTACTTCCACCATAGTTATTTGTCAGCACCTCTGACTATTCACCATTGTGATATGATACTCAAACACCGGCTTATCCGGCTATTATTATGCAATCTGTGTTGCATACTTAATTCAACCGTAACATAAACACATTGGAACTTAACATGTATACAATAGAGTCTATTAACTCAATTAGTTCCAATTTAGTTATGCTCATTCATTCAAATCAACCAATATATATACATCACAATCAAGTAGACTCTTTCTACTACTTATATGTAATGTTACAGTAAGTTGGATAACTTACCTGGTTCAAGCGGTTGTTCACTTCCTACAACCTCTTTTCCACTTCTGTGAATTGTCACTTGACTTTCACCACCAACACCTAGTTGTAATTCACATATATACAACTATATTCAATACATATAACACATACAATCAAGTTCAACTCACTTGACTGGTTTGACTTTCTCAAAGTCAACTCGTCACATAATTGACTCTATCTTACTATATTTAGTAAGTTCTAGTCAATTAATCATAATTAATCATATTCCATGCCTCCATTAGGCATTTCATCCATAATTGATGTTCATTATATTAGTTATGATCTCAATTACTTCTATTAATCAAAATTCATTTATGATCATAACTGTTAATAATTTTTAACATCAATTCATCAAAATCATCATATAACCCATGGATCATGATCCATATTTATTTCAAAACCACAATTTACCCATCCTACTAGTTATCATACCATGATATGGGTTTCATAACAACCGGACATTATACCGGCTTCAAAACGAAGATTTCCCCATCAAAATATCAAATTCTTCGTTTCTAGCAATCTCTAGTTATCCACTAGGCAATACTCAATACCCATAATCATAGTAATACCTTCAAAACTAAATTTAATCCACAGAATATCAAACTAGTAGGAGAGATCGAATCGTTACCTTTTTGAACGAAGTTCTCGGATGAAAACGACGATCAGCATTTGTAGAATCGAATCCTAGCTCGATCCGGACGTTCTGGCAACATTAGAACTGTGATTTGGTGATAAAAATTAGATCAGATCGTCCCTGGGTGTGTTTGAGGTCGAGAGGATAAAAAAATAAAATTTCTTAAGGCAATCTGATAAGAATAGGAATCTGTCAAACCGCCCTACCCGTCGCGTACCGCGAAGCAGGGCAAAATAATTCTTCGCATACCGCGAAGAAATCCGGAGAAATCAGATATTTTGGGTGCTTCGCGTACCGCGAAGGAACCTCAGAACCACCTTCGCGTACCGTGAAGAATCCCAAAACATAATATCTTTGAAATTTTTCTTCGTTTCGCGATTACGGACAATCCGTAACTCCGTTTCACGCACGGTTTTCTCCCACGTTCATGATTTCTCACATACTTTCAACTTGTAACAATAACAATCGTTATTTTACCGATTATTCCAAATACACTTTATTATAAAAACCGGTTGTTACAAATACTGGGGTACGAACACTCACGATTAGATTCATTAATGTTGTTCTACTGGACAATATATGGATCCATTTCAACAAGGGGAGGAATGAGAGGTTCCTTCTGACAAGAAATAACACGTGAGCATAAGAATCGTAGCAGACATTAGGGATCATACAATTGTTATAACAACTCGAGATACTACTATGGGAGTGTATACAAACAGCTATGGAATATGATGCCAAGCTACCTTACACTTCCAGTAGACTTGATGTTCTTGAATTGACAGGAACAATGAAATCAAGTCTACTCATTACATAACTATACACAAAAGCCTAGGCTTCCTAAGGAGGACTAGGTCACATACAAACAATATCCTTCCAAGAAACATAAACATTTCGGATAGTACGGTCGAGAGACTGAAGACGAATCCGTATCACATCGAACAGACTCGGGGAAACTCTAAACACAACTTCGCATAAACATGAGAACATGAGAGACACACGATATCAAAAGCATCTCCATCTATGCAAAGAAAAAGTAGTACCCGACAATGACGCTTGAATTTCGGGACGAAATTTCTTTAACAAGGGGAGACTGTGACAACCAGTACCAATCCGTCCGGCAAGTCCGTACGGTGTGTGTACCTTCACCATTTACTGTGTGTAAATACAGTGCGTAAACAGTCGTGTGATAACAGGACTCAGAAAACAAACCACAGTTGTATGTGTTTAAATGAAAACTTAAATACAGTAAATACAACAACTCAAGAGAAACAGCAGTGTTCAAACAAATGACAAGAACATATCGGTTGCGATCGGATATCCATAGATGACAGGAATCCGATGGCCGACAAATCAGTACGAAAACAATGTGAAAATAGGAAGTTTAGTTGAGTCCGACAGTGATAAAACACAATTCAAATCATATTGCAGTGTCGTTTCAGAATAATAAACTAACAGCGTGTTTGTGTGGGTGACGATTCACACAAACATATCTGTGAGTTTAACGTTCTGAACGATAACTGATAAGTAGAAAACCAAATCAGAAAGTGAAACGTACGATCGTGTTCGTACAGTTAGCGCTCTGTACGAAAACACGCGTAAGTGACGTTTTCTGACGAAACGGAAACGAAAACACGACACGAACGAAAATAAATTAATAAAATAAAATAAACAACATTTTACAATTTTGAAACTCATCAGAATAAGTAAATTAACTCTTTTTAGTTATTTCAAATAAATTACGCGTTACGTTCCGGAAACGAAACGAAAACGCGAACCGAGCAACCAAAACGAACCCGAACACCCGTGGGGTATTTAAAGCCTAAATTGAGGCCATTTTTTCATTTATCACATTTTCACTCTCTCTACCTCATTTTTCCGGCCACCACCATTCACCACCATTTTCCACCTTCAAAACCCCATATCTTGCTCGTTTGTGGACGGATTTGAGCGTTCTTGGTGTCCACGCGTAGCTCTCAACCTCCTCTACAAGGAAGTACAACAGATCTGAGCATTTATCCAACCGAATATGAGGTATGGGAGCTTGAAAAGCTCGAAAACTAGGGTTTTTCTATCATTTCTTGTTCGGCTATGCATATACATGTTCAATCGGTGTTAAGCCCTGGTGTATACATACCTCACATCACTAAGGACTGATCTACACGTAGCAACGCCATGTGAAGGACCGAGTCAAAGGTTCAAGATGGTTGGAGACCACACAGGTTCGTGAACATACCGGCGAACCTGTTGTGGTTAAATTCGAACAGCCGAACCTTTGGGTGACAACCTTCTGTGGCCGAAGCTATGGTGCAGCGAACCCTTCATCCTCGATCACCGAACCTATGGTGGCGAACCATGTGCAGGTGTTGTTCACGAACCCTTCAAGCAAACCACCTACCTCGCCGAACCCTGCTGCTCCATAGACTACCGAACCTTCAAGCCATTGTTGCCGAACCTTGGGAAACCGCCGAACCCTACTACGAATCCACACCCACAAACCCTACTTCATGCTCGACGAACCTGCGTTGAACAAACCTTAAGGTTCGCTGGAGCCATGCAGTTGCCGAACCTTTATATCCTCGACGAACCTTGGGCTGTAAACCTACTTACCAGCAAACCTTGAACCCATACAGGGACCATTCGATCATCTTCATTCAATGGACAAATTCATTTGGCAAACCTACATAATCACTCGGCCCACTAGCCTGCTTCAGCCCATGAACTGATTCGGCCCAAGGGACTAAGTGGTTCAACCTAATTTCAATGATTTGGCCCAGTCAATTGGCCCACATACATAACCCATCAAGGCCCATACGAAGTGACCAAGCCCAGCCGGTTTAGATTTATACCATAGCGGCCCAACAAAGGACTCGGCCCATGGTAGCCCATACGACCCAAGGTCTTGGTTTTGGTCCATCATTTCGGCCCACCATCATTGATATAACCCAAGGAATTTAATTGGGCTCATGGCACCCACATTCGGCCCATGTGAAGGATTGAGCCCACTTGACTCTAAATGTGAACTAACTTCTAACAGTTAAACGGATGGGTGTGGTGGGCTTGATAAATAGTTAAGGAGTCACACAAGTTTAGTTTAACTAGAACAATTTAAGGTGAATGAGACATAAATTCAATAGCAAAGTACCCTAACATAAACCGAATTGGGTTAAGTAGGCTGAAAACCTATAACAAGTACATGGAGCCGAATGATGACCAAGACCAAAACGGATTAGTCAACCTTATGGTTAACACATACACGTACACAAATCAATTACAATCGATACTTATAAGTTACAATCACATGAAACCAATACAGGATCGTGAATTCACCACAAGTACAATCAAGAGCGCGTGCATTTCTTCACTTAAGCTAAGTCAACCACTACCACAATAAGGTGAGTTCATATGCCCCTTTTCTAATCTTTACTGATTTCAAAGCTCGGGGCTGAGAAACATGCTTAAAGCTTTTATTTATTTAAAAGTTTCCATTAATATATTGCTCACATTATGATTTAGATAATAATGGCTTATCGTTATTATCATTTATCTTTACATGCTTGCTTATTTGATCTTATCTTACCTGAATTAGCGAGGATGCTACATGCTAACCTAGAATCATGATACATTAACACCATAGAATAATGTACGTTGCTAAGAATATATCTTACTAATGTGCATTATTCTTACACTATAGGACAACGGGGAAAACAAGGGATAACATGCAAATAACAATTATAGATAACAAGAAATGATAATCATGATAATGTAACTTCATGATAACAAGATCATTCACACATTACTAACATTGTGTATAAGACAAGTTCTTATAACACTCCGTTCAAGTTAGTAAGAACACTCAACAACGGGATAACATTTGAGACAATTACTTGTGATATCGAGGAGGGTATCGCATGCACACACTCTTGGGATGGCATTCCCACACGTACTACCACTACTTACTAAGACTCTATTTAGAGCACATTTATAACCGTCAGAGGATGCCGGTTACACAACCATAGGACAGTTGGGTAAACTACAAACACTAATCACTAAGGATTTGTTCAATTCAATGAAATTACACCGGGCATCGAGAGGTGCTATCATTCTAATGGATAACATTCATAAAATCTAGGGAACGTATTCATTCCAATAGATATCGTGGGAGGATATCTTACACACCGGGCTGATCAGAAATGACAGCTACTGAGACTATCATGTCTCAAGCTAGGAATCATGGGTAGAACATTTCACATACCGGGCTGGTCAGGGACGACAACTACTGGGACTATTATGTCCCAATCTAGATATCGAGTATGACATCTTACACACCAGACTGGTTAGTACTGACAGTCACAGAGACTATTAGGTCTCGCTCTAGATATCGAGTATGATATCTTACATGCCGGGCTAATCCGTAAGGAATAGCTAACAGAGGCAATTATGTCTCTTTATTCAATTGTTTGGGTATTTTTACACGTCGGGCTAATCAGTAATGATTAGCTACAGAAACTATTAAGTTTCGTTCTAGATATCGAGTATGATATCTTACATGCCGGGCTAATCCGTAAGGAATAGCTAACAGAGACGATTTAGTCTCTTACTTGATTCATTGGGTGATTATACATGCCGGGCTAATCCGTAAGGAATAGCTAACAGAGATATTTATGTCTCTTTATTCAATTATTGGTTTATTATACTTGCCGGGCTAGTCCGTAAGGAATAGCTAACAGAGATTTTATGTCTCTTATTTCCATTATTGGTTTATCTTACATGCCGGGCTTTTCCGTAAGGAATTGCTAACAGAGATAATTACGTCTCTTTCTTTTCATTATTTGATAGACATACCGGGAAATCATGGGTGAAAGGAAATGGGTATCCATCGTTGTATTACAGGTAGTGTTGAGTTCAGTTGAGCATGTGGTGGGATGGCGTCTGGGCTTGACCCTTTCGTATACCCTATATATAAGCATGCTTGGTTGGATGAGACACTATCTGTAAATATAACCATGGAGAGGACATTGTGGGAAACATGGTAATCAATTAACAATACAACTTGTGTGAAACGATGTGAACATGATTGACAAGAATTCAATGGTTTTCAATTACTAAACTTATGAACTCACCAACCTAGTGTTGACTTTGTCTAAATGCATGTTTTCTCAGGTGACGAACAGGTTTAGTCACCATGATTACAGGAACATAGCTAGTGGACTCTTAGAAGACCTAGCTACTTTAATGATTGCATACTTTTGGCTAACAAGACCATGAATCATCTTTTGTATATCTTGTACAGACACAAGATATAGTCTCATTGATTCTTTTGATAGATTTACTTGCTTAAATTATGAACGATACATTGTAATTTAATCTTATAATTCTATATCATTGATGTGTTAGTACTTCTCATTTATTATCATGTGCAATGTAAACAATCTGATCAATTGATTATCATTCAAGATATCGCGCTCCGGGAAACTTCCGCCAGACGGGAAAACCCGATCCGTTCCCGCCGGCCCGGGGTGTGACATATTTCTTCTTATGTGTTCTTTTATTTTTCTTATGTATCAATTTTTTTATTAATTTATTTAAACAATACACTATGCCTCAAAAGTTATATACAAGTGTTTTTAAACAGGAAAAAAATTGATCTCAATGAATATAAGAAACAAAATGATATGTAAAGTCAGAGAAGATAAAATTTAACTAAAAGTACTTTTTAGTTAACAAATTTAGCTTCATATTTGTCATCTTCATCCATAATGTTACTTTTTGATTTGACTATAACTTATCAAAAGCTTGCACATAAAATAACGACAAATAGACATGTATGTTAGCTTACATTTTCTCAAGTCAATAAAGTTTACCAAATCTTTGTTAGTTATTGCTTTTTCTAAATTAAAGAATCCCGAGTAACAAATCAACAATTGCAACTCGTTTTTCACATAATGCTAATATGTATGCCTGGCAACATCATTTTCCAAATTAATTTTTTGATTTGACTCTCTCAAATCATAATTGTTTTTCTTTTCTTTTCTTTTCAAATTTATAGGCCTATCCAACATATTATATGTAGAGTTCCGTATGGCTGGCCTATCGCCTTATGTTCAAGAAATGGTGTCACGATATACTTTATCATCGGTGTAGCTACAACTTTTCCAATTTTTACATGAAATTAGTTTTAATTATAGTGTTCCCACCCTCAACAATACTATCTTTATTGATAGCTAATGTGCTTTGCAAATATTATGTTGTAGTGCCTTAAGTAGTAAAAAGACACCCCCATTTAGAAAGGTTTTATTGGAAGTTATCGAAATGATTTTTAGAGGCCGTGCTTTACATGTTCTCCTAGTTAGTTGGGTATTAGAGGAACACAAAGCTTTACCACATAAGTAGATTCCTATGGTTAAAACAGGAAAAGTTTTATAGTTTTTTTAAATACATTGTTATATCAGACAACGATCATATGTCGTTAACATCCTGACATGTACATCATATTTTATCTTTAATTTACTTTCCTTTCCTTTTCTTTTCATATGTCTTGTTTCATACATGTTTCTATGGCTTTCTTTTCTCTTCTCCTTAAATTCATCATGTGTTAAATTCTTAAAACTATTTGAATTCATATAGTATAAATGAACCATCACAAGCCGCCTTTGGATTTCATTTTCCTCGACTTATACTCGATGATCAAACTAGAATCGACTGGGAATGATTTAGAAAACTCTGCCCATATAAATTACTATATTTGCTAACAGGTATCATCCCCTACTTAAATTAGTTTTCTAGAAATTTAATCAATTTAATCACAACAATAATACCCGGTAAATCTCAAAATATAAAAAAAAATAAATTAAATGACTAAATAAGGGTTTATGGTGGGGTTTAGGCCCAACAAAGTCAAAAGTTGAATACAATGCCATGGTTTCTTGTTCTTCAAGTCCATCAATGCCAACACCAGTCGTAACACGCACAGCAGTCGTCTTCTTCTTGATTTTAAAAAGTTAACCAGCGAAATCGACTGCATTTCAATTTCATCATAATCAATCCTCCATGTTGAAGGTTTTAAGGTCATCTTCGTGTTTACATCAAGCTCGTTTTACCACAGGGGCGTCGTATTTTCAGTCTAGTTCGCGCCATGGGATCAAATTGAGTTCTCCATTTCATGGAGTGTTGCGCTCGGTTCTAGGAGACAAAAACCCTAAATTGGTTCAAAGAGTTTTCTTCTGTTCGGATTCGAGTGATAAATCCTTGTCCGATGCAGTATCCGCCATTGAAGAAGCTGAATCGAATTCCGCAGCGGCAATCGTTCCTACAGCTATCAAAAAGCCTGATGACTTTCTTACGGTTATCTTCTTATTTACTTTGTTAATTTGTGGTTTGATTTTGATAATCAAATCCAATTTCTTTTGCAAATTAGTGCTAGAATGCCATTTCTTCTTTCACAATTGCTCCTGTTATTCTGTTTGCAGGTGTTAGCATTGCCTTTGCCACATAGACCTTTATTTCCGGGATTTTACATGCCAATATATGTCAAGGTACGGCATAATAGTGACTTGATGCCTAGTTATGTTAGCAAATATATGATGTTTTGGCAATAGAATTCTCCACTAGTTATGCTTTTATTTTAGTTTTAAAGGTAAATGATACCTTAATTTTTTTTCCTTCATGTTAACTTACAGGTTGTTGCATGAGAATTTATTATGTTTCTCTGTTTTTTAGATCAGGTTGTAGTTTTATGAGTAGTAGAACTCCTCATATACTTAATTATTGATGCATCTTATGGCAGATGACGTTAATTCTAATGGGATTTGATTGGGTTTATTAGAACTAAAGTTCTGCTAACATTGACTGCTTATGTAGTTTTATTTCATTTAGCAGCAATTTATGTTTTCTAATGTGTCCTTTCACATATACTTTTCCAGGATCCTAAACTACTTGCAGCATTGGTAGAAAGTCGAAAACGACAGGCTCCTTATGCTGGTGCATTTCTTGTAAAAGATGACCCGGGATCTGAGGCCACTGGGGCAGATGCAGAGAAGAACATATATGAGCTCAAGGGTAAAGATTTGCTTAACCGTCTCCATGAAGTTGGTACACTGGCGCAGGTAATTGATGCAAATATTGTTAGTTATTTAATGGTGAACTTGTTAAGCTTGTAATATTTTGTCTCATGGTCTGATGGTCACATTTTAATCCTTGTAAGCAGATTACAAGTATTCAAGGAGATCAGGTTGTTCTTATTGGTCATAGGCGGCTTCGGATAACTGAACTGGTGAGTGAAAGCTTTCTTTTTGTATGCCTGCCAGTTGCTTGTAGAGGTGCTAAGTTTGGCGGGCTGGGTGATGAGTCAAACCAGATTGATTGAATTGGTCGAGTTGGGTTGAACCCATCGACACTGTTTCCTCCATATTAAAGAGATCTATAAATAATCAATGTTTTACTTTTTTTGCAAAACAATATTAGTAGAATTACCATAATT
Source organism: Mikania micrantha (assembly GCA_009363875.1). Classification (NCBI taxonomy): domain Eukaryota; kingdom Viridiplantae; phylum Streptophyta; class Magnoliopsida; order Asterales; family Asteraceae; genus Mikania; species Mikania micrantha. The sequence continues at coordinate 19,774,741 of CM018698.1, forward strand.
TTTTTTTGAATAAAACAATTTTGGAGTTTGAATGTGGATGTGTTCGAATTTTGACGACCTTAAACCTGTTTGACCCATTCTCCTATTCCCCTATAAGCTGTGGTTTATGTTTGAATCTTTGGAGATAAAAACATGTCCCATAATTGGACCCATTAGTAAGCAAATCGGTTGAAATCGTCACATCTAGTTCAATGTATTAAAGCACATCACCTGAAGATAGAGCTTACATTTTTACCTTTGTTTGATGTTTTTTTTTTTGGACTTGAATTATTGCATCTTATATAGGTCAGTGAAGATCCCCTTACAGTCAAAGTGGATCATCTCAAGGTATCATATCACTCTAATCTTAAAATATATGGAGATGCAATAAGTGAAAGTATGAATCTACTTTCATTGGCATTGCACTCTCTAATGCTACATTGCTCATATTTATTGATTACTTCTGTATCCCAGGATTCACCGTACAACAAGGATGATGATGTGATAAAGGCAACATCATTTGAAGTCATAACAACCCTTAGAGATGTTTTGAAGACAAGTTCTCTTTGGAGGGATCATGTTCAAACCTACAACCAGGTTTAGCAATTTTTTAGTTTCGCTAGCTATAGATGTTGAACATGGCTTTTATTTTTGTTTAAGTTTTGTGAGTATTGTACGCTTATAGTTGTTGATTTACTGTTTTTTCTATCATGCGACAATCTTGTCCCAACACATTTTGGCTGAGTCAATAAATTATATTGTCTCCCAAAAACAAAATGAAAATGACTATAAATGGAGAATGTTTTGGGACTTAGTAACTTTTACAAGATGTTAGGTTCGTAACCCCTGTGGTGGGTTGGGGGGGGGAGTTGGGCAGTCGGCCCTAAGCTAGGCCCACTTAGTGGTTTAATCTTTATCTAATTGTTATCTCTCTCTCTCTATATATATATACACATATAAATAGATATATATTTATATCCTAGTCATGTAATTGTAGTCTTAACATTTTATCAATAAAAGAAATCCTTAACTACAACGTGTGGATACATGTCACATCAATCTAAGATTTGCCTTCATCTCTCCCTCCCAGACGGCCAGACCCCACTTAAAAGTGAGAAATTACTAGGTATGTTTGTTTGTTTCTTGGTTTCATTTTGTGTGTGAATCTATTTGTGCCATGTCACTTGATGTCTAACAAGTGATACCAAAGAGTTGGCTTGTTGTGTATTGCACAATATTCCTCCCCTATTTTATGAGATTATGCACGAACACACTGGAATAAACAATTGTTGAAGAACAAATATGGAGCGTCATTGCTAGGGTCAACTGTCTTGATTGGGTTTTAGTTATTTAAACCTTGAAGTCGTTGGTTTTCGGGCCGAAACAAGAGGTGTTTTCTTTTTGATTTGGCTAGCGATCGTAGTTAGGGTTTCGGGCGTAAGATTCTTGAATAAATGTTGCTAATTGCTGCTATCGTGGGATCTATTGTTGTGATTAGGGTATGTTTTTGGAATCTTTGAGTCACCTATTTCACTGTTGTTGAATTTGATCAATTTGTTGTCACTACTGCCATGATTGGAGTTTTGGAACCCAAGAGTCACCACGTCGATCATCAACTGTCCACTGCTAACATTGTTGTCGTTTAGGCTTATCAACAAGTTCACTCATTCTTGTTTTGATTTGGGTTTTGGGCTGTCAAAGGATTCAACTTCTGTTGTGATTGTGGTTGGGTGCTTGATTAGAGTTTGGGATTGTTGATTAATCAATTGGTTGGATTCACTAGGTATATTGATTAGGAGGGTGCAGGTGGATTGTTGAGCTCGTTTTGGTTTCGATAACGTTACCTAGGTCCAAGTGGATTGTTGAGCTCATTTGTTTATTGTTTTTTGAAACTATGGGATAAGGTAGTGTGTAATAGAACAACCGACGAGTTGAAGCCCGTGCAACTTTTATGTTTGAACACTACTTTTAGTTTTGACTTGATTAGTAAACAAATTGTAGTTTGAGACAACGACTGACAAGGGGAAGATTTAGATTGAAATATTCAATGGTATTGACATGTTGGAAAATGCAATTGTAAGCATTGATTAGTCAAAAGGATTTGAATATGATGCTAGAGGAAAAACTAGAGAAAATGAAAAAAGCTGAGGAAATTGCATGGAACTCCAAGGACAAGGAAGCTAGAGGAGCTATTACTTTGGCCCTGACTAGGAGCATTATTTTTAACATGATGCATGAGAGTATTGTATGTGTATGAGAAACTATCTGCAGTTAACAAAATGTTCTTGATAAAGGAAAATTTCATGAAAAGGTTGAATGAGGGAAGCTCAATTGTAGTTCACATAAACAACCTGAATTAGATTTCGTCCAAATTATTATTTGTGGGAATTAAGTTCAATGATGAGACGAAACTCACTAAAGATGTGTTTTTGCTATCTTCATTACGTGATAGTTCGTAGGGGTGTTCATCGGTTCGGTTAGTAGTTTGTTTAGTTTATTCAGTGCGGTTTTATCAGTGTTGATTTTTTTTATCCGTAGCCGAAAAACAAACCGAAACTGATTTGAATTCAATTTGATTCGGTTTTGGTTAAAAACCGAACAAATCAAATTCAGCCTAATAAATTGATTAAAAACCAAACAAAACGATTAAAAACGGAATAAACCAATTAAACCTAACCGAATAAACTTTATATATTATTAATAAAAATAATAAATTTATATCTAAGTTCGTTGTAATTGGTTAACCGAATAAACTGAACAAATTGATTTAAAAAAAAATGGAATCGAAAACCAAATTCGAAATTTAGATGCATTTAGGAACTGAATTGAAAACCGAATTTACAATTCAGTTTAGTTTTTTTTGTTGCGGATATGGTTCAGTATTCGGTCTTAAACATTTTTTGGTTTTTGTAAACACCCCTAATAGTTGGCTCAGGATAGTGACTGTTGTTATGAGTTTTGTGGGGACCACTAATATGAATTTGAGAGATTCAAGATATTGTTTTGAGTAAAGACATTTGCCGAAAGTGTATTAGTGGAGGATCATCTTCTGAGATGTTAGATGTTGGTTGGGAAACGGGAAATAACAAGCATAGTGGGATTTATGGAAGGAGTTGTCTAGAACTCAAAAGAATATGAAGTGTTGGAGCTGCAATGAAATAGGGTATGTTAAGAGTCATTCTTGGGTTCAAAGCAAGGGAATGCCACTGAGGGAGTTTCTGATGATGATGCTATGAACTAGAGCGTTGAAAGCAATGTAGACTCTTGGATCATGGATTTAGGGGCTTTGTTTCATGCCATGGATAATGGGGAAAAGATGATGAATTTGAAACAAGAAGATTTCGGAAAAGGTATGACTCGCTAATGACGAGATTCTTAAGGTTACAAGCATGGGGGATATTGGTCTGGTTACTTCATTGGGAGCTACATGGAACTTCAAAAATGTTAGGGTGATTGTAGGTCTGAACATGAAGGAGATTTTTGATAGTTAGCTGGATGGACAAGGACGGAAGTAAGGTTTTGTGGTGGTAAATGAAAATTTGGTGATTGCTCGTGGTATGAAGTGTGGGTCATTATACATAGTTGAGGTGCGTGTTGAGGGATGTATGACCATCTTTGTTTATTAAACCAAATATGGTTTGCTAAATCTAGTGTAAGAGAGTTCATTTTGCAAAGGTTGTATTCCAGGTACGATTCGAAGAACTATTGGTTTTTGAAGACTAAGACTAGTGAATTCCTCTTGTTGATACTTCGCCATGGAAAGTGTTGGTGATCTTATAATGGAGTGTCTGTATTGATTGAGATAGAGGATAAGTCATTGGCAGGATTCATCATGGCTGAGTTGGAACTCGAGGAAGCTTCAATTGGCCTTTCTTGTACTTGATGAGTGGTCGTTGCACTAGCGGATGACTGTGTGCTTGAATGGCGGGAGTTGTTAGGCTCATAGGCCTTTGGGTGGGTTTTTTGGGTAGCCAGCCCTAAGCCCGGCTGACTTGATGGTTTAACCTAATTATTAACAATTATACAAGGAATGTATCTTATGATAACTCAATCTTAGAGAGTTAACCCTAAAATTCATTTCTTGCCACTTACTATAAATCATGAAAAAAATGTGTGGTCTATACTAATTCATCTTAAAGTTGATTTTTTTTAATTTAAAAACAATAAAATAATAAACTTTTAAAGTAGATAACATTTTTTTTCATGATTTAAAATGAGTGACTAGAAATGGGTTTAAGTGTGAAATTTCTAAGATTAGTTTATCTAGGATACAATCCCTATTTATATATGTATCCTAGACATGTAATTGCAATCTTACAACTTACCAATAAAAGAAATCACTAGATGCAACTTGTGGATATATGTCACATCGATCGAACCATGTTATATCTTATTTCATGTTTCCCTTTGCGACTTGATATCTGACACGGGAAAGGTTTTCCATTTTCACAATCATTTAGTGAAAGCTATAATATGCTTATATGCATAAATCAAAGTAGAAAATATGAGCAATGGATGCTTTATATAGATCATTGTATGATTACAACTTTCATTTTCTAATTTTTTCCTGTTTGAAGGAGGCAACTTTGTGTCATTGATACATTAATGTAGGGAAGTTTGGTTTGCTTTATGGAAGAATTTGAACAAAAAAAATAAATTAGAGCCTTATCATTTTTGTTCCTTTTGCTCATTTTACAATGCTGGAGCCAGATAACTAATTGTAACATAATTAAGCAGCATGCTGTTAATATATTTGCACCTGCTTATGGTTGTGTTTAACTAGTTATAAGGTAAGCTGTTATCTATGCATCTTGCTTTATTGTGTACCTATCTCATTATAACAATAAGCAAGTCTAAGTACTAGAAATCTCTAATTTGTCCATGTGTCAACTCTGGTGCGCTTTTTTTTTAATTTGATTATTATAATTATGAAAACCATTAAAGGTTTTTTTAATATTTTTTAACTTTAATTAATATTTTCTTGCACTTTTTTTTAATTATCGGTGTGGTTTCTCCTTGCAATCGTTCTGTGTTTTCAAGTTTTACGAGCGGGTGGTGGTCACTTTCACGACTGGGTATGTTTTATGGTATTATGTTGGAGTAACAACTTTTTAAATACACTGTTTTTAGTGCTCATTTTTACAATTATTCAAACTTTATTAAAAATCGGCCTACTTAGCGCGGTTATAACGCTAGTTAAGAACAATAACTATATTCCTGGACTGAATTCTTCTTTTTTTTTTGGTTGAATTGCTTTTGTGTTATGCAGCATATTGGTGATTTTAATTATCCAAGATTAGCAGACTTCAGTGCTGCAATATCTGGTTCCAACAAATTACAATGCCAGCTAGTTCTTGAAGAGCTAGATGTAAGTCACCGTGATGTTTGCTAAACTACCGTGAAGTTTTCAAGATTGTGACAAATTAGTAATATGTTTGCTGTCTTCTGACATTTTTACAATATTTTCTAATTAGGTGTACAAACGATTGAGACTCAGCCTTGAGCTACTTAAAAAAGAAATGGAGATACATAAGATTCAGGTAAGTACTGGTAGCATCATATTATATATTTTCAACAATAATTATTGCTTTTGATACCATCTTAGTGATGCACGATTGCACGTGGTTTTTGTTTAGGAATCCATAGCCAAAGCTATTGAAGAGAAAATAAGTACTGAACAGCGCCGTTATTTGTTGAATGAGCAGTATAAGGCTATCAAAAAGGTAACTTTTTAATAGATTTTAATTATATTGATCTCTGTTGATGCAATTTATTTTTCTTGTTGCATTATTCATGAAACAATTTTCTTAAGTTATGAAATGATTTCATTCTTTGTTAACATGACTCATGCTATCTTGTTACAGGAATTAGGACTAGAGACTGATGACAAAACAGCACTTACTGGTAACTTCACTGTTTTAGTTTATATGATGTGGATGCATATAATTTGCAGATTTTATTTCTCGATAAACTTCTGCAAATTGAGTGATGTTTACCTTTATATGATTCGACAATCCTTTTATTCTTTTCTGCAGATAAATTTAGGGATAGAATTGATCCAAACAAGGAGAAAATCCCACCTCATGTTCTGCAAGTTATTGAAGAAGAACTGAAGAAACTGCAACTCTTGGAAGCCAGTTCTAGTGAATTTAATGTTACACGTAACTATCTTGATTGGCTGACTGCCTTACCCTGGGGTAATTATAGGTATGTCAGCATCTTTTTAAATTGGTCACTCTGGTTGTATTTAAAAACATAAATCAGTGAAGGATATGGTTTCTATTGCCACTTTGCATTCATCTAAAAAAAGCTAAAGTGCTCTTGCTTTTACTACATACTTCAATTGATTTGAACTTCCTTTATGATTAATCTTGAGGAGATGAAATTTTACAAATTTGACAATGTATCACACCATCTGCACTTTGAATTTCGGTAGATAGAACGTGAAGTTTCATTTTGCTTTTATCTTTGTATATAGTTCACCGGTTACATACACACACTTGGTTTGTAATAAGAAGGGTTGCGTTCTGATGTTGAGCTTTTTGTTAAATTAACTTTAGTGATGAAAACTTTGATGTCCTACGGGCTCAACAAATTCTTGATGAGGATCATTATGGGTTGACTGATGTTAAAGAAAGGATACTTGAATTTATTGCTGTGGGAAAACTTAGAGGAACATCACAAGGTTAGTTTTATTTCATCTATCATTTAGCTTAAAATGTAAGTTGGTATTTATGAATATACCGAGTAAAAAGCATCATGATAAAACATAGATCCCCACTGCTTGACTTCAGATTGTGAGTAGATTGCCTCCTGTGATGCTCTTTGGGTGAAGGTGCGCATGACAGTTAGCGAGTCTGATAACACATGTTATGATAAGGCGTAGGTTATTAGACAATAAATGTATTAAAGTAATATGAGTTAGAAGTTCTTTTATATCCCTTGTAATATCTCTGTTATATCCCTTATGAAATTTTTTCGTAACACAACAAGAATACAATTACTATACGAAGTTTATCTTGGTATCAGAGCCAATCCTAATCCTAGTACAACTACCAGCTAGCAGCCGCCGATTCCTCTTCTTTGTCGATACTTATCAGTCATACAATGGCCCTCCTTGCAACCTTCTATCAAACGGACAAGACGACTCATAATTCCCACAACTTTGGATTCGCTGTCTCCAACTACTTGTGGTTATTGGGAGGCAAAAATCCAATCATTTCTTGTTACAAACAATTTATTTGGCCATGTTGATGGCGTAATTCTGTGTCAACCAACAACTCTTCCATTGATCACCTTTTCTTGAAAAGATGTAGCAGACCCTAATCATGCAATTTGGGTTTCCAATGACTCTCACATCCGAGTGCTAATCCTATCTTTTATTTCTAAAGCTTCTTTTCGGCATGTACATGGAATTACTTCCCATGATCTCTGGGTGTACCTTGAACGTGCATATGCTCGTCATACCATCCTTCATTCTCCTCCCCCTTTAAAACTCAACTTTTGAAGCTTAACCTGAAAGGTGAAGAGTCCTCTTTTGCACACTTGACTAGGGCACAAGAATGCTTCGATGCATTTGCCAGTATTGGCGAACCGATGGATATAAAAAGATAATGTTATGCTTGTGATTTATGGTCTAAGGAAAGAATTCAACGACTTAAAGTCCCCTCTTCTCAATCGACAATTCCCTCTTCCTTTTACCAAACCTCATGGCCTTCTGTTTGACCATGATGAGATGTTAAGAAGCCAGTGTCTACTTCACCGCAGAAGAATATAGTTTATGGCACATGGTGAGGCATTGGTCCCTGTTCAGTCGTAGTGCCCTGATTATGATTTGGCTACCTTAAGGGTGAGACCACACAATCTGCCAATCTTGCTGACTCACAAGCGTTGCCTCTTGGCTTTCGGACATTGTCTGCATGTGCTCAGGATCTCACTAGCATTGACAACTCTAAGGCCTGCTATGGTGATGACTGAATATAATCTTTATGTTGGCAACGGTAAGGGTTTACCCATTCTACACATTGGCTCAAAATTTTACTTCTCTAACAAAACCTTAGCTCTTCAAAATATACTTTATGTTCCTAAAATTAAATGAAACCTTCTTTTTGTTCAATTTTGCCATGACAAGAAATTGTTTTATGAATTTCACTCTACCGTTTTTTTTTTTTTGTAGAGGACAAGTCTACACACACTACCCTACTCACTCACACATCCAATTAATGGTGGTTTTTACTCCTTGTAACTTCCACGGATACAATCTATTTTTAAAGTGACTTTTTTTTGCCACCTGGGCTTCTTCCATCACATGGTATCAAAGACTAGGACATCCTCATCCACAAATTTTGAAGTCTATGTTATCTCATTATCATTTACCTTTACCAAATAAATATTACTTCAATTTGTGATTTATGTTTAGTTGGAAAATCATCAAAATTTCATTTACTACCTTCTACTTATAAAAGTTTGCACAATTTGGATCTAGTATTTTGTGATGTATGGGCCTGTTTCTTGATCATTAATCTAGGTTTGTGTGGATATTTTCTCTAAAATTGAAATTCGATGTTGTGATATCTTTAAACATTTCCTAGTTATTGTTGAATGATAATTCCAAACCAAACTAAAATATGTTCATTGATTGGGGAGGTGAATTTATAATTCTCTCCTTGTTTTTCTACACTCTTGCCATCATTCATAACCTCTCATGTCCACTTATGAGGTAACAAAATAACTCTGTTGAGCGTCTTCAATTCTTCATCGTCAGTGTTGAAACACGCCTCTTTACTAGCCCAATCTCATGTCCCACAAAGGTTTTGGCATTTTGCTTTCAACATGACCGCATGACGGTTTATCTTATTAACCGGATGACATCTAGAGCAAAAGATTTCACTCAATAAGTGTTTTATCATCTATTGGAGCGGATTTATTTTTTCTTCAAATTTTTGGTGTCGCTGCTACCCACACTTTCGTCCTTGGAACAAACACAAAATGGATTTTCGTTCTATTTCTTGTGTGTTTCTTGAGTACAACAACTCCCACCATGATTATGGGTGCTATAAAGCTCAATTTGAACGGATTTATATTGCTTCACATCTTTTTCAGTGAGCAACTCTTTCACTTTCACAAACAGCGTAACAATACCCCTTTCTCACCTCTACCATATCCATACATTTCTTCCTATCCTATTACCTTTTCCTTTACTTATCCATTCTAATCACCACAAAGCTTGACCCATCAAGGCATCAACCACTCATGATCTAGCCTCAATCTCCTTCACCACCCACAACCCAACCACAATCCATGTCCCAAACCCAATCTCATCCACTACCTCGGCTTCACAACAACCAACAGCCCAACCTCAAGCTGACCACCACCCTCTGCCCAACAACCACCCACAACCAAATCTCCATCTAAACTACCACCTTTGGCCCAATAACACCCACTGGTCAACCCCCTCAGCCCAAACATATCAACGCCATAAAATCTCTACCATCACCCCAAATCCACCATGTACCAAACCAACCAATCTTCACTTCAATACTTCACTAGTCACATGCTTCCTCCTTTAATAACCAAACCTGTCATCGTTGGTATTGCTAACAAACATCCTCATTGGTGTAGTTCCATGGCTGAAAAATGTTAAGTGTTACGGAATTGCACATGGTCTCTCGTTCCACTTGTTCTGCACTCTAATGTGGTTAATTGTAAGTGAGTTTATAAACTAAAAAGGGGTCAAACATGGGCAATCGAATGTTATAAAGCATGCCTTGTTGCTAAGGGGTGTCGTCAATAGCCAAACATTGATTATCTATCAAGAGACTTTCAATCCGGTGGTAAAATCGATCAATATCCATGTTTACTCTTTAGCGGTTGCACACAAATGACAGTTAAGAGTTAAGACAACTTGATGTGCAGAATGCTTTTCTACATGGTGATTTAAAAGAGACCGTTTACTTTGTTGACCAGAATAAACCAAATCATGTTTGTCTTTTTCAAAAATTGTTATATAGATTAAAAATATGATTCTTTCGCAGAGAAATTATATTATTGAATTGCTTGAACGAGCCGATTTTTCCCAAGCTAAACTCATGCGGTCATGCCTTCAATGATTACAACCATCACCAATCTTGCTCTTGGTGATAGTTCACCATTTGCTAATCTGGTGAAATAATGTCAGATAGCAGGTGCACTTCAGTATGCCACACTTTCCATCTGGATCTTACTTTTGCAGTCAACAATGCTTTCTTCATGGAAATCACAGGTCGAATGTGAAACAAATATTACTATATTTGCAGGGAATAGTGGCATTTGATCTCCTAATTAAACATGACTTCAGGACAATCCTACATGCTTAGACGGACTCGACTTTTAACTCTTTGAGGGCATTCTCTAATATTGACTAGACTGTATTTAGATAACCGTCAATTCTTTGGGGGTATGCTATCTATTTTGGCTCCAATCTTGTGTCTTGTTCTGCCTGAAAACAAAGAATTGTCTCTCGGTCATCTACAGAATCTGAATTCCATGCCTTAGTGGATAAAGTTGCTAAGCGTACTTGGCTTTAAATATTTCTGCATGAGCTTTGAGTCCCTACTTAGTTGGCACCCACTCTATGGTGTGATATTCTGGGCGCTACGTACTTAACTACAAATCTAGTCTTCCATGCTTGTACAAAACATGTAGAAGTGGATTTTTACTTTGTTCAAGAGAGGTCGCTCAAAGAAAACTCTCGGTTCAGTTTATTTCACAAATTATCATATTTTTGATATCTTCACAAAGCCTCACCCTCGCAACGAATTATCCTCTTGCGATCCAAGCTACTCGTCGCTCTTTGGCTTTAGCTTGCGGGGAATACTAGACCATAAATGCATTAAAGGGATAGGTGTTAGAAGGTTTTTCATATCCCTTGTAATATCTCTATTTATATCCCTTGTAAAGCCTTTTTATAATACGACAACAATACAATTCCCATACCAAGTTTATCTTAGGTTGATCTTAGATATTTACATTGTACTGAAATTAAAGAAGTTTAATGCAAGATTTATCTTTGTTGCAGGAAAAATCATTTGCCTTTCTGGTCCTCCTGGAGTGGGTAAAACTAGCATTGGTCGTTCGATTGCTCGTGCTTTAAACCGAAACTTCTATCGGTTTTCTGTTGGGGGATTGTCTGATGTTGCTGAAATCAAGGTCAAGAAAGTGTATTAAGCACTCTTGTTGACTACTAACTATCTGATGTTGTTGGATTGTCTGATGTTGACTATTAAGCGCTCTCTACTGTTAATATGGGTTAGGTTGAAACATCTCACTTTTAGTATGGGCTGGGACAATACTTCATTTTTCTATTTTTTTCTTTAAATTTTAAAGAGTTTTGTGGTGTTACTTAAGATGCAAATAACAATAATAATCCGTATATGGGAATAAATTGATGAGGTCGGCATGTAATAAGAAAAGACATTGTGGTGCTTTCAATCCATCGTAGCCACTTTTTCTAGATGACCCGTATGGGATAAAACAAACCCAAATATTATTATCTTTATATTAACATTTAAATTATTCCAGGGACATCGTCGTACCTATATAGGTGCAATGCCTGGGAAAATGGTGCAGTGTCTGAAAAGTGTGGGAACTGCAAACCCTCTTGTCCTTATCGATGAGATTGATAAGGTATATTTTAATTTTGAAATATTATGATGATTCATGTGTAAAAACACATTTGATAGTTGCATTTGGAAATAGCTTTTTGTTATTTAATTTTCATTTTTTTTAATCTTTGTCACAGTTGGGAAGGGGACATGCAGGTGATCCTGCAAGTGCCATGTTGGAGCTGCTTGATCCAGAGCAAAATGCTAATTTCTTAGATCACTACCTTGATGTTCCAATTGACTTGTCAAAGGTTGGTGACAATGTGGATCCATTTTAAATTATTGTAACTTTTTTTACAAGCATATATTTTTTTTTTGGTTTCAAAGAAAAAGAAATCATGTTTAACAGCTTTCACAGTTCATTCTACCCAAACCATTCTAAAGAGACCCAAGGTTCTTATGTGAGTTATTGTATATGAATTTGGTCAGCCTTTGAGATAGTTTTAATATTAACGCCCCACAAATGACTTTATAGGCGAAGTATGGAATTAGAAATGCAAAATGATAATGCTGACAATTATAGATCCTTATTGAAAAGTTCTCAAGTACACATTTCTTATTTTACCAAATTTGTGGTGCAGGTTTTGTTTGTATGTACAGCAAATGTAGTGGAAACTATACCAGGTCCACTTTTGGACAGAATGGAGATAATTCCTATAGCTGGTTATATTACGGATGAAAAAATGCATATTGCCAGGGATTATTTAGAAAAGAACACTCGTGATGCATGTGGGGTCAAGCCTGAGCAGGTATCTCTCTCTCTCTCTCTCTCTATATATATATATATAGGGAAGAAATCCTTTGTTAACCCACTCTTATTGTCTTAACCCGTATAACTTCTCCAAAATCAATCCAAAATGTTATTTTCTTTTTTTTTATAAATATCATTATTACACATGCACAAAACTTTCTTTTATGCATATGTGTAAATTCATCAACATATAAGATGTAAAGGCAATGTAAGTTTTGCTTACATTAACATGATTTATAATTTTCGGTACAATGTAACTTAAACTTATACTGCTTTTAAATCTTATACGGTGATAAATTTACACATACACATAAAAGAAGTATTGTTTATCTGTAATAATGATATTTAAAAAGAAAAAGAAAATGAACATTCAGATTGATCTTGGCGGAGTTATGCAGGTTAACACAATAAGAGTGGGTTAATAACAGAACCTTCCCATATATATATATAATGTATGCATATATGGGGATGCATTAAGATGAGAATCACTATTGTAGAGAACCGAAAGAATCATTTATAGTCACATGATTTTAGGGGCATAAAAGCAACTTCCTTTTATTTCACTTTTAAAATAAAAAAAAAACTTGTGGCTAGAAATGGTTCTTTTAGTTCTCAAGTGATATTGGTTCTCAATTGAACATCCGTTGTTTTACATCAATTTAAGATTTTAAGGTGCGAAATTGTCTTTTATGAATGTGATTAAGTACAAAAAATAAATGAATATTACTGATTATAAACACTATAAAGTAGTTGGTCTACAACTTGAATTTTGTAATTATTACACGAAATTCCTTTACAAGTCTAATAATGTAAACAATCAATTTCTTGTTTAACAAAATTTGAAAATCCTTTTTACTTTATATGATTACATATTTACTTTATTTTATAAGCTTTTATTTTACCTTCAAATCTATATGAATTTCACCAATTAATTGTTCTAGCGCTTTACCAGTTTTTGTGTTAGCGTGTTGTGTTCCCCGTTGCATTGTGTGGGCTCCCCTCTAGAGTTTTTTTTTGTGTGTGTGTGTGCGTGCTATGTGTTAGTAATATGTATTAATATTTAAAATTTTCAGGTTGACTTGACAGATGCAGCTCTTCTTTCATTGATAGAAAATTACTGCAGAGAAGCAGGGGTTCGTAGTCTTCAAAAACAAATTGAGAAAATTTACCGCAAGGTTTGCTGACTTCATATGTGCTTATTTTAATGTTTGATGCTTTGATATTGTGGCATTAACTTGAAATCATGTAGTTGAATATAGTGCCATCTGGATGCTCTCTTTGTGTTTTTTGTGGCAACTTTGAAGCCCTAATTTTTAATGGTAATCATGTGCCCTCTTTGCAACTTTTTTGTAGATTGCTTTGCAGTTGGTTCGACAAGGAGCACAAAGTGAACCTTCAGGTTTAGGAAATGAGTCAACTCAGGATGCAATGGAGTCCAAGGAGGCTGAAAAAGCTGAAGTTGTTGAGACAAATGTGACAGCTGCTACTCATACACAACAGTCTGATCATCAGGCTTCTGATTTAAAGGTAAAGCAACAAATGATTCTTGTGGCTAATACAAATGATATACATTGATTTATCTAGTATAAAACCTATTTATTCATGTTTATAACAATATGAGATTGCTATCATAAAAAAAAACCGTCATGCTGAAAGAACTTTAGCCTTAACATCACCATCAAATATATCATCCTAAACAAGTCTAGATTAAAATGAAATCAGCATAAATTACAAAGATGTTAAACCTGTAGGCGTATATAAATTTTTTGTTTTGCACATTTTTGAGTGCCAACATTCTCTTGAATTTTTATATTTCATCGTCATTTCCAGGATAATGAAGCACCTGAGAAAGTGTTGGTTGATGAGAAAAACCTTGCAGATTATGTTGGAAAGCCTGTTTTCCATGCTGAACGCATGTATGACCAGACGCCATTAGGAGTTGTGATGGGTCTTGCATGGACCGCAATGGGAGGGTCCACTTTATACATAGAGACCACACAGGTTGAACAAGGTGAAGGGAAAGGAGCCCTTCATCTAACGGGTCAACTTGGTGATGTCATGAAGGAAAGTGCTCAAATTGCTCACACTGTTGCCCGGGCTATATTGGCTGTAAAAGATCATGATAACCCATTTTTTGCAAATTCCAAGGTTCATCTACATGTGCCTGCTGGTGCTACACCTAAGGATGGGCCTAGTGCTGGTTGCACCATGATTACTTCCTTGCTCTCACTTGCAATGAACAAGCATGTCAAGAAAGACCTAGCCATGACTGGGGAAATGACTCTAACAGGTCGGGTCCTTCCGATTGGTGGGGTATGTGTCCTGAACCTTGTTTTATATTTTAGTCTTGGAGCTAATTGGGTCCATGAAAGTTGCTGAAAAATATGGTCTTAATGTTTTTGGTTGTTTGTTTCTAAAACCTTAGTGGTCTTTTCTTGATTAACAAGCAACAAAAAGCAATGCTGTTTCATGGGACAAGAGTTTGGTTCAACATAGTGGTGGGAATTTTGACCCATGTACTTATGAATGTGTCAATTTGGGTGGTAAGTGGTTATGTATAATCTTTAACGAATCAAAGGAAAAAAATAAGCCACAAGGAGAACATGCCAAACATGTTAAAAGTTGACTAAACTCATCATTTAATGAACACTATTTTCTTTTTCAATTTTATTCACTGTTTGGTTGGTTATTTTAAATTGATTTGTTTTTGTAATTATAATTAGCACAATAATTACCTTAATACTATTTAGAAACCAGATTTAAAAGAACTTTATGGTCAACCTGCTACTGGGGTTGGTTTAACCTGTTCGAAAAACAGCCTGTTTCAAGTTTTAACCACCCAGACTCATTTTGGCCCATTACCCCACCCTCTTGACTCACCCATCTTGACACCTCTAATATCTTTTGAAAAATATTTTTAAATTAATGTATACGTTTGCATATTCATTTTTGGATGACTTTTTGATTCAATATGACTATTATCACTTATTGCGCAAATATAGGTGAAGGAGAAGACGATAGCTGCAAGACGAAGCGGCGTAAAAACTATTATATTTCCTTTGGCTAACAAAAGGGATTTTGATGAGCTGGCACCTAATGTTAAGGAAGGTCTTGATGTCCACTTTGTAGATGACTACAATCAGATATTTGATTTGGCTTTTGAAACTGAGAAATAAAAACCATCATAATTGATACGAAACTCCATATTCCTGCACGTTGAAGCTCTTTCTGACAGGCCCGCCCCACGGGTCAAACTAACAGGTTTTTCATTGACATTTTACATTGTGTAATTTCATTTCAGGACATATTTTTGATTTTTAGGTAATTAGTTTTTTTCCTGTTCACTTCACATTTTTCATTAACACATTATAAAGAAAACAATTGTAACATGCATAATGGCATTCAGTGAAGATGCTAAATAATGTGTTATAATGAGTTTAAATATTATGTTGCGGTTTTTTAGCTCACAATCTTTCGACTTGATTGTGTGATTTAGCAGTGTAAAGGAGCTTGACTAAGCTCGAGCTAGATTTAGCATGAGCTGTGCTCAGGAAGCTTGCTATTTTCTGTTATGTCACTATATATTATCGTATATTTATATAAAAAATATATCTTTTTATAGGCTTGCAAGCCTAATTAAGCTCAGACTCAAGCTCATTAATTTGATGAGCTCTCTTAGACTTGAGCCTGAGGTCGAGCTTGTTTAAGTTCTAAGTTCTGTTTAGCTTGAGCTTTTAGTAATCTGATCTTGGTAGTTCACATGTAGTTTGCTTACACAGCTAGTGTAGATATACTGAATGTCATCCCACTTGTATGTGATTAACCCAAAAAAATTACGAAATAAAGTTTCAAGATGTTCGTCGATCGGCCCAGGTAACTTACTACTCAAGTTAGGTCATGTTGAAAAACATGCCACTTTTTTTACAAGGGCTATGTTAACAGTGAACCTGTGAACACTTTTGTCATTTTCTTTTCTTTTTTTTCCTCCTTTAAATTATAAATAAATAAAATATTATTACGGGATTTACAGCAATAATCATTTACCAATAACCAACCTGTTCTTTTCTAGCTAATTTTGATGGATATCAATTTATTCCAAATTTGGAAAATTTTTATTTATTGTTTTTATTTTATATTTTGCAGGCGTCAACCGTAAGTAAAAATATAAAGAAATCAAGCTTCACAATGGTCAAATGGAATGATATCCACAATTTGTTAGATCAGGAGTTAAATATTCATTTTCTTTTTAAATTATCAGTGTCTTGTGGACAAGAATAATTAAGTTCATGCAATTATATATGGTTTACGAGGTGAAAACAACCGAGTACATGAATCGTTAGAAAAATAATCATGTTTTTTAGCACATTTAATAATCATATGTTTTTAGGGGTGTAAATGAGTGAAACCAACTAGTGAGCTGCTTTAGATTGGCTCAATAAAACTCGAATCGAGTCGAGCTTAAACAAGCTATAACTTTTTTGAAGCTCGTTTAACAAATGAGTCCAAGCTTTATTATTGATGAGGTTGTGTTCAGATTGATGTACTCAACCTTTTTAATAAGTGGGTCGTATTAAATTGTTTTGATTAGACCAAAACTAATTAGAAGTCTTTTAAAAACCAGGCCAGGAACCGGAATGGGCTGATCCAATTAATTCACACGAACTGCCCTCGAACGAACCGACTGGTTACATAATGCTAAGAGTAGATTCCACTAGACTTTGTTGACTGAAACCGGTAGAGGGTCTTCAAATTTTTTGTTTCGGCTTGTCTCAAGCTGTTTTTGATGCATCCAGGATAAGTTGGAATCTCTTAAAACATAATTTTTCAGGCTTAAATATTTGCAGAATTCACGTCCACCGTAAACTATGATGAGGTTGTAACTTACGCACGAGAAAATTAGTCAAAACTCACATTGGTCGGTGTAACCTACGGTCACCGTCAAAACTCACTTTGGCCATCGTAACCTACACCAGTGACCATAGTTACGCTGGTCAACAACCCCAAACTATTGTTTCTTCATAACTTTTGTGTTCTAACCTCGTTTATTTCATTGCCAACTTCCAAAACTTTGTAATTCAATCCTCCATCATATCATCTTCCTTACCTTTCACTTACAATCCTTTCGTGCATACTAAATGTTTCCAATCTTCACATTTAACCTACAAAACAATGAATTCTTGCAATTATCTAATTCCAAACATTTAGGTACAAAGTTAATCATAATATTGGGCATTTAACACACATAATTCACATTCCAAAGCCCAATCATAACTATGCTTGACTTAACTATATTACATTCGTCAGATACACTTGCATGTAATGTGTGGTATATTAACTAGATTGTGTTGTGTATCCCATTTGACACATCAAGTTACAAGGTGGTTTTTCTTGTGGGGACATTCGAGTGTGCAATACCTTAGATTTTTAACGTTCCTTTGAGTATCAAATGCCAAATATTGTCGTAAGGGCGTGTGTACCATAATAGTTCAGGAGTCATAAGAGGTTCACAAGAAAACCAATGGTCGGAGACGTATGTTTCCTTTCCTTAGGCTAGATATTCCACATACACATGAATTTTTTTTGGGCAATTTCCCACCTCATGGAAGGCAGGTTACCCATAAACAACAAATAATCACATAGTGGACACTTTTGAGTTCTCAAATGGTAGGCATTGGTAGCTACGAGTTGTTTAGGTGAAGCAGTTGAGTTCGGGACCTGAGAGAGGGTACTATAATAACAAAGGTTCCAAAGTAAAGATGTAATATCTGCAAGAGGATAGATAAGTTCCTCTATGAAGTGAGTTTGGCACCCAAAGTTAGTGTTTGGTACACTAAGTGGATATGTTACTTGTTTAGTGCCATGTGGCTTTTATGACTAGGGTTAGTAGTGTGCATTCATTTTGTAATCCATTAAGAGTTTTATTTACAGGACATTAGTGGGGACTTGACTTGATAAAGCTAATAAAGATCAGAGATCTTTGTGGAGGATACACATGTGTTCTATGATGTCCATGTTACTTTCCTTTTTTGGGATGGTATGTATGTTGTAAAAGGTTTTAATTATTTTGAATTCTTCTTTGTGTTAAAATTGTGTGCTTATTTGAATGTTTGTAAATTGTGTTTAACTAAGTGATGACAGGAGTAAGTACATCCCTTCAGTCGAGCTAAAGTATACCACGGCTAATATTCAGCACGGATAACACACAGCCCGGACAAGCTTACCCGGAACACCAGCAATACTGGTAAGTTTGGCCAGCACAAGAAAACAAAAGATACAACCACCGGACAAAACAGGTGATTATACAAAGGGGAATACTACAGATGGACACACCTTATTATTGCAAGTGAAACTCACACTTAGCATCCACTCTCTCCATTTCTCTCTCTATCTAGATAACAAGTTTCTTTATGATCTTCCTGTCTTGGCTCATCTCTAGCAAGACTTGAAGATCATTGTATGTTTAATTGTTTGTTCCTTCTCCTGCTTGTGATGTATTTCTTACCCTACTCTCTTATTACTCACTTTGGTAAGCATCAAACACAAATTTTCTCAATAGACTCTCATAGGTCTTATTGTTTATCTTCATATGCTTTCTTTACATGTTCATATGTTATAATATCACTATTCTGTATCGATTACTGACTTGAGTGTCGAAGTGTCCTCGGGAACAACCCCCTTGGGCCCTCTAACGTAGATATTCTATTTGGTTGCAGTCAGGATTCATGCTCGGGATAACAAGGCACGACTTAGCCCGACTCAAGCCCGACCCGGATTCTAATACGTCAACACTAAGCATATTGTGTTGTGACATTAGAATTGTTTTGAAAGTGAGATACTCATGTTTTGTTTAGTGGTAAGTGACTTTTGGCCGTGAGAAATGATTTAACATATGATTTGATCTAGGTTTCACAAGCCATGTGAAGAGAGTATATGTTTAATCACTGTAAATTGAACTGCCCTGAACTTGTCAACCAACCCAAGTGCTCAGTCAAACACTTCAATTCCTGTAACTTACCCAAGTACAATGGGTCGAAGGGAGCGATTGGGTGGCTCCAATTGTTCGAAGGTATGGAGAGTATCTTTCTGAATAGTGACTGCCTAGACAACTTTCAACGAACATGTTTTGAAAATGTTTTAGCACAACGGTGCAAAGTAAGAAAGGTTGAAAAAATTTTGTAAATCATTGTTTATGCAATGAGAGTCAATGTTTCTAAAATTACCAACGTAAATGATTACTTGAGCATGGTTAGGTGACAAGTGAAGCCTTAGGATCCTAGGGATAGGGCATAACGTAAAGGTATCGTTGGTAACTGCTAGGGCGATTGCGATTAGTAGATCGAGATGGTTTTGTTATTATTGTAAATAGACAAGCCTTTTTTTTGTAAACTTAACCTTTATACATACATACATACATACATACATACATACATACATACATACATATTAATTATTTTTGCTACATATTTGTATATGACGTATTTTTGTGTAAATCTGACATAGTGGTGTGTCCTGGAAGACACGTCACAAACATATCGCACAAACCAAATACAATGCTTCAATCCTATATCAGGAACACTTTTAGCATCTCAACCTTTATGCTCCAATATTGCTCCAAAACTTTAGAATCATATCCCCCTCTAAATTTAATGCTTAATCGATAGATAGAACAACTAGGGTTTAGCATCTTTTTCGCTCACTAATCGACTAGACCGGCATGTCGAGCATAGGGCCAATGGTATGTTGCATTGTTCCACTAACCATATTTAATGTGCATATGTGGTTTTAGTTCCATTCATACGTGTTTGGTAGATGTTGGCAATTTTTACCCAAATCAAAAGAAATAGGTTGGTTTGGGTAAACAATTGTAGTATAATGGATTGAAATGGGTAACATCATATGATATTGAATGGGTTAAGATGGGTGGGTACCACTTAAACACAATGCGGGTCAAGATGGGTAACCTAAAAACTATGTGAATGCAATGGATCCAAATATTTAAGAATGATTAATAACATATTTGATGAAAAGATCACTAAAAATTATCCTAATAGACTAATTGTTTAGTTATAACACATTTTAACTTAAACTAAATTGATGTTTTTTAAGAAAAACCCATTTAGACCCGAACTGATTTTGCTTTATACCTGCCTTGACCCCCACCCATCATAACCCGAAACCAATCTGATCAATTACCCAACACGACCCAACCCGCCTATTTTGTCAGACATAGTGTTTGGTGTGTCCAACAGCATGTTACTTGAGCCACCACCTTGACTTTTCTTAAACTTTTTCTATTTTAATTATATCATTGCTTCCACTCACCAACTTCAAATTCAACCTACAAATTCAACCTAAAAATTAAGTATTAAAAATTGATGAATTTGCAATGATAACCCGAATAAATGAAAGGAAATCATGAGTACCTACTCATGTTGTCATTGCAACAAGCTTGTATGCATCAAAGCTAAAGTTGAACACATCAAGGCTTGTGCTCGGCTTGTTGAGCGTGGCTTGTTTTGTACTCTATTCTCAAACTTCAAGTCGTTCCTCATTTATTATCTATTACCTTAAATATTTAATTATTTAATTAATATTTACAAATATTTTTTATATATACCATAATACATATTATTTAGTTACATTTATCACAAATTTATTAATAATAATATATTAACTATATTAAATAAAATTATTCTAATAAGAAATTCGTTTAGGATTGCAAGTCTACTCAAGCTTGATAAGTAATATTCAAGCTTGAGCTCACTTATTAATATAGTTTAAATAAAATGTTCGAGCTCATTTAAACTCGGCTTGGTTAAGGCTTTCAATAAGCCTAAATACAATGCAAATTCATATATATGATATATCCTAATTATACCTGGCAATCTTGACCTATAGCAAAATAAATGGTTAGAATTGGGTAAAATATTATTGCATTTTGGGTTGAAATGGGTAACACTCCGACATTATGAGTTGAGAACTTAAAAACCATGTGAACACAATGAATTTCAATGGGTAAGAATGATCAATAATATATTTAATGAAAATCATTAAAAATTATCCAAATAAATTATTTATTTAGTTACAACTCATTTTAACTTAAGCTAAATTGATTTTTTTAAAACGAATCGTTTAAACCCAAACACATTTTGCTTAAAACCCATCTTTACCCGCACCCACCCCAAACCGCACCCGTTTTGACTCGTTACCCAACCCAACCCTCCCATTTTTTCAGACATAATCCTAATGTACAAAAAGGTCCCATTTGTGATGTACGCAAATAATGTATATATGTGTGACTTATTAAGAAGCAAAAGTAAATTTGCTCTAATTTAACGTTATTTTACTTATTTTGTGAAAATAAAATTAAAATTGTTGTAATGATTAACTTCAAACAATACTTTTGAATCAATTACTCATTCAAAGCAACCTCTCTATTCCAACTGGGATAAGCGTAAGATTTGTTTTCATTCTTCTCCTAGACCCTACTGAAAAGTCAGAATAAACCGGGTAAGTTTGTTTAATTCCATAAAATTCAAATTCTAAGTCCAATTTTTATAATATTCCTTTTCTTTTGTGAAATCTCAAATCCTTTAAAAAATTCCATCAACCAAAACACCTTTAAAAGTTTTATTTTCAATGATTTCATCTTCAATGAATCTTTCGAGGCAAACCAATATGTTGCAACAACCATACTGCCTAATTCACCATCTATAAGAACACCAAGTTGCATGTGAATTCACATTCACACGCTCCGGCATCAGATTAACTAATTATTTAACTAAATAAGATAGCAAACAATAATAAAACTAGTTTATTAATATAAAAATTCTCAAGAATTTCTATAAATTTCAAAGAAAAACAGACAACTATTGAGAAGCTTCACCATGATTTATGAACAAAAGTTTAGGAAAAAAATCCCACCTCTAAAATTAATGATTTTATACAAATTATAC
This sequence comes from Mikania micrantha, assembly GCA_009363875.1. Classification (NCBI taxonomy): domain Eukaryota; kingdom Viridiplantae; phylum Streptophyta; class Magnoliopsida; order Asterales; family Asteraceae; genus Mikania; species Mikania micrantha. The sequence goes on from CM018698.1 coordinate 19,797,069, forward strand.
ACTTTCGGTTTCAAACCAACGGTAACTCATGATTCAACAACTCGATTGATGCCTTCACACAAATGCATAGTAGAAACAATATACATAACTTTGTATAATTAACTTGCATGGACAAAATTCACATAATCAATCACCACTACCTGATGTAAAAACTGAGGGGTAAAGATACAATGTGATACTCATGTAGTTCTGCTAAAGAAAAAGAGCACCGAAATACATTATGGTGACCTCATATTACTAGAATCGTGTCGTCTCAAAGGGATGCCCTCATGAATCATACCATCTTCCTCATCCATGTGTTTTGGAAGTCGCACTGAACCTGCAGTAACAGCAGGTTAGAAGTCCGCGAATGTGTAGTTTTGTTAAATGAAGCATAATAAACTCAAGAAAATATACTCTTGTTGAAATAATCTAATCACATTTGAGTAATGTTCATAAAAAATCAACACATAGATTAGTATTTGCTGGCAGATATGGTTAAGAAGCATACCATCAACCATGTCCTTTGTTTTATGTAGAAGAAAGGTTCCCGAAAGTATTGTTACAAACCCACAAAGTTCTGTTATAATTTGTGTAGGATCTTGCCCATCCCAATCCTGCATAGAGACATAATAAGTTTAGAAGATATATTCTTGATGAACATAGTGTTTGAGGTGACTTCAATAAAGAACCAATTTTAAGTAGAAAAATATTAAAAACACATAAGCATTTGTAACCGGTGCATGAAAGATAATGACATGTAGTGGGACAGTGAAAGGTTTAGAAACCGTGTTATATATTACATATAAAGAGAGTGTGAGACTGAGTGTGCATGAATGATAATGGCATGTGGGAGAGAGAACAATTGCAAAAACCATGTTATGTATTACATTTGGCTAACTAACTTGCTAGCAAGCAGGGAGGGAGGGGAGTTTAAATGAGATCTCATGTTTTAGCAAGAACTCGATTAAAGGAACTCCGATTGATCTCATTCTAGCAGTGTTGCAACCAACTCATCAAACCTAAACAAACTTAAAAACCTAAACCATAAAGTTAAAAAACACTAAAGCCTAAACCTGCTAAGCACTATGAATACACCCTAAAACCTAAAACAAAACCCTAAAGCTAAAACCTAAAGTTAAACCGTAAAGCCAATCCCTAAAAGCAAAAAGCTAAACCCTAATGTATCTAATTAGGGTTCGACGATATGTTTCCAACACTGCTGAAATAATTTCAATCAGAGTTCTTTTAATTGAGTTCTCGCGAAAAACATGAGTTCAAACCCAAATATATACATGTATATATTGAAGGTTTCAAAAATCAATCATACTCATGAAATTCTACTTGCAGCATGACTATTTGAAGTGTTCAAATCAAAAGACTAGATAAATGCAAGAACAAGAACACATCTAGACCCTTAGATTTAGTTCAATAATGGCTAAAAACTATAGTGAAATCTTAGTAATTAAATGAGAAATTATGTATTTTAATTAAACAAACAATGGGTGGTAAAGGAACTTGACTTAATCGTCTAATCACTTCCATAACTAAGGCTATTATATCTCATTCTCAGTGTAACATCTTTCAAAGATTTAACCACCAATCTTTTCTCTCACATTTAGACTCTGGATCTCAAGAGACCATCCTTTACTCCTAATCAAATGATTCAAATCCTACAGAGCACAGGTGTGGTAATTTTAGGTGTATCTAAGAAGGGGTGTGCTTGACGGACAAAAACCTTCCATCTCTCTCATGATAGTCTATGGCGACAAGAAACCATTGATGTCAATAATTTATCATTTCTGTGATTAAGATTAAAATAACATTAATCTTTGCATCTCAATCCATCGCCATCATGTTAATGGGGTTTATATTTGGATTTCAACTACATTTTTTTACTTCTTTCTATAATTTTATGATTGTGATTAAAAATTAAATCTTTAGGAGGTAAGTGATTTTGTCAATATTTGGACTGAATTCTTGGCACTCACAATTTAAAGAAATTTAATTTCAACTTATTTATATATTCTTTAGCTTTTGTTTCACTATTCTTGACATCAGAGTCCTCTAAATAGGCTTATTTTGTCATCTGGTACCTTTCTTCTTAGGAAGATCTTGAAAAGGGAATTCTGCCACTATTTAATGATATACACCTTATAGCTAGTCATTATTTGAATCAAGAGGTATATGGTCTACTATAACAACTAAATATCAGCTAATTAATTAATTGGACATTTGATTTTTCAATACTTTTTTATTGTTCATATTTTTTTTGGAGATTGAGATTCTCAAACAGAATATTTGTTTCTAAAATCATATTACTTATCTTCACAACACATTCAAACACTCCTACACATAAGGAGTTTAAATCTACAAACTATGTAAGGAATTTTTTTCCAACACGTATGGAGTTTGAACCTACACATTGAAGTAATCTTCACATAGGAGTTCAACCTACAATCATCGAGTTACAACCCATAAATATTAAGTTTCAACTTTTGACCCATACATATACTCTCAACCTACACATGAAGTTTGTTGTTAGGTTCGGAGACCTTTGGGAGGGCAGTTAGGACAGCCGACCCTAAGCCTTGCCCGGTTTATGTTTTTTGTAACCTAACTAGTACTCTATATATATCCTAATCTTGTAATTGTAATCTTCGAGCACCTGAGTAGTAAAAAATAAATCCTAGTTGCAGCCCATGGACGTTAGTCGCATTGACCGAACCACGTTAAATCTTCATGTCGTTTATTTTATGTTTGTCTGTTTTTCTTTGCATTCGTGTACGTGTATTAATTAATCTGGTTCCGTAGCGCCACTTAATTCCTAACATGTGTAGCTCTATAGAAATTTTAACATGCGCGTATTGAGTTTCATTACTCCTAAGCGGCTAAGTCATTGACCTATTTCATTATGTAGGACAAGTTTTATTATTTGTAATATTAATATTAATTAACTAGATATGATACTTTCCATATGTGTAGGATATTATTTGTTTCAACTTATTAAATGAAGAGAGAAGAGAGGAACTAATGAACTAGAGTGAAAATGGACAACTAATAGTAATTATTTTGAAAGGGATTTTTTTTATATTTACAATTATGCCCTTTGGATTTAATTTTTATTCTTTAAATTGGATAAAAGATGAGTGGTCCAATTTTGTACCTCATGTTCTCACAATAATTGATGTTCAGCCTAGATCTCTTTCTCACACACTCAAATATATAGAGAGAGAGAGATAAATACATTTTTATCATAGATATAGATATAAATAAATAGATATAGATCCTGGTGAGTCAAAGTAGAACCCATTAGAAAGGATTTTATTTCCTGGAGAATAAACATAATATTTCAATAGTTCTACAAAGAGCGTATTTACCTAATATTCATATTCAATATTAACTAATATATACATGAAGAATGACAACTGTGGGGACTAAAATGCTTTTTTTATTAGTTCTAAAATACTTAACGGTTCTCGTTAATTCCACCTCAATATATACACATGCACACACATTAAAAGAATTAATGACTCGACAGACCGTGTAATACATCTACTACTACATACAAATACACACACACGCACCTACCTACGTACGTACATATACATATCTGTAAACAATGCAAAAATAAAAGGTGGGATTGAGGTTTTTAACAAGATATGTATTACTAACAAACAAGCGTACCCAATAAAAATCTCACTCAACGAACAAGGATTGGTGAGGGTGGCATGCCTGCACTCAAAGAGACCCCCCCCCCCCCCCCCCAAAAAAAAAAAAAAAAAACAGGTGGGCTAGGACAACTTATAATAACCAAGTATGCATCACTACAAAGCACAATTTAAATATTTCGTAGTTGATTAAATGGATAATGAAATACCTTGAACATGATCACACTTGCTAAGATAGTAAGAGAAGTGAACATGACATAGTATATGGGAGAGACCACAGCTGTGTTGAAAGTGTCAAGAGCCTGCACTCAATAATGCGCCCAAAAACATACTATAAAACCAATGAAACATCACACAAGATAATATAATGGTTGTAAAAATCGCTAGTCGCTAGTCAGGTGGTGGGTACCGACTAGCGATTAATCAGGATTAATCGGATTGAAAATTTAAATATAATTTTACAAAATTACACACACACACACAAATTTGTATATAATTTTCAAAGCAGGTAATAATTTTTCAATACATTTAAGATTTTCACAAATTAAAAAGCCTATTAAGTATATTTTCTTGTCAAAACCCAACTAAAAGACCAACTAAAAAACCAAAACATGTTTTAAATGGGCCTGGGCTGACAAAGGCTATTAGGATAAAGTGCTCAACTGTCAAGAACGATAATACAAATCACTCGACCTATTTTGGCCCGGGAGAAGATACGACCAGCTAGGTAGTTGGAAGATACGACATGCTAGGTCGCCGGAAAATACAACATGCTGTCACCGGAAGATACGACCGGCTAGGTCGCTGGATCAGAATTTGGCCTATTTGTGGCTGACTTGGACCGGCTAGTTGCCAGATGTTTTTCAGGTATATTGATAAGTCTGATTAGCTCCAACTAGCGCCGATCTTGACCAAGCACCGATTTTCCAACCGTTTACCGAAAAATTAACCGACGCCTAGCAGACTAATAATTAATCAACCGACTAGGCCGATTTTTACAACCATGGATAATATATAAAGCAAACAAATTGATTAACAAAACATAATCTAACAAATAATAGAATAAAAGTTCAAAGTTAGACAACAAACAACATGCTCTCAAATACACGACTCAAAATAAATCACAATTGTGGTATGGAGAAGAGAAATTGTTACCTTGTTCAAATAATTCATTTGAGTAATGACACAAAGAAGGACAAAGAAGGTAAAAGCCCATGTTTGAGGATACACCAACTGATTAATGCCTGAGAAAGTCAGTTTTAAAGCAATACCAAGACCTTTCACACTCATCACCTGTTAACGAAACAAAGAAATGATACAAAAAAATGTTATATCCAGAAAATTGATAGTGAATGCAAATAAAAAAACTTAAATATAAATACATACCGATAAAGAACCTACTAGAGAACACACTCCAATGTAGCACATTACGTGTGTCTGACCATATAAAGGAATGTAATGTACCACAAGTATAAAAACAGCTACCAACACCAGAACTCCATATAGAACAAACGCTGCAATTAAGTGTCGTCAAAAGAGAGCAAAATGAAAATAAACTTTAAAAAACTACAGTTTAAAGTAAAATAAAATGCAAGTAACAGAAGCAGCTGTTACCTGGTTCTGTGGCAAGATCCCATACTTCTGCAACGGATTCAATTGCACGTTCTTGAGGAGCATGTAAAACAATAGTTGTGGACCCCACAACACATAGAGCACAACCAAGAACTCCAAAAATATGCAATTTTTCTCGTAAGATGATATGTGCAAGTACAGCACTGAAATATGGAAAAATAACGTCTGCTGTCATGTATAGATCTGAATATAAATTCAGAAGTTAAATCATACCTGATAATAATGCTAAGTGCACCAAGAGGAGTGACCAGAATAGCTGGTGCAAATGCATAGGCGGCAAAGTTTGCAACCTCTCCAACAACCACTGTAGAAAAAACATTAAACAATATTAATCATTGTTACCTCTTAATACTATCTTAAACAATATTAAACAAACTAACTCACTTGTTACCATGCCTACCCACCATAGAGGCTCATATAAGTAAGAATATCCTCCACTTCCTGACAAAATAGGTCAAATTTGTTGGTAAAAAACCTTTGAAGTGTGTTATAAGCAGATAGTAAGAAAGCATAAAAAAGCATTGTATCATAAAAGCTAATCTACATCTTAGAAATGGATGAAAATGGAACACATTATATCCCAAAAATACCCAAAATATCCTGAATTTGAGCATTAGTTGGTTTATGCAATATCAAACACTTTGTTTTAATAATACTAAGAATTTAAACATACGTACCATAAAAAAATTACTACACAAAAAACATAAATGATGAACATGAAATAATGGATAATGCAACAAGTAGATTCTGGAAGTTAAGAATAAGTGTGAAGCACTCCTTGGCGCTTAAGGTCTTGGAAACTGACGCGCAAATACCTCTAACATAGTTATAAATAATATGTCACAATTTCAATCAAACACCCAATAATAAGGTATTAAAATGCATACAATTAAAATTTAAAAAACATTTACTATCCTATTTTGAGGCTTTTTCTCTATGTACAACAGAGGAAAACTAAATATAACAACCAAAACACTGATTGCTTTTAATTTTCCCCCTGCATAGTGGAATCAGAAAGAAACAAAGAAATAAAGAGCATATTTTTACTTTCTTAGCTTCTCTCTCGTTCTCTCAACCAAGCTCAACTCTTGCCCAGGGCAGTGTCTCAGGTCGCCTTGAGCGACCGTGTCATTTCAGGCCCTTTGAAGCATTTTAATCATCACTCATGACTTGAGTTGCCACATGCATGCTTTTTAAAACCAGGCAGGTAGTGCAATAAGCATAATTGTGTGTTTCACATTGCTATTAATACGGTTGCAACAAAATTGTGACAAAGAAACATGTGTTTTAACCCTGGTTGAAAATTTATTGTGGTTTGGTTAGTGTTTTACAGAATTTTGTTTTAAATCTGAATCACGCGGTCAACTGAGACTCGATTGAAGATTGAAAAGATGCAAGATCTTAATTCAAGCTTGTTTCTCATACATGCACTCTAACTATACCAAAAAAAGATATGAAGTTATAAAATGGTGTTATAACTCATCAAATCATTAGTAACACCAAAGATCCAATCAGACGGCCATTCTACAGAATCATTTGCTTCACACAAATTTGATGTAAAGTTTTAAGAATTGCATTCCTTACATGAAATTAGATATCATCATTCCTTATTTGAAATCAGCAAAAAGGTAATAACTAATTAACTAAATTGGCAATAAACATGAAATTAAACAAAGAGACCATACATCAGCAATCTAGATCAAAAGAATTCCGCAATTACATAAAATGATCTACGAAATTTCGTAAGATTACCTGCCCTAATACCAGAAACCCCTGCTTTCTTGAGACCCTTTTTCTTAATGATGAAGCTAGAACCGATAAACAAACTTGACGACAATGCTAAAACCAACCCCTTGATATTATCAGTAGACATGCCACTGTACGCATCCCTCCAACTGTGGGACGCCATCTAACAACAAATTCGAACAAAGCACTTTCGATTTCGTTCAGAAATCCATTTTATTCGACAAATTGAGCGGAAATTGAAGAAATTAGATTGTTAGAGCGTGGGAAAGAAGAAGCAATGGGTTGAGAGGGTTATTGAGGAAGAAGATGGGGGTCTGATACAGCAGAGAAAGTGGGTTTTTCAGCTTCCCGTTGGCTACTTTGTGTAGAGTGTCAATCACGTTTTGATGGGTCGTGATCACACCGTCACCCCCAAAATCATCTGAATTAGGGTTACATTACAACCCAATTTCAAACTCTTTTAAATTCTAAACGTTTGCTAGCACTGGGGGAGGTGAATCTTACATGCCCAATCACAAATATAAAAAGGGTAATGTTAAATACATGTGTGATTGATGTATCTAGAAACGTTTGAAAGAAATTTCCCTCAGTTACGACACGTTAATAATTGATTCATAAACGTTTGAAAGAATTTCATCTCAGTTACAACACGTTATATATGTGTTGCAACAAGTTTGAAGCAGAAATTATTTGGATAAAATTAAGTCACGAGATGTGATACGTAAAAGAAAAGGCAAAATATTCAGACGTTGCAACTTGTTAAATCGCATGATTGTGTTACCGTATATAAAAAAACTAGGAGGAAATAAGTAACTTAAGCCAAAGCCATCTAAAACTGTCAAAAAAATAAACATTAAAGTATTAAGACTCACGTGTTGCAACGACATTGAACCAAAATGTATTATGTATTGATTTCACATGTTATGGTGAGAATGTCAAACCAAAATATGCATTATATTTTACATACTTGTTCTAAGACAATTTGCATTGAAACAAAATCTACGCCATCAAATAGATAAAAAAAAAATTAGATACATCATCGCAGAATATGTTGTGTAAAATTGGTTGTTAGTATAAAAGTAATATTTAAAAAAGTTAAAAGAAGCTTAAGTTGTTATTACATATGTTTACCAATTTTGTTATTAGGAATGACAATGGGTCGGGTTCGCGTAGGGTATTGTTAATCCCAATCTCATATCCAATTGTAAAAATGTGTCCCTTACCCGGTCCATTACCCGTCGGGTATCTATCAGGTAATTACCCATCGGGTATCGGGCATACCCACGGGCTTTGGGTATACCCGTTAGTTTATTAAAAAAAAACTTTTTGTAATTTTCCTAGTATATTTGTATAATATTAATTTTATATAATGTTATTTTTTAATTACAAAAATAAATTAAAATTTATTAATTAATTACATATAAAATCAACGCCATAAAAAATAAACCAAAAAAAATATAAATATCTTAATATTCAAACTGAAATTCCATATTCAAAACAAAAAATGTTTGTTTTTAAATAATAAAGATAATACTTACTTTTATATCTAAAATAATAAGATAAAACTTACAACTAACTCTAATCTTTCGTAAAAAAATTATGTTTTAGAAAAGGAAACTAAAAAATATAAACAAAATATTACGGTTATTATTTCGGGCATTACTTCGGGTAAGTGGGCCGGGTATTCCTCAATCCCATACCGGTACTCGAACCCGAAAAAATATTTTTTTTTATCCCATACCCTAATATTCGGGCCAATACTCCGCCCTAAAATTTCGGTATTCCCACAGGTTACGGTTTTTCTGTCATCCCTAATTGTTATATGATATAAAACACATATTTGAAAGTTTGTAAGATATGGGTTAATTTATATAATTCTGATTTAATTTATAACTAGTAATTTAACCTGTCACATGATGCTACAACGCCGCAATGTACAACAATTCGAATTTATATCATCCAATAAAAATGTGTTATATTTGACATAACTTGTTTTGTAGCAAAATTTATGTTGAAATATACATAAAATAACAAAATATAAAAATTTATAAGTGAAAACTAAAAGTTTTAAAGATTTGACACTTCAAATTAAGTATAAAAATAAGATCCCAACTCTAAATAGTAAAAACCAGGTGTGAAAGTGGCATTCAAGTTAAGGTATAGAGCGTAAAAGCTGAGTAAAAACATATAAATTTTGATAATAAATGTAAAGATAAACTTTAAAACCTGATGAGCAATTTGAAAGTCTTAAACCCTAAAAGTTTTAAAACAATACCATAGTAAGTTTGAAACTTTAATAAGTCTTAAAAGTTGGGTGTTAAAAAATACTCCTAATAGATAGCCTGGAGTTGTATAAAAGGAAAAAAAAAAAGCAAAATAGATAAAAAAAATGAATGACTAAAATTTAAAAAAAATAAAGTTAAAAGAAAATAAAGTAAGAAAGTCCGAGGATTAAAATTAAATTTAGTTAAAATACCAACTTGAGTACAAATAAAGAAACTTAAGAAAAAAGAAAATAAGAAACTAACGTACTATAAAAAAACTAAAAGAAAATAAATAAGGAAATAACAAGGATTAAAAAAAAAAAAGTTAACTTAATTTCATGAACTTCAATGCAACTAAAAAAACTAATGGTTTCTTAAGCAATTAAAGTAGCAATGTAAAAAACTTAATTCACATTTAAAATTGACAGAGATTTACGTGAAGAGTGAAAATGCTACAAATGTTTTTTTGTTAAAACGTCAAAGTAAATTGCCATAACATATTTCTTGTTTTTATTTTTAGCTATTATATCACTAGGTTAATATTCCATGTATCACACGGGTTACGCATAAATATATTAAATAGTTATTAATAAAAATCTATATAATATATGTTGCTTTTTTGATATAAAACATGTTTACAAGTTTTGAATAACTTAATAGTTTTAGTAATAAAATAATAATATTATTTCATAACATATTATTTTTTTAAAATTTGTTTTTTTAAATATTTTTTTAATACTGTTTTCAATACTTTTTTGTTTTATAATAATTTTATTTATTGAAAACTATATTTCTTGACATTAATATATTTTTCCAATTATACCCTAGTCTATTGTATTAATTAAGTTTGCTAACTTTTTTATTCTTTAATCCAGTCAAAATATTTAACTTATAACTATATGTTAACAATATTAATTACTTTGATTTGAGTTAATTTATAAAAGAAAAAATGTGTCTCGTAATTGATTAATTATTAAATTGGTTTTTATTTTGCTTTCTAACAAAATAGGTTTTATAAATTATAATAAAATATACAAATAAAAAAGAAAATGAAGTTTTTATAAGAAAAGCGTTAGTTAGCGTTATTTCAAATCGGTGTTTTTCTACAAAGAGCGTTTTTAATGAGATTTATTTACTAAAAAGATGTTTTTTTCTAGAATAATCAACAACATATTATCTTTATCTATATAAACAAAACTAAATTATGAATAGTGAATATCGCGAGAAATTGATTGCTCGCGATAAATTCATTTTTCGCACGATATATTCATTTTTTTGCGAGAGAAATTCATTTTCGCACGAGATATTCATTTTTTCGCGAGATAAATTCATTTTTCGTGTTCATTTTCTCACGAGATATTCGTTTTTTCTCAAGAACTTCATCTTTCGCACGATATATTCATTTTTTCGCAAGAGAAATTCATTTTCGAACGAGATATTCATTTTTTGGCGAGATAAATTCATTTTTCGTGTTCATTTTCTCACGAGATATTCGTTTTTTCGCAAGAAAAATTCATTTTCCGTGAGAAATTCATTTTTTTCTTTATTTTTTCGTGAGAAATTCTTTTAGATAACCCATTACAATTTCACGAGAAATTCATTTTTGCACGAGATATTCATTTTTTCGTTAGATAAATTTTTTTTCCCTGTTCATTTTCTCACGAGATATTCATTTTTTCGTAAGATAAATTCATTTTCCGTGATAAATTCATTTTTTCTTTATTTTTTCATGAGAAATTCATTTTTTTTAAATTCTCTTAGATAACCCATTACAATTTCTCATAACACGAGAGTTTGAGATGTTTTTCCAAAGGTTCTATTTAGTTTAGTTTTTCTTTTGTTTTACTACTTGGCTCATAATAGGTTTGTTTATAGTCACGACTCTTTACCCGTTAATGGTTTTTTTTCTTTTGAGTTCGTTCCTGAGTCAAAACGAATATGTTAAATTTGCGCGGCAACGCGCGCCAAGCACCATCTAGTTGTTATAACTTTAAAATGTAAGGGAAATAAAAAAAAATTAGTGACATCACCCCTAATTTTATCAGACAAAAAATGAGTGTTTTTGATAATTTACAATGAGTAAATAAAAAAATGACTTTAAGATATACATACATAAAAAATTCAATTAAACTAAACTATGATTTTTTAACTTACATGTCAATAAACAAAAAAAGCTAAAAAATGATAACTCAACTTACAATTAAAACAACAAGATTTATAAAATTTTCATTTTTACTAATTAATACGAGTAGTGAAATAGTAACAAACTTTTTAATATTGACATAAGAAATAACTTTTATGAGAGAACTCTTTCAAATAAATAAAGCTTTACATGTAAAAAAAGTATCAATTTTAGTTGTTATTGAATTTACATTAAATGTTGTTAGCATTTATTGAGATTGTGATAATTAAAGATTAGGTAGACTTAAATAATGATTGCATTTATTGACAATGTTAAATAATGTTAACTTTTAAATAGGTTTTTAATAGACTAGGGTGCAAATAGCAACACCCTTATTTAATATATGATGCATTAAATATGAGAGAGAAACGAAAAAATTATTGTGATTATATTCTAGAATAATGACATGTGTCATCTCTTACTTTTATTTATTATAATATAAATAGATAGATTTGCATACTATCTTGTTGAATGTTGAATAAGTTTGCAAAAAGTCTTGTGACAATATGGACGAACAGACATTTAAACTTTAGAAATTCAAAAGCTAACTGATTTAAGAGCCACTACTCCTAAAAAACACTTAGATACAATAAAATGTGATTTAGATACAATAAAATGTGATGGTAAAGTAGCATCAAAATAAAATGTATCACATGTCAGTTTCCTAGACTATCCTTATAAAAATTTTCCTGTCACTCTCTCCTATTAAATGCACATATATTCAATAATATTAAATATACTTTTATACATTTTTATATTAAAAAAAGTTTTTAAAGCATTAAAAAATATATTAATTTTAAAAGAGTATATTTTTTTTAGAATCCAAATTATTATAAAATTTAAAATATTCAATAATTGTTTTTCAAAAAGAAATATTCAAAAAACAAACTTTAATAAACTTAGTATTTAAATAAATAATATTATTATTGTATTACTTACATATTAAACTATATAAACTATTAATTATATTATTATTGACTATTTATTATTATTTTTATTTAACACGTGTAATACACGGGATATTAAACTAGTAGCTTCATATATAGTTGGATGACAAATAACAAATATGTTCATTAACTTTTTTCTTGAACAACTCAACCTTTTAATCCCAATAAAGCTTTTAGATTTTGAACTAAGTGAAAATTTTAGTCAAACCTCATTGATGAAAAAGAAATTAACCCCAAACTAAAACATGAAAGATAAATCAGTTCATCATGAGGAATCTTGTGTGGATGCCAATATTGAAATAAACTTGATATGTGTTGGGACAAAGGTCCTGGCGCAGATGCAGCCAAACGTACTTAAGGCTCCCTCCACATCAACAGATCATCAAGGACACCCATATGAGTAATAAAACGGCTAACACTAAAAAAAAAAAAAGATTATATGACAGACTGAAGAGTAAAACCAAGTTGGAGAAAACAAATATATTAAGTCAAGTCTCACTAATCACTAGGGTCGGGGGCAAGATAAAGGCTATTACACTTATCCCTCTAAGATATAAAGATTGCTTTTAAATAGACCCCCAACTCATGAAGTGACATAAAATGGAGTGAGTCAGAGGTGGCCAAACCGTTTTTTTTTTGAACCGGAACCGGTTCCGGTTCCGATCAACAAAGTCAAGAACCGGTTCCGGTTTTTTTATCGGTTCGGGTTTGACCGGTTTAAGGGTGAAACTAGTTCTGCTTTTTTCGGTTCCTGTTCCAGTTCCAATTTCTTTGAAAACCCAGAACCGCCAGTACCCAGCGGTTCGGGTACGACCAGTTCCGGGTACGTTGGCCACCTCTAGAGTGAGTTGAACATTATAAGATCTTAGCACACATTAATTTATCATGGATCCTGTGTATACGGTGAGAAAGTTCAAACAAATAAAGTCCTTTTTTTCAAAAAAAAAAAAGTATTCTGCATACCTAATAATCATGCACTTGATAGAATTTGAACTCATGTAACTTTTGTAATAGGCAATCACAATGTTACTAAACTAGAAGGCTATAGCATGCTTTTCTTTTTCAGATACTAGAGAAAGTTGTTTAAATGGGATGTACACTCATGTTGTATATAAACATCCATAACATGATCTTACTAGAAACTTATCACTATGACATGATTTTAAGCCATAACCCATAACAACAAGCACTAAAAATCACCCCATTTATACCAGAATAAAAACATGTCATAACAATCATAAAGTACCATACAACGATTCGCCAAAAAACGCAAACAAAAGTTACAAAAACCGTATTTAGAAGGAAGCCATTATCATGTTTCATCAACAATCCTGTAAAAATATGAAACTGTACATGGTTTACTACATAATAGACCTTTGATCATTGTTATATGTTGCAAGTGTTTCTCTTTATGATTTTAAAAAAGGCATTCCGGTCGCCATCTATTGCAAAAGTTGAACCGCAGCAATGGCAGGGATTTTTTCACGTAATTTCTGAGTGACAGCTACTCTAACTGTCATCACACTTGCTGCAGGACCCGTTAAGCGTACTTTCACTATCGGATCTTCTATGGACACAAATTCTAGTGACCCACCTGCTGCCCCGACAAGATATGGCCTGATTTCTTCAAGAACCTACCATATTTCAGAATATTAGGCAAGCAAATAGTTACTAATATAAACAAATTAATGAAAATTGTAAGAATTACAACAGGGGGTATGGGCGGGTGGGTAAGATGCCAGAATAGTCAGGGTCAGCCTATGTTATTCTTCTTTTAAATCTTGTAAAGGATAGTATGACTGCAAAAACTATGGTGTAGCTCTAATAATTTTAAAAAAAATATTGATTTGAAAGATTTGCATGTGTACAAGTATGCTTCAAGTGACTTTCAGCTGTTCAACCCGCTCTGCATGTTTGACCAATTAGAAATAAAGATAAACCATATTGACTTATTTGTACAGAGTGGGTCAATATTGCTAATTTTTATATATAGAAATTAACTTTTGGTTAGTTTCTTAAAATTATTCAATAATGATAGCTTCTTCCAGAAAAAGAAATATAACAAAGCAACTTTACACTTCATATGGGTAGGAATGTGATGGTCTATATTATATATATATATATCTGTGTTGGGAAGATAAATATATAGCCACACATTTAAACAATACATTAGAAGTTTTTACACCAACAGGGAGGGGGTTTGGTGTTTAAGTATGCAATTGGGAAGTTCATTAGATGTTGAATAAACAGGTCTAATAAAACAGGTTGTAGGAGATAATGTTTGGATTTGCTTATGTTGTTAAAACAATGTGTGAAATGAAACTAGAATAGTAGAAAACTCTAAACTTAAATATGATAAAAGGCTGATATTCAATTTCTTTTTAATCTCTGAAAATCAGATATGTTGTAGCTGTTATAGAACTCATTACCAAAAAGTAACTAACTGGCCGCTAAATAACGAGAATCCATTCATAAAACTGATTATTACCAAATTATTTCTCAACATCAGACAATAATTAAAAACCATACATTAATTCTGAAACATGTTATACCTTCTCTATGTTTTCTTCATTTAGCTCAAGGCCGGTTTCTTCATCTGGTACTGGTTC